>OZ024854.1:23849542-24127042 GCA_964017155.1 Oasisia sp. SBJ-2009
ACGGACGGACGGACGGACGGACGGACGGACGGACGGACGGACGGACGGACGGACGGACGGACGGACGGACGGACGGACGGACGGATGAATACATAAAAATGTATTCAAGACAAGAGAAGTACACAGTAATTTCTTCTAAGTTTTCGTTTTTCTTCTTCTGTAAAGGGATTAGTCATTTTATAAATGTTTTAATTAACACACCCGTGACATGTTTGGCATCCGTGACAAATTTGACATCCGAAATGCAGGCCATCTTGAACAGTGGTTCCCAAATTAAGGTACGTGTACCCCGGGGGTACGCGAAAGGATTTCCACGGGTACGCAAAGGGTTAGATGAAACTAAAATGTTGCCATCAGTGCACTACCCGAGTTGGTTGTCTACACCAAAGATTGAGAGTTCAATGTTACTTCATCCATGGGAATGCGCTACAAACATCGAGAGTGTCGTATAAGAAGTCTCCGATTATTTAGAGCCGGGGCATTATCGCACGCAGGACAACACGCAGGCGGATAACGTGGGCACTGCGCCGGCCATGACAATTAAGAAGCAGTTTTTCCAAGGGTGAATAAAAGAGATAATATCAAACATATGTCAATGCATAATCCATCGATACGTTATAGCGTGCACCAGAAAGCCCCACCAGAGATGTAGGGTGTAATTACACCCAAGTTCGGTGTTGTCGATATTCAACTGTGTTTTGCCAGACGAAGCAAGAAAAGCAACTCTTCCATCTGTCGGTGTGTTGATTATCACGGAGAACGTGAACGTTAGGCTCACCGAATTATTTGCCCATTTCTATAAAACAAAGTTTTGTACATTGCATTCATCTTATATCGGGATTCGTGGGAGTGAAATGTCAATTACAGAAATGTCAACACATGCACCTCATGCAGACTAACGCTGCTACGTGTTGTCAACGCGAAACGGAATTCCAAACTATCTTTCTTAATCTGCCTGTGAAAGGTGTAATTTGGTGTTAGATATGTAAAACATGGAGGTGCAGTGTGTATAAATATATATATATATATATATATATATATATATATATATATATATATATATATATATATATATATATATATATATTATTCTTGCAAGTTAGGAGGATTTTCTAGACTTTGTGATTCATTTCCACTCTCTTCCTTTGACCATGTTAACATCTGAGGTGGAGATGCGATATCCAACTTTGGATGTTGTACATTGTTGATTTCTACCCAGCTGTTTATAATAGGGATTGTCCATGTTGAACCATCAGAACTAAGACCACACTTCGAGCTCGAATCTATGGCAAAGATGATATATATATATATATATATATATATATATATATATATATATATATATATATATATATATATATATATATACACACTGTATATATATGTGTGTGTGTGTGTGTGTGTGTGTGTGTGTGTGTGTGTGTGTGTGTGTGTGTGTGTGCGTGAGTGTGTGTGCGTGTGTGTGTGTGTGTGTGTGTGTGTGTGTGTGTGTGTGTGTGTGTGTGTGTGTGTGTGTGTGTGTGTGTGTGTGTGTGTGTGTGTGTGTGTGTGTTGGAATCGAAATCGTGACAAAAAAACGTACGTGTGAACGATAACCAAACGCGCAGGTACATAGGGTAGTACTAGTAGGCGTATCCCGCGGTTGACAGGGAAACATCTGCAACATTATATTCCCATGTTTCGACGACTAACACTATGTAACTAGTACCTACTCTGTGTCGCACGCACACCTACACACATATGCATACGCAGGCTTATATAAAGCGTTTGCTGTTTACCTAGTATCTACTACCGCGCGTTGTCGGAAACGCTGAATTGGGCGGCGTAGGTGGGCGATCCCGTACGTCAGCCGTGACGTCACGCGAAGCTCATGAATATTAAAATGAGCATTCGCCATATTGGGTTCACCTAAACAGTGCGTCGGTGGCCACGAGTGGCGAAGGGATTTCGCTGCATTGGTGGTCAAACATTTACGAATTTGCCGGTTTCTACCCTTTCAAAATGATGAAGTGACAATGAAAAACAACCAGGGAATGACGGTTTGGTGTTGGTCTGTCGCCCTGGTCGTCAGTATCTGGAGTATAAATGCGGCTCAAGCAGGCTTCATCGGTAAGTTTGAATGTCGTTTCATTCATCCGGCGTCTGTCAAAGATGGTACAGGAATGCAGCTTCCTAGGCTAGGGACCTAGCGAGTGACGCTTTGCTGTCGATTGTGTAGTCGCCATCGCGAACGCGATTAGCTAAAGGACTCCGTTAGCTAAAATATGGTCTGATGTATCATTTTGTGTACGACGTGAATCCTTCAGGTATAATTATCAGGTCGAGAAAGCGGGTCACTACATACGACTGTTGTTGACCGTGATCTGTCACCCCGCTAAATCTTAGGCTTAGCCATGGCACAGGACTTAGGTTCGCTCGAGGTAAAGCGTCACGCCCCATTTAATCTGAGCGACTTGTCAAAGTGACTGCAGTGGTTAGTGAGTGGCCAGTATTGTAAATGAATTGATCAAATGCGTTGTTTATGCGCTTGTTAAATTACAGAATATTGACAGTGACTGTCTGACAGTGTACTAGAATTGACAGTAGCACATTCGCGGATATTATTTTTACTGTTTGGATTTGGAATGCGGTGCCGTGGCGTTGCTGTTTTGATCACAATATAACTTACAGTTACACGTCCACAGTTAATTATGGTACATGTTATAGTCATGACATAGGCATACGTTGACATAGGAAGCAAGAGGCCATGTAGTAAATAAGGTAAACCTGTACCGGTCAGCTGACGTATTATTGATGTATAATTTTTATATTAATGTTGGATACTAGCAATTCTGATTTGAGACATTTAGAGTACTGGTAGTCAGTAAATGTCCAAATATAGATTTGTTCATTGTCTGAAAACATGATGAAAAGTAAAGTTATACTAGTATGCCCCATTGCCTGTTTATGAGAAGTCGAGTTTATTTGTTGACTATGCCCTGGGTAAATGTGTATAATATAGTAGTTTTTTTCTGTATATTATTTAAGAACAAGTGAATAATTTGTCATGGGCATTTGGTGAAATAAATATGTTCATTCATGGAACAGCCTCAAACCAGATAAATATGTTTAATAGATGTATACAGTTAAATTTTAGTATAGAAACATACAAATACATTAATAATAATTCATGAAACAAAATGTTGTCAAGCATAGAGTGAGGATTTGGTAATATTTGCAGAGCTATGTTGATTGAATTGCATCACCTTGATGTAGTAAATGAAGTAAGTTTATTCAATTATAATTTCGTAATTGATTTGTGTAATTAAAATTACATTAATAGTGTGTTTGGGCAATGAAATTGTAAATAGTCATAATAAAAGTGGCAAAGACTTAAGTTCTGACATTCAAACATTCCGGAATATTGCTGATTACAAAACATTCATAGCTAATATGCCAGCAGTCCGGACACTTTGCAATATGGGTCCTACTACACTGCCATATTTGTCCTCAAAATGGTAGTATTTTCAAAGGTTAAATCAATAAATATATCATGATAATGTGGCTGCATGTGTACATAAATCTACTACCAATTTATCCTTTGTTCTGACATTCTGTTGTTTTTAAATGTCAGTCTCCTTCCATGTAGAATGGCACAGGTGTTTTTTTACTTATGATAATGCTGTTGCTCGCAGTCATGACAAATCCATTTGCTGCATAAAACTCTATTAGCACTGAGAGCTCTGACTGTACATATGTGGGTAGTGAGCTCCTTCTGCCTGATTAATGTCCTGAGGACTGATGGGATTCTGGGGACTAGACATTAGTAAAACATTAGGGCGATTTTGATGCCCACATGCTTCTGTGCAAATGGAGGCACCTAATGGCTTTATGACCTTGATTTGAAATAAGTCTTGGGAGTAAAATGAGATGTCATCAGAACCAGGGCTCATAGTTGGCTTGGCAAATGTATGTGGTTTGTTCTGACAGCTCTATTAAATTACCATTACAACAGTTTTAAATCTATTTTTATCCAAGCAAATGAAGCAAGCAAAAACAGGTGTCAAATGAAATAAAGGGAGTAATGTCCTCGTTGGAATAATTAACATTGTAAAGACTGTATGTAGTTAAAGTATAGTCTGATTCAGAATATGGAATAAGAACATTAGCAGGGTTTTGTGAGTGGCAAATGTTAAATAAAATTACTAAAATGTGAATGATGTTCCTTCCATGTTAGCAGCCATGAATGACGACTTGATGTTGTCTCTGAAATAGGTACAAATATAGCAAAAGCTGGGTTTAAGTTTATTGACATTGATATATAATATAAATATAATTTATTATTTATAATAGTTTTTAACTAAAATGTCCTAAATGCTATACGTTTACTTTCTGCTGGCCACACATAAGGAACTGGCCACTAGAAAATTATTAGTAATGTTGCAAAAGCATACTTTATCAAATAACTGTCAATAACGTACATATCAATTGTCAGAGTGGCATATATGTCACACATATAATATTGTTGTAGTGCTCATTATTCAAGTATGATCTTTTGAGTAAATATTGTCCATGTTATAGATCTACCAGTGTGGTATCATATGTATTACACTCCTTGAGTATTAGTACTGTTAAACGGTAGTTTAACTCAATATTAGTCAATACACCTTTGAAAGAACAGTATCCTTACTTAGGCTTAGTCTGTTGTGCTTCAAACAGTTGACATTTACGGTCTGGCCTTGTACTAAAGAATTGTTTTATTTTTTTAAACACAATCTATACATGTGTGTTTACGTAATAGCTGATATTGATATGTTAAAAGCTAAAATACTGATTGATAATATTTTATAACTAATCTATCTACTAGGACCAAACAATTTGTGAATAATGCATTTCACACAGCTTTGGTTGCTTGGTTTGGTTATTTGATTATTTCTGACATACATATCTAAAATGTCATGTTTTAATACTAAGCAAAATGTTTGTTCAATAGTCTACATTTTATGGGTGGCCACATTTCAGTATTAAAAGTTATTTAAATATTGGTAAAAAATTTGCTAACTACCAGTAATTATAATTGCTGTTTTTTATATCACTGTATAAATTACACACCTCAGGATCAGAAAAGACAACTCTTGTGACTTGTTGAAAAAGGATCTGCTATTTATAGTAATTACCTGGTACTCGTAAATAATATATTATGTTTATTATGACAAATTTTGCTCTTCAACACACACAGTTTTTTACCTGTCTTTCATGTGGGACTAAAATTGGATTTATGCTGGTGTTGGCACGAAAACTGTGTTTATGGATTTTCACTTTCGTGGATGCTTTGATAACTACAGCATTCATCTGTGGGATTAATGTTTGGCTGGGGGGCTTAGCATGGTGATTATAGCCAAATTACTTGTGCAGCCAGCCTCACTCCCAGGAGAGCAAGAGAAAGAGGCTGCTCTTCGCTGTACTCTGGGTGTTGCTCTAGAAAGGGTCCAGAAAATCAGAGGTTTTGTTATTTATTGCAGCGTACACTTTCAATAAAGGTTAAGATCCCTTCTTATAACACACCTGAAGTCAGATCTGATGTCAGAATTTTACAACTGTTTTAAGTGCCTTATGCCATCAAGCTACTCCCATTTACAGTGAATGTTAACCTTTTTTTGTGATCATAATCATCCTAATTTTATAGTACCTCGACACTGGAGCATTTGTGTAGAAATAAAATGCCATTTGTTCTTCCAATATAATGCAATTTTAAGTGTTGTTTTATGTAGTTGTCCAGGAATCAAAAGGTCACCGTGACTACAGAACTATTTGAGTATCTTCTAAATGTCACTGTTGCATACAAATTGTGAATGTCATAGTCTTCTTTGTTTAAGTAGCAGACAGGTGATTTTATTAATGTACATACGTGGGCTGTAGTATTAGTATTACTGGTATGTTGTGCCAAAAATGGTTGTTTGTTGTACGCATTCTTTTGAAGGGTAAAATAATATACCCACCAAGAAACATTTAGCTCAAGCTGAGTTACATGTTTTATATTCAACAGGCATAAACAGAATTGATTTTACTTTTTTTTATCCACTGTGAAACATATATATAAGTTAACAAACAAATATATACAATCGTATCGAAATGAAATAAAATTATCACATGGAATTAAACAAATTTACAAATACTTTTCCATACCTTATACTTTAACCTACCATGCTTTACAATTTCATTTTAGTCCATGGTTGAACACAACAATGTAATGATGTTCTGTAGTAATTTTATATGTTATCGTTATCTTCAGGGCAAATGAAATTTCTTATTCCTAACTATGTTATGATCATAAAATGACTCAGTCATGACGGGAGAATAGTGTGACAAAACCTGGTTAAAAATTTTGAAACAGTGACTGGTGATATGATAAGTCGCGGGTCACGCAGTAATATGTAGCCCAGGAAACTGTCGGCACTTACTCTCCTGGGTAGCAGCTTTGTCTCTGTGCCTCACCAACTCAGTCGTAATACCTAAGTACACTGTACATGATGCTGGACTCTCTTCATGGGACGGGAATCATTTGAGACAGACAGTGCCTGCTCTTGTTGGTCTGAGTTTCCTGCTTCAGTGTCAATTGTGGCAGTAATATTGACTGAATTTGTAGCTTATCATGTATACCTGCCTGTCTGGTACTGGTGGTAGGTGCATACGCTATTGCCAGTTCATCCATTTGTGTGTATACAGTTTGTAATGTAATTTATTTCAAATACTGTAATATTTAATGTTGTTTAAAGGGTAATTTCCTTGAACCAATAAAATATTTACATTTTATGTCATGAACTAATGTCCCCTTAAATATGTCTTTCCCTGGTACGTATGTGAAAGTTTTACAGTTTAATTCTGCATGGCAAATGACATTCATATTATTATAATATTTATAAATAGTTTTTAAATACAGTCACACGCGTGCGTGCGTACGTACGTACGCACGCACGCACGCACACACACAAAGTACTGTTAAAATATATAATATTACACTGTGTTGAGCATCATAAAAATTGTTGCTAGTTGTGGTAAACAAACATGTGCACAATGGACATTTGTTACTGTGCCAGCCCAGAGCCTGTAGGTTTCTGTACTTGACAAAGGCATCACTTTCTTATCTCTGACAAGTTCTAGCACACAATATGGGGGGTTAGTCACATATGAGTGGCACATGCAGTTAAAATGTAGACTTCTATTCAGTGTGTATATATACCTGATACATATTGATAGGGCAAAAGTTCAGACCCAAAATTTGTCGTGAGAGGGTTGTTTACAGTAAGGGTTGTTTATTGCATGAACCTGGTATGTAGTTCAATAGTTTGACATGCCTGGATTGGTTGACACTCGTGGAGTATAAATTTTGCACTACTTAAATAGTATTTAAGGTGCTGTGCTGTATTGTGCATAGTATTGTGCATACCATTAGGAATGTTTTTAATAAGACTAATATTATAATAAAATAAAAAACTGATATTTATAAACAGACATTGATGATATTATGTACCGAGGTAGTTCATATAAATAAAATAGGCCAACAAATTGTTATTTAGAGTACACATTGTAAATTGCAGAAGATAACGTAAATATGATTTGACTTGGTACACTTGATGTTATTCAAGAATAATTTCGTGATTACTTCAGTAAACGTATTCTCAGTTAAACATGCCCTAATCACCAATTCAAACACTGATGTTAATCAGCGTAACCACATTTTTGTATTACTGATTGGTTTGTTTTGATGTAGCATAACATAGTATTTTGGCAAGGGAAAGTAGAACACAAATTTTAATAGCGCATTTGCAGGCACCATTGTCAAGATATAACACAACTTGTCAACATTATAAATTTCTTTGTTTTCCAATGACCTGCTACACAAAATATACACACTTTATGAGACCCCATGAAAATTATTCAAGATGACAATATTATAAATACTTAATAACATATAATTATATATATATCTATATAATTATATATATATATATATATATATATATATATATCTATATATTTGAATGGTTTGAGGGCAAAACGTGATATATCCATTCTTTACGCAAGTGTTTTTATCGAGAAAAAAACACTTGTGTTTCTCCCTCCGAGGATAGTCATAAACATTTGCGTCATATTCAAATATCTTAATAACATAAAATCAAAACTATATATATATATATATATATATCTGTATATATGTATACATGTATATATATATATATAGAACTTGTATATATTTGTATATATATATATATATATATATATATATATATATATATATAATATATATGGACAACAGTAAGTGAGGTTTAACACTTTCCATGTTAGTGTAGAGTAAACCATATAATATTCAAATCATTGTATATCAGCCTGTAAAATTTTGAATACCCGGAGGTATGCATCATATTGTAATCAGTATAAAAGCAACTGCCACATATCCACTCAGCAACACACTAACCATGATATTTTATATACATACATGTGTCTGTTTTTTAATATGGAGACATGACCTAGATATTTTACCAAATCAAAAGACTAATTTTATTGTGATTTGATATTATGTTTAATTTTGTTGTAGTTTGATCAGCAGTTATAAAATTCCAGTCGATGCATCTATATACGCTTGCATGCATGCATGATACATGTCTGTGATGTATCGTCATACACATCCATGAATGCGTATGATTCCGTTTCGTGCATGTCTGTATTTGCGTGTCTGTGTTGTCACGTGAACGTCTTGATTTACGTGTGTGGGTTGTTCCATTGGCGTGCTGGCCCACACTTCAAGCAGATCCACGACATTATCAGAATTAAAGACGCATTTTCATCATGATGCAAAACAGTGCACCAGGCCGACAGACTTAACAGCACGGTGTGGTGAGCGTGGTCGATGGCGCTTGCATTATTGACCACTGGCTCAAGGGAGAATTTCAGAAGCGTTGTGAAATCTACCGTGATGTGGTGTTTTTGGTGGTTATGATTGTTTTTCTGCTTACACCCACTGTCAGAACAAAGGTAGGAGTCATTGCCCGGCAGTATATAGAACAGTGAACTTGAACTTTTTCCCACGGCCATTAAATAGTTTCTTCGTTGTCATCAATTACAGGCTGATATACTGTTATATATATAGTTTTCTTATAAAGTATTTACAATTAATTTCAGGTAGAGATTCCGTTACTGCAGTAAATGAAAGTAAGCCTCATATTTTTCTTTCTAGATTTACAACAGAAAAAGCATGATAAATATGATCACAATTTTTTAGAATTAAGCAGTGTTGAGCTGAGGAAAAAACCAGTCGATTCTATATATGGAAAATGGTGAATGCAATTTCTAACGGCAGCGTCGATGTTATCAGCACAGAACGCCATATTGTGCCTGAGGCGAGTAATTGTCAACACCACTGGGTATATATTGATTAGGTTAGTTCAACACCTCTCCATATTGCTGTGGCATATTGCCTCATGCGTTATTTCGACACCTCCCTGTATTGCTTGGCTTATTGCTTCATTCTCCAGCTGTGGAATAAAACGCTCCTGAAGGATCCTAGTGCCAGTTCAAAAGACAAATCCTGATGGTTCTACTGGGTTAGGTGGTGTGTATAAGATAGATGGCCTGTGCACAAAGTCAGTGTGGAATGTGGATGGCAGAAAGCATATCTGGGGGGGGGGGCATTTATATTTGCTTTTAATTTATACTAGTGTATTCTGAAACATTTTGTGTGAAATTCAGTTTTTATATAAGAGGGAATATGTAGAATACAAAATACACTAACATTCATGTACTTCCTGGATTTATCCTGCACAGAAGTAGACAAGACAATTCAGTGCTAAATTTTAAGTTCCCGTTGTTGAAGCGTTAAAGTGAAACAATATACCGACATGTCCTTAGTATATATACTTTGTTTTATAATTTAAATGAGCACCACATCATCTGTAATTAAATTGTAAGCTAAAGCTTGGTTGGTTTATCTCATATTATCTTCAGTGCTTAACCATGATTGAAATAAAATATGAAATTCATTATAATAATATTATACGCAAATTCAGCAAAAATCAATCACATTGGAACATTAATTTTCTAGCGTATCTATTTCAAAACCGAATCCCACACAGAAAGAATATGCATGACTGCGCCGGCATCGCATCACATTTCAGTTGTCCCCATCTCTTGCCATTGACCGTTGCTATGGTCACGCTACTTAGGAAGGATTATGTTCCGGGAAATTTGCTTTGCTATTTGGCGCTACTGTGAAGCCGCTGTCTTTGACGTGTGTGTGAAAGTGCATCTTGTCGTTCGTTCACGGAAGCCTGGCTCTATTTGTGAAAGTAGCCGGAAGGTCTCATTCAGAGTTGCACCATGATGAACTTGTTCCATTCAGACAATAACATTTTACAGCGGTGCTTTTGGTAAAGATTTTCCTATTATCCAGCATTGGCTGAATACTCCCAGAGTCAGGACACTTGGACTAGATGGTTTTCTTGTTTGCTGAACCATGCATTATATGAAACACATTAAAAACACACCATTTATACAAATTTTCTAACCATAACTGATAATATCTATAATTTAGGAAGGTCGTTTTTGCTCCTTCGTTTTTTTACCCATCCACTGATATTTTTTCCACAACGGATTTTACCTGTCCAAATGACGGGTGAACGGGGCTCTACATAAAGCTATGAGTCTTCCCACTTGCTGTCACTGACTCACTGTTGAAGCCCAACTTAAAAAAATCAGTTGCAGGAACTTGCCTGCGGCTGTGTTTAAATACTATTTGAATTTGTTTTAAATAATCTGAATGTTTTATGTGCATGTCATTAAAATTGTAAAGACCTGTCTTTAGGCATATAGAAATACAATTTTTAGACAAGATACCTTCAGCATGTTTATTCTAAACAAGATCATTTAATTTAAAACAGTATTAAAAAAGAACAAACAGTATTGGTTTTATAGACTAGAAAACAGTTACTGTCGTGCATTCCTAGAAATCCCACCTGTTTGACCTAACTTTCACTATAATGTACCTGTTGATGATGCGGTGTTGATGATGTCAACTAGTACTAGATTATGAACAGGTGTTATTTATGTCAACTAGTAGTAGTACTAGATTATGATGCGGTGTCAACAGCTAACTGCAAGATCACACTGAAATTATATTTACAAATTTGTCAAAATATTATGTTTAATTAACATGTTACATAACTGTGACAGCAAAGTTGTTCATGGATGTGGCAAGAAATTAGCTATGCCAGAATATTTAATGATCAGCTTAACACTGTAGTTTATTCATACACAAGATTTATATAAATTAATGTGTAATCAAGTCTATTAGTTACATTTGGTGTGAGGAATGGAAGAAATGTAATATTATGTTGAAGTTGTCTGCAGAAGTTACATAATTAGAGTAGGATGTATGAATATATTTATAGATTGTATGAATTGTAGAGGTTTGTTATTGGTGGCGTGTTTGCATTGGCGATCACCGCAGAAACACCATGGTGGCTTGGGAATTATGCACATGCATGCACGGCATTGCACGCACACTTGACAGGTCTGTCTGTACGTCCCTTTCATTAGGATACAGTTCATTGGGCGTATTGATTTTCCCTAACTGGTGGTTCATGCATTATTAAGAGGTACTAACTCCTGCAGTGGCAAATCAGATTGTCTGATTACCTGCTCTTCTCCAGGAGTAGGAGGCGAGCTTCCCTGTGTTGTCGTACTAGTGGTTGAAGCAATGTATGTTTGTTTATCCAGTTCTAGTCCGTCCAACTGGGAGGGAGGGAGGGAGGGAGGGAGGGAGGGAGGGAGGGAGGGAGGGAGGGAGGGAGGGAGCGGGAGGGAGGGAGGGAGGGAGGGAGGGAGGGAGGGAGCGGGAGGGAGCGGGAGGGAGGGAGGGAGGGAGCGGGAGGGAGGGAGCGGGAGCGGGAGGGAGCGGGAGGGAGGGAGCGGGAGGGAGGGAGCGGGAGGGAGGGAGGGAGGGAGCGGGAGGGAGTGGGAGGGAGCGGGAGGGAGCGGGAGGGAGCGGGAGGGAGCGGGGGGGAGCGGGGGGGAGCGGGAGGGAGCGGGAGAGAGGCAGAGAGAGAGAGATTTCAAATTGTTCCTTCTGCCAGGACTCCCTGTGGATAAAGGACTCCCTGTGGACAGAGGCCATAGTCCACAAAGCAGATGACCATGGCCTGACCTAAAACATTTTGCTGATCAGTCAAACCTCCTATATAGCGTACATGAATATTTAAAGCTACACTTATCAGATAGTGCAAGATCAAAAGCCTTTAATTCAGTCAGCTGCGAGCACTCCCACAGATCTTGATAGTAGCATCAGTTTAAAACGTCTCTTGCTCTGGCAATATGTTTATATTATTGATATCATTTCAGTGTTTTGGGTTGTGTTATTCTCACAGCTGCATGGAATGGGTCTTCATTCTCCCTGTTCCTTGTGGCTATTTTTGATGATACTTCTTCATAGATGCCGAACGTCCATCATGTTCACCCTCTCTCTGAGCTCTCACCCTGGCCTTCAGTACCGGTTGTCACACTAGTTCTCCATTTTAATTTCAGTCTTCTTGCACTCGTCTTGTTCTGTCCAATCTCTCCTTAGTCAGTCATCCTCTGCCTGCTGTATGCCTCCTACCTGTGTTCAGATACTTTCCAACAAAATACTAAATTGCATCAGCACAATAACAAGAACGACATGTACATTTAAGAACGTCTGATGTCAGCCAGGTAAGAGGACATTGACACAGTCACAGTAAGCAACGTTGGAATCACTGTCATTATTGGCAATGGACTCGGTGGAAACGCCAGTGACATAAAGTCATGAATGCGCCATTTGGAGTCGCATGAAAAGTCATAGATTTAGTCGTGGAAATGAGGATGGCATTTTCACATGAGAATGATATGCATTTAGATTAGGTACAAAGCTAGGTATGATTTCCTGGTGTGATCGTTACTCGTAATTTATTTCCATGAAGGATTGTAATACCTAGGGATGGTGCAGTTTTGCTAAGTTGGTACAACAATAGATTTTAGCCATGGGTGAATGGACCTGTTTTAATTAGTTCAGATTGCGTCACTTGAACCCAACTGTACCATAATGCATCCTACCGGGTATATATGTATGTCTATATATGTACATACGTTCTACATTATTGATTACCTTTGTACAGATCAGGGCTATGTACTTGATATGAATGGTCTGTATTATACATGAGTCTCAGTAAAAACCTGTGGGATTCGAAGAATGTATATCTGCAAAGCTGCAATTCAAAAAGTACTTAGCGTCCCCATGTTGTACCGTCATACATGTGCTACAGTCAGAGCTTTACGCAGGATAAAACATTTGCCAGTCACAAATGTACTGGTAGACACTAGACTCATGCATGTAACCTCACATACACACAAGCGAGTCGAGATGTGTGATTATGACATAAATAAACTACAAGTTTACACAAATGTGACATCCATTTTCAAACCATAACTGAAAATATGTATTTTCTCTCCTTGTTTCTTACCCATCTACAACCCCACCAGTGTTATTTCTACCCATCCAAAATGGGTTAGGTGGGTCTCTAGTCTCTACATAAAGCTACCGGTATATGGTGCCATGTTCATTGTTTAGCAGATTGGATGGTGTAACTTGTGAAAGCAATGAAAGTGCTTTAAAAATCATATCAGTTATAACCTCTTGAACTTTGCTGAATAATGGTTTGGCAAAATTTAAATAAATTATGTTTTTAAGATATTTTAGCAAAACAAAACAACACATTTACGTTGGCATATTGTAATCGATATCAGGTTGGTTAGGTTTTGTGTTGACAAAGTTGGAACCAAGACAGGTGAAACATTGAATTGTGGAAATGGTTTGAATAATTTAAGTACTACATTACATCTTTTAACAGCAGGTGCTCTGATCATAGAATAATACATTCCAGTGAATTTTAATGAAAATTAAATTGCATGTTTGACTCTCTGTACATAACAGACTCCAGAGCTGATGATGTGACTAGGTATTCTTATGTTTATAATGCCAAAAGTGATTGAGTAATAAATTACCACTGAATTATGAATAATGAATTATTCTTAGAAGAATCAAAGTTAAGCGCAATAGATGCTTCGATATGTTTTATACAAATGGGATACATACTCCATGGAAGATGTCTGCTTTTACTACCTGCTGTTGACTGATGTTGACCCATCCTGTTTTCACTAATAGTAATGGCCATTTCCTGTGTTCTAATCCTCTCATACCGTCAACTGTCTCACCAAACGGAAATGGTGTGGTCCTCCAAGTATTGCGTCCACCTTGCGTGGTCAGTGAGGTATTGATTAAATGACCTACCTGTGCAATGCTATGTCCATCGTGTCTCACTTGACCTTTCACCCCTGTTTCAGGATGCCTGTTTCGGCCAGAAGTATGCAGACCAAGCGAACGGTGCATAGATGGTGAGTACAGATGACCCTTTGACGTTTAGTTGACCTTCTGCTGGCCAAAGGTCAAATGATAGTGTTTTTTATGAAGAAATAGTCAATGAGTAAAGTTTAATCCAGAACATTACGTTTATAAATGACTAATTATGGTTCTGGAAATAGTGCAAATGCATTTATTCTTTAATTAATGCATGTTTTTTTTACATCTTTAGCATGTAAAGTAAACTGTATAGTAAACTGTCGTGCCTGGTTTAATTTTTATTTATTATGGCAAATCTGGTTACATGTTTTCTGCAAGTCTCCCGGACATTTATGCGCAATTACCTGTAGACATCACCTGGAAGTCATTACTAAAAGCAATACATGACACCTCATTATGGTAGTCAACATGTTGCTGCATGGTGTTTTCATGACATCTGGTTACATCTGTCTGATTATGGTAGATCAAATGTAATTGATTGGTATTTCCTATTCTTATTCTCCCTCTTAGTTTCGGGTGTTTCCGCCTTATTAAAAGTGTGACCTTTTCTCAAATGTTGTGTCATAAATTTAACTTCTTTTTCCCTTTGGGGTAAAGAGCATCTGAGGATGGGGTACACACACACACACACACACACACACACACACACACACACACACACACACACACACACACACACACACACACACACACACACACACACACACACACACACACACACACACACACACACACACACACACACACACACACACACACACACACACACACACACACACACACACACACACACACACACACATATTTGACATTTTTCTCGGGGGTCTAAATACTCACTGAATCACTGACTTACTTACTCGCTGACACAGGCTATGATTTCTTGTTGTGTATAGAGAGAACTGTCTCCGTGTTTAAAGCAATGGGGGCTAGCTCCTGGGTTTTGATTTTATTTATGTGATATTACTTTCTTGTGACTACAGCATGCATGTTGAAGGGTTACTGCCTGCCAATTTAGTTACTTTATTAAACTCTGAATAATGTTCTCGACTTGAAAGATTCCGCCCGCAACATGTTGAAATGGTAAACAAAACATCCAGTTTCAAAACAAAATTGACTCGCAGTAATACCGAGGCAGGCACTGGTACCTTCTGATCATTCAGTTCCCCACGTTCTAGACAACAGACTTCCCGTTACAGATTACTGCTCAGCCAATTCAGCTCACTCTCCCATTAATGTCTTGTGTTCTGTGTCATTGCATGTTGCAGTCAACATGGCACAGGTGTGTTGCTGTGGTGTGTAAGTAATAGAACACAACACAGTGATTCAACCAGCTGCTGGTGTTTAGTAGGTTCTGGTGGTAGACATTACTGTCACACACCAAGAACATACTTTGTCCGTAGATCTACAATCTGCGCCTAATAATATGTGTTTATGGGGTGTCATTTAATCAACAGCTACAGACAATCAGAGTGCCCAGGGAGCGCAATCTTATTAGTGATTATCACAATTGATTTAGTGGCATATTGTCTTAAAGGCACCCATGTCCTAGAAATACCTGAGCACCGTATTTCCAGGAATCGCCATGGTGCATTGTGATTACTACACGTTAAATTGATATTTTCATCATATTCAATTGTCGCAAGATTGTCCCTGCCTTTTCTTGGAACTATCCAATTGTGGTAAATATTAGGAGGAAGTTTGTTAACTCAAAGTCAGATATACTCCATCCCGATTTGAGGTCAGATATATAGGAACCATCCCATCTTTGCATATGTATACCTGCAACTACATATATGTTAGTAATTGTCATTTTAAAATCGATTGTTTTGTTTGCAGTTTGAATGTTTTGAGGATAGACGGTATGTCAAGCTTTGGTAATTTATGCAATTTGGCGGAAGAGTATCTTTAAGATGTTTCTTCTCAGATTTGCTTCTGTCTAGAATTTATTCATGATTTTTATTATTATTGTGTGTGCATTTTAAGTATCTATTGTTATTATGCTATTTTTATAGTGTTTAGATGAAAATTTGAGATAATCCCTAAGTAAGGCCAAAACTTAGAATTAGGCTAGATGATCATAAAATATGCTCTGTAAATGTGGCTAAATCCATAGTGGACTTGCGATAAAGAAATGCGGCCTCATTTCAACGGATGTGCCATAGTCATTCCTTATGGCCAGTAAGGCTGGGTGAAGCCATCACTGCAGTCATATTGATTGTTGGCAGCCTTGAGAGATTGGGGGCCTTTCATCCAGCTCATCTATGGCTTCACCAGATTCATGGTTTCCTGGCTGAAGGGTCTTGACAAGGTCTTTCTGTAAGGCTTCAAATCAGGGCCCAGAACTGGACCAGTGAGCCGACTCACAGTGTTGATGCCAGGGGAAACACTGGGTCATTGTTGCAACCGGTGCACAGACACACAGATGGACAGAAAGGCAGGCGGATTAAGGATGGACACATCACCAAACAGGTGGACACACGGATAAACCAGCATACAGGTGACAGGCTGACCACAGAGAAATAGACAGGAAGTGACAGACGGACAGACAAGTAGAGAGAGAGAGAGAGAGAGAGAGAGAGAGAGAGAGAGAGAGAGAGAGAGAGAGTCTGACAGATGGACAGACAAACTACGGAACGACAGACGAGCAGACAGACAGACTACAGATGGATGCACGCACGCACGCACGCACGCACGCACGCACGCACGCACGCACGCACTTACAAACATATAAATGGACACATGGTTAGTCAGAGCCATACAGATGGACAAACAGACTTGGACAGACAAATGGACAGATAGAATGTGCTTGAGGTGAAGAGGAAAGCACGAGACCACTGATGCTCCAGTGCGTGCCAGTGGTCCTTGATCTGCCGTGCCACTGTCCCGTAATGAAATAGCTCTGTTACCTGTCTTTGTAATCGAATGAATCTGATACCTGCACTTAATGGAACTAGAGAAAATGAATCCTGCCTTGTGCATGGAAGATAAAACTAGCCGGTCTATAATTATACTTATCCCAATATCGCATTTCCTGTTTATGCAACACATACATTATTACATATATTTGTTTTCAAGCCGAGAAGATCCAAGATATTGTTCTTATAGGTGTGTGTGATGCAGGGATGAGGTGAATATACCTCGTTATTATAGAAATTCACTTTAATGTATTGATTTGCTTTAAAATGCTTCATACAGGTGCTAAGATTTTTTGTACATCAATTGTAAATCCCATTAGTGACAGAATATGACACTGTCACGTGCGTCAGTCAAATGTATTAAGGTTCACACAAGATCTCATCGCTGCTGTTTCTAGGGTTTTGTCCTGTTTCCGCTGTCAGCCTGGACAGCAGCCTTCATCTCTTCCTGTCTTAGATTTGTGGTTTTCTTTTTCTATTTTGGGGTCCAAATCAAAGCTGTTTTCATGAGTCATTTTAAAGATTGAAGCTGTTTCTTTCTTCTCCGTCTCAGAATGGCATAAACAATTGCGTGACCTGGGGTTTTGGGTAATAATATTATTAAGAGCTCATAAACTTGATTTTCCACTTTAATAAATAATTTTTATTGTGAATACTTGAAAACTGTCAACTCCATGATGTGCCAACTGACATTGCCTGGTGTATTTGGAAAAAGTGTACTCTGCAATACAACAGTGGATATTTATGTTTAGAAAAAAAACCTAATCTAATTTAAGAATGGATCTTTGTTGTCTTTGTATTTTCCTTAAGAGCTCTTTATCTTAGTGATACGGTCCCCTGTCATCAGTGTCGCTATCTTCTTTATATATATATATATATATATATATATATGATGTTTTAACTGGCAAGTCTCATTGTGCATGTCTGTGTCCATCAACACAGGTGAACTAGACACGTTATGTGTATGTGACAGCAAAAAAAGCGACACATGGGAGACTGATGTACATGCATGCATGTACACGCGTGCACACCTGCGCGCACGCGACGGTTGCATGGCACCTGCGGTGGACGGAGGAAATCACCAGCAGATTTCTTGTCTTAATAGCCCCGCAGAGATATGTAGGTGGAGATGCTTTAATTGTCCTATCGTTGCCATGGCGACTCTGACGTCGGTGCCTATTTTGACACGGAATGCGGTCGCGCTGGTGTCATTGTGACGACATATTGGCCGCGTTGTCAAACTACATTTCTTGGTGACCCCAACGGGATATTGATGGGTGCAAGTAATTTTGTTTCACTGTTGTAATTCTCTGTACTGTGTGATGTCTGTCTTGTGCCTAATAGAAAAACAGTTCTTCCATGGAAAATATATTCTTTTATGATTAAATTAAGAATTTTGTACTCACATACAAGACAGAGGTTTAGTATCAAGAATTATTCTGCAACCCTTTGGCTATTAAACACAATATTATCGATACAATATATACATATCTTTCCTCTACATTTGCAGGTTTATTTTGCCAGACTTGCTATTTAATTGTTATATATATATATATATATATATATATATATATATATATATATATATATATATATAATGTATTATTTATTATAAATTAAGTATAGTCTGGTTCCAGCTGGAGATGGTGCCTGGAGTAGTATTTCTCCATCAACTGGTGATTAATGATCAGTTTGATGTGCTGGGTGTGGGGAAGGAGAGAGAGCCATGGGACCTGCATTGGATATTGGGAAATGAGAGTGCAAGTTGATTATTAGGATACTGGATGATGCCAGAGTCTCTGAGGATGACAGGGCCAGCATCCAGTCCTCTGCACTAGGCCATGTTATCACCAGAACCCTCCCCTCAGTGCAGACAAGCCATTCCAGCCAGACCATCAGGAAATGTTGCCAGTAGCTAAGATAGAAACACACAAAAGTAGTGCTAAAGCTAGGCAAAAACATTTCAAAATAGCCAACAATTAAAGTTTGCTCAGCTATTGAATAAATTCATTCATATTCTGAACAGTTTCATTATGGATCAATGAGTCTGTGTTACATTGGTGTAACTTGATTGATAAGGGACTTGTTAAATATCAATTGCACACTCATGTGTGATGTAGTATAGAATATGCTAAAAGAAATATTGCATATCTACATTGTTTGGTTTATGCAGAACTTGTAATAATAACTAATAATCACAATTTAAACTCCAGTTTCTTTCATATCAGCCAATACGCAGGTAAGTGGATGATTGAAGGACGGACGGACGGACGGACGGACGGACGGACGGACGGACGGACGGACGGACGGACGGACGGACGGACGGACGGACGGACGGACGGACGGACGGACGGACGGACGGAGATACACAGACAGATTCACATACTTGTTTTATGGACTGACGAACAGACAGAGAGACGCAATAACACAGAGATAAAAATAAAGACAGACACTGAGACAGACAGACAGACACAAATACTGAGACACAGATGGAATAGAATAGATATGCTTGCAGACAGACAGACAGACATACTGGCAGTCAGACAGGCAGGTAAACACAGACTAGGGTAGCTGAGAGACAGACTAAGACCTGCGCTAAAACAACAGTATCATAGCTAAGACACATTAGACAGTTGCAAGGCCTTTAATGGGTGTAAATGCATTAGTGCTCATGTTTTCACCCATGTAAGAAGTCCTTGAAGACAACCAAGGACTCAGAGACCACAGTTTCCTCTGCTAATTTACTCAGCACTGCCCAGCACTGTGCCCAGTCCCCTGGAGAGTGTGAGTGGCCTCTTTGATGACTGTTCCATTTCCTCATAGACCCAGCATTTCATTATCCACAGTACAGAGACAGTCTGTGATGAGACAAACTGCCTCATGAGAGCGGATATGGGACATAAAACAGAGAAAGTGCTCATTTTTTTTTTAGCAAAACTGAAGTTCTTTACGGTAGTATTAACCTAAAATGTTTTTTCCAACCAAAAAGCAGAGGACACAAGGCCGCCAGTTGGACACTCTGGTCAACCTGTGCCCAGTTCGTGACCTGCTTATCAGTACCTCAAATGGTGGTTGTTGTAATCAAATTTAGTAATAATATAAATAGGCGCAATGTAAATAAATGATAAACATGAGAACACTTATAGAACTTGCTTGACGGACACAGTAGAATAGAAAAATTAATTTCATTCATTGTTTTGTCGACATCCAAAGATAACACATCTTACACATCACAACCAAAGTTCAGTAAGTTGGGAGGTGGGTACAGGGAGATTGAAATGATTTCGGTGGTGTCAAATGGAACATTAATTGTTATGACTCACCTAGCTGTGTCTGTGATATCATGTTATAATTATCGATGTCATCTTGCCGCGTTATACAAATGGTACGTTATTTTTACAGCATTATTTTTACATCACCAAAATATGCCACAGCAATTCCGATTTGCTTCAACAGTAGATGATAATGGAGAAAATTGTAGCAATTTTTATTGGCTTCAATTTCAAATGGTCCTCAGATCATGTGGCATGCATTAAATTGTAGGGCTTTTTCAAGTCTGCACTATCATAGTCTCTTTAGAAATTGCGGAGCAGTCACCTGTAGCTATTCTAGTTTGCATCACACGGTCCTGTGGCTGGGTCCCAGTCATCTGTAGCTAATCTCAGTTGCACTGGATGATCTCAAAGATCACAGCATACTCAGTCACAAATTCTCATTTGTACCGCAGCAAGATACCGTCATGTGATGTCAGTCATTGCACAGATCAACCTGTTTTCAAGCTGAAATTGTGAGTGAAAGAACGAGTAATCATTGCATTACTGCTTAGTTCAAGTCTGATTGCTTGATCGAATGTATTAGCTCATGGTCATCGATCAGTTTTGGGCAGGTCTGCCTGGAATCAATTCTTGTTTTGGTCTCATGTAGACAGCGGCAGACTGTGCTCCGTAACACTGGTTAGAATTTATCTGCTTGTAATGGTTGGTTTGGAGCAGGCTTTGTGTTGAGAAGTGGCTTTGGTTCAGTGATTGCGTGCAGTTTGGTCTAGTGTAGTTTGAATTGATTAACAGCTGAGTGGCGTTTTGAACTGGAAGTGGGTTTAATTATGGCTATAATTTACTTGGCGTGAACGTTTTCAAAACACGGAAGTCACGGTAGACAGACTGAACAAAGCCACTTGCCTCGTTAGAAAGTCAAATGAAAGACCTTGAAACACCCTGGCTCACTAAGGACAATTCGTGCCAAGTTGCACTTTTCGTGTATCCTTTTCTCTTGTTTAGACCTTTTTTTTGTAAATTTGAATAGTAATATTTAAACATGTTTGTTCTCTGAGTTGAAATGATAGTGTAATAATGTATATTTATTTACTTGTATAGTCAGGAATATCACACAGAAAAAGTACTTGACATGTTGAACCAGTTTACACCATCAGATGGCGCTGCTTCACAACAAGAGCCAGTGATTGGTCAATAACATGTGACCACAATCAGTGCCATCTGTTAGGGAAATATTGAACTTGAAAATTGAATTATTTGAAGCAGGACAGTGTATTATTGGCGTTCTGTATCACCAAGTCTGTGTTACGCAGATTATAAATATTCTATTAATAGTGTCCCATTCTTCAGCCATTGTGTTCTGTATCGGGTTAGTATTGGCAAATCATATTGTCATTTTAGATAATGCAAGGAATGTTCTGTAGTTGGTATGTGTTATATGTCATGTACATATGTGCTCAAAACAACATTAAGACACGATAACAGCTTCAAAATTGTTTAACAATTATTTATAAAGTTATGACAAGTATTTTTTTTTGAACTGGTTTAATTGAGGCATTGATAATGACAAGTTTTGAAAAAATGAGCTTCAAAGTAGCATTGCCATTGTCATATTACCCGATAGCCTGATACCATAAAAAAAGTTTTGGAAATATACAGAAGTCGGGATTCCTACTACAGTGTACTACTTCTGCTTGTTGATGCCAGGGGCAGACTAGGTAGCTGTCTAATAGGTTGAATTAACGCTGCTAAAATGCATACATTCAGCACCTGTTTTATGTGTGTAATCGCCTTTGTTTATGTGTTGATGGCACTGTTTTATGTGCCAGTCAGATTGATGCATGTCATGGTCCAATTGGGCAATGTTTATGGTCAGTCTTAATGGGCAGTTTGCATCATGGCGTCTTCCTGCAGATGAAATGTAAAGCTGTAATCCGCAGATTAGTTTTCTAGATTTGGCCTCATTGGGAAGTTATATGTCATAGTGTCACAGTTTTATAGCTGTCCTGATGACAAAGCACTGTCAGCTTCCATCCGTAATACACCCCCATATATAATAAACACCCTGACTTTTGCAAAATTGAAAGTGAATTCCAGGTATAATACACATCTCACCTTTGCTTGAAGTACAGTGCGTTAGCGTTACCCAATGTCATTTCATTAAAGATCATTTGTATGATGATCCTTGAATCCGTATCATAATCATAAAAATGTCCATTAGATAAGCTACAACACAGCCAGATTAGCCACTCGCTCCTCGCGCGTAATGATAATGTCATCTTGCGAGTTGTATCTACGTCATCATTCTTCACCTGGTGGATACTTAGATTACCATAAATCGCCCCAAGTGTGTGTTTGAAGAACTAACTGGAATCCGTGGTGAACTATCATGGATGTTTCAGTATTCTCTCATGATGTACACGTGATATTGCATTGCAGTAAAACAATATTTTATTAAATGCACATATTTTGTATGAATTGAATGGTGACATTGTCTGTGATTTGCCTAAAATGCTACTTATCATGGAGAAAGTATTTTAGTTCATATCCAGTCAGAAAATGTCCATGTTAAATATACACTCAGACTTACAATAGAAAATGAATGGATGAAATGAGTATCATATAGAGAAACATAATTATGGTATATTTTATATTTTGTCTGTTTAATCATCGTTTCTGGCATTTGTGATTTGTTGTATAGGATTGATATCAAAGTGCTGAAAAATTCTTCCTTCATTCATTGCATTGTTCTCACAGTGGCTGACTATTTTTAGCACCTCCTCTCTCTATGACTTATCACTTTAAAAGCTCTGCCAAAATTATACATGTGGCCATTAAATCACTGTGCGGTGGCGATAATTGCTATTTTATTTAGCTTCAAATCCGGGACAAGGTGAACTCATAAAACACCAACTGTGAAAAATCGGCAGAACGCACTTAAAGCGTGCATTAGTGTGAGCGTAGTAAGTGAACGGAGATTTATAGAGGACTTCCGCCACACTCGATACTACTGTCGCTGCTGCTCCGCCTCGCTGCGTACCTGGCTCCGATGAAACTAATTGCTCCTGACAGTTGCATACATCTCCGGTGTTGTCAATGCATAAGGAAGCAAGTAGCAGTCATCACGGCTACATTTGTTGCATTGATCCGAGCTCAGCCCACGAGTAGGGACCAGCCAATGTTTGGCATAAACCTAGCACGTCATCAATGGTCAAGCTTCTGTCAGGGTTGTATTACAAGAAGACGGCACAGTTTGACTGGCAACAACATTTTAGTTTGGGAGAAAATCCAGCGGGGGGTATTTTGGTTATTTTGTCGCTCATTGCATTTCAGCCCAATTTGCAAAGATAGCAAACATTTAACAAGATTTCACAAGATTGCCATGCCGAGGTTTAACTCTAGATGGCAAGTGGACGAGGAAGACTGGCTTATCGAGAATCAAGTATTTGGGTAGTTCAGATTTGTTATTAATTTTATTTTCCGTGAAACCGTGGAACAAACTAAATGCATTTTGACCTGTTACAATCAATATACCCTGCCCCGCTGTCAGATTGTTTTGTCCATGCACTTAATTGGTTAAATGGCATAACCCTACCCTACAAAATAAGATAACATCACTGCATGACATCACATAATGTGTGGGCTAGTTATATTGAAAATATAAATTGAACAAATTGTAGCACAGTATCACTAGTAGGAAACATGCAGGCCCCTTCTGCAGCTGTGTGTGTGGTCTCAGATTCACGTGAAACCTGGCAATGAGCCAGGTCTATTTTGTTGTCTATTAAATATAAATAAATCATGAGTCGTCTATAAGTGAACCTGGAATATACCATTTGCGTTGTATTTCAGTGTGGCACTTCGTCAATTATGATTACTGTCATTATTGATCACTATTAGAAATGTTGTTGTCCTTATCAATTAAACACAACGTATGACATGGTTTGGGCACAGTGACTTTATAGAATTATTTAATATAATATATCACTACATGTATTTATGTATCAAGAGGTTCATTGTAGCAAATGTATTTTGGTACTGTTGCACACTGCAATAAAAAATTGAATAAAACATTGGGTGTGTAATAAATACTGTGTTTTTCTCTGCAAACATAGTTAAGATGTAAGGATGAACGCTTTAAGACATTTTGATAAAATTCATGTCAAATTAACCTTTCTTTGTAATGTTGTTCTCTACCATGTTGTTATTTATGTAGGTATATTACTATATCATTATAATGTAACTGGTAAAAGTGTGCATAAGTTTAAATTATAATTCATTTTTTAGATTACATAATTTAGTTTAGCAAGCCTTAGGTAATGCATTTAAATGTTTAACTCTGTAATGTATGCGATTTTTAATTAATCCTGTTAACATAACAATTTCATGTAATTCAATGCCTGCATTTCATTACAAATGTGTTTATCAATGATTTATAACCCTGACAACATATCGAGCAAATAACTCCACAAACACAGAGTTTATAGTTTGGGCTCTGCCTTGACTCTCTGTATAAGGCATGGTCATGAATATTTGGTTAAGTTTGCGAGATGTCTGTTTTGTGTGGTTTTATCTGACTAGTTCTCTGTGTTTGAATTCAGTGGTCATTGTGCAGTTCACTGCATGTACATGAATATTCATTATAATCGGGCTGCATAATTAATCACGTGCAAGCAAGCTCAAAACGATTCAGTTGACACAGTTATATATCGGCATGTTGCACAGATGACATCCAAGTTATGCATTGATTTGCAATACAGAAGTAGCAGAAAAATACTTATGTGCAAAATTATAATGTACACCTTGAATGCAATAAGCTTAAAAAGAATCCCTTTAAGGTGTAAAATCACTAAGGACTAAATAATTGAAATCAGATCATGACGCAGGGACACACATCGTTAGAGAGATTTGTGTGTGTTTGATCTCTTTTTAAGCAACCTGCCAGTGCGTGTCAAGACATAACTTTTACAAATATTATAATTGCATTGAAAGGACACAGCGAAACTTCAAAAACCATGCCATGTCTTAAAAGAAACACATAGTTTCCCTCAAAACTGGGTAGGCTTGAACGCTGATCAAAAATGACTTATTTTTGGCATTTATATATCATAAGGTGACTCAGTGCATATTTGGACACAAACAGAAGTTACAGATATGTGGTTTGTTTCATGGTACTACGTGATTGATCATCTCTACTAAGAGGCAAATGGATTAGTTAATGTAATGAGAAGGATCAGGTTCAACATGTTCAAAGTATCAGTAAGAGGTGATTAGGCAATCTTCCCTCAGTAAGAGGTGATTAGGCAATCTTCCCTCAGTCTTGTTTGTGGCTGAGCATTCATTCACTTATGCTGGGTCAGCCAGAACAGCTTCAGGGGCAGAGACACACTGATGGCCAGTGGTCATTGCTGTCAGACTGAGGTTCTGGGCAAGAAGGCTGTTGTTCACTCACAAACATGTTGTCTTAGAGACTTGGACTGAAAGTCTGGACAAGACTGCCCAGTGGTATTTAGCTTGTCTTAGATTTAAAAGACAAGTTGTCTAGCCTTAGACTGGCGGTTGTCTTGTCTTGTCTTGTCGTGTGTTTGGCTGGTTGACAAATGACAAAGGTTCTGGAACCTCACAGTGGTTTGAGTGAGTGTATTTGTTGACTGTTTCCACCAGTGGAGCCTATATGTAGTGCATTCAGTGGAACTGTGATATCAGATAATAATGAATGCATTTATGTATAAACATGACGACAATACTCGCACGCATATAGCGTATTGCGTGGGAGACCTCGCCTAGCTTCGTGCGTCGTTTCTCCTGTGATTCGCCTCTTTAATTGGAAATAAAATCCTGTGGCTTGGTGACGCGATAGGTATTGATTGCGTTGGGTTAATGGTGCCTCTGATTTATGTAGACTTCCTAACACAGAAGTGTTAGAAAGGGCACGTCTGATTTTGTTGTGGTCTAGTGAACATAATAGTTATTTTTATTATCTTTGCTTTTTTGATCTGATTTGAGAATTGATGTGTTATGAATATGACCATGAGATACATTGCAATGGAGTTACGCAATAAGACACAACAGAAGAACTGGGTTAATAGAATATATCGTATATATAGAGAAATAAGGGTGAAATTAGGTGAAACAAAGACAAATGTAAAACAAGGATGAAATAAGAAGATAGAAGAAGGATGATATAATTATATCTTACTAGAATACAAATTTACTGTGTAGTTGGAAGTTTATTTAGATTTTATGACCACAAAAAGATTAAAAAACAATAATTTAAAACATAAATCTAACTGCAGTTAGCTTTTAATGGTAAAGGAAGGTATTGTGTGCTGGAACATGACAATATTACTTGATCCTCTCACCATGTCTTAAGGGAAATGAGGGAGGTGAATACACTAGAAAGCAGATAAAAACAGGCAAACATGAAGATAGCTACTGCAGTTTTTCTTTTGGCTAAGTTCTGCAGATGTTCTCTCTTGACAAATTCCTGCATATGTTCTCTCTTGGCCAATTTCTGCAGATGTTTGCTCTTGGCCAAGTTCTGCAGATGTTCTCTCTTGTCAAATTCCTACAGATGTTCTCTCTTGGCCAATTTCTGCAGATGTTTGCTCTTGGCCAATTTCTGCAGATGTTCTCTCTTGGCAAAAGCCTGCAGATGTTCTCTCTTGGCCAATTCCTGCAGATGTTCTCTCGGCAGATGCCTGCAGATGTTGTCTCTTAGCCAATTCCTGCAGATGTTCTCTCGGCAAATGCCTGCAGATGTTCTCTCTTGGCAAATTCCTGCAGATGTTCTCTCTTGGCCAATTCCCGCAGATGTTCTCTCTTGGCCAATTCCTGCAGATGGCAAATGACTTGTTTCTCTTGACCAATTCCTGCAGGTATTTTCTCTTGGCCACTTCCTGCAATATTCTCTTGTAGCCAAGTCTTGCCTGGTATTATTTTATTTTATTAAATCATACTAAAATGGTATTATTTTATTTTGTTAACTGATTATTTTTGCACACAATTTCATTACAACTGCAGGATAGTGAAACATCACCTTTTAGCAGTAAATTCTTGAAATCTCATAGACAAAAGTCTTGTTTCTTTTGGTCTTTTTGCAGGCATTTGATCTTGGCGAACTAGTACAGGTCTCACTTGGCCAATTCCTGCGTGTCTTCTGATGACCTGTGTCACTGCAGGTCTTCTGATGACCAGTGTCACTGCAGGTCTTCTGATGACCAGTGTCACTGCAGGTCTTCTGATGACCTGTGTCACTGCAGGTCTTCTGATGACCTGTGTCACTGCAGGTCTTCTGATGACCTGTGTCACTGCAGGTCTTCTGATGACCTGTGTCACTGCAGGTCTTCTGATGACCTGTGTCACTGCAGGTCTTCTGATGACCTGTGTCACTGCAGGTCTTCTGATGACCTGTGTCACTGCAGGTCTTCTGATGACCTGTGTCACTGTATGTCTTCTGATGACCAGTGTCACTGCAGGTCTTTTGATGACCTGTGTCACTGCAGGTCTTTTGATGACCTGTGTCACTGCAGGTCTTCTGATGACCTGTGTCACTGTAGGTCTTCTGATGACCTGTGTCACTGCAGGTCTTTTGATGACCAGTGTCACTGTAGGTCTTCTGATGACCTGTGTCACTGCAGGTCTTCTGATGACCAGTGTCACTGCAGGTCTTTTGATGACCAGTGTCACTGTAGGTCTTCTGATGACCTGTGTCACTGCAGGTCTTTTGATGACCAGTGTCACTGCAGGTCTTCTGATGACCTGTGTCACTGCAGGTCTTCTGATGACCTGTGTCACTGCAGGTCTTCTGATGACCTGTGTCACTGCAGGTCTTCTGATGACCTGTGTCACTGCAGGTCTTCTGATGACCTGTGTCACTGCAGGTCTTCTGATGACCTGTGTCACTGCAGGTCTTCTGATGACCTGTGTCACTGCAGGTCTTCTCTGCAGTCTCTGTGGGTGTTCAGGTGTGCTGGAGCTGATGGGGTGTGGCAGTGGCATACCCTCAGATGCTCTGTGCCTGGCTGTGTCATTAGCACTGTGTTGTTGATGCCACCAGCAGGCCTGGTGGAGTAATCAACTTGTCACCAGCATCATTACTAACTGTCATCCAGGCAGGAAATAGCGAACTAATATTCTGCAGCTTTGACACCTACGTTCTGAAACCGTTGCTATGGTAGGAAATGTGGTGACTTGTGGACATCAACATGTAGTACCTGGTACTGGATGTACTCTTGAAAAAATTGGATTTCCTGTTATGTACAAATTATATATACGGGTGTATATATATATATATATATATATATATATATATATATATATATATTATATAAACTTATGATGATGAAAATTCTTATGTGCTTCCTATTGTGGATGAAAAATTAAAATATTTACAGAATAAATAAGCAAAATTTGCATTGAGAGAGAAGTCTGTTACGACCATTTTGTTGTTGCTGACCATTAAATGATCAAGGAACTATTACTTGGTCCATCATGTATTGTGCAACTAACCCATGGCATTACACATACACGTACAGTTGGTGAGACAACTTGAAGGGCGTGAAGGTGGAATGACCTGGGCAGTGTTATATCCTGATGTCTTTATTGATGTACTCTGTAATATTGGTTCAAACCAAAAGCGTTGAGATAATATTACCATGCATACCAAAAGCAATTAAGATGCCTTACACAGATGGGTCACCTCCGATGCATCATAGGAGAGACAATATTGCAAACAAAGAAGTGTTAACTGAAAGAGCAAACATCCCGTGCATGAAACTACTGCTCATACAAACAAACGTCAAATGATGAGTTCACATAGTTCACACAGATGCCAATGCACTTCCAAAAGAAACTCTACTTTCACATCTGCCAGAATGAACTGGGAACAGAAGATGCCCTAAACAAAGATATAAGGACGCAATAAAAACCCTGAAGAAACAACGAATTGCAGACTAGAAGAGGTCTGCCATGCATTAACCGTTGCGAGCAGTCACAGCTGAAGTTGGCACTGACCACGAGAGAGGTGTTTCGCAGAATGTTCTCTGGTACTGGTGTATGGACACGATTTACTACCACAGTTCCAAGTGTTCACCCATGTGTATTGGATGTGAACAGTTCCTGTAATTGAAGCTTGTCATAATCTTGGTCCTCCCTCATTGCATTAATCCGCATTGAACGTTGTCACATATACGTTCATCGTGTTAATTTATCTCCACTTGGGTAGGTATCGATGCGTATCGCGGGAACTAATTCAATAATCACCCTCGACGGCTGATAATGTTGTCAATGTTTCATGAAAGGTGACAGCGATACTCCAGTGGGAGGCGGCTCAATTTAATTGTCACTTCTGTGTGGGGACTCACAGGACACATTTACTCGCTAATCGCTATCCACAGTCGTGTTTTATCAGTAGGGTCACGTATGTATTTGGATTGTAAAAACGTGGGTTTGTTTGGTAAACGTAATCATATTTGTGGTGAAACTAAAAATATTTCCCGTACAAATTTGTTGTTGACTCTTGAATTCCAGGCCATGTCATCAGCTGGTCTTGACAGTCTGCTGTTATTCAGTGTGAATTATGTTAATTAATTACCAAAAATATCCCATTACCATAGGGCAGCTATGTAAGTGTTAACCAATAAAATTGTTATACATTATATTTTTAAACCATTTGTCTCCTTGAGAGGACAAGAAATGTTTAAAGCATTTAAATCATAAATGTCACTAAAATATTTATATATTTGTTAATGGCCTAATGCAATTATTGCATTATGGGAATTCTTATTTTCCAGCGTTTTTTATTAACTATTTTAACACACAATGCTACTACAACAGCAAGACGCTTTTGTGGTTAATTATGACACAACTTTTTCTGAGGCTGTTTCACATGCGTGGTGCTGTGGTTGAGTGAATACACATGAATACACACTCCTGTGTTGTTTTTATTGTGAAATCTAACATTTTTACATTCTGACTTGCCACCTGTTATGACATTTTTAACGTGTAGGCCAAGAACTGTAGGTGTAAAAATAGTAGTAATATTAGAAAATATAACAAGTTCCATGAACAATAAACAGTGTCTCATTTAACATTGGTTTGTGTCTTCTTGTTATTTTGGAGTTTCAAGATAATATTTCTGTGTGTCTTCTTCTTATGGTTAGCTCATCATGCTATGGCCACATGTTTGTGACTAGAGTATTGTCGAGCTTGGTTTTCAGAGTTGTCCTTCTCTAGAATTAGTGAGTCCACTACAGGTTACACATTTACCCCCTGTGTGGGATCTTTTACTTCCCCTGGCATAGACACCAGATAGAAGGGACCACCGGCTTTTAGTGTCTCTTCCGAAAGACACAGGCAATGTGAGGTGAACGAAATTGCCTAAGTTTCGAAACGGCGGTAGGTGGGATTGAACTACCGTCCCCTCGATTGAGAGTCCGGCGCTCTACCGCGCGACCACTGCTCCTCTGCTTAATAACCATAATCTCCAAAGGATCACATAATTTCTCACATGTTCCTGTTACAACTGCAGCTCTACAGATCAGTGACAATCTTCACAGTTTACATACAACGAATTCATTTGGCGTTTTTTTGTTTCAGATAACCTCTTTGGAAATTGCCAGCAGGGGAGCATCGACGCGTTCCGCTATGTTCCGAACGGGGAGCAACTGCACGACCTTGAACTCGAGATCGTCCACCTGGTGGAAGACGGCTACACCTGGGATGACCTCTACACCCAGTGCGTGCTGGGAAATATCCTGCTGGCGATGCGCATGGATAAGCCTTATGACCCCAGCTTTTGCAACAGCCGCGATGGGACGACTAACGAAGGTCAAGGTCAGCGACGGGAGATACTCAGCGAAGACTTCCTCCACCTCCTACAGAAATACATCGAAGGAGTTCGTGTCAACGACGACAGCGATGTCATCGATGTCAACGACATCGGTGCCAATGACGCCTTCGAGTCGCCACCAGTCGTAAAGAAAGAGACATTTATAAACATTCACAAATACCTCAAAAGTCACAAACGTGACGAACCGCCGACTGACGCATGGGGAAACTACGGTAGCTCTCTGTCACTGGAGGGAGAATCAAGGAATGACGAGGAGAAATTTCTGTCACGACTTAGTGCGAGCGAGGTGGCAATGTTGACAAAGTATTTCGAGTCGTTGGCCAATAGGCCAATGCCAGATGTCGACGTGCCCGGGGATTACGAATCGACACGAGTGGTGGCGCCATCTACTGACAGCTATGGTTACTCATGGGAAGATCCGCCCATTTCTGATGAAAACGTTATGAAAGGTACGTCTTCAGTTCTCAGAGTTTCATTGCAGATTTACTTTACAATTTTATAGCCACTTCAAAGCCAGTTGAAGTTTACAAATATTACTTATTCTGGTATGTAAAATGTAGCTATATATTGTTTAAAATAACTTAATTTTGATTGAATGTATACACACAGTAATAGCTATTGACCATGCTCAGGTGGAACAAAGTGAGTATATTGATATATGATAAAAACAGGTCTAGTACAAATTCTTTACAAATCAGATATATTAACTAGTCTGATTGTGAAGACTGAGACATGCATTGCGTCAGTCAGTAATTTAATTGTTTTCTTTTTTACAAAATTACTTCATAAAATATTCTGAAAATGAATACCAGTTAGTTAATAAATATATTTGTTTGATTGATGTTTGTTGATGCGTTGTGTGACTCTGAGTGATAACGTCCTTTCAGCAGACTGTGGAGACGAACTCTGACAAATATACCATAGGTGAAGTTTCAAACCTTGTTCATAATGGAGCGGTTGTATTTGCTTTGCTCCCTTTTCTGTGTGCGGGATATGGGGATTTTCCTTCCACCCGCTGTTCCCAGTTTCCTGTGTGCTCAATTATATTTGAATGGTGTTGACACTAATTAATACTGCATACTTTCTGACAAAGTGTGTCTGTTATGAGAGTGTTTCTGCAGAAACAAATTAACAACATTGTAGAGTAAGTTTGATTTATTTCATGGTTTTGTTTTACTAACAGTTGCTGTGATATGATTAATAATTAATATTTTTGGTGTGTTGTTAATATACAGTTTGTAAACTGTATCAGCTTTTTTGTTGTATTAATTAAATTTTATATCTAGAACTAATTTATTCTTAATCCAGACATATACATACATGTGCACACTCACACTGACACCACACCGCACCACACTCTACACCACACCACACCACACCACATCACACGCACCACACCACACCGCACCACACCACACGCACCACACCACAGACCACACCACACACCACACACTACACACCACACACCACACACCACACACCACACACCACACACCACACACCACACACTCACACCACTCTCACCACTCTCACCACTCCCCTTCACACCACATACCACTCCACACTCACACAATACCACATCACACCACACCACTCCACACCACTCCACTCCACACCACTACACACCACACCACACCACACCACACCACACCACACCACACCACACCACACCACACACAGCATAACACAAATACAGAATGTTGACATATTAAACAAAAAATTGAATGCGAAGGTGAAATTAATGTTGACTTCCTATTCTTCAATACGCCAGCTGCAAATACACCTATCTCTTCACCGCTCGTGTTAAAAAACACCGCACCATTGATTAAGGGCGACCATTACTCAATGCTGGAAGGTGTTCAAGGCGTCTGCCATGTTTTCCGCCTCTCTGTATGCCCTGCCATCAGTCAATCGCGCTGGTAATAGACCTCTGCTGTGTCTAAAGGTTTCCAGTGCTCCAGCGGACACTTCTTCACTCGCGTCATTCTCACCCGCCGTCTCATAAATATGTCTTCGGGTCCGATGATCGATTTCCTTATTTTTGTCTTGAGGCCAATGACATTTGCAGTCCAGGGGGCTCCACCAGTGTCAGCTGGTAGCATGTCGCAGAGCCGCTGTAGAAAACTAATTTCGCTGGTTTTCGCGGAAGTGTAAAATGTACAAGTTATGTGAGGAGTAACTCATGGATCCATTGGTAAATAAATAAATTGCGTGCTGTTGTTACGTCACAAGTTTTGTTTTTGTTTTGGCAACGGGCCGAATCAGCATTGCGCTGATTATTAATTCCAACCTTTTCAGATTTTTCATCCATTAATGATTCTTATTTGCACCACACTTCATGACTGGTGAAGGTATTTCATGCACTGGACAACAGCCGGAGCGATTCTATTTATACTGATTTGCAGATGTAATCATGCGGGGAATTTGCATTTAGTGCGCAGGCATTCTTGTGTTTTCCCTCATCTGCTCGAGCAATTTACTGGGCAAACTAAACGAGAACTTCTATTGAATTTTGGGCGGGCAGATTGGATGAAACCTGATAAGTGTACGATTGTCAAATAGACAGGGGAAAGAATTCCTCGTTGATGGTATTGATTTTTGATCGTTGTCCTTGTGCGAAGGAGGTGGGTCTACTACACATTAAGCAGGCAGCTTGGCGAAGCAGTGGCTTGAAAGGGGTCTAGTTCCTTGGCAGTCTTCCTCCTGGTCTCTTCTTTGTCATAACAATGTATTTTTTCAGTTGGAATAATGAAACACTTGAGATGATGTATTGGAATCACTGGCAGCATAATTTGGCTGAAGAAAGTGTTGTCTCGGAAAATAATAAATGAATGCAGGTTTCCTGTTTTGAAGTGGCTGTTTTCTGCAATACTCTGTCAGTTGGCCTCAGAAATTAAACAGTGGTTCATAGCCAGATTGGCTGTGCCTTAAATGTTGTGTATGAAACTTAAAATGTACTTAACGCTAAATGTATAAAACTTAAAACTCGTGGCCCTTCAAATGGGATACTTCTTGGGAGTGGTGATGTGGGAACAAAAATGTAATCGAAATTGTCTGAATAGGATGGGTTGATTCCTGGTATTACTTGTCTAAATGTAAATTCCTCACGTGGCACTGGGATCCTGTAGAAATACATGGGCTTATAATAGTGTATGTGGTTATCCGTTGGAACCAGTGGGTTTTGGTGGGATTGTGTTCTTTCTATGGTTGTTTTTAGAGAGGCTTTTGGGATTTCTTGGGCTTGTGTTGCCCATTCTAACTGTCACTAGAAGGCTTTTGGGCATTATTGATACAGAATTAATGTGTGCTGTTGTCTGTGAGAGGCTATGACCTTGTATTGTCCTTTATGATGTCTCTGGGAGGCTACTGGGCTGGTATTGTCCTTTGGGGCTGTCTCTGGGCATCACCGGGCTGACATTGTCATTTGTGGCTGTCTTTGGGCATCACCGGGCTGACATTGTCATTTGTGTCTGTCTTTGGGCATCACCGGGCTGACATTGTCATTTGTGTCTGTCTTTGGGCATCACCGGGCTGACATTGTCATTTGTGTCTGTCTTTGGGCATCACCGGGCTGACATTGTCATTTGTGTCTGTCTTTGGGCATCACCGGGCTGACATTGTCATTTGTGTCTGTCTTTGGGCATCACCGGGCTGACATTGTCATTTGTGTCTGTCTTTGGGCATCACCGGGCTGACATTGTCATTTGTGTCTGTCTTTGGGCATCACCGGGCTGACATTGTCACCTTTTGCTGTGTCTTGCAGCCCGCTGCGTGTCATTGGGCCATCTCTCTGACTGTGTAGAATGCGGGGGCTGGCGCTGTGGCTGGGCGTGAAGATGACTTGTAATATTGATTATATCCCTCCACCACTCGGTACGGAGGCTGAGTGCAGCGTAATGGAAAGTCAAATGATGCGTCACCTGATAGTGACAGAATTGTGTTACTGTTGTCCGACCCGACATCGACATCGGTGCGTGTGGCGTGCGCCCATCTACTGTCCTTGTTTCAGCAGTGAATGAACGTCTTCATTTAATTCTGATCTGCTGTCGTCAACTCTCTCCATCTGGCTGGCTCCATCAGTTGCTGCATCGATCTTGTCTCGGGTTTCTGGTCTTCTGACCAGCGCCAGTGTTGTTGTGCAGCTGATGTGTCCTTGTAGACCTGGTCCTTGACTTCAGTTGGGTCTTGGTTGTTTGTAGGACATAGTCACTGCATTTGTATATATCTTCTTTCAGTCTCTCTGACATCTTGTGTTTGATTTATCTCTCTTTTCTCAATGTCTCCTTCTGTCATTCTATCTTCTTCTTTCCGTCTTTCTCTGTATCACTATATATGTTCCCATGTTATTCCACTCTCCCATTCCTCCCAATATCCTGCCACCTCTTACTAACTTCCCTTCTCTCCCTTCCACGTATTCATGTCTTCTTCCTATATTCTTCTGTTTTCTCTCATCTTCTGTCTTGCTACCTCCCTCGTTCTCTCTATCCCTCCCTCTCTCCGCTTCTCTCCCTCCCCCTTTCTCTTCCTCTGTCTCCCTCCATCTCCCTTCCTCACTGCCTCCAGCCCTGTCTCTCTTGTCTACCATCCATCTCCTCTCCCTGCTACGTCAGATGACACAACTTGTGAAATGTCCCACGTTTATCCACCCCTCCCCACATACATGCAAATTACACTCTTGTGTCCAGTCTGCCAGCTGTCCACCACTGTCCAGTCTGTCAGCTGTCCACCACTGTCCAGTCTGTAGGCTGTCCACCACTGTCCAGTCTGTAGGCTGTCCATCACTGTCCAGTACAGCCTGTTGTGTCAATGGTCGCACTTGCTTCCTTTGGTGGTGACTCCCAGTCTCTGGCAGTCTGCTGTCTTCTCTCATGAAGAGCGGTGTCACACGAAATGTTGATACACAGCATTTCTCACCAGTGAACATTTCCTATGTATGACCATTTTATTCAGCCTCATTACATTCATAATGGAACATTTGATTTTGACCTCCTCCTTCTGTAAGACTTGCTCCCACCTGCCATAAGTGAGCGTGAGTGCATATTTCATATGGGTGACTATTTGACGTCACACCAGCAAGGTCACTGCTATTTCAGGACAGCCCTTGGGACACTGCTGGTCTAAATGTCATCTCTCATCTCTGCTTTCTTGTCTATTTGGGCCTGTTTCCTGTCATTTGCTTCGTTTTGGTGACAAATGTTTGTTGGTTTGTGCAGGACAATTGGACATGGTGACTTCATAACTGCATTGTAATAAAAATGTTGATATCAAACAAATTATCAGATGAAGGTTATATATCTTGTGAAAGCATCTAATAGGTCATTATAAATCTGTGAAGTGGACATTTATATATATATATATATATATATATATATATATATATATATATATATATATATACTGTATATGAATTGGATAGATAGGGTTTTGTGCTGTTATAATTTCAATTCCAGAAATAGATATTGATTGAACTACTTTCACTTGCTCATGCGATATTACACATATTACAGTATTTTTCAGGTCACAGACTTTATTTATATAAAACAAGGTCAAGCATATCCACCCGTCAGTTTACCAAGACATGGCATATAATTTAGATATACAGAAAAAATTGAATATCCTGTAAATAAAAATAGATATGTAATCGTAATATATGTGGTGTAAACATGATTGGTTTGAATATATTACATCTTTAAATTGAGGATAATTTGATTGATCATATGCAGTGATGAAAAGAAGACTCAACACGCTGTCGGGTGATTGTTGCGCTCTGAATAAGCCAGTGACGTTAAAAGTGTTGTTGATCTTGTATAATGTTGATACATGACTTGTTGACATCCACGATGCTTCTCTACAGATTCAGTGTCCCCGGATGTGGCTGCGATGCTGGGGAGAGAGGAGATGGCGAGGGAGACGGAAGGCGGCAGAAGACAGGGTGAAGGTATAATTCCCTTTTGCCTCACAGAAAAAACAAAGTATTACCTGCCACAGCAGCCGGGGTGTTAAATCACACAAGCCTATTCTAAAAATGAGCCAAAAATGGTGTTAAAGGTCATGCTCCGTCAATTTTGCATACCATGTGATCTCATCTTTCAATGTGCAATTTGGATTCTTCGATAAAGTGTGTTTACAAAAGCATGGTATGAGTCAAAATGAGCTCGTTTCTCAGAACGTTCCTTTTTTAAGTTTGCCTCAGAGTTAGTAATAATAAACTACTAAATATATTTAAACAGAATACCGGTAGATATAATTTTAAAGCGTGAAATTCTTGAAAGGGGTACAAGAGTCAGTTTCACAATGTTGCCACTTAATACCCACCATGCTGTAACAGATCATATCTGGGAAATATTCAGTCAATGAGATCTACTCCCATTCCTTCTCCATGCTTGGGTTCCTACTACCCGCCAGTAGGAGTCGTATTACCTCCATCCAAGAAGGGTTGTCTGCCCCTTAGCCACCCCACTGACAGATGCTATAACCATGTGGGGACAGACCGCTATTTTAATCATGTATTCATGACATGCAAATGAAGTGTAAATGTGCGAGGGTCCTCTGCCTTACAAGGATTGTATTCACTGAAAATATGATTTACAAAAAAGCGTAAATTTGCATGTTTGAGAAGCGTGGCGTGCGTTAATGATTATGCAATAGGCCGGCACCGTGGGAACCGTGCTTATCGTGATGCTAGCCTTGTTCATATGCAGAGAGTCGCAGCGTTTCTGTGACAGGCCAATGGATAAACAACATTGATTGCACTGGGTTTGTCAGGCTAGTTGTATTATATTTAACCCTCTTCTTCATTCTGACAGCCAATTTCAAATAATTCTCTGACATTTTGACAGTCTGCAGTAGTTGGTTTGATGCCTGAAAACTGATGGAAATTGTCAACGAACAGCAAACGTGACTTTAAAAATTAGAAAACAATAAATTTATGTGTTTGGATTTATGAGAAATTCCACTGAAAAGTACAGGTTATGATGTAACGGGATGTAGTCTGGAAAATAGGTGTTAGATGGCCATTCATTCCTGCCATTGTTGTACATGTACACCAAAAACTTTGACAACTTGCAGTGATTTGGTGTAAAATTGTGTGATATCTGGTCATAAGTAGTGTATCATGTGATATCTGGTTACACATAGTGTATCATGTGATATCTGGTCACAAGTAGTGTATCGATCATGTGATATCTGGTCACACGTAGTGTATCATGTGATATCTAGTCACAAGTAGTGTATCATGTGATATCTGGTCACACGTAGTGTATCATGTGATATCTGGTCACATGTAGTGTATCATGTGATATCTAGTCACAAGTAGTGTATCATGTGATATCTGGTCACAAGTAGTGTATCATGTGATATCTAGTCACAAGTAGTGTATCATGTGATATATGGTCACATGTAGTGTATCATGTGATATCTAGTCACAAGTAGTGAATCTTGTGTTATCTGGTCACAAGTAGTGTATCATGTGATATCTGGTCACACATAGTGTATCGTGATATCTGGTCATATGTAGTGTATCGTGATATCTGGTCATATGTAGTGTATCATGTGATATCTGGTCACAAGTAGTGTATCTTGTGATATCTGGTCACAAGTAGTGTATCTTGTGATATCTGGTCACATGTAGTGTATCGTGTGACATCTGGTTAAATGTAGTGTATCATATGCACTTGACACTTTCTGGTATCATACATACTGTAACATCACAAATAAATGTTTGGCACAGCAGTATGCCAACACATTTACTGACACTTGTACATATGTGTATCTGTTTTAAATGGGTAAATAAGAGGAACTTACCATTTATAATTAGTTAATAGTGTGATTTGTTTCTATTTTTTTTGGTTTTAAAAACCTGTTATTTTTATATTCAGTAACTTTTAATAATGGATTTTTTTATTTCTTTATTTGAATAATAATTATGTAATACGCATTGATGCAAAAAGTGGGAATCAATGCTATAGAATGCATTGTTATATTTCTGACGTAACCTGACCCCAGTATGTGTGATGAGTTGTAATTACACGTGGCATTCTGCAGAAGGCTCATGTTATGTTGTCTGCTGCCGTTAATTAATTCCGTCTGTGTTTCACAGGAGTGCCGTTTGACGAAACAGACAATGATTCCAACCTGTTGACAAAGTTGCTGATAGGTGAGCATTGCTGGTTGCCATGGAGATGACCAGTTAGTTTCCGGCTGAGCTATTTCCTGTTATTGGCATGACAGCCACGGAGACTAGTTCACACAAACAGCTTCTTGTGGTTTTTATGTGTTCATGCATAGTTTCTTGTGATGTTAATTATCTCTGATGTAATTATACTTATATAATAGACTCAGATGCATGCACACATATGTGTATGAATACATACGCATATCAATAAATTATGTATTTAGTAAATCATTTAACTCTCAAGAAACTTTTCCCATGTAATTTACTAAATATCATGAACCAAGAAACCATATCACTACCGGTACATTCTAAGATAAATTATATATGTTTTCCAGGGAATTCACATATTCATAAAGGAAGATTGTGACTTAATGTTACAATAAATTACATAATATTATTCAAATTGATTGAAACTTTTGACATAACACAATGATTTACAGAATGAATGACCAACATGTAAATGTCCAACCCAAATACAGTTATGAGATCTATAACAAATGCGAATTGAGAAAATGTGAAGGTGTTTCGTCATCTGAGTAGATGCGAGTTAAGCCGTGAAAGTTTGTCACCCATGAGCAGGATTCTAGGAAACTACTAACATACCACCCACGTCGCATGCATACGCACACACACACACACACACACACACACACACACACACACACACACATGTGGGCATGTGGTCAAGCCTACCTTATTTATAGTTAAATGTCATGACATTTAATGAGAACTAATAGTTGTTATGGGAGCCACTCACAATTGTTACCACGATCAGACCTCAATAAGGGAGCCACTCAAAACTGTTACCATTGTCAAGAATGGAGGCTCTCAAAAACATCTTGTAAAATTTCTTTTCATCTGCAGTTTGATTTGTCCACGTATCAGTGGTTTCATGAACAAATTCTAAAGGCAATTGGAAAACTTGTGCTGGCTTGTTTGTGTATGTATTTTAATATTTTGTTTAATCATCAGACATACTACCAGGTACTAAAGGATTTTTACAAGACCTGGTTAAAAACCAAGCACATCTTGTGACATCATAGGAATATATGTATGTTTTTGAGATAATTTATTAGGCCTAAGTTTAGTATGATATCTACATGAAAACTTGTAGGTTATGGTTGAACGGGTAACTCTCATTCAAACATTTTTGTTGAGATAAATGAGTTAAAATCTGCACTTTCACTACTGAAGTATGTTTATGTGCTTGACCTTGCTTTTTGTAAATAAAGTTTGTGACCTGAAATATACTGTAATATGTGTAATGTTGCACGAGCATGTGAAAGTAGTTCAGTCAATATCTATTTCTGGAATTGAAATTATAACAGCACAAAATCCAGTCTACATAAAAATGTTCACTTCACAGATTTATAATTACCTATTAGACACTTTCACAACATATATAACTTTTAGCCTGTATTTGATTTGATACCAACATTTTGATTGCAATACAGTTATAAAGTCACTATGTCTGATTGTCGTGCACAGGGAACATGAAGATATCCGATTTGTCAAGTGACCAGGTGACACGCCTTGTCAGGTATGTCAACGATATGCTGTCACACTTCGAGGACTCGGGTATCACAGCGCCATCTGGGAAGACCGGACAGAACCAGAGCTCTGATCAGCCAGGTAACTTTTTGCGTCAACTGTTACCTAAAGTGCATCAACTGGTGATTTTCTAAGATGGTGAAAGAGTAACTAAATTAAGGGATGATACGAGAGCTAGAATACTCTGTTTTGACAAAAGTACCAGTTTATTTTCTCATCCATGTTCCAGTACCTTTGTATGTTTACTACCAATAAATGTACTCGTAATAACACTAATCTATAAATGACTTGTTCGTGGATAAGGTTTGGTTCTTTCTTGTAGTTGTAATCAATGTCGTTATTCAATCTTTAACAACCATTTCCTCATACTTATTTTGTTCTTATTTGTGAACGTCACATCTCTTTTTGTTTCCAGGAGTGGCAGATCCACAAATCAAAGATAAGCGTGTCGTTGTGAACAAGGAGCAACTCAACGATGCCGTGATGAGTAGTCCGACTGGTAACTCTGAGGTCCACGTAGAGATGGCGCCAGTGACAAGTGCAAGTCAGAAACAGACCTTTCTCAAAGATGGTGAGATTGACATTTTATTACTTAACTCAGGAATCAGAAACCTTTGCTTGTTCCAGTAACAGTACTTACTTATATAAACAACAAGGTAATGTATACGGAATGGTCAATAATCGGAATATTAAACAATTGAAATATTATCAAAAGACAGTACAGAATAGTAGTTTTAAAGTATAAAGTTAATGAGAGGAGGTCATCAGATGTGTAAATGCTACAGTCCCAGCTAAGCTCTTGATAACGTTACAAGTATGTGATTGAACTCAGTGTTAATATTTTTATATGTCTCTGTACTTTGTGGTCAGAATATTCTCCATCTTGGTGATCTTTGTGATCCCTCCTATCCTACAAGCAGCCATTTCTTTCTATGTTCCAGTGATTCCGAAGCCAGATTCACGTTCTGATGATCACGATACACACTTTGAAGACTCGATGAAACCGGTTCCGACAGAGCAGGCGTACGACATTCTCAATGCCAACTTCGCATTTCTCAATGTCAAGCCAGAGTGAGTGAACGAATCACATCACATCCTCTCAAATTGACAATTAAAGGGATACCCCAGTCAGTGAGAGGTTCACAGTATAAACTTACATAAGCATAATATATTGGTTGTGCATAGTAACTGTGCACAAAGATCATTGATAAACAATTAATTATAGTATAATTATACCAAATCATATCGGCTTGGATTCTGGGGGCTACCATCCTGAGGCATAGAACCAGTGACATAAGCCAAATCTTTTGTATCATTAGCGTATTGTTGGGAAAAGGCAGAGTTTCGTGGAAACCTTGCGCATAATTGTGATAGTGACGTAAGCAATCCGTGACGCACTGGATACATCAAATAGAATACCCTTGGACAGACGTAGGATGTTTGAACGTGCATGCCCCAGTGACGTAAGCGGTTTAGAACACTGGTTCTATGTCTCAAGATGGCAGCGCCCTGAATCCAAGATGGCATGTTTTTTGGTACAATTATACTATAATTAATTGTATAGTAACCATCTTTGTGCACAATTACTATGCACAACCAACAATACATAATAATGTAAGTAAATACTGTGAACTTCTTGTTGATTTGACTATCCCTTTAACAAAGGCGTGTTCCTGAAAATGGTCTTGTGTTTATGAGAGTAGTTATGATAAACCATTTAGACTCCAAATGTCGGATGTTCACTTCCCCGACTTCCTGGGTAGATCCTTTAGTGTTAACTATGTGTGGCAGTGGTGCCACCTACTGGATACATATGCAAATTGTGACACTAGATGCTGTAGTGTATATGTTGTGCACTAGGGGTATTTGTTAGATGGATTTATATTGGAAATTTTTGAATAAGTGCTGTTTGAAGTTGATTGATGTATCTATTACTGCTGTGCGCGGGGTTCAATTATTTTTTATAAGCACAGTTTGCAGTATTTGATGAAACAAAATACAAAAAGTTGCAGTAGTGATCTAGTCACGTTTCACAAATGAGATGGTATATATGAAGGGTTAAAAATACATTATTTCACCTTACATGTGTAATGTGTTAGTATTAATTATAGTTTGTCTTCTGCACTGTGCTAGCAAGTTCTTGTAATTTGGGATATTTCTGGGGTTTTTTGCACAGTGTCACACAAATGATCTCCCCTGTAATAAATCAGTGTTACTTTGTGTCCCGTGGTCTGTGCCCAGTGATCACGTGGTCTGTGCCCAGTGATCACGTGGTCTGTGCCCAGTGATCACGTGGTCTGTGCCCAGTGATCACGTGGTCTGTGCCCAGTGATCACGTGGTTCATGTTGTGTGCTGCAGGTTGGCTGGAGTGGAGGACGCAGACAACATCCTTCTACTGCTGCTGAATCAGATGGGGCTGGAGATAGGCTCATTCAGTGACATAGTGTAAGTGTCGGAGATAGGGTCATTCAGTGACATAGTGTAAGTGTTGGAGATAGGGTCATTCAGTGACATAGTGTAAGTGTTGGAGATAGGCTCATTCAGTGACATAGTGTAAGTGTTGGAGATAGGGTCATTCAGTGACATAGTGTAAGTGTTGGAGATAGGGTCCTTCAGTGACATAGTGTAAGTGTTGGAAATAGGCTCATTCAGTGACGTAGTGTAAGTGTTGGAGATAGGCTCATTCAGTGACTTAGTGTAAGTGTCGGAGATAGGCTCATTCAGTGACGTAATGTAAGTGTCGGAGATAGGCTCATTCAGTGACTTAGTGTAAGTTTCGGAGATAGGCTCATCCAGTGATGTAGTGTAAGTGTCAGAGATAGGCTCATTCAGTGACGTAGTGTAAGTGTCAGAGATAGGCTCATTCAGTGACGTAGTGTAAGTGTCGGAGATAGGCTCATTCAGTGACGTAGTGTAAGTGTCGGAGATAGGCTCATTCAGTGAGGTAATGTAAGTGTTGGAGATAGACTCATTCAGTGACGTAGTGTAAGTGTCGGAGATAGGCTCATTCAGTGACGTAGTATAAGTGTCGGAGATAGGCTTATTCAGTGACATAGTGTAAGTGTTGGAGATAGGCTCATTCAGTGACGTAGTGTAAGTGTTGGAGATAGGCTCATTCGGTGACATAGTGTGTCGGAGATAGGCTTCTACCGTGATGTTGTGTAAGTGTCGTAAATGACATATCTAGACATATACTAGAGGTGTGAAACACAGAATGGTATTTCAGTAGTGTGGTCAGGTCAGGTCAGGTCAGTTGTGCAGCAGTCAGTATATGCCTTGCCCTGTGGTCAGTGTACGCCTTGCCCTGTGGTCAGTATATGCCTTGCCCTATGGTCTGTGTATGCCTTGCCCTGTGGTCAGTGTATGCCTTGCCCTGTAGTCAGTGTATGCCTTGCCATGTGGCCAGTGTATGCCTTGCCCTGTGGCCAGTGTATGCCTTGCCCTGTGGCCAGTGTATGCCTTGCCCTGTGGCCAGTGTATGCCTTGCCCTGTGGCCAGTGTATGCCTTGCCCTGTGGCCAGTATATGCCTTGCCCTGTGGTCAGTGTATGCCTTGCCCTGTGGCCAGTATACGCCTTGCCCTGTGGTCAGTGTACGCCTTGCCCTGTGGTCAGTATATGCCTTGCCCTGTAGTCAGTGTATGCCTTGCCATGTGGCCAGTGTATGCCTTGCCCTGTGGCCAGTGTATGCCTTGCCCTGTGGCCAGTGTATGCCTTGCCCTGTGGCCAGTGTATGCCTTGCCCTGTGGCCAGTGTATGCCTTGCCCTGTAGTCAGTGTATGCCTTGCCCTGTGGCCAGTGTATGCCTTGCCCTGTGGCCAGTGTATGCCTTGCCCTGTGGCCAGTGTATGCCTTGCCCTGTGGCCAGTGTATGCCTTGCCCTGTGGCCAGTGTATGCCTTGCCCTGTGGCCAGTATATGCCTTGCCCTGTGGTCAGTGTATGCCTTGCCCTGTGGCCAGTATATGCCTTGCCCTGTGGTCAGTGTACGCCTTGCCCTGTGGTCAGTATATGCCTTGCCCTATGGTCTGTGTATGCCTTGCCCTGTGGTCAGTGTATGCCTTGCCCTGTAGTCAGTGTATGCCTTGCCATGTGGCCAGTGTATGCCTTGCCCTGTGGCCAGTGTATGCCTTGCCCTGTGGCCAGTGTATGCCTTGCCCTATGGCCAGTGTATGCCTTGCCCTGTGGCCAGTATATGCCTTGCCCTGTGGCCAGTGTATGCCTTGCCCTGTGGTCTGTGTATGCCTTGCCCTGTGGTCAGTATATGCCTTGCCCTGTGGTCAGTGTATGCCTTGCCCTGTGGTCAGTGTATGCCTTGCCCTGTGGTCAGTGTATGCCTTGCCCTGTGGTCAGTGTATGCCTTGCCCTGTGGTCAGTGTATGCCTTGCCCTGTGGTCAGTGTATGCCTTGCCCTGTGGTCAGTGTATGCCTTGCCCTGTGGTCAGTGTATGCCTTGCCCTGTGGTCAGTGTATGCCTTGCCCTGCCCACAATGTTTCATTGTGTGCTTTCAGTGTGAAGGGAAACGAGATCAACTTCAGAGTGAATCCGAATGCAAAAGGTCTGAATGCGTCCACCGTAGCTGCCAACACCAGTAAGTTGAACTCACCTTCAATCACCCTCTCCCACCATCAATAACCCTCTCCCACCTTCAATAATCCTCTCCCACCTTCAATAACCCTCTCCCACCTCCACTAACCCTCTCCCACCTTCAATAACCCTCTTCCACCTTCAGTAACCCTCTCCCACCTTCAATAACCCTCTCCCACCTTCAATAACCCTCTGCCACCATTGTCTTGTGCAGTAAACTCCCCAATACAGAGCACTGAACCCATTTCACTTAAAAACTTGGTATTGCCATGCATAACCTTGGGTGTTTATTTAGCCATTTGGAAACTGAATGTGTCACATCTATTTCAGGAACTTCTACATTTCACTACCTGTTTATTTCTCTACATCCGTTTTTTATCCAACTGTAATGGACAAGGTGATGACAGTCAGTTGTCAAATAGTGCATCCTTCATTTGCTAGGTGGTAGCACTTGTTGGATGGTACATTTGGCCAACATTTAATGTACCTGCTAGGTGGCAGCACATGTCATGATACTTGCTACAGTACTCAGCATTGACAGTGGCTGGCTAATTCCACCACGGTTGAGTCTAACTATAGTTGCCAATCACACTGTGATAGTCAGTTACATTATTTTTGATGATCAATCACAATTAAGCATTTTAAATACATTAGGTTCACAGCAGACAGAGTATTTGTGAATTAATTCTTAGTGCCAGGGTCGGCCTTACTTAATAGTCAGTCGCAGTGTAATTGCCTGTTTCACACACTAAATTTCAGTTTTTGCTATTATTAAAAAACGGTTGTAATAATTGCAGATATTTTGCTGTACCAGCTGCTGCATCTGTGTATCCCATTAACACATCCTGTTGTAGACAGTTAAACTGTCACATGTTAGTTTTGTATTGTTGTCATCAGACCGATTGAGGTTTGAATCAATAGACTTGGCATGTGGACATTCAGTTGATATCTGTTTATTGTAATACTACTTTTGTCATGACATTTATGGCTGGGTTCTCTAGATACATATGTTACACATAAAGTGTAATTGTGTGGGATGTCCTGGTTTATTATGTGAGACCATGTCGTTTTAATGCATTAGCAACCCAGAGTTGTGGTTTGACTTCAGCTTAAAATAAATATGTGCATTTCACTGTCGTTTCATGTGGATCACATATGATAAATCTGAGTTTGATTGGCTGAAGTTGAGTGACAACCAGTTGGATGTACAAAGTTCCACGCTGTGTCACCTTCAATCAGTCTAGGTGTGTGCGCATGCATGCATGTGCGTGTATGTGTATGACTGTGTGTGTGTGTGTGTGTGTTTATTGGCAGAATAAGTTATTGATTGAATCAATATAAAATGTTGAATAATAGCATCACTTTCCCACCCACAATACTACATGCATTCGTATTCAATGCAACTACCCCCAGGGCCAGGGTTGGAAAAAATCATGATTTGTTTCGAATAAATCGAATAAATCAGATTTTTTCGATTAAATCGGATTTTTTCGATTAAATCGATTTATTTGATTTTTTAAACATTCTCGACAATCATAAGAAATAATATGTAATCCGGAAAATAAATAAAGGTGGAATATCATAATATACCCAATAGGCTGAACATTTCATTCTTAGCATTTCTAAACATTTATAGCAAAGTTGTTGTGTACAAATTTAAACTTTATTTAAAAATACATACAGTTAAATCAACTGGTAGTAGCACGCAACGTAAGTATAAATTTAAGATAATTTGAAAAAATTGAAAAAATCAACATCTTGATTTTTTAATGTTGATTAAATCAATGATTTAATCGATGATTTAATCAATTTGATTAAATCAATGCCAACCCTGCCCAGGGCAATACAAAGGCAGTACAAATATGGTCAATTAATAACACATTATATACACATTAAATGTTTTTCTACAAATAATGGGTTTATGCAAAGTGGCCATTATCCATTATTCCAATCTTGACCTAAGTTGGTTTTTCATATGTTGCTACAGTTTGCAGATATGATGTATTCAGACCATGACTCACACACCTGTTGTTTCTGGCTCAAGTCTCACTGCCTTTGCTTGGTTCCTGTTTTTTGTAGCTGTTCCAATGTTGGGCTGCTTTAATACACTGTTCTCTTAACTAATTGGGTCTTCAAAGACTGGCTTTTTTAGGTTTTTGTGAAAGATCGTTATTTCAACTTCCTTTTTAAGGCTGCTTCTTTGGCTAGTGATCTGGTAAATTGCCAAGCTCCCTGATGTTTAGTCTCAAACCATTGAATTGACCAGTGACATGGCTTTTGATATAGCAAGATGTATCTACCCCAAAAGAGAAACATGTTTCACGCACTCACAGGAATTTGTTTATTTTGAACATCAACTTAATGGGCAAGAATTAAATTAATAGTTTGTCTAATGATTTCTTTAAAGTGAAAAAGTTGTACAGTTGTTTGTTGCTATGTATTTTTGCTTTTTCATAAAACCAAGTTGTAATTGTAGGAGACAAATTATAACCAAGGAGACACCTTTAATTTAAGACTTTCTTTGTTCCACATAACATTCTGGAAGGAAAGCTTTTGTTGCAAACTTATCTTGTTAACGACTTGATTTCCAATAATGTGATCCTGTCCTGACATGTAGGGGTGTAATACTGATAGAGATCTTTCCTTGTAAGTGGAACCACACATCCAAAGTTCTCAATCACAATGTTAAGGTCTTTAAGGTCTTCATTAGGGAAACTTAAATGCAACATTTCCCTCCCGGAATGGACTATTAAAACCAACGTGTTGCTTGAAGGATATATCCTGTCTTCTGTCAAGACAAATTAGCTGCATGCGCTTCATCAGTCATTAGTAGCCGTTATCAAAGGTTGTTTCCACTCAGTTTCTGGGAAATTGAAATTGGCAAAAGTCAATCATAGCGATACCCCATGACTCACTGTGGCTTTTTGTTGACATTCACAAATAACCTTGCTCCAGAAGTCAATGTTGGTAATGTTAAAATGTGTTTTACTGAACAAAATGACATATTGTTTTATGGTATTTCCTGTGTAAATTAAAAGAACCTAGGTTCAAATCCTTTACTGCCATGTCAACCGTTTGGTATGTTTTGTTCTAGTCTGCATTGTTTCAATTCACTCAGCTGTATAATTGAGTACCTGGCTATAGACAGTGGTGGATATTTATGTATGAATAGTATCATGCATTATTGCAGCATGGCTGAAAGCTTCCCAGAGAAGTCAAGATGTTGTTTGATTGAACAGGTCTGCCAGGGAGTAAAGTGTAAAGCACTTTGAGTAATCCTGAGGATTGGGTACTGAGCTATATAAGAACTTACTTTTTACATCCTCTCGGTATTTCCCATATAAGGAATATTCAATGCCACCATCATCTATATACCGGGGTACCTCTCCACACCATCACCTAGACAAGAAATAGCATTTCTCCACCATCATCCATATTGTTCTTACAAGGAATAACCCATTTCAACCATCATCAATATTACACATAACCCCTCCCTACCTTCATCCATATAAAGTATGACCTCTGCCCACCTCCATCCATATAATGAGTCATCCATAAAAAATCTGAAGAACCACCCCACAACTTTGTTCATTTAAGGAATAACCCATCCTCTGTAACATGTATAAAGAATCTAAACCATCACCCCACCCCACCTTCATCCACATAAAGAATAACCCATATCACTCGCCAGTCCTTTCTCGGTCGACTCCATTTTCTCTGTCCCTAAAGTGACCTCTAGCTGACCTTGCCTTTCTCGCTCCTGTCGTTTATTGCCAGGCGTCTAATAAAATATTATAATTGTCATTGCACGTCGTTTTGCGTCGTTAATCACGAGTCACTCATATCACAGTTTCCATGTGTGTCCCTCGTTTATAACCGTTCCATTTGCTTCATCAGGCGGAAGCTTTTTCAACACATTATTTATGGGCCACTGATTTTTACCATATTTGGTCTCACTGAAATGTTAGCAGCGTCTTTAGCTTTCTGTCGACTCATAGTTGCTCAGATTTATCACTCACTGCGGTGTTCACAGCATGCGACAGTGTTGGTCTTGTTTTTTTATGAAGAAACATATTTTTGATAGCGTTTCGAATGGAATGTCTATGCAAAATGTAACAATGCTGCATTGTTCAACCAAATCAGAATTTTAGCAGCGTAAAAATTAAGGAATCTTATTCAGCAATCAGTTATTTTGATTTAGTTGTGAAATACAATTTCTGTATGTGCAGGGTAAATATGTGACTAATAAAATAAAGATTATGTTTGTATGGAGGAGATTACCAGATAGCCAAGCAATCATTTAAAGGCTTACGTATAATTTACGTCAACATTAGGATAATCAAATAACACATTTGTTCATGCCCTACAAGTCTATCCATATTTAACAAATTACCCTTAAAAACACATTTTATTTCGTGATTTTAACAAATATATTTAATCGTCTGTTAAAATACACCCATTTAACAATGTTTCAGAAAATTTGTGAACAACATGAACAATACCAGGAATTTACATATGATAATACTTGCAGTCATAATATATCACCATGGCATTTGAAATGGCATTCATCAAATAAAGCTTTTGCAATATCACCGGTCACTCAGTCCTGTCTCATCAGTGGAACAGTTAATAATGACACATGGATATCATTTATCGTCTTTTGAGCCATTTTATCTTTAATTGTATATTATGTAAAAAGTCTATTAATTATTTTGGAGGTAAGGAGATTGGTGGTTTATGACACATGTTGATTCAGTGGAAATTATATTTAGAAGAAAGGCTGTCTCAGATTGCAAATATACTTTTTGGCTAAATATATGTATGAAAGAAGTCTTACAGCCAGTTAAATAATCATATCCTAGTGTGTCACAGCCACAGGTGTGTAACACACTTGTGTAGCCGTGTTGCCAGCACGATGTGTAACACTGACAGTCAGTTGCCGTCGGTTGACATCAGCTGCCGCATCGGTTGGCGATGGCTGTTGCTGGCAGCGTCTATGGGAAGATTTCCTTATTGATTTTGCCGTGGGCTCGTCACTGGGTCGACTTCCCTGCCCAGGGTTAGATAGCACGCCGCCAGCTCACACAAAGTCATCAGCAAATAGACGCACGGATGTTGTCAGTCTTCAGGTGTATATTACTCGGCCCGCGATATCACTTACATGATATCAGATGATTTACATGCGTTTCTCCCTCCCGCCAGCGGTCAATCGGTGAAAACATGGATGATTTACACTTTTGCCTTGATTTTTGACATTTAACGTGTGTTGTGTAGTTATGAAATTATTGTAATATTTCGTGTAGAATTAAATTGGGATTTATTCAGCTGGGTTGTTAGAAATTAAAAGGTAGATCTGTTGTATTTTAAATGGTGTATATTTATTTGTAAGTAAGTCAGTTGATCATGGCATATTTGTGAGTCTTAATTTTTTAATTGGAGAATAAGGAATACTTTACTATATGTTGTGTCACAACACAGTGAAAACATGATAGTGTTTGTGTCAGTTAAACTTCATGTTTTGTCGATGTATCTCAGCATGTTTCACAGTCTGTTGGCCTGTGTCGGCCTTTGTCAGTCAGTGTCAGTCAGCACAAGACTATGAGTCAAACACTGTCTCTGTGTCAATGTCTGTGTGTCAGTATATGTGATTGTGTCAATGTCTGTGTGTCAGTGTATGTGACTGTGTCAATGTCTGTGTGTCAGTATATGTGACTGTGTCAATGTCTGTGTGTCAGTGTATGTGACTGTGTCAGTGTCTGTGTGTCAGTATATGTGACTGTGTCAATGTCTGTGTGTCAGTGTATGTGACTGTGTCAATGTCTGTGTGTCAGTATATGTGACTGTGTCAATGTCTGTGTGTCAGTGTATGTGACTGTGTCAGTGTCTGTGTGTTAGTGTATGTGACTGTGTCAGTGTCTGTGTGTCAGTGTATGTGACTGTGTCAGTGTCTGTGTGTCAGTATATGTGATTGTGTCAATGTCGGTTTGTCAGTCCGTGCGTTATGTCACTCCCAATCATTGCCTACCTGTTGGTGTCACTGTGTGTGTCAGTCAGTGTCGGTGAGTCTTTCAGTCTGTATCTGTCTCAGTCATGTATGTGTCGGTGTCAGTGTGTGGCAAACCTGTGTCACTGTCAGTCAATGTGTGTCATCAGCACTCATCCATGTCTGTGTCAGGAAATGTGGAGTTTTGACCTGTCCATGGGGAGTGACATTTTGATTTGCGTACGTGCGTGTGACACATGTGTGCGTGTGACACCACATGTCACCTGTCACCTGTTGTAGACCAGGGCCAGGGGAGGTCTAAGCTGCCTTCACGTAATCCCACCACCTGGGAGGTGGGATAAGCCCCAGTATCCCACAGGCTCCTGGGCAACACCTGGCTACCACAAACTGTCTTCACTTTCTCTGTTCACTCTGTATCCGATCTGTGTTCAGTCTGTGTTCACTCTGTGTTCACTCTCTGTTCAGTCTGTGTTCACTCTGTGTTCACTCTCTGTTCAGTCTGTGTTCATGCTGTGTTCAGTATGTGTTCACTCTGTGTTCACTCTCTGTTCAGTATGTGTTCACTCTGTGTTCACTCTCTGTTCAGTCTGTGTTCACTCTGTGTTCACTCTCTGTTCAGTCTGTGTTCACTCTGTGTTCACTCTCTGTTCAGTCTGTGTTCACTCTCTGTTCAGTCTGTGTTCATGCTGTGTTCAGTATGTGTTCATTCTGTTCATACTGTGTACACTCTGTGTTCACTTTGTTTCTAGTCTGTGTTCACACACGTTCAGTCTATCTTCAGTCTGTGTCAGTCTATGTTCACACTGTGTGATCAGTCTGTATTCAGTTTGTGTCTAGTCTGTGTTCACCCATGTTGAGTCTGTGTTCAATCTGTGTGTAGTCTCTTTCACCCGTGTTCACTCTGTACTCTGTGTTCAGTTTGTGTTCACTCTTGTTCACTCTGTGGCCAGTCTGCATTCACTATCAGGTCAATCTGTCTCCATTTTGTGTCCATCTGTATTCACTCTGTTCAGTCTAAGATCACACGGTTTCCTATATGATCAGTTATTATCCATTTGTGTTCACTTTGTGTTCACACAGTTCAGTCATTGTCACATCTGTATTCACATTCTGTGAAGTCCCTGTGAATTTAGTGACAACTTAAAATAATAAAATTGTAATTTATGTAATATAAATATCACGCACAGTTGACGTTTAAAGTAATACTTTAAATTAATATCGTTTAATGCTTCAGTACAACTGTGTAACTAACAGTTAAAGCGATAAGTCAGCACTGGCCAGGAAGACTCTTACATGTACTAAAATATGAAATGTATAGAACCCGCGAAATTGTTGGATATATTTGTGTACGTTCCCAGGTCGACATTTCTGTTACTGACTTCAGCTCATCAGCAACACAAGTTGCTAATCTCAGTGGAAATTAGTCGGTGCCATACGACTACAATTACAGCCCCACCTGTATCTGATGGCTGCTTGTCTCGAAATAACAGCGCCGCTGTAGGTTGGGTTACTAAGCTGGAACGTGGCCGCCGTCATCTTGAAATGCAACCTTTTGTCACTGCTGCGTAGGACCAAGGATGACATTTAGTTGGCGCTGTGATTGCCGTTGTCCAGGCATCGCCGTAGCTCATTGACACGATGGTCTCCTGTCTGTAACTCTGGCATTGCCACTGGCCAACACTGCCTCCCTACTGTCCAATGTCATACTAAGGCATGAAGTGTAAAGCGCTTTGAGCGGTCCTGAGGACTGGATACTGCGCTATATAAGAACTTGCCTTTTTTTTTTACCTTTCTGCACTTCCAGTTTGGTTAATCTCTAAAGTATAAAAATAAGAAAATTTTACAATAAAAATGAATAGCAACACAGCTGGTACTTCACCAGTAACCATAGTGTGTGGTTGAGTAACAATAATTTAATTTATCACACATTTTGTGTAATTTTTCGGATAGCAGTGTAACATGTTGAGAAATCGGCAGTTGATTAAGTCGAATTAAGACGATCTGTTCCACCCAAAAGAATAATGATTAATGACTACAGCTCCATCTGGTGTGTGACTGTTGATGTCAGTCGCGAACATTTCTTGTGCAAGTGTCATCAGTGTGGCTGCCAACGTGGGTTCCAACACATTTGTTAGCCATCGAAATAGGCTGACCGCATAAATATTGTATGCCCCAGTCCTCCATCAGAAGTAATCACTTTGCCCCGACAAATTGGCAAATTCGTTGGGACGGCCGAGGTTTCTCTCGTGAAATATTTATCGCCATGGCGATGCACTTTTGACCTGCTTCGCCTCGTTGCTGTGTTTAAGAACCACGTAACGAAAGAGCGTCATCGTTACGTGTCTGACATATTTACACCCAGTAATTGGACTGCACAGGTTTGTGGAAACTTGTTTTGTACATACACTGTATATCCCCTCGGATATGCAAAACAGGGTTTGTTTTGTTGTACTTTGCATAAATTGATAACAATTTGCCATTTGTTGTTAAACATTTTGGCAGCATCCCTATTGTACTGTGAGGGGGTGGTTCAGACAGTGGTGGAGTTTTTGAGATGTCCCTAAGCTGGCTACTGTACTGGTCAAGCCTGGCCAAGCATTGGACAGTCTTGTGTCACCCTGAGTGGGTTGTAATCAAGCTAATTGGTGGGTTATAATCAAGCTAATGATGGTTCAGTGGTATATACTCCTGCTCACAAAGTGATTACCCCCACCCACCTTCTGGTTCTAGGAGTGACTTCTCTTACACAATACTTCAGTCCACTTCCTCCCCCATGGCCTGTGTTCAGTGTTCACACACCCAGACCCAGCACAATGTCCCAGGTGGAACATTACTGTCAGCACAATTCCAGCATGTGGGACCTAGGTGCACCAGTGCTTGGTTCAGTGCCAGCAGCAGCCAGGACAGCAACCAGGAGTGAGGGGATTCTTGTCACAACTCTGCAGCCATTTTGTCATTTGTTTTACGACATTTACTGGTTTTTGGTACAAGTGACAAAGAACGAGATAAAGTGTGATCCAGATAACTGGTCAGTTTGTTTACAGCATTTTGATTCATTAGTAGCAGCAGCAGCAGCAGCAGCAGCAGCAGCAGCAGCAACAGCAGCAGTCCGTCATACTGAGGATGATCTCGCCATGGAATTTTGTCATGTGGTGTGGTGTACATTAGACAACTGACCAGTTTAGCCTTTCTGCGACAGCTTTCCATAGGAGAAACATCTATAATCAAAACGTGACAAAGGTAGACTTTTTTAGTTTTAACGACCCTAATCTCCCTCGCTTCACAAATGTCTGGGCTACTATTGTTAATGTTTTGCCTTTGAGTGATTTACAATATAATTTATACAGTGAGTCTGCCATGTGCTGCCATCTAGTCAGTAGTGGCGAGATGTACATTTGTTTTTTAACACAGCGTCTAAAATGACAGCTGAAAAAGTACATACATTGTATTTGTACAAGAAAACGTCGCCCTTCAAGGTGCTGTCACATAGATAGCATTTAAGGATTGATAAATTGTATATTCAGTGATCTCCAGACGGAGAATGAAGCGAATTGTGAGCTGGACAAAACTGCCAGCGTGTTCATTGTAGTCATCCAGGAAGTGAACCAAAAAATTGCGGTGTTTTTTAACGGATTGTGAATCAGCGTTGATGTTGGAGTTGCGCCGATGAGAGTGGGCCACACAGTGTGACAGGAGAAGTGTTCCCCGCAAAATTCTGATAAAAAAAATTGGATTTCTTGAATTCGGTTATCACGGCACTAATGGCGCGCGTCTGGCTGGCTTTTCAAAATTAGAGGGCGTATTGTGTGGGACTGGATGCATTATTGGCAGCCACTCAAATTTAGATGGGCTCAGTTAGCGAAAATTTGCTTTTTGTTTGACACCTCTAAATGTGCATTGTGGTTATTTAATTGGAATATTATTGCCAGGAATACAAGATCAGGTGCGCCATTGCCATGTCTAGAATCTCAGTCGGTCAGCAGTCTTGGATTCGGGGCAGCGACGTTGCAATGAATGCAAAATATTCCTCGATTTGCATATGCAAATTTATAAACCGACAATTTTGGAACGCAGTTTGATTTGCGGGACTGATGATTGAAGAAACTGGGGTTTGAATTCTGGCATCAAAATCAAAATACTTTTATTTATCCTTCATGGAGAAATTCCTCTTGTGATGTTCGAGAGATAAAAGTAAAAGATTATTACATAAAGTGTGTTGCACAAGAGAGTACAATAAAACAAGTTCTAAGAATTATATGTGATTAAAAAGGAATGTAATTTACATATCAGCAAAAATAAAGAAAAATAAACCACAACTGATAAATAAAGGTATCGACTGCTATTTCAAAAGTTGGGCAATTTAATTCACTCTACGTTGGCATAGACACTAAACTATTTGTCCCTTCTGTCTGGTGTCTATGCAAAGGGGAATAAAAGATCCCACAATCCCAAAAGATCCCCATTTAGGAACATTGATGACATTAATAATCGAAGAGGTAATGGGATCAGTATAACAGTGATCTACGAAGTGTTGACAGAATACTTATCGTGTTATTATAAAGATCAAATAGTCTTAAAAAGTTGATTAATAACAATAAATGTTGATAAGGTGTTTGGCAGTTATAAGTTTTGTTGTGATTCACCCAGTTCTTACTTATAATAATATGTTTTTGGTAATAATGAAATAGTTTTCTTTTTGCCTAGTTATTCAAGTAAAATTTATTATCACAAATTGCAGTGGTCAGTCTGTCTTCCTTGCTGTGCTAAAACCATCGGAAACTGCTCCGTACATTTAATATTAACCCATACTGTCACAGTCTCTTTGGAATCAAGTTAAAAGAGGCCGTAATTAAATATAACTTTAAATCGGAGCGCGCCATTATTGCAAATGGAGTTAGGCAAATGGAAAGCTGCGTTCACGTTCCCAGCAATCCCAGTCAACTCCCAAATAATGTATCGAGCACTCAAGGCTAGGGCTTGCGGCCGTGCAACGTCCCAAGTCAGAATTCGGCCTGACTCCGTTGAATGCATTACGCCTACTTGGCGTTGGTTGATGACATTAGATCAGTTTGATTTGTGCTTCGTGGTGTATCGAGTGCAGGTGTATTGAGCGTCCCCAGGGACCCTGCCAGCCAGTCCAGCCACACACCATTGTCAGTGTTGCTCCTGTTGGCCGTGTCCCTATTTTGTGACGGTAGAGAAATGTGGCCATTACAATGAATACAGACATCCTTGTACTGAATAAGTTTTGCCAAACATCGCCTCCTTCAACTGTCAGGTTGATTAAGTTGCTTACATTCAACATGTTCATTTTATTAAAGTGTTAATGTAACTTGTGTATGCAAAATGTCACCACCCAAATATGTGTACAATGTGCGTGTATGCACACATGCACATTTGAGCATAGGTACTGCAAACATATTTTGGTTATATTTTGTATTTATTATTATCTCTGTCTGACTGCAATATTGAAGTGCAGTTTTACAGTCGATTTATTTACTTTGCCTGGCGAACGAGGAAAGTTTGACGCAGCACAACTGTTGTGGTGTCACACGAAATGATGCCCGCTGTGGTAAACGCCATCATCACTAAGTGTGTACACTTGCAACCAGGTGTAATTTGCTGCCATTAACGAGATGTTTAGTTGTTTCCTGAATGCCAAATGGTGCTGACAGACATAATGGGCCTAACTGACCATTGCGTGGGATGGGCAGCTGTCCACCTGCCCTGCAAAGTGGACGCTGCTTGACCAGCGCTATATAAGTACATGGTTGTGTTGTACATCAGAGACAGAAGCTTGGGGGATTACCACCCACCCATTAGGCATCTGTTAGTGGCAACGTCAGCCCAGGGTCAGGGCATTGTAATTGTGACGTCAACATCAGCCCTGTTTATCCATTGTATAGTCAATGTACAACAATGCTACTGGACATAATACCATAATGACTGTATTCAGACAGCTAAAATAATTACATTTTCAGCCTGTCTGAAAATAGTCTGCATAATTCTGTGCCACGGAGCAGAGACCCACCTTTGAGATGTGATGGAATGGTTGACATTTTTTGAAAACCAGAATCGCCTGTTGCTTGCTGCATAATGAAACTAAAAGCCACCCAGATGTAACTGTGTACAGTCGTCACTGGATGTTTCTCAGAAATAAACCTGATGCTCCCTAAATTCCATCAAATGGGTTGTCACTACAGGTGCCTGTGTGTGTGCGTGCATGTATGCGTGTGTGCGTGTGGTTGGATGTATGGGTATTGGATGTATCAGTGATCTGGCAAACAATTAACCTTCGTCATCATCACCAGAATCGATAAAACCATTACCCCTACGCAGTATTCAACTCTCAGTATTCTGGTCGAATTGTGCTTACACTACAGCAACAAAGGTTCGCCGTGACTCTGTATGTACAGTTTTCAGCAAAATGTAATAGACGCAGCCTTGAATCGGACTTCTGAGACACATCTCGATAGATGTTTCAAAAATCACAGAAATCGTGACATCAAAGATTCCCATCGGTGTCGGGATTATTTGTGTTTAATGTGTCACTTGCGGTGACAAGTTTCTTTTTCTTGCAACGCACGCGTTTCAGTCATGTGCGGATTCCGCGAATGGCGCGCTCGGGTATCGCAAATTGCCACCGTATCCTGTCAGGCCGAGCCACGTGAGCCACACGCCGGGGTTTGATGTCGGACGAGTCAGCACCTCGTCACGACGTGACCGTCTCGAGCGCATGATTGATCTGTATGGCTCCAAGGAGGATACTGGGGGATACCAATTAGATGGACAGCACAGACTGGTTAGGAACATAAGACCGTCAGCTTCCAGCGAATCCCTCCGCCGGATTATCGGGTCACCGTCGAGGTTTAATTACCGTCGGATGTCGTTTGGGCGAACGCCGCTGCCAGCTCGCTTCGTAGTCGAGTCACGGGCGATTTCTTTGCATCTCTATTTGGGTTTATATTGTGAGATGAAGTGGGGTCCATGGTCGGTTGGTTCGCGTTGTTCTGTTTTGTTTGTAAAGTGCGTGTGTGGGTTTGTTGAGTAAATGAAGATGAAATGACAAAGACGTAAAAGTTAAAGTTGTTTGGGGTAGTTATAATGGGTGAGAGATTTCTGAGAGTTTGAGAATTAAGAGAAGATGATGGAAGACAAGTGTGACATAAAGGAGGCAAGATGGCAGGACAAACGGTCTCAAGACAACAGGGATGACCACTTGAAAGTAGGAGAAAATTACACACATCAGGATACGTGAATTATTGTTGAGAGGGTAGAGGAAACTTGTAGATGGGGCCACACCCCTACCTACCTAGTTCCTAGTACCTACCCCCTCCTTGAGTGCTGTAGGCTACTCCTGCATGCCCCATGATCTCCATGCAAAGATGACATGTTGAAGAAACTGATGTTCATGATATAAGTGTTCGATGGTGGGATGTTGTGAATCATGAATTCTGGTTGGAGACTGGTTACTGGTTTGTCAGTCGTACTTCCCAGCGTGTCTCCAAGTCGCACTACTATGGACTCAGCAATTAATTAAAATTTACCGCGAAAGGTTTTATATTTCGCGGAATCCTGCAACGAGACCTGGAAGGCATCAAACCTTGCTGCGGCTGCCATTGCTCTAATGAAAAATCACTGATACAGGCTGAGAGAGAGATTGGAAACATCCACTCACAACATCTCCACCACCCATGCAACGGCTTTTCATTAAATTATATTTCAGTGATATTGTGTAATGAATGCATGTGCATGTTTTCCGATCCATTATGAAATTGGACAGTTTCTAATGGCGTACAGATGAAAAATGACTTGCACATTTTTGGAGTTCCCTGTTTGTTTCTGCATCATTTTCTCAGTAAGTTTTGCATGTATCTGGCTAACATTTCAGCTGAGTGATTGTGCTGGTTGCATAGCTGATGACATAAGTTAGCAGATGAGTGTGAAAAATGTCTGGCAAAAGGTTTTCCTAACAACTATGACAGTGTCTACTTAACAGTTTATTTAATTAAATAATTAATTCGAGTTGGGTAGAAACATTTCGAATGGGTACCATGTGTACACATGGCAGCCTTTTTCCCCAGGACATTGCCAGGTAACTCAGGTATAATATTGTATATATATATATATATATATATATATATATATATATATATATATATATACACACACACATAAATATTTGTGAATTCTGATATGTTGGTCATTATTCTAGCAACTAATTAGTTCACGCCTCTCCTGTGTGTTTCCGGTGTGCCAATTACTGACGTCGCGTCATGTCGGATATCTCATATTCTGTTATTGTCACTGGTCTCGCGAATGCTTCGCAGAAGTCGCAGCTTCCTGTCGCACGCCTCAGGTGTGCCGTCTGTTGCCGTGGCAACCTGTCTCATTTCTGTCGCCAGCGGATCGGGGAATATTGTCGTCTTTTTTGACACCTGTGTCCACAGATTCTTGTAGATCACGAATACAAACATGTCCAAGTCTACATCTTGTGCTTCCAACAAAATCCTCATGTCGCATATATGATGTAACTCTTTGAGGTACCTTCAGTTAAACAGAATGCAATTCTGTAGCGATATCAGGCACTAAATGGAAATGCAATAGTGAATTAATGGTTTGTGTGTGTGTGTTGTGTATGTGGTGTGTGTGTGTGTGTGTGTGTGTGTGTGTGTGTGTGTGTGTGTGTGTGTGTGTGTGTGTGTGTGTATGTGGTGTGTGTGTGTTGTGTATGTGGTGTGTATGTGGTGTGTGTGTATGTGGTGTGTGTGTGTGTTGTGTGTGTATGTTGTGTGTGTGTGTGTTGTGCGTGTGTTGTGTGTGTGTGCGTGTGTGCGTGTGTGTGTTGTGTGTGCGTGTGTTTGTGTCCATCATAAAAAGAACACTGACACATTTTTATGTTTTGTTGTTTAATTACAATCAGTTTACTTACAACTGTCTTTGATATTCTCCTATGACACTACCCCATGCCTAATATTCTCCTATGACACTACCCCATGCCTACACTTATGTCACATTCTCGCTGCCACCACAATTTCTGTGACAGTTTTCTGTAATTATTATATAATAATTATGTGACTTTTCCCTGCCCTGTTTCCATGGCATTTGTTCCAAGTCTTGCATCTCCTCTCAACAGTTACATGTGGTTTCTGAGAATAAACCAACACATAAGCAGATTACGAGGTGTTGCGAGAAAACGTTTTTTGTGCGTATTTCCGAGAAAACCGTTCAAACAGGTGTTCGGTGATAGAGTGTAGAGTGACACCTGGTGGCCGCGGCATGCCTCGCCGTTGGTTCTCCGTGGATCATTAAGGTCCTGCTAGGAACATGCCACATAAGACGGTCAGGAAAAAACTCAGAAACGAAGTCACTGGAAGTCAGGAAATTAATTCGCACGGAAAAGTAATTAATTTTCATGAAGTCATCTTATTGCTTCGCGTTGAGATATCATACAACACTTGGGGGTAGCTGGTTGTCACTGTTTCCGTTGTCGTGTTTTGTGATTGTCTTCTTAGTGCACGTGCTCATTCGAATGAAGATTTTACTGGAAATAATATAGAACATTATATTTTGCAATATCTTTTCTGCAATACAGTAAAAAGATAAATCTTATTGAAGATTTGATGAACTGTGTTTCTGCCGTCACTGGGTATACAGAGGTTTGTTTTTATAAAACCGAATCTTCTGTACTGTAATTTTGGGGCATCTTTGTCATTGCCCGATTTCTGGCTTTAAACTCTGTAATTGCTACTAGGAATGTTTATATATGTTTGTGTTGAATTTTACCCGTGTTTGATTGATTGAGTTTATTTGGTAGAAGTATATACATGACAATTAAACATAGTTTAGAAGCAAAAGCAAATAAAAGTATAATCATATATATAATATTACCGAGGATAAACACATTAACGCACACAAACGTACACTTATTTCCAAAGTGGTCCTCATAAAAAATATGAATAACCAAATAAATACATAAATAAATACATAAATAGATAAATAAATATAGATATATAAAAACAGACAAATAAAATACAGATATATAAATATGTTTAGATACAGATAAATAAATGTAATTAGCAAGACAATGTGCTAATTTAAAAAGTACTCTAATAAAATATGATAATACAGTGTATGACAATACATAGTAAAATAAGTTAATAAAATTTTTTAAAATGCCAGACAATCCTCAAGTGGCATTTTTATCTATTTTAATTAACTTATAATAAGGACATCAAAGGCTAATGCATCACCAGAAAGAGACTGATCTAAAGTCACGCTTAAATAGGTGATGGTTGACTTTGATTCAGTGACATTTCTATTACATACAATATTAATTTGTTACATTTGCATAATTTTCTCTTCATTCCAAACACAATGGATTGTGTTTTACCCAAAAGGAGTGACAACTTGTCCCTGTCAAAATGGGACGTATTTTAGGCAGAAGGATTTCTGCCCAAGCAGACTCCACGCTGTCAGTTTGTAGGTCTTGTCGTGGGTTGAACGCAAGGTCACTTCGGATATATATGCTGCAGATATATCCGTGCTTTGCACACAGCACCTCCGTTCTGGTTACGGTCGTGACGGAGGTTTGAATATCCCGGCAGTTCGACCTCGGAGTCGTCAACCGAGGTTTCGCCATGTTTCGCTTGCTCCAATCACAGCTGCCTTTGTGTTTGAAGCGAGAAAAATTAATTCATCCAGTTTAGGCAGTATGCTCCTGGCGTTTAGTGCTTTAAGTTGTTAACCGAAATAAACAGTTTGCAATCATACAATATTATCTCGTTCCCTGACATGCCCATCCTGTTAGCTCTTATAAAACAGTACATTTTAAAACGGGACTTTCTCCTGAATTGAGACTTATTTGCTGATGTTATTAATGACTAAGCTTAGTCTAGTTAAGCAGTACATTAACTAATAACACAATGAATAGATGCATTACATTTAATTATTTATAAATCAACATTAATTACAAAAAGAAAAAATGTAACCGAATCTGCGTTCGTTTCTGTGCAGCTCCTGCACAGATTCGTGTCAGTGTCGCCGTCAGTGTCGCCGTCAGTGTCTTATCGTGTCATCGCATGTTCCGCTGTTAACTGTTCGTCATCAAATACGCTCTCATGCGTGAACCAGCGCCGCTGCACAAATATGCAACTGTTGTAATTTCACGCCCGACTGAGCATTCGGTGATAAAACAGCAATTCTGATTTGTTTCCATTGTCCCAGCCATCAGCGAGCGTGCACGGAGGCAGGCGCAAATTATTAATACAAATTCCCGATAGTGCCGTATGGATTTAGTCTGGCGTCTTGTGCTTTGGATTCAACTGTTTGTTCATATCCATTGTTGTACGCTTGCGTCAGATAATCTGTTTTGTGATTATCGATTCATAGACTGCGGTTGATTAAACCTAACCAGGTCACATGATCACTCCACCCCCCCCCCCCACTTGTTTCTGTCAGGTTAGTTGCTGTTGAATTCTTTAAAATTTTCAGTAAACGTACCAGTGTATATTTTAATTGTTAGTGCAAATGTGTTGCATTCATCGAAAACGTTTTGGCGTCATAATTGCAGATACTGTCAACTTTGTCATGTTTTTAAAACTTCCATGTAATTAGATCAGCTGAATTGGCATGCAATTGCAGGCTTACATGCACATCCTGGGTGAAATGGAGTTAGGAAAAGTCGGTCTCTTTGATTCTTCTAAGACTTCTCAGTAGCGTGGCCCGAGTAATGAGATTGTGAAGATGAACGAACTCGTACTTCAGGGCGGAAGACGAGTGTGGCACACTCACGCAGGCGTGATGACGTCACCTGGGGACAGATTGCCACATGACACGCCACGATTTTAACCACTTTAGTTTAATTTGATTATTTTCATGATTTTCGAGAGGTTATTCTTAGAATGAAAACTTCCCAGTCTGTTCTGTTGAAGAAAACATACGACAATTCTAGATAGACATTGTGTAATGTTAATCCCACAACATGTTGATTTATATATTTCAAAACACATCTAAATTTTAAATCTGTCACATTTAAGTTAGATCAGTTGTAGTTTATGTAAAGCCACAGCCTATAATAACACAATTATAGTAGTCATGCAATGACAAGATTACATACATTACAATTATTACAGTTAATGAGAAAGCGTAGTTATGTCTCTAGGTGTTTCGTGATTAATCAGCAACCAGACCCAGCATTCATCCAGCACAATAAAAACTGTGATTACGTAAAAACTATAATTAGTTAGTTAATTTCCTGTGGTCCAATCAGTAAGCTACCGAAGCCATCGCAACAAACGCGGAGTAATAAGCGCGAGTCTCCCGTCCTCTCCCTCGGCCAATTAACTGAAGCCGTCCATTTGCTCCGTCTCGTCTGTGTTCTTTCATTATCTCCAGTTGCCACGGCAACGGCCACGAGACCTTCGACGTGTGTGGTTCAGTTCGAGTGAAGCCGGTGATATTGCAGTTTGTCAGGTGCTTCTCAAGAAGTCATCGTCCGCGCAATTTGACAAACGTCGTGTCGAGGAACATTTCACAGACGGTTAACTCCGAGTCACAACACTGTCTTAAGGCGTTAGGAGTGTGGTAGTTGGAAGGTAAACACAGGACAATTAGTTTCAGTTACCCAGCTTAATGAAGAATCTGTTACACTGTAATTACGACTAATTACAAATGGCTGTGTTACAATGGAACCCTCCCCGGTGACCTTTGACCTGTCCTGGGGTGTCATAAGTCTGCCAATTAAACACCGCCCTTCAAATTACCTGCAGAGCCATGACTTTAAAAAGCAGTCATTCTGATTGCACTACTGTGGTCCACACATGGAGAAGTTTATGCATGGCTGTCTGCGCTATTTATGGTTGCATTTTGCATTATAAGAAACTGTGTAATATGCAAATATAATAATGCAACATGAACAACATTTGCTTAATTGCAATATTGTATGTGCTTGATAATTATATTACTGAATAAATGGTGGAAAAACATAGAACTTCCCAGTATGAAGGAGTAGAACCATATACAATTATAGAAAGGTTGTGTTTTATCAAGAACCGCTGTCCAAATGAAATGGTGATGAATGCTTCTGTAGGTGTGGAAGTTCTTATTGCACTCACATGGGGGCGGGTTTGGGGGCAAAAACGGGTAGAACTCTTGCAATAGACCACATCACGCACAAATATAAAGGGCAAGGAACGATGTTGAATTTGAGATTAAACCCCAGATTAACGTAAAGTTGTGTTGTTTGCTGGTTATATTCATGTGACAAAACGTTCGTTCTGTTAACAGTAGCCTGAATATAGTTGCTTTTAAGCACAGATCAATCTGAGTGCTTCTTACTCAAATGGCCTAAGTCTGTTTGCCCCTGTTTTGTTGTGGCGATCAGGAAGTGATCGATAGGCACAGCGGCCATCGCTGTCCAAGATGGACATTTAACAGGTGCCACTGGGAAATTGCAAGACGCAGCGAGAACGGCCGCACGACGAGATTGATCGTGGCTGGAATGTGATCACGCTGCTTTTTCAATTACTCCCCACGCTCCGCGAGTATTTAGTGACTCCTATCATGAGATTGACAAAAGGTCAGGTGTCGGATTGTACGGGAACTGTTGCGAATTCAGTAGCGAGCGACTACACGGTGATGTCTGCCGTGTGTTATTAAGACGCTAACATTTCAACGTCCGCGAATAGATATTCCTTGAAACTGTGGTGTTCTGGGGGTAGGGTTACAGGTTGTTCCAGTGCAGTCATTGGTGTCATTATTGTGTGAGTTTCGGTGTAGAGTATTCTCATGCTATGAGGACTCGGCATGTAAGAAATATGTACTTAAAAATAAAACTTTAAAATGACCACCCTGTTCAACATGTCAGCGAAATAAAGGAACATTGGTTTGGCTGTTTCCATAAATGTTTGTAATAGTAGAAAACGACTGCGTGCATTTACTGTCGGGCCCCCAGATGTTGAACTCTGAGGGCCCGACTGGCCCCCAGGTCAAAGAACTGTAAAATTTATAAATAATGGCCTGACAACTTCCTATCACAGAGGCCAAGGCAAAGAAAATGTCATTATTCACTTTACCAGTAAATGATCCTGGCTGCTGCCTGGGGTGGGGGTGGGGGTGAAGGGGGACAGAAGGTTGCTGCCCTTGGACAGGGTTAAAATTGATTGACAAGGGGTTGCCGAGGTGGACAAACCTATGACTAGGCCAGGGAAAAAGAATTAATAACCTAGGATTGTGTTACTAGAAATATACAGGTCTTAGACATAATCTACTATGAAGTTCTACGATGTAACTAAACTGTCATTTTCCATAATGCTATGGCAATAGGTATATAGGTACATAGGCATCAATCCTTGGTTTATGCAGTTTATGGCCAATACTGTTTTAAAGTACATGAATGGCAGTAAAAATGAAGGAAGGAACGGGATCTCGCACAGTCGCTTAAGCTGTTGTGGGTGGGTGGGGGAGCAGGAATAGGCAACCTTGTGTTGCCATCTACAAACGCAGGCAGCCCAAAGAGGAAGATCTACAGGTTTCAAGCAGCTCCGGTTCAGAGGAAAACTAACAACCTTCCATTGATCTCTTGAAATTATCATTAGCATTTACTAATTAAGCTGCTACATAGGCTACAGCCATTATGTTTGTGGCATGTAAATTGTGTTGAATAAAGTTATAGTTACAATGCGACTTAAATGTGCATTTGTTGCATGGCCCCCACTTTTTGTGTCGGGCCCCTAGATTTTGAAAAGTTGCGGCCCTGCTGGCCCCCACAAATTGTTGGCCAAATTCTAACCCTGGTTATTAAGTTAATGTTAATCGGTTGCGCAATAGAGGCACTTAGCTGAGAGGTTGAACGGATGCTAAACAGCCACAGGTGAGGTCTATGCCTGCCACAGAATCACATGTGACTAGTGTGTGAAACTGATGTTTTTCTCGCTGACCAAAGTCTCGACGCTAATAGCAAGTCGCAACATGCGTGTGAAAATATTGACAAGCACTCACTTGTGTGTGCATCTGTGGCCCATTTTGATTTTCGCATGTTTGCTGGTCAAACACTGGCTCTTGATAGACTTTCAGCAGACGACCTCGTAACTCGTCATTATCTCACTCGCGTGGTTCCACGTCAGAACATAGAGGGCAGCGCCATGGCAACAGTCGGTGTTCACAACGTTTATGCATTTCCAGTCGCCCCTGGTTATTACCTACGATAATTATAATAGTAATCATCATTTCGGCCATGTGACTCAACGGGAAAGATCTTTTTCTCTCGACACGTTTTTGTCTGTTGTTGATTATATTGATATGATTTAGCACTGCTATTGATGTTGCTTTGTGAGTTTTGTTATACACATTTGAAATATGGTTTATTATTTATGTAGGTTTTTAACCACATCTGAGCTCTTAATTGCAGACAGAGTCTAGGCTTTTCCATAAAAGTTTATTGCTTATTAGACTTGGAATTAATAATTTGCAGTCTTTGTACTTTTTATTAAAAAAATGGTTTCAAGTAATTACTACTGAGTGCATTTGTGACTCAAAATAATAAACTTTTATGTGGTCAGCACATGAATAGCTTGAATAATGTAGCCAATAATGATGTTTATTGGTCATACTGGTTCTTCAGTATTGATGTACTAGTGTGTTACATTTGTAATATGATTGCCTATATGAAGTAATTACAAAGATTTTCTTGCTCAGATGCCATTTTTATTGCCATATTTCGTTAATTTTAAATAAGAAGTATCTGTGAAATCACTTCCCTTAACTAGATTTGACAAAATTCTTGCCTTTATTCACAGTGCCACCTGGTGTGCATTACATTTATAATGAGAGACAAAAAGAATTCGAACAGGCGCCATTGTAGAAGTAGGCTTGCGAGAAGATAAAAAAACTGTTCTGGATGTTGGAAAGGGGCATGCCTCTCATTTCTCTGAGACTGTAACCTGATAGTAGATGCACCAGTTATATCACGGTGCATGTATTCACTGCAGTGATATTGGATCACACACTATCACTTGAGCACCTGACATTTTCAGGTAGCAATAAGCTTACGCTGATGTTGACTTTATGATTGTACCCATTGAACATTTCTAGGCGCAGTCAGTGGACACTTCCCAGCATTAGATTGCATCACAGAATCGTTTTCGATGACTCGATGAGCTTTACGCGAGCAGATGATACAGTGATTTCTTCGGTGTCAGTCAGGAAGAAGTGATTAAACATTTAGCGCGCTACAGATTTAGCTAAAAAGGTCGTCCTGAAGGAAGCACTCAATGTCATTGAGTAGCGTCGGCTAATAGCGTCGTTTCATAGTGCCACTGACGTTTCATTTACAAAGTCTGCACTCGGATTCAACTGCCAGCGTCGCCCATAAGTGGGAATCATTTGTCATATTGCGCCCAGAGCTCGATCATGAATATCAACAATCTTATCATTTCTTTTAATAATTGATAGTTCAAAATGTTGAGAGGCATCGTAAAGAGCTTTGATGACGATCTTGTCAGTTTTTGATGTTGTCTCATAGTTTTGGGGGTCGGATTTGTCGTGTCAGAAATGTTAGGATGACTTTGAGCTGTCGGGATTATTGCGCATGATCTAAACAGAAATGATCTAACCACGTTGTGAATCTTGTGATATGTCACTGGTGATTGATTACAAGATAAAGCCAGTCTCAACATACTCAGTTACATGATTAAAGTTAGTTTTGTGGGGGAAAGGCACAGTGGTATTAGTCAAAGGTTCCTACATGGTTAGATTTTTTCGCGCTTGTTGTTTTTAGTTAATTTCACAAAAACATAAGTCACAGAGTCTTCCTAAGTCATTGTTTTACGAACAATAAATGTTTTTTTATTTTTGACCCAACAGATTTGATGAAATGTGAATATCCGTGTGAATGTGATACATGTTCCTTGCATTCTCCAAAACCAACATGTGACAAGCAGGGGCTAAGCATTACACGTTGTTCTGGCAATTTACTTTTGAAAGTTGCAAGATGTATGTACTCCAAATTAATATATTCTTTTTTTTCCAATTTTAATTTAACTTCTATATTAAACCAATTGCTGTTTACTTCATGTATGAACTGGTTTCACAGTGCCTTGAACCATCTGAAGAATCAGTGTTTTTTTTTCTTAAAAAAGGTTAACCACGCTGGCGTATCAGACCTGAAACATCAGTCTGTGACCACGTTCGCTCTCCCGTGACCAATAAGAAGGGACAAAAAAGATGATATTGATCATCGGGGAATTTCGTGCAACCGGTCATAGATTATGAAATCGTAGCCGATTTCCACCCGAGTCGAGTCGTGTCTTGTCTTGCGGTCGTGTGATGAACAGCGTCTGAGCTTGCGTCGGGCCGTGGTAACACATCGGCGTCTTCACGGCAGCTGTCGGTGTCATCGCCGTCGTCAGTGTCACCTGACGTCACGCACCGACATCTGTCTTCATAAGTAGTGATTCTGATTAAACATATTTGCCCAGTTGGGGGCTCCGCGCCACCAATCGGCCTGATGTATAGCAGTGCGCAACGGACGCCATTCGTGATCGGTTGCCGTCTGTCACGGTCGACGGTCGCGATGACGTGAGCGCAGGTTTTAGTGGCTCCGTCGTCGTGGTTGAGGACCGGCGTGGTGCTGCCTGGTCATTTTATTGGCCACGGCCCCCAGTTGTCTGTGGTGCCACAGCGGCTAGGCAGACAGACCGATACGTGTTCTACAGGTCGTAACGTTTTATTACGAAAATTACACGAAAGGAATTGTTATTACGAAGGCAGAGCATGTGTATTAAAACACACAGGTGGTTATTTAGAGCTGGTTATTAGTCAGTGGCGTCTTGAGGCAGCGGGTGCCTAGTGACTGGTAGGGTTATACTTTATGATAGGAATACTGCCGTCGTGATAACAGCGGCCCTGGGCATGTGGAACATGGAACAGTGCAAAGTTCTGGCACATTATTGCACCAGCTCTACCTGTTGGCACTGTACCAGTGTGTCACTTCTCTACCTGTTGTTGTCACTGTACCAGTGTGTCACTTCTCTACCTGTTGTTGTCACTGTACCAGTGTGTCACTTCTCTACCTGTTGTCACTGTACAAGTGTGTCACTTCTCTACCTGTTGTTGTCACTGTACAAGTGTGTCACTTCTCTACCTGTTGTTGTCACTGTACCAGTGTGTCACTTCTCTACCTGTTGTTGTCTCTGTACCAGTGTGTCACTTCTCTACCTGTTGTCACTGTACCAGTGTGTCACTTCTCTACCTGTTGTCACTGTACCAGTGTGTCACTTCTCTACCTGATGTCACTGTACCAGTGTGTCACTTCTCTACCTGTTGTCACTGTACCAGTGTGTCACTTCTCTACCTGTTGTCACTGTACCAGTGTGTCACTTCTCTACCTGATGTCACTGTACCAGTGTGTCACTTCTCTACCTGTTGTCACTGTACCAGTGTGTCACTTCTCTACCTGTTGTCACTGTACCAGTGTGTCACTTCTCTACCTGATGTCACTGTACCAGTGTGGTGTGTCTCTCCTAACCTTCATCTGCCCCTTATTTCCCATTACTGCAATCATTCCCATATCTCTCATCTTTCTAGTATCTCTTCCATCATTCTCCTATCACCCACAGATCCCATTACTGTGATCAATTCCTGTATCTCTCATCCATTATCTACCAATATTGTAACACATGCCTTAAAAAAGGACCTTCTAGCAAATCATGTAATGCAGGACCTTCTAACACATGGCTTGAGGCAGGACCTTCTCATTCATGCTCTAAGACAGAACCCTCTCTCTAAGTGAGTTGAATATGGATTATTCATATCATGTTTGCTCTGTGTGTTGCAGTGATGCAAGTGTTCATGTCATGTTTGGTCTGTGTGTTGCAGTGATGCAAGTGTTCATGTCATGTTTCTCTGTGTTGCAGTGATGCAAGTGTTCATGTCATGTTTCTCTGTATTGCAGTGATGCAAGTGTTCATGTCATGTTTACTCTGTGTTGTAGTGATGCAAGTGTTCATGTCATGTTTCTCTGTGTTGCAGTGGTCCATGCAGATGACATCAAGAACATCACCGGTTACGAGATCACAAAGGCAGGAATCGGCCGGCATGGAGTAAGTACATGTTTTTGACATAGAACTGATCTGAGTCTGGCCGGGCTCTGTAGGTGTGCCCAAAAACATAGAATGAACACTACTCCATTTTTTAATTTTAATTCTCTTCTAAGACATTCTTTCCATACAAATCTCAGGACATCTTATCAACACTGCATTTCCTGCACGCTGTATCACAGTGTCCTCTTGATCTGATGGTGAATCTAATTTGTGTCCTGTCACTTCAAGTTGCATACAGTACTTGTGTCATGTCACTTACACCTTTTGTAAATTAATTTTCCACCTTTTCTCCTATCTTGTGTCCTATCACTTGCCACTGTGTGTCCTGTTATTTACACACTGCGTCCTGTCACTTGATACCATGTGTCCTGTCACTTACAACTTGTGTCCTGTCACTTTCCTTTCCAATCATAGCGTCTAACCCTGTTAGTCCATACACCAGGAGGGAAGGTGGGAGTGGGCTGCCTTGTCCCACCTGCCTTCAGGAACCTCTTCCCGGGGGTCGCCGTCTCAGGCTCTAGGTTTCCGAGGCAGCTGTAAGAAGTGTCCACCGAGAATGCGGGTGTCAGGCATCCACTGCCTTCAGGCGCAGTCATTTGTTAGAAGTTGCTGCTGGGAATTGATTGATGCCAGGTGAATGCACCGCCTCACAGGATCAGCACTGTCGGGGGTCCATCTCAGTCACAGGGTGTCACGTAGTGTCACACAGTGTCATACAGTGTCATACAGTGTCACATGGTGTCACGGGGTGTCATATACATCATGCTTGCTCGGGTTGTGCAGTACCTAAAAACTATCAAGAGATTCTGTGAATCCAGGCAACTAGATCAAGGAATGTGACACATCTTTTTGACTTCTGCATGGTCTCATTGCCTACAAAAGGCTCAATTTATAGATTAATTCAGTCTGAACTTGCACCAATTCTAGAGTATACGCTCCTGTTTTACATGAAATGCATTTGTTTTCGCATAATGGTTGTATTATATTTTATCCATTTGTTGTTACAAATTGCATTCAACCTATGTTTTCTATGTCGTTGGGACAGAATTAATTGTAATATACAGATGTAGAATATATTATATTTGCAAATACCTTGACGTAATGGATAAAATAAATTATTTCACTTATTAAAAATATTAATATTGCTCTGGGTATGTCACAGATATCACTAAAACCCGTTGCCGTACAAAAGATCTGAACACAAATGAGCCTGATTTTATATGAGCTTGATGAAGTGAGAAAGGTGTTTGAAAAACACTATTCTGGAAACAGTTACATATTTAATTTATGTAACGTAAAATGTTCACATCTGATCAGACAGTTTGATCGGTAACTTTGAGCTGTGGGTGGGGATTTCCGATTCTGTCACACTTTGTCAGCAGAATTAAGTAATTTCTCAACCGGAGACTGCCGTGCATTTATGGCCACTGTCTGAACCATGCGTTTTCATTTACGACTCCACGACACCGGCTGTGTTTGGCGTCCACTGCTCATGTTCGCCACAACAGGATGTGTTTGGTTCACGCTACGGGATATTTCCGATGGCCTTCCGCTCAGAGCCGTCTCTCCGGACTTCCCGCATAAAAACGCTCACAATCCCACCACGCCAAATACCACACGGCAATATATCGCCAGCGGCTGCGGCCAGGTGTGTTCTGTTGCCGTGGTTACCGTCTGGCAAATACAAGCCATCATTGATTGGCATTCTTGGCTTCAGGGTTCTGCATTGTCTGAGTGGGTGTGACAGTATTTATAGTTCTGTTATCTTGTGTCTGTTGAGTTATCTGCGGCAGATAAGATTTGTGTAGTGGATAATCCCCTTTGTGTCGCGTGTGATTTCCGAAGGTCGAGGTTTATCAGTTGCGATGCATTTGACTTTGCTAATGCTTCTGTCACTCTCTCCAAGTACAACTCTTGTTAGTCTGTGTTGCTGTCATTAAATCCCTCTCACCAGTAGTGCTGGCGCCTTGCCCTGCCTCTTCCTCTTATTATTCCTTTCACCCTAAGTATCTTACCATATTGTTCCCTCTTGGTCTACTTCCCTATCTTTTTATCTCCCTCTCATGGGCTCATTCTGACTCCTCTCTTCCTCTGTCACCCGTTCTTTATTCCCTAATCTTTATCCCCACTCTTTCCCTTCCTCCCATTTCCTCGTCAGTGCCACTCACTTTCTCACTCTTTCCACAATCCCACCCTTCATTTCTGCTTTGTTGTTTCCTCCAAACCTTTCTTTTTTACTCTCCACCTCTCTTTCTCTCCCTTTCCCTCCTCTCACAGCCTTTTCCATCCATAATACTCCATCCCTCTACCTTCCGTCCAACTTGCACCCTCCCTCTCCCTCTCCCTCTCCCTCCCTCCACGTCCTATCGGTCCACCTCCCCTCGTGCCATACACCTGCCCTATCCCCCTCTCCACATCCCCTCCCTCCAATTTCCCCCCTGACTTACTCCCTCTGTCCACACCCTCTCCCTGTATATTCCATTTCTTCCCTCTCCCCCAGCAAGCCACAGTACAAACTACTCAGCCTTTACCACTGTTCAGTTACAACATGTATACTGTGTAGTGGCCAAACAATCCCATGAGGGATCTAAAGGTGATGTCCCAGTCGGGTGCCGTTTCTCCCTAGTGTATGAGGCTGAGTCTCACCACAGGCACTCGCTGTCAGAAATCACCTGTCGTCGTCTTTGTTCCTGAGTGATATTGATGGCTACGATTGGCCGTCATCTTCACCCACTGATTACAGTAATAAGACATTATAAAGACCCTGGCCCGCTCTCCCTTGATTAATGGTCAGTGCAGCCGTAATCCTTCAGCCGAGGCCCATGCAGACGATCCTGATGGTCATTGATGACCGTCCAGCGATAGTGTTACGGCTGTCGTTTCATCAGACAACTCCTATCATTGGGCCTCATAGTTTCACCTGGTAGCTTGTTTCATGTCGCTGTAAAATTATTGGTTACCTGACTGAAGAGTCCTTTTCATGTTGCAGTAAAACGAAAGAAATATCAATGACATTCAGCGAATATGTCCCCAGTGAAGCCAGTTTATTCCTCGTTAACATTTCTAATCTATTTTCGGTAATCTCGATTCTTTTCGTGATGACAACGTTGTTAACATTTCGCTCTAGAGAAAATATGTCTCTTGTAACAGTGTTATTGACGCTGGGTGTATTTATACGAGTCGTTTCGTGTTTTGTCTAAAGCAGGTTTTTCTGCGGGACACACATTCGACACGTCTAATTTTCCAAATGACAAAGATACAGTGTTTTTTTCTTAAGCGAATGTCGTGCTTGGTTTATAGTCTGGATGATATAAGACGTATTGATTTATCATCGCTGGTTGCCTGCAGATGAGGATGCTATCAGGGTTATTCTTGGTGTTGGATTAAAATCGCCGTTGAGACACTATTTTTTATTTAGACTGTAAACCAGCACTGTCGCGCAGTGGTGACTCATTGCGTCGGGAGAGCGTTGACACTGGCTGCAGGTGACACAGATGTGACACAATGTCGTGATGCCAGCAACTTCGTTTGACGTTTCTTTTGCAACTTTCTTTATCTTGTTAGAATCTCTGTTACAAACAGTGTACACACTTTTATTGTGAATATCTCAAAATGGTGGATGACATATTGAAGAAGTTAGTTGGGCTGTCACTAAGCTAAAGCCTTCCTTGTTCACTTGATATTTGACGTCTTCACTTTGGGTGACATTCTTGGTCAATTTTGTTAAGATGCTTCTTTTTCGTTTTCTTTTTATATAAAAATGCTTTTGTTTGGTTTCTTTTTAGTCATATAAAGTGTTTTCAGCTTAAGGCTTGAGAATGTAGTTGTATTCTTTAACACATTTTTTTTCATCTTAGAAGTTGTTTCACTACTAAAACATACTGAGATCTCCCTGAATTGTTGTGAAAGTAGATAAATGTAGAAAGTAGTTTATGTGGTATTTCTAAAAAAAAAATATAATTCAGAAAAAAAAACAGATTTAAAAATATTAATTTCTAAAGGGCTGGGGCTTTGGTAAAACAAAAAACATGTTACCGATTTAATGGAAAAATGGATGGCATCGCTTGAATTAATTAGGCGTGAAGTTTTTAATAGCGTTACTGAAAATTCAAGAGATCCCAGTTAAATGAAGACGCTGTAATGCCTGCGGTTGCCATGGCGATGTAGACGCCAGCAGCCGTTTAGCAAGGACGTGAAACAACAAATAGCGCGTAGAGCTGCCCACAGTGGCTGCCACCGACAGACAAAGTGTCACCCTCGTTATTTCAAGAGACTATTAGCGCAGATTAATTATTAATGCACTACTGCAACAGGGACAGCATCTGCAAGATGCTGCACAAGGCGCCGGGGGTCAACTCAAAATGACAACCTCGTTGGGGGTCGTCTCAAAACTTAGGTGTCGCATGATGTTTTCAGGGCTGGAATGTCATGCTATTTTATTGCGGCTTGAAACGTTGACTGTTATGTCACATGACACAGTGACTGTTATGTCACATGACACAGTGACTGTTATGTCACATGACGCAGTGACTGTTATGTCACATGACACAGTGAATGTTATGTCGCATGACACAGTGACTGTTATGTCACATGACACAGTGACTGTTATGTCGCATGACACAGTGACTGTTATATCACATGATACAGTGACTGTTATGTCACATGACACAGTGACTGTTATATCACATGACACAGTGACACAGTGACTGTTATGTCGCATGACACAGTGACTGCGATGTCACATGACACAGTGACTGCTATGTCACATGACACACTGACTGTTATGTCACATGACACAGTGACCCTTATGAGAATATAATGCTGAAATGACAGGTTAAATAACAAAATGTAGAAATGTTCACATGGTTTGTAAATTAGTAGGGCCAGTTCAAATTCACCATGGCCAATTCAGAATGGATCTGAGCCAGTTAATTTGTTTGACGGATTTCAGACTCTTGGAGTATTTCTTCTAATCATTACTCTCTGCTCTGTATACTTTAGTAGTCTGCTTTACCTCCACATTCTGATCACAACATCCGTGTTCAGACACTGGCTTCTGCTTCTTTGGTCTGGTTAAGTACTCATCAATTTGATGCATCAATACTTGTGGATGAACAGAAGGAATGGGAGCTGGTGGATGATGGAGTCTGTGACACCGCGAGACGTCACGTCACGTCACGTCACGTCACGTCACGTCACGTCACGTCACGTCACAGCGGCTGTGTTTGTTTCTAGTACATTATTTATGGTCCATAAAATAAACCTGCTGCCCGGGTTCCTTTTGTGAGCCGCGTTCACAAACCTTGCGACGTTTTAGTTCACACACCTCCGCTGAATATCTAATCGACAATCTATGTGCAGTAGTGCCATACATCAAGTGCTATCAAATATGATTAAGTGTTATCTGTATGAATTTTGCAGCAGGCTGCCGGCACGCTTTACATATGCTCACAATAAATATCGCCATTCATGAGTCGATACGGTATACACAACATTATCTGCCGAAAAAGGTTTTTCAGCGGCGTGACTTCAGAACAACAACAGGAAATTATGGTAATATTATTACCGGTTTAATGCGAATACTTACTAAAACGATAAGGTAGTTAAATCTAAATCATTTCGCGTAGAGGTTGTGTTTTGTTTCTCCGTGTGGGCATTTTGTGTCGCTGTTTTTTCTAAATGTTTTTCGTTTCAGCCGTGTCATTATATATGAGGACATTCACGTATTTATAGCGAACGTGATTTCTGTTATTCGCACACTGCATTGCTGTCGCGTCTTTGTACCACTGATGGCCGGGCTGAATTAAACGGAAGCTTGCACCCATTACCCCGTGGGCTTCCGCCACGTTTTTACCATTCGTTCAATGCATACAATGGTGCTTGCCCGCACGTTCCATTAAGTGCATTGTGCCCATAAAGACCTTGTTGATAATACCATTGTGCCCTGGATGGCAGTGTCTACGTCTAAAGGGTGTGGCTAATATAATTGATGGGGACTGCCTTCATGCGAGTGGCACAGTTGCCGTAGCGACGATATATCAGCATTATGGTCTTGTCCGCGTGCTTTCAGTTTATATTTGGTGCCTCCCTCGATCTCGTTAGAACCCGCAACGTCTGCGCCGACACGTGTGTGTGTGTGCATGTGTGCGCTACACCTGCTAATTGCCTGCGCTGGTCACCGTGGAAACGCATTTGCATAATGCAGCCATCATGAGTAGCCGTAAGTACGAGTGAGTGGCTGGCGTCGCGCACGGGCGTGCGCGTGTGTGTGTGTGTGCACTAGGTAGGTATGCAAATGAGCCGGCGCTGACTGGTGCAGTGACTACCTGGCGACTCAGCGAGCACGCTCAGACGGTGACAAGAACTACGACGGGCGCCACGCCACGCCACGCCACGCCAGTGTGCTCATGCTCTCGACGTCGGTCTCGCAGTTAATGGCCAATTCAGATGGGATTGGATGTACTCGGCAACAGCGCAGACGACATCTTGGCAGCAGGCTCGCAGAAACTGCATCGCACTGAAGGTGATTGCAGCACACCTGTGAACATTGTCGTTGAGTGTTGATGCAACGCCGCGGCGTCTACGCTGCTGATTCGGAGACAGGCAATAGCAGGGACAGTAGTCTAGACGCTGCACAGTGTGTAGATGTTAGGGACACTAGAGAAGACGAGGCTGTGAAGAAGAGGTGATTCTTTTGCTTCTTACGCAAAAATTGCATTACCATTGGGTTCCGTACACACTTGGTTTGATGTCAGTTATTTTGAAGATCTTGTAGTTGTATCCATTGCTTTGGAGCTAATCGCACGTGTTGGTTTGACATCCGTCAATAGCATCACGTGTATTTCAAGCTTGGATGTTTCTCCCGTGTTCACCGAGAGAGGCAATGAGAATGCTTGGAGTGAGGAGATCAAACATTTGCCTTGAAGCAGGAGGAAGGGAGAGACACAGCAGGAAGAGGAGAAAGACTAAAGATGATGACAGACATGGCTAGTGATGCTGAGGCTTCCTCAGTGATCCACTCTTCTTCAATGAAGATGAAACCACAAAGGGAAGATCGACATGGAAACTTGGCCATTTTGTGGAGCACACACTAGCGCCACCTGACAGGAGATGCAGGAAGCTCTGGTAATTACATTCTTTTTCGTATCTGATTAAATCGAGCTCTATTTATCAGCTTGAGTCAGCACAAATATTCCATGCAGTTTACATTCTTAACGCGTAATACAGGGCCAGATTCACGATATCGTTGCAGATTGTTGAGCATTGAGCATAGTTATCATAGCAGAGGTGTGTAATTAGTCTTATATTTCATACTTTGGTTTCTGAGATACATTCACCGTCAGCAAAATCTTCTAATTTTCCAACTTTTAGCAATGGTGAAATGTGGGTAACATTTTCGTGATGACAAACATGATTCCAAAAGTGTGGTCATTAACTGTTTTACCTGCAAGGAGGTAGGAGAAGTGTTTAATAGTTTTAGTTATAGCAACTGTTGCCTTAGTGGTCTAATGGCTACGTCATTGTGCCTGATTAATAGCATATGTACTCTACAGAATGAAAACTAATGTTATAATCCTTATTCATCTCGATGTCTCTAGAAAAATATGTGGTAATAAAGTTAAGAACCATTCAAGAAATACATAAAATCATTATGTTAATGTCTCTTTGTACGATAAATCATATCCTTCTGTTATTTAATTTCCTGCCAAACTAACTGTGCAGATGGTGCAGATGGTTTATATGACAATCAGGAGACATTTGACAAAAAAGTACGTGTGAATGAAGTAAAATGTATGTAGGAGTCACTGTAAATTTGCTCTTTATGATTTGTGTAACTTCTTTTTTTTTGATAAAATTATTGAACTGTGATAAGAGAACCAGCAATGAGAGTGACAGCCTGTCTGTCTCTGTGTGTTTATCACTGTTGTGTTCTATCAAAGACAACCACAATTGACACAGATGTTGTGATAAACTGTCAAAATGTGTTGGAATTACATCGTAGATGTGGAAGTCGTCTGTTTTTAGATTGGATTTATCTAAAGATGAATCATGAAATTGAAAATCTGCCTTTGATTTGACACGTGTACATTTTGTGCTGTTCATTTAAGAGATGAAGCTAAGTATTGTCACACAACAACATCAAAATCTGACAAATTGATTTACAAAGTTATATTTGTGGGCAAAATTTGGCATGCTCAAGAGTTCTATTTTCCGCAAATAACAACATCTGTAGGCCCAACAACAGTCAATGTGTGTATATATTCCTTTGAGCAGAAATATCAGTTCTGTGAATGGCCTTCATGACCCGTGTCAGGCGAAATTGTTGATTGCCCACTGCAAAATTCTTCATTTTGCCTTCTGGAATATCTTATTTATTACTATTTATTTTATTTTTTGCCTATCCGGATTTGTGTCATTACACATTTTCATCCAAAGATGTTTATTCAGCCAATCTGACTTCCTCCCACACAGTTTGTATCCAACAAATTGCAAATTGTTGTTTTCCGTAATCATGTTTTCTGTCCTGTTTTTAGAAAACCTCGTAGTTTCTAATGGCAAGTCCAGAGATGTTTTGTAATTCCCTGGAGAGGCATTATTCCAGTGCAGATAGTGTAGTCAGACTTTGTGTTTCTGGCCTGAGCATGTATTGGGCTGGTACAGAGGCAGATCTTGATGTGACTGCTGCATCTAGTCTCAAGTGTTTATTGGTCCCCCCTGGAGACATGGTGGCGTCTGTATTCATAAAACTCACTACAATTTGGAAGCACGTCAAGACAGAGTGCTATGGATGGTGAAATATAGCATGTATAAAATTTAATATTGCAGAAATAAAATAACACAAATCACAGCTTACTAAGCAGCCATTTGCAGCAGTGTAGTATATAAATAAACAACATTAACAATATTGAAGTAAACGTGTATTGAAATAAACAACAGTATAAATATTGAAATAAACAAGTATTGAAATAAACAACATTAACAATACAACATTTAAAGTCGATATTCCTACGAATGTATTATGAAAACACACACATAAATATCAGCATGTTTTTAATCTCATCTTAGAACGAACGTTTCGCTAGAACAGTTTGAATGTTTTTGAGCAATAACTCCTGCCTCATATAATTATTTAGCAATTTGATCAGACTTTCCCTTATGATGTGACATTGAAACCCACGAGTTTGATGAATGTGCAGTTTCCATATCAATATATTTCTATTCAGGGAGATATATTATCCACACACACGTGTGTCGACCAACCGATCGAAAGCCAATAAATCAGCTCCCCCTCCTCAGTCAGAGCGGCGGCAAAATTGTGAGAACTAGTTCTCCTTGGAAGTGAGTTCAACGTCTGTCTGCCCTGCATTATAGCTTATTGATTGGAACCACGACGTGACATTAGAACAGTCCAAGATGCCCTGAGCATGTGCGCAGGCCAGGGCTTCATTTCGTTGCCCGTCAATCAAATATCAAAGTAAACCCGGATCTCGCTTTTAATGCGCCTAGTGCGTACTTAAGGCTTTGGTCGCCGCCGAGTCGAGTCGGCAGCGAGGGGGGCTGGTCCACTCACTGAGAATACATGAGCAGGATCAAACAGAAGTGAATCGAGGAGCATTTGTTGTTCAGCTATGAGTATGAATGAGTTGTATGGTGGTTATGTATATTTTATTATGGATACCAGTTTTTTTTTTTTTATATATATAATATATATATCGCATTTATATGTTTGTGTGTGTTTGTGTGTACGTGTGTGTGTGTGTGTGTGTGTGTGTGTGTGTGTGTGTGTGTGTGTTTGTGTGTGTGTTTGTGTGTGTGTGTGTACAATTTACTGTATATACAGTCATATCTTCTCTTGTTGCAACTGTGGGTTTAATAATGTCTTAGCATGAGTAAGAAAATAACTAAATCCTGGAGCATTTATTGTTCAGCTATTATTAATATATATATATATATATATATATATATATATATATATATATATATATATATATATATATATATATATATATATATATATATATATGTCCTAGCATCACTGCTAACCAGATATGCTTTAATTAACTGCATTTTCAAAGTATCATTTGAATGTTATGAATATTGGTCTTATCTTATCTTAGCTGCACAATCTAAGATATGTTGTTTGAATCTATGCACTCCAGTTAAACATAGAACAATTGAATTATATGATAATAATTTTTGTATTAAACTATTATTTCGGTGACCAAATTGTTAGTACGAATATGGTTTCTACTATAACTCTCCTATTTAAGCATAAAACAGATTGATTTATGACTTATTACCCAAGTACCCCCAATTATCATTGTTTGTCTGAAAAGGTCTTTTGCTGGCTTTAAGAAGGGGGCTATACACATGAAAGTCATTGTGATTACATAACACGATTTTGCAATAAAAACAATCCAACTTTGTAGCCGTAACGAAAGGGGAAACGCGTAGGTTGAATGTTAATTTAATGAAGTGTTCATATTCGGTTCATGTTTGGTTTTGCGTGGGGAGAAATTAAGTCTTCCTGGAGCTGTACGCGTAGCCGGGGCGATCGATTGCTGAAAGTGAAAGTGTCAAAGTTGATATCATGCAAGAGCGGAGCAAATTAGACGCGTTGCACAATGTGTCAGCGTTCATTGGCCTCAGAGTCTATGTCAGTCATTACCATAAATGTACCCAATCGTCTGAAATTAGCAGCTCATTTGGTGCGACCGAAACGTCTAATGATATGTTATTGAGTCTCAGATTTCTCAAGTGGTGTAATCGTCAATGACGCCCAGGTACTATTGCAGTCCCGCGCTCAGATCACGTCTCATGATGTGTCTCGTTCTTGGAAGTGTAATCTAGGCGAATGTGCTTTCTCCGTATCGCTGTGATCTGAATCAGGAATAAACCTGCCGCGTTGTTTCAGAATTTTCTGAAACTCATTTGCTGCAAAATACCAATGACAAATATTTATTGAGAAGTGTATTTGTTCAGTGCAATTTTGTGAGGGGGTTCAAATGCTGTGTTATTAAAATAAGTAACTGCAAATATACAATTAACTGTGGCACAGGTCTTATGGCTGTTCTCCTACCAAAATGTCCATAAGTTGCCAGCATTGCATGCTGGGAAATGTGTTATGACAGTTGGTCCCAGGAGAACGACACTCATTGGATTAAGTGTCACTGTGTCACAGGCTGTCATTAAACAGGAGTTGACTGTGAAGAGGGCAGGTCTGGGTTAATTTTGGTGACATAGTACCAATGTCAGAATCTCACATCTGTTCACCTTTTTTCATCGTCCATAAGGGGTTGTCTCAAAATGGTGTACAATATAGCTGCTAACCCCTTCACGAAAAAAATTAGTTTTGTTTTTTAACCAACATCAGGACTCTGTCTGTAGTGACGCTTGTCCAAATATGATGTTGACAGTAACTTGATACAGCATCCATCCATCCATCCATCCATCCATCCATCCATCCATCCATCCATCCATCCATCCATCCATCCATCCATCCATCCATTCATACACCCATCCACACACACACACATCCATCCATCCATCCGTCCATTCATACACACACACCCATCCACACACACACATCCATCCATACATATATCCATCCATCCATCCATCCATCCATCCATCCATCCATCCATCCATCCATCCATCCATCCATCCATCCATCCATCCATCCATCCATCTATCTATCCATCCATCCATCCATCCATACACACATCCATCCGTCCGTCCGTCCGTCCGTCCGTCCGTCCGTCCGTCCGTCCGTCCGTCCGTCCATACACACATCCATCCATTCATCCATCCATCCACCAAGCCGTCCGTCCGTCCATCCGTCCGTCCGTCCGTCCGTCCGTCCGTCCGTCCATCCGTCCATCCACCCACTGACTCTAACATGTTGTATTGTGCTCCACTGGCAGTGACTGACTGTCCTTAGTTCAGCTGCAAGGCTCTGATGAACATTTATAACATTTACCAATTTTACATACACATTGGGAATTCAAATTTTTTACCATTTCAAAATAGATTGTTATTTTTAACATGTTAATGTATATTTTATTCAAAGATATTAGAATATGGCAAGTAGTTGGTCACATCAGCGTAGCACCTGTACTGTAAATGTAAAGCCTATTGATATTCTGCGAGGCCGAGGACTGGGAGAATGCTGCTACAGCCACAGCGTGATGTAGTATGCACTCATGCCATGTGTTGCAAGGGACAGGATCATCGATTAGACATAATTTGGCTCATTTGCACTACTCCAAAATCCCATTTAGTATTTGCATGAACGTCATGATATCCACAGTGATTTCGCAGCATTCCCCTGAGCATTTCCCATGATTCATAAGCTCTGCTCTTTCCGCAGCGTCTACGGCCGTTGGCCAACACACAGCTGTTCACGGAATCTAAGTCGAGTCGGCATAAATTTGTAGAGTTTGTGTGATTAGACATGGCTGAGCTGGGGTAGACAGCAATGTCTGCTTCGGGGACTTCGCACACGGAAGAGACGTTTAATGGATTCTCTGACATTGACATGACCTTCACTGATCAATCGTTTGCGGCTTAACGATTTTTGCTGACGTGTTGGTCTTTTTTCGCCGATCGTCTGTATCTATGTCTGTCTCTTGTATTTTCGACCTACCTGTTTCATGCCTGGCTAGATCGGCCGCAAATTGGCTGCGTCCATCTACCTCCTGCTCCACCTGGTGGCGGTTCTCATCGTAGGAGGCTGTTCTTTTACTAGTTTGTAGATTTGGGTTTGTTTTGTGGCAATGTCCTTTATTATATATCTTGTTTAGGTTCACATAAAAGTACTAAGTTTAAGCACCTACAAATAAATACAATAATCCAGTTTTCTCTGTTCTCGTTGTGCCTGCTGGTGATTTGGTGTCGTGCCTTTTTATTTCCATTCGTATTTCGGTTGATTTTGGTGTCTCTACAACTTTGTGCAGCGTCCATTTTATCTTTGGAAATCTTGTTTCCCCAAGAACTGTTGCCCAGGGGAAGAGCCTTCCTACCTCTGGTTGTGTCCACTCTCAACAAAATATCTAACCACTGCTGTACCACCATTGCATCACCATAGCACCACCATTGCATCACCATAGCACCACCATTGCATCATCATAGCACCACCATTGCATCATCATATCACCACCATTGCATCATCATAGCACTACCATTGCATCATCATAGCACCACCGTTGCATCATCATAGCACCACCGTTGCATCATTATTGCACCACCATTCCATCATTATAGCACCACCATTCCATCATTATAGCACCACCATTGCATCACCATAGCACCACCGTTGCATCATCATAGCACCACCATTGCATCATCATATCACCACCATTGCATCATCATAGCACTACCATTGCATCATCATAGCACCACCGTTGCATCATCATAGCACCACCGTTGCATCATTATTGCACCACCATTCCATCATTATAGCACCACCATTCCATCATTATAGCACCACCATTCCATCATCATAGCACCAGCATTGCATCATCATAGCACAACCATTCCATCATTATAGCACCACCATTCCATCATCATAGCACTACCATTTCATCATAATAGCACCACCATTCTGTCATCATAGCACCACCATTGCATCATCATAGCACCACCATTGCATCATCATAGCACCACCATTGCATCATCGTAGCACCACCATTGCATCATCGTAGCACCACCATTGCATCATCATAGCACCACCATTGCATCATCATAGCACCACCATTCCATCATCATAGCACCACCATTCCATCATCATAGCACCAGCATTGCATCATCATAGCACCACCATTCCATCATTATAGCACCACCATTCAATCATCATAGCACCACCATTTCATCATCATAGCACCACCATTCTGCCATCATAGCACCACCATTGCATCATCATAGCACCACCATTGCATCATCATAGCACCACCATTCTGTCATCATAGCACCACCATTGCATCATCATAGCACCACAATTGCATCATCATAGCACCACCATTGCCACCATTGCATCATCATAACACCACCATTGCATCATCATAGCACCACCATTGCATCATCATAGCACCACAATTGCATCATCATAACACCACCATTGCATCATCATCATCATCATAGCACCACCATTGCATCATCATCGCACCACCATTGCATCATCATAGCACCACCATTGCATCGTCATAGCACCACCATTGCATCGTCATAGCACCACCATTCCATCATCATAGCACCACCATTCCGTCATCATAGCACCACCATTGCATCATCATAGCACCACCATCATTGCACTACCACAATACAGTTGATGTGTCTTGTTGCCAGTAGCCTGCAGCCTGTTCTATGTCGCAGTGCACTCGCTAGTCAAGGCTCACCCTTTGAAGAAGGCTTTGACTGTCTTATTTCTGTGAATGTCTTGTTCCCGTAGTAAAACAATCATCGGAAATACAGTTTTCTCAGTTGCCATACCAACAAACTCCATGTGAGCATTCAATATTCTGGAAACGTAATAACATTCTGAGGCACATTTTATGATCACTGCAGCCCACTGTTTCCTATCCAACTGTTGACAGTCGCATATTACAAACCCATGTGTGTTTATTGCACTGCTGAGCCAGCATTCTTCTGTGTGTTTCTTGTACTTGTACTTGTACTTGTACTTGTACTTGTACTTGTACTTGTACTTGTACTTGTACTTGTACTTGTACTTGTACTTGTACTTGTACTTGTACTTGTACTTGTACTTGTACTGCCACTGCCACTGCCACTGCCACTGCCACTGCCACTGCCACTGCCACTGCCACTGCCACAGTCTCTGTCTCTGTCTCTCTCACAGTCACTGTCTCTGTCACTGCCACTGTCACTGCCACTGTCACTGCCACTGCCACTGTCACTGCCACTGTCACTGTCTCTCTCACAGTCATTGTCTCTGTCACTGTCACCGTCACCGTCAACGTCACTGTCACCGTCACCGTCACTGTATGGTGTACTGTGTTGTTGCAGGCCAAGATCAACATCTATGACAAGAATGAGCCCAAGTTCTTCGTGCTCACCTTCGTGCTGTGTGGGATGGTGGCGGCTGTGGTGCTTGTCATCATTGTAGTGTACGTGGTGCGCCGTCACAACAGGTCCAAGGAGAAGCTGGCCCAACTCGCTAGTGCCGGGGCCGATGACAGCGTCGAGGCATCCAAGGACTACCAGGTACTGGCTAATTGTCTATCCGTCTGTCCATCCGTCAGTCCGTCCATCAATCTCTCCATCCTCACAATCTCCATCACATCTCAGGCCTCTCTATCTCTTGCTATTCATCCAAACCATTTGTCAGTGTATTTATATATGTTTTAAATGCAACTAATTAGTTATATACAGTGTAATTGTGTTCTGTGTTTTTAAAGAGGTTCTGTTTGAGTTAATCAAGTTGTCAACGTTTTGTCTGTGCATTTTACACTATTACAACTTCAGTGTGTCAATGTTTATACAATAATTTGTAATTACATTCTGAATTTACAGTTGTGTTTCAGTTTCACATAAAAGTCCCACTGTCAATACAAAATATAAAATCCTATAATTCAGCAGTTATCATGCACAAAGAAATTTGTCTTTCATTTTCGTAAAACCTGTCACAGCTGGCATAATGCAGAATGGCCGGCCACTAAACTGGCGTCTTTGGTCTGGCGGTGTGTCACGAAATGTTCGCCCATGAAATGAGCAGCTGCGCACCGCTGGACCGCCGGCATGCATAACCATTAACATCGATAGTGACCAGTATCAAATAGCCATTTGGCGAAAACTCTGCCTTAATGAAGACAGCTCCTCCGGAAATTGCCACCGTGCGAGGGCCTTATTATCTGACAGCGGACTCCCCCCGCTCGGCGGCATCTGTTGTCGTGGCGACAACGTGCCCTTTCAGATCGCGGAATTATTTAGGGATGGCTCACGTGTCCGGTGGCGCATTGTCTTTGCCGGGATCATCTGGACACCAATTAGTGCAGTGATTAGTCACGTGACCGGCCACGTGATCACCGATTGGTTGACGAGTGCGGTCCCGTGTTGTCACGGCGGCAATATCTGCGGGAGAATACCGATAGAATTTGTGTAATGACGCTGGAAAGGAAATGAATGGTGACGTGACGGCCGGGCCCGTGGGGAGGCACCAAGTCTTGACGCAAGACAAAGGCGAGATGTGGCAATGACAGTCGAGATGGCCGCCGTCACCTGGTGCTGATCACATTAGTTGGCCATTGATGCAGCGGACGGTGGCAGTCACCTGCTCCCTCTGGTGTTGGGTTTTGTTACCGTTGCCAGTGAATGACCGAACTTGTCTGGCGGACGGTCTCGTGTATTTTTTGTCAGGCGAAGGAAGGCGTTTGTGGAAGCGACTGGGTCAGGTTGTTTAGTAATCGTGACAGTGGTGGAGTCTAAGGAGAGAGAGACAGACTCTCATTTGAAAGAGACAACCTCTGAGTCGAGAGAGAGAGACAGGCTCTCATTTGAGAGAGACAACCTCTCAGTCGAGAGAGAGAGACAGGCTCTCATTTGAGAGAGACAAACTCTCATTTGAGAGAGAGACAGACAGACTCTCAGTCGAGAGAGAGACAGAATCTCATTTGAGAGAGAGAGAGAGAGAGACAGACTCTCATTTGAGAGAGACAGACTCTCAGTTGAGAGAGAGACAGACTCTCATTTAAGAGAGACAGACTCTCATTTGAGAGAGACAAACTCTCAGTCGAGAGAGAGAGAGAGACAGACTCTCATTTGAGAGAGATAACCTCTCAGTCGAGAGAGAGACAATATCTCATTTGAGAGAGACACACTCTCAGTCGAGAGAGAGAAAGAGAGACATACTCTCATTTGAGAGAGACAACCTCTCAGTTGAGAGAGAGAGACAGACTTTCAGTCGAGAGAGAGACAGAATCTCATTTGAGAGAGACAGAGTCTCATTTGAGAGAGAGAGACAAACTCTCATTTGAGAGAGACAAACTCTCATTTGAAAGGGGGACAGACTCTCATTTGAGAGAGACAAACTCTCATTTGAGGGAGAGACAGACTCTCATTTGACAGGGAGACAGACTCGCATTTGAGAGAGACAAATTCTCAGTTGAGAGAGAGAAACTCTCATTTGAGAGAGACAAACTCTCAGTTGAAAGACATACTCAATCATAAAGATATACCTATACAAAGTTGGTGTCACATGACTTGGTGTCACATGACTTGCATCTCTTCTCACAGGATCTGTGTCGTCAGCACATGCAGAGCAAGTCTTCGGAGAAGCCGGAGCCACTCCACGCCATCGCAGCCCGAGTGTCGAGTGTGTCGAACAGCGAAGTTCGCAGTCCATCAAGCCGCAGCAGCACCTCCTCGTGGTGAGCATTTGAACTAATATTGTTGTGTCATATTTGTGACAGTAACTTCTGCCAAAAATGTTCACTTTAACTTGCTTTTCGAGTGATTGCGATCTGAAATTAATGTATATTTGTGACTGTTTTGGTAGAACGTTCACTAAGTGGAGCCACTGGTGAATATTTAATATATAATTTATCTTGCTACTAAATGTCACTGGTGGAGGGACGTGAATATATTTGCTTTATGTTGTTCTTTTAATATATTTTATCTGAGGTACAGAACTTCTTGCTGCCAGTTAAAGTTGACGGCAATTTATTTAGCTCCACATCGCCTTAGTTCACCCAGCTGTTATATAAAAAGGATATCTGGCAATGTACTGTGGTGAATATGTGTGCATTAATAGGTTTTACATTTTAGTTACAACGTGGTTGCTAGCTGCCAGGGAAGTCAAGTTGGTGTAGGAATCCAGTTTACGAGGACTTTTAGTCAGTTAAGATAGTGTTCAAGGTTTTATTAAAGATATGCTGTCGGGAATGACCAGGTCAAGGATCAAGTTGTTTTGGCTGTCAGAAGTCAATTGGTTTGTTCCCTCCCTCCCTCCCTCCCTCCCTCCCTCCCTCCCTCCCTCCCTCCCTCCCTCCCTCCCTCCCTCCCTCCCTCCCTCCCTCCCTCCCTCCCTCCCCCCTCCCTCCCTCCCTCCCTCCCTCCTACATCCCTTTCCTTCCTTGGGCCCTCCATTCCTCTCAGATTCTTCTTTTTTCTCCCTCTTGTCCTCTCCCTCTACCCCTCCCTCTAGCCCCCCATCTCTCTCCCCCCTTTTCCTCTCTCTCCCGTCTCTCTCTCTCTCTCTCTGTTCCCCCTCTCTCTCTTTCTCTCCCCCTCTCCTCTCCTCTCTCCTCTCTCTTCCCATCTCTCTCTCTCCCTTCTCCTCCCCCCCTCTATCGTGCCCACATTTCTAGCATTGCCACCCATGGGAATTAAATAGCGACATGAGTCACATGACCCCAGCTTCTGTTGACAGCAGGTTACAGTGATTGTGACATTAAAGAGAGAGTGTGACATCAAGTGACATCAAGTGACATCAAGTGTCCTTTGATAGAGGACGTCATGCCTCTGTCCCTCGAAGCATCTGTCAACCTTTCGCGCCTGCAAACAGTGACGTTGTTAGACTTAATGTGAACAGTCTCCCTCACTTCCAGACACAGATGCACTGTTGCCGTGGCAACGATGAACCAGTTGCTATGGCAACCAACATAAACAGCCCATAATTAAAACACTCTCGCTCGTTGCCGGATGGCCCAGTCAATCTCAATGCCGCTAATGTTTTATAACGCAATTGTAGCGTTTGTAATTTGATTGTAAGTGCAGTCGCTGTTTTAACGTTCGAATCAGCCGGAGCAGTTTGTCGATTAAGCGAAACTGTGAGCCCATTTGAGTAACTCTGACCCCGTAAAGGAGGATTTCCTTTGCAAACTGCTGGGTTAGTCGGAAATAATGGTCTGTGGCATATCTCATTGGATGGAGATCAGACTGGTCATTAAGGCTACATTGCTTGTCCATTTACAAAAAAGCCATGGTATGACAGCTAGATTGTGTATAGTTTACTTAACATTCCATCAAGGAAACTATTGAAACATATTTGTATATATATATATATATATGTATTAATATGCTACCTTTGTGGCACCAAAGTCCTCACATCTCTTTCTATGTATGTTCAGTCACTACCATACAGTGGGGTAACTAGAAACATTGGTATTGTAAGAGTAAGCGTTTGTTATTTCTATGTTCCTATATGTTTTCACCTGTTGAAGAAGACGACAGCAGGCGAGTTGATTGGTGTGCAACTCTCTCACCAGGGGACACCACCGTGAACAAGTTTACGATAAAAGTGTGATAATAACGATAACTGAAGCCTTTTGTTCTCAATTGGATGTAAGCTGGTTACTTGGTTAGTATTATGGTGAAACATATTGAATTGAATTGAAATTTATTTTCAACAACAACAACAACAACTACTACATTATAAATACAGTTCATACAATACAAATTGTTGAAAAAAAGGGTAAAAGAAGTACAATACTTATCATGTTTACCCTTATAAATTCTTAATTTCATACATAAAGCATCTGAACAGTGCAATAGAATGTGCGACAACACTATTTACGTGTAACCATACAACATTTAATAAAAAAAAGACATTGTGACATTTGTTGAAAAGAAAAAAACAAAAACACTTTTACAACAATAAACAAACTGAATGTTTAATTTTGTTATCTAATTTGTTAGCAAAAAATGGTCTATGACTCTAACACATAATTATTCAACAGTCTATTTGTGTAACACTTTTTGAAATGATGAACATTTTTACAACTAATCAGTGAATATTCACTGCGAACAAGTTCAAAATGTAATGATCACGATAACTGAGGCCCTTTGTTCTTGATTGAATGTAAGCTGGTTACTTAGTTAGTATTATAATGAAACATATTCCCCACAGGTGTCTCGCCAGCTCTCCTATATGCCAGTGAGGTGCAATTAGAAATGCTCTCATGTCATGGGGCATATTAACAGCCATCGCCGGCAACAGGCTTTAAGAAAATCTGCCAGTATTAATAACCATGACTGTGTGCCGGCTTATGTTATACATAGCTGTTGGGCTTTCTGCCGGGCCAGACTGCAGGATGCATGTTTCACACATAATCATGGTATTAATGCTATGGCCGTGGGTGGGTGTATTGATACGAATACGATGAGATGGCTTTGGTGACGTCGGTGACAAATCACAGGAATTGCCGCGACGTCGTGACCAGACTGCCTCATGGCGTCAGTCCCTGGTTCACGGACAGATCTATGCGTATTTTAACGATGGCTTGAGTGCTGAGGTAGGTCGTGCAAATGCTTTGTTGCAAGGTTGTCAGGCTGACGTTTCCCAACACTGTGTGTTTAGAGATTCAGATTTACCTAAGGGCAGAGATCATGGTTGTTAACTAGAATGATTCAAATTGGCCTGAAACGTGTGGACTGTGGATGTCAACGCTTTTTGTTCCAGTGTGGTCCAGTTAGTTCAGTTCCACACTTGACCACTAGGCTGTTCTCGCTTGTGTTCAAACTCTGGCGTGTTTTATATTCACAGGAAGATGTCCTTATGCCATTCTGTCTCACATGGTAGCAGTTGGTAATTTAGTGTTCTCTGTTCATGTTAAATGCGTAATTTAAAATACTGATTAGTCTCTATGTAAAATTTTTATTCTTGTTTTGCCAGTTTGCAGCTGTCTTCAGCTGACTAGATGGCAGCACTAAAGCCACGGTACACAGATGGTATCATTAGTGTGTCTCCCAACTTCGGCAGATTCTTTGGTTAGGCCACAGTAGTTGGAGGGAGAAGCAATTGTTTTAGGAGTTAAGCAGCTTTAATTCCATTTGCATACATCATGCATTAACTGACTGGGTGATAATAGGGTAACTGAAAGTGAAATGCTTTAAATACATCTCGAATTAACTTTGTGGGCCTGAGAGTTAATGTTAGATACTCGGTATACTAATCTTGTCAAACTGCATTCACCATGTTAAATTATGCAAGTGTGACTGAATATAGCAAATCATGCTAACTGGGTGATAATAGGGGATTTATTGTGCTATAAGTAGGCTGAACCAGGCGCGTGATGATGGATTCACGCTATCTGACCGGTTACCTCCATTCACAGCTGTTGCCATTTATGCCTGCAACTTGCATAATTCCACCATTTCCCATGCAAATATCTATACTACATCATGGCCGATATAGCGTAGATCAGCACGGTAACCATGGCAACCGTGCACACGAGGAAGGCGCCTCGGTGGAAGTCACGGCCGCCGCACACACCATCCATCGGCAGTGCGTCGTAAACCGGTAAAACCATAAAGCGTGGCTATTTTTCAGTTTTATGACGACGTCACGCACGCCGTAATTGATTTAGCCTGCACTTGTGGTATGATTACCAGTGGTGCATTGTTTGGTACGGGGCAGAGCTTCATCGTAATGCAGAGTACCTGCATGTGTGCAGAGGTAATGGGTTCCCTGACACAATTCAATGATGGATCGATGTCATGCAGACAGCACAAACGTCTGGGGTCTCACGGACAAAGTCGGATCGTTGTACACTGTAAACTTGTGGCATAAACCCATATCGATTTCAACAATTTGACTGCCGGGAAGTGCTTTTTAACAACAGCTTAATTTGACAGTTTGGATTATGCTGCGTGCCTCAGTCAATATCCATGAACTGATAACGGTTCAATCATTTAGTGGTTTAAAAAATGTTAATGTACATCTTTAGTAAAAAGCATGTTTTTTGCAAATGCATAATTCACCCTGCCCCCAGATTCCTGATATGGACGTGTCAGCGCCCCACTCTGCCCGGTGCTGCCAGACTCGTTTGACGACCTCGAAAGTGTCAACTAAGTGTGTTTCCAGCTGTTGCCTGATCAATAACGCGATGTGTCCTTTGCCATTACCATCAACCGCACGGAGTCGCTACTCCGGGGCTCTCCGGGTGCCGTCCTTCCCAGCAGTCGATTTCTACATCAATGGGACATCGTCATCACCTGCTGTGCTATCAGATTCCTGTCCAAAAAATCCGTTGCCAATCGGGTGGCCTTTGCCGTCAACGTGATTACGGCGTGGTGACATTTCGGCGGATCAAGCGGCTGATCTGTGCACGGCGACGTCGGATTAATCGGTGAATACAAACAGGGCGATCTAGCCTGCGGCGGCCGGTATTGTTCACTCGGCTGGTAATCATGTGATCTCATCATTTCGACCATGTGATCCAGATTGGTGGCGATGGCGATTAAGTTCTTAATCCGGCGTTACCGCGGCTATTTCTGGATGTGTCGAGTGAAACGAGTCTCGGGTGTGGACGGGAAAGTAGATCCGGTAATGAGACAATGGCTGCTGATTCATTGGATGTCTTGAAGGGCACTAGCTTTAGTTCAGTGTGTTTGTTCAATTAAGTAAGTTCATCAGGGTAGTTAGCAGCATTAGTTTGGTGTGCTAACTCAACAGGAATAGTTCATCGTGTTAGCAGCATTAGTACACTGTGCTAGTTCAACATTAATTCATCAAGTTAGCTCAATAGTAGTTCATTCACCCTCGACCAATACATCTTTTGCTTAAATTGCAAACCAATTTACGTGCATGTTAAACATTTATTGCAACATGTGATTATGCCTGCCGGTGGTTAGGGAATATCTCCGTAACAAATATTCATCTACAAATCTGCTTTATACTGAAACATGTCACAGCCAAACGTTCATCATTTCACACAGTTATCAGCAAGCAAACAAATTCACCAGAATCAGCCCACTTGCTTAATGAGATGCAATTATTTTCACAATAAAGACACCACACAACTAACCACACTCTCTTAATTTAAACTCTTCCCCAGTTCAAAATGTTCATATATGAAGTACTTCTGTGTACAGACGAGTCCAGTGGTCGGGTGCACATTGTAACTTGATATTAACATGCAAATCAGCATAATGAATACTAAAATACCCACTAGGCGTAACGGTATTACGAGTCTTGCTGTCATATTCCCATCAAAATAATTTTCCACTCGTCTTAACCGTCGGATTGCATGTTTCCTTTTCGGCTTTCACCGCGTCGTATCGATCCCTCTTCCGAGTCTGCGCTCGCACGGCAGGAGCTAATCTGCAGCCATCGACATGGTCATAATTTGCATATTGTGATTTGCCCGGGTTGTGATGCGGACGCATATGGTCGTGTGTCATACCAAACGTCGCCCGTCGATGGTGTCCCCATCAATCTTCGTTGTCAACTTGTGGGTCTGGAGTGATCACGTAGACATTGGTGGACGTTTTGCGCTGGTGCAAGTTGAACTTAGTACAGTTGGGCTCAGCCCCGGCCTCACAGCCCAGACAGTCAGGCTTCAGATCGTTTTGTGTTCATTGTCTTCATTGTGTTTATTTCATACAAAAAGTCCATGTATACGTAAAACAATAAAACGTACAATTATGAGGTACAAGTAAAAGTAATAAATAAGTCGGTAATAAAATAAATAAGTCATGAAAAAAATTGAATATGAGTAAGTGAAAATAATTATTAAAAATAGGGTACAATACAAATATCATGTGTACAGTTGAGATGTCCAGTATTTGTACATGGAACTTCCAAAATGTATACCAGTATGGAAGTAGTTAACAAAAAGAGGGTTTTAGGCTGATGAAGATGACATAAAAGGCTAAATATGGATGAACGAATGCGTTCATTGAAAGATTAAATGTCGTTCGCGGCAAACATTAGAAGATCATTTGTCATTCAAGAATAGCAACTTAGAATTATGTTGTAGCTTCCTTTTCAGTGTGAACAAAATAAAACACTGATTGGATGCATTCTTGTCCGCATCAGGCTGAGTGAGTTTTGTATTAGTTTGAATCAGTCACTTAACTGTATTGGCCAAAATAAAAGTCTTTTAGCATGAACGTGCTTACTGTATAAGACAAAACTACCAAGCTGTAAAACTAATATTTTGTAGCAAATGAACATACACAAATTGTTCAAGTAACTATGATGGGCCCAAGTAGACTGTAGACACTCACAGGAACAGCGTGAACTACGCGTCACCTCACCAATTTGACATATGAACACATGCACGCACACACGCGTGCAAGCAGCCACACATGCACAACATCTGCACGTCACTGCCGCACATCTCAGTTCCCGATTACAAAGGCCAGTCACTGTTATATTGCATGATAATTGATCAGCGATTGTCACCACTGTTAAGGTGCCGGATCCTCGTCACGGTCTGGTGATTCCAGATAATCTGAGGCTGCTCTAATGGCCTGTTTGTCTGCGTTCCGCGTGATTGAATATGCGGTGTTCTCTGATTGCCTGCTGATCACCCACAGGGAGCTCAACTCATTTACGATGAATGGCCCATTTGTAAGAGCCTGGTCGCTTGGGATTTGAATATTGGCATTAGCACAGAATCATGGAACGACTAAAGCTTTCACGGTGAAAGAAAGATAAATATGGTTTCGTTTTTCTTTGAAACAATTACTGAAAAGAATGGTGGTGAAGGAGTTATATTTTTAAATTCTTTTGGAAGAGTTCCACAATTATAATAGTTGTACTTCTGACGTTAACACCAGTTCACAAGTTCACAGTTCACAATAGTTCACAAGATTTATATATAATTCAAACTGAAATTACTAGAAAATGTTTATTTCAGTTCCACTTACAACTATTTGCAACTATCCAGTTACTTGTGTTTAAATGATGTAATTGAAGCCACCAGCGTTTGATCGTTGTCAAATGCTCACCCATTATTGTGTGGTTAATGTGCTATTTATGGCACGTGCTGAAGATGGATCTCCACCAAGGCAAGTGTTTCAAAGGCTCGGCTGTTGACGAGGCTTGATTGCTGACCTGAGCTTCAGTCGCGCGCGGCCGCACACAACCCACATGACCATATGAATCAGGGACCATGCTGTAATACAAACATTGTCTGCGTGTACTGTCAGTGAAAATCGTTACCACCTGCAATTTGGTGCTGGTCGGTCGCGGCTGTGGCTACTGCTGCTGCCACCTTTGAGTGGGTGGGCACTTCAAAGACATGGCAGGAGCCTACATATGGACGCTGACTCCTCGTTGAACTGATCACTGCTAGCTGCGGTGTTATGGCCACTGCTGGTGTTTACGTGACGTTGGTCTTGTTACCTAGAACTTACTGTGCAGGTCGTGTTTAGTGTGTGCTGTGTAGTCTGTCTATGCATGCAGCAAGTGAGATTTCCATCAGGGTTTCTGGTGGAATACAAAGGCAGCCATGCATGAAGACACCGTGGCACTACAGAAATGGCATTCGCTGTTTACTGAGGAGCACTGGGGCGTGGTATTTCACACACGTTGGACTGATTGAATATCTGACTGTTGTCAGACACCTCCTGAGAATATCGATTGTAGAATGTGGCACATGTTTGACTACACCTGGCCGCGATGATGTTTGCAAAAACATCACAAGTACAGCCATCACTTTCTTCTTCGTCATCTGAACTAGATAATGATGTCTTTTACGACAGTTGCTATGACGATGACAACTGTGGCGGTGCAACTGAATATGTACCACCAGAAAATGGTAACTTTAGTAACGTGTCAGTTTGGGGCACAAAAGTCGACAACGGGAATGATGGCGCAGGGGTGAGAAGAGGGAGCAGTGGGCAGTGGCGACGCTGCAGCTCCTCTAGTGACGACGCTGAGCGATTCACACATGTCAATGTCTGGTGTGATATGCAGGGGGCGAATGCATGTAGTCGCACCGAGACATTTTATCTATCTCCCTTTTGCAGGAGTGAAGAGCCGGTTGCCTCGAACATGGACATCTCAACGGGCCACATCGTGCTGGTGAGTGTATGTCTGGTAATAGTTAACTATGTTGTAGTTAACCTTTGTTGTAGTTAACCTTTGTTGTAGGTAACCTTTGTTGTAGTTGACCTTCGTTGTAGTTAACCTGATGACTGTACCAGCTCTCCTAAGCTAAACTCCCAACCCTTTACATTACATTTAGTTGCCCCAAACTCTGATGACTTTTTTGCTGCCCTGTCCATGTTCAGATTCCAAAGGATTTAAGCACTACAGAAATATTATATTATTTAAATGATCATCTCAGATTGTCGGCGGCATTCAGTATCAGAGAAAAGTACTTTCACTGGGGGAGGGGCAATTTCATTTGATGTCGAACATAGATATTTTACACTTTTGACCGATGCTATTAGTGTAATGAAATTATCAATCATATCAGTGTTTGCAAACCTTCGACTGAAGTCGGGGGCCTCAGACCACATGAAAGTATTTCGGTCTGACGTTAGACATTGACATACTCAGCTGATACCTGAAACGAAGTCATCCATCCTTCTATCTTCCCCGCTTATATCTATTTTAAACTCTAATCTTGTTATGAGTTTTTGTACTGTCCAATAATCCTGCATGTTGTGGTTGGGGCAATGCTAGAAGCAACAGTGAATAATGACTAGAAGACGCCAACTCACCTACACATCATAGCAACTAGTACACAAATAACCACATCAGGAGATCATGTCAGACAGACCGTGTGGGGAGGACCATGTGAGAAAATACTGTACAGTAAGAAACACCATATGAAATGGACCATCGTGTAAGGACGATCATCATTTTATAAGAAAGACCATAATTATTATAAAAATGGACCATTTTTGCAGTCGTACATGGAGGACCATCTGAAGAACAAGGACCGTCTGACCCTGGAGTGGGACGGTCTGTGTGCGTACGAGGCGGAGCCCAATAGTACGGTGGTCGGTCTGGAGCCAGCGAACATGCGCAAGAACCGCTACAGCGATGTTCTCCCTTGTAAGTTTATCGCATTTTATTTTTTCTAGTCAGACATTTTGCAGTTACCCCCCCCCCCCCGGGTAGGGCATTTTATTTTCAGTGATTATTTTACATGATATTTTTATTTAAAAAATAGTAAGTCACATGGCTAGGAAATAATGTATGTTACTAGTAAGTTTGAGAATTACATAATTATAATATAATTGTGAAGGTGAGGCAATCGTAAGATGGTCTGTCATACACGATATTGTCTATATCACTGCTTAACTATTCGGATACTTACAAAAAGTAATATTTGTAAAGGTGTGTATATCTGTTTAAACAAAAAACCTTCTAAATCTGTTTAAACAAAAAACCTTCTGGTTCATATTACTGGTAGTGTTGTTATTTAAAAATAATTGTATATTTCAAATTAAGCAAAATCCACTTAATTATAAATACGTTGAAGAAAAAACAACTGTGCCATTCTTGGACTGTAGGAGTTCTGCATGTGTTTTTTGTCAGAAAGCAACAACAGAGTTGTGCCTGTGTTCCATCCGTCAATACGCATGTAAATGGTTTCAGATGATCACTCACGTGTCGTGTTGAACAGTACCACCAATGTGTCAGGGTCGGACTACATCAACGCCAGCACAATTGTGAGTCTGCCATCTTACATTCGTGGCAGGACAGGACATGTATTTAGAGCGCAGTGGCACAGTGGCTGGAGTATCATGCTCTCAATCGAAGGACCTGGGTTCAGATCCTGTGTTACTGTGTCAAACTTTAGCTAGCTTCATTTACTCTCAGTTGCTTCAGTCGACTCTTGAATGACCTTAATAAATATGCTGATGATGTTATGTTATGTTTAATTAGTTTTAAATTTTGCAATTTGAAAGTTTCTGGTGTGAAAAAAAAACATCCAGACAACACAAACGTTATTGGCAACAATGCAGAGGAGGGCCTCGTTGACCCCAGAACCCTGTGTTCATTGATGTCCCATTTAGCACACATTCTGACTTCCTGTTACACACTACTCTACTAGCTGCTCCAGGAGAGTGGAATCTTTTTCACATATTTTACAAGTTCCTATTAGGTCTACTGGTATCTCACAATCGGATAGTTTTGGTTTCATGCAAGATTTCAAGTCAAGAATGAATTCAGACAACGTGTGCATTTGTTGTAGACGGACCACGACCCTCGGAACCCCGCCTACATTGCCACCCAAGGCCCACTGCCCCACACCATTGCAGACTTCTGGCAGGTGGGTTCACCCTCTCAATAACCCCTATTTGTCACTTCAATGGAGTCTGGGGACATTTGTGATTCTCTGTGTGATGGAAATGACTGGTTCTCTTGAATCAGCATATATATATATATATATATATATATATATGTACACATGTAAATATCATATTTTTACTCAAGCTATAATTATGTACGATTGTGTCAATGTTCTTCATGTTATTTTTACGATTGTTCCGAGTTGCATAATCTGTAAGTTTGTATGGTCGGTATGAATATTTTGTGAAACTGGCCTGAATTACGCGTAAGTTGAGTGTGGTAGAAGACAACCTGTGTGAGTTGACAGAGACGTCCTACACCGTGTCACTGTTGTCACTTACAGATGGTCTGGGAGCAGGGCAGTGTGGTCATTGTCAACTTGACCTGTCTCACGGAGAATGGCGTGGCCATGTGTCACCGCTACTGGCCGGAGGAGGGGAGTGACCTCTACCACATCTACGAGGTCAGACATTTACCAGGTTTCAGTGACATCCATTAGCTCAGCTACTTAAAATATATCTCACGTGTCAGAGTCAGATATTTATCATGTCTCTGTCATACCTATAAGGTAATTTTTGAATTATTTATTACTTCTGTGAGACCAGATATTTACCATGTCTCTATCACATCTGCAAAGTCAGATATTTATCATATCTTTATCACATGTATGATATAAGATATCTGGTATCAGTGAGTGGTGTCCAGGAGCCGAGCAGTTGTTTCTTAAGTCACTGACTAAACTAATTACATTGTAAAACTAGCTTTAAATCAAATCTTTGAGCTCATCTATTGGAAAGTAATCAGACAGAAGTGTCATCAGATGAATTGAAGCAGTTTTTAACCCATTGGCAAACAAATGTGTTTTTACGTTTTTATGAAAGGTGGCTATTTATTCTGATGATTTAATTGTAATGGGGAGTCCAGATTTTTGCACAACTAAAGAGAAGGCATGCTGACCTACGCTCAGCTAAGGTTTAGGTACAACATTTTGTTTGGAAATGAATTATCTATGGGTCCTGGGGATATCAGAGAAATGTGGCGGATTAACTAAAATAAGTTGTAGTGCCTCGCGACACAACCCCTCACCCTGTGTGTGTGTTTGTGTACTTCACAGGTGCATCTGGTATCTGAACATATCTGGTGTGACGACTACCTGGTGCGCAGTTTCTACCTGAAGAACCTGCAGACGAACGAGACCCGCACCGTGACCCAGTTCAACTTCCTCACCTGGTCCGACCTGGGAGTGCCCTCCTCCGTCAAGGCTCTGCTAGACTTCCGCAGGTAAGCACCCTCGCCTCAGAAAGGGTGATAACAATGTACTACAGCAGTCACTGTGCGTTCCAACATCTAAATGTAACAACATTCTCAGCTCGCCGTAAACATTATTTATATTAGAGTGTAACCAAATTTGATCTTGTGTCCAAAACGATATTGTCACGGTTGACTGGAGTTACTTTGACAAATATTAGGTGTCCAAAAATGTGCAGTAAAATGTTTATTATTTTTGTGTCAATTTATAGTTACGCATAAACTACATAATGTGTACATGTGTTTATGGCATACTCACGGCCAGGCACTTAGATGATTTAACACAAATGAGTATCTTTTTAAATCAGTATTCATGATTACCTCCAAAGCCGTGTCTCCAGCAGAGGAAAACACAACATACACCACTGGCTGTGCCCCCAGCCCTGTTCAAATGACACCAGCGTGCATGGTTTTCCAAAATACTCATTTGTGTTAGCTTTTTAAACCAGCCAAGTTTCCCAGTTTGTGGAGAAGAGCTCCTAAACCCCAAGAATCTTGCCACAGTGTTTCTTATTCTGCCTAATGAAATAGCTTGTTTTATCAATGAAACAAAGTGTTTATAGAAACATGTTGCTCCATATGAACTTTGATGCTGTGACAGTGATCATTTACATATTTTTCATGTCAGATGGAATTATATTAAGGTGATAGACGGCACAATAAACAAGATGTGGTTGTGATGCTGTTTTGTAAAGAAATCATGTCTTGTGTGAATATAATCAGCTAGCAAAAATGTCACAATGTTTCCAACGAAATTATGTACAATGATGTTAGAAAGAAAGAAAAAATACTACAATGTGCTGGATTTGTGCATGTGCATGTTTTGTAGAATATAGTATGTCTGTACTAACTTAGTAATTACTTGTAGTTGCACGTGTTTTGCCTTTTCACTCCGATCTTTCCCTGGTACTGCTGTCATTTACTTTCTTCTTGCCAGATTACATTTTTCCATTATGATTTCTATTATGTTCCATACTCATTTATTTTCCTGCAGCCCGATACAGAATCTCTAATAGTTTTTATTATATGCTGCATCCTGTTCGTTTTCATTTCCTGTGGGCATATTATTTGTTTATTACCCTTTCTGTCCTACAAAGTACAAAACTGGTTAGAGACCCAGTTCTTATAATTCTCAGCTCAACTCCACATTTATTAGTTGTTATTTGTTCAGTTACTTTCTGACATAGTCAAAACCTAACTGAACAATTAGTTGCGTTGTAGCTGTGTTATTTTACATAATCGCATGATGTTTTATAAGAGAAAGTTTAATGATTATTGTTTATGATACATATTCAGTTGCATTTTCAGTTATTTTTTTATTTTTAGTAATCACCAATAACACACTGCATTTAATCAGTTCTAAATATGTTTGATGTTGTAACAGTATTCACTACCAGCATATTTATCCAATATTTCCAAGCCTGTCTTGTAAAACATGTTGCCTGTTGTTTGGTGTTGTTTATTTTTCAAATTATAATATTGTCATTATTTTATCCACCATATTTGTTTATAATGTTTTCTTCAAAACATGACATTTATCTGATTCAAGAACAGTTCAGATGTATTGCTAACAAGTTTTCCTCATGTCTGTCTAAGTTATGCTTCATGTCAAAATAATGTATAGTCTCTCCACAGCATGATATATTCATAATTTCGTTCCGACTTTATTTCACAGAAAGATTTAACCATCCTTAAGGTATCAATTACGTCACGCCTGATAAAAAATGCTCTGGTGTGTTGTGTCAATTAACAAGGACTGATGAGAAAAGTTGGTTTGAGATAGGTAATTGTAGATGCATACAATAGTCCTCACTCCTATAGCATCATCATCATCTCACTCGCCTCACCGCTGCTAACACACTCTGCCCGCGGCCTGACGTGCTTTTGTGATTTGCAATTGGGAACTCGACAAATTGCATAGTCACAAAAGTGATCAGGCTGTTCGGTTACTACTACCACTACTACTACTGCTGCTGCTGCTACTAACACCAGTGCATCGTGGGATTGCTCAATACCACGTGTCACACCAGCGCCCTCGGCACACGTGCTGCCATCTGGGGAGTGTGGCTGATAGCACCGGGTGTGGTCTGATTAACATTGCATGCAAGATCCTTGCTAATAGTTATGAATGATACTAACAATAAGGCACTGCAAGTTATCTGGTTATTGTCTGGTTGTCATATACTGAAGGTAGTATTTAAAATGCTGGAAACAATCACTGGTGCTCGACCCACAGCGACTACCAGGAAACTACCAAGAGACTACCAAGGGACTGTCGAGAGAGAAATTATAGTGGAAACACATGTTAAATTTTGTGCAATTTCTATGGACAGACTCACTGCTGTATATGTACGTTTGTTAACCCTTGTCTTGCCATGTGCTGCAGGAAGGTGAACAAGTCGTATCGAGGCCGCTCCTGCCCCATCGTCACTCACTGCAGGTGGGTTCTGTTGCACCAGACGTGAAGATAAATGATAACCATATTGATATGTTGCTTCTTTTGTGTGCTAAATCATAGACAATTCTGATCGTACATTAGGCAGATGTTGTTTTAGACTAGTCTATGTTTTAAAGAAACACACTTCAATCCCGTGTAGCTCCCGTGCAAATTTAGGAAGATCTGACTTCAAAGGTCGCTATCTCAAAAACACCCAACACAAAGTCATACAATAAAGATGATTGATCTGGATGGTTAAAAATATTGTGTAACCTATAAATAATAATGTATGTCAGAATTGTTTACTATAGAATAGATAATTATTTTACCATTAAAAGAATTTAAAAAATCAAATTTATGACACCTCTCTATTGTAAATATAACAGACACCTTTGTTTATGTGGTTGTCTTTCCTTCTTTTTATTTCTTTTTCAGAAGAGGTTAGACTTATCAGAAAATTAGTCCCGCTGTCAATGACTCATCAGACATTTTCTGACAATCTTTGGTGATGTTACTGTAACTTGTCAACATTTCACTGAAATGTGTTTGGTTGCAGTGACGGAGTTGGCCGCACAGGTACTTACTGTCTGCTGGACATGGTCCTCAATCGCATGAGTAAAGGTGAGTGTTTTGTCACCCAGTCATGGCGTCATTGTCACAAAACATCCCCCAGTCACAGCGTAACTGTTTCTACTTAATTCACATCTCAGCCATTTCTTTCACCAGGTAAATCCAAGATTTGTATTATTTTCCCCAAATATAATTGGCGTTTATGCAAAGATAGTTTTATTTTTCAAAGCTCAGAGAAAAGATTGCCATTAGTTTAGACAGATCAGGTATACGTCTGTGTTGGTTATTATGTTATGGTTAATCACTGTTTCTGGGTGGTAATTGTTCACTGATAATGGCATGTCATCAAAACTGCAGCTGATGTTATGAATGTATTAAAAAAAGTCCCAAACTCTCAATATTTGTGGCAACTGACAGACTTCTGTTCCTTATTCGTAGGTGCCAAAGAGATTGACATTGCCGCGACCTTGGAACACATCCGTGACCAGCGCATGTTGATGGTGAAAACAAAAGTAGGTTTCCTTTGCTCTCGAAACAATGAATTCCATCATTGATCGAGTTAGGGAGGGAGGGGAAATGGGGGGATGGAAAGGTATAGGTGGAGGGGGGAGGGAGAGAGAAGGGATAGAGAAAGGGAGAGGGAGGCGAGATAGAGTGAGTGAGTGGGTGGGTCGGTGGGTCGGTGGGTCGGTGGGTCGGTGGGTCGGTGGGTCGGTGGGTCGGTGGGTGAGTGTGTGTGTGTGCGTGCGTGCGTGCGTGCGTGCGTGCGTGCGTGCGTGAGTGTGTGGGTGCGTGCGTGCATGCGTGAGTGTGTGTGCGTGAGTGTGTGAGTGAGTGTGTGAGTGTATGTGTGTGTGTGTGCATGCGCGCGTGTATGTGTGCATGCGTGCGTGCGTGCGTGTGTGTGTGCGTGCGTGAGTGTGTGAGTGTATGTGTGCGTGTGTGAGTGTGTGAGTGTGAATGTGTGTGCAATGGAGCGTGAGAGAGAGAAAGCAATACTGCCTACTTAAATACACACTATTATAGACGTGTGTACGTGAGAGTTAACGGTGTCTTCGTGTGCCACAGGAGCAGTTTGAGTTCACCCTTGCCGCTGTGGCTGAGGAGGTGCACGCCATACTCAAAGCTCTACCGCAGTGACCAAAGTTAACCTCAAGGTCAGAGCCTCGATGTGGCGGTCTCCAAGCAGCAAGCATGAGGTCAACGCACTGATATTGCACCTTCAAGGTCACCACTTCGGGGTCGCTGGCCGGAGAAGCTTTAGGAAGAACTTTGCTGGCGTCCGATGACCGAGGTCCTTGACACAATCCGTAACGACGATATTGTACTTAGATGGAAATGTTGTGAGGTAATAGTGTAAGATGTCTTGCAAGTCCATCTGACTTCATACAAAGTCACGGCTCAGTCGTGTTGGGGGACCTGACTTTTATTTATTTAGGATCACCAGCATTGAGAAATGTTGCCACGTTATTATTGGAGGGTCGGGTTTAAAGCCCTCATTGCAATATCTGAAGAATTTTGTTGCATTTTGGGCCTATTTAATTGGTGCAGTCAACACTGCCAAGCAGGTTGTGCTCAGGTTTGATCTTACCTCCGACGTACAGGTGTGGCCTGCATCGCGCAAATACAACTGTAACGATCATTAGTAACTATCTGTAAGCAAAATCAGAGAGGTGTAAACTGTCATGTAATTTTATGATTAGTCTGAGAGTGAAACATATTTAAGGGATCAAAATGAGCACTGGTTGGGTTAGGAAACAGTGATCCATTGTCTACCACTGGTGGTGTAAATGTTGTTTAGGTATACCCAGAAACAAATGGTACGATTGCTGCGTTCTGATATGCCTCCTTGTGTTACCTGTGGAACGGTCTGGTGTTGTGATATATGGTGATTCGCCATGTAGGATTATTGTGTGTTATGAGGAATAATTCCATGGCAAATGGGCACTGAAATGTTCAGAGTTACGAGATATTAGATCATGGTGCGTGGCTCCAGTGCCCGTGTCTCACGCAATGATGGCAGTAATGAGATATACCATGGCAACTGTGTGCAATGCTGTGTCTTATGAAATGTTAAGTGTCATGAGATACTAGGCAATGGCGTTTGGGCACGGAGGTGTCTGGCGAAATAATTGCCTGTGGAAAATGAACTCTGTAGTGATAGCAAATGCGGTCTCTAGTTTTACCCGGTGTATCCTGTGATGTGAATTATTTTCGATATTACCGGGTTAACAGTATCGCTTCTGTCATCATGTTTCAGTGAATCATACATAAACGGTACAATTAAAGTCTCCATGCATGTATTTATTGGTGCCGGTATTGGACTTGAACATACATAAGTAGAACTATGTAGAATTGCAATTGTTTTCTTTAAGAAAATGTACTGTTATTTATTCTTTAAAAAATTGCTTCTGTAATGTTTGTAAGGGATAGGAACATATATAACGATAAGAAAACTTAATACATTGTCTTTGTGAAATCAAGGCAACATTTGACATAATTTAGTATTTCGTAAGACTCTCGGTAAATATTACGTGGTAAGGGCAACATTAGTAAATAAGTGCAATACGTATTAGTGTGTTAGGAGAGATTGTTGTATAAATGGTGGGTCACTGTGAATTAATTTCAAGCAGATGTCATCTCATAAAAGAATCTCGTATGAATTTCACTTTCAGTTTGAATGTTGGAATTGCAAAAGATGAGTTTAATAAAATAAGACATCCATGGATTATTTTTGTGGTGAATAATTATTTCGTGGAAACTCATTATTTTGCCACTTTCCCAGTGTTTTTGTCCGGATTAATTTTTTTAACCAGATAAACGAGTCTTATACATCACTTTGTAAGCCGAGGATTATCGATTTGAAACAAAACTGAGTGAAGAGACTAATATATAACTATTTATGTTAGTACGATTGTTCACAAGCAATTCAGCCCACAGTGGGTGGTAAAAAAATTATATTGAACAATGGTTGCCTTTGCAAGGCAACCATGACATCACTTGACTGAATAACAAGATTGGCATTACACTGTACCGTTACTGTTGTTGTCTCTGTATTGTGATAATGATTATGTAAGTGATGTTAGAAATGATGTCGTAACATTCCATCGTGGTTTAATATCCGTTCTAAAAGTGGAGAATGCAGTGCATTAGTCAGCTCTTGCAATTTGATGACCAGAACTGGTTTTTGTTTATCGAAATTAACATGTTCATGTTAAAGTAAAATTATTAATTGACAGAACGGATTCCTTCAGCGTGTCGGGCAGCAGCAAAATGTACTGTTTAATTGAGGAATTTTCCTGTGTTGCTACATTAACAACAATTTGGTTTTTGTAGTTTTGATGGATAAGCTGTTGTCTGATGCCTCAGAGTTTATTTTTTTGAAACCCGACAATGTTGTCTCTGCGAGTCCGTCAGTCTTATTAATACACACAAGTATTGGAAATACCCTGTGTCGTGATCTTTGGAAAGCAAGTTTGCCTATGTATTGGAGATGTGGAAAGGTTTAGTCGGAATATCAGATAAAAGTTACAGTTCAGTGAAATGAATTGCTACAATACCACCATGAGGAGCAATATCATAAGATTCGGGCAGCATTCGCTTTCTATTCAAAGAAAATCATTTGAGAGAATTTACAGTATGACAAATTTAGACTTATTGTGTTAAATTAAAATTGTGTGAAGTTGATAGGGCAACATGGGAAGTGTTATTGGGGGTAATTAAAGGAAATTGTTAGACCATCGGCAGATGTAGACCCGTTGTGTGGTTCATGTGTTGTTATTTTTAGATTGTGTCAGGTAGGTACAAACCAGCATGTGGGCAGTGGATGAGAGAGAGGCTGCGAGGGCAGTCATGTTGTGAAGTGCGATAAATTTGCATGAGCTAAATGAACTACTGCGTAATCTTAGTTCTCAGTTGAAGAACGTGGGGAAAGGAAAAATGCTGCCGACGTTGAGGTCAAGGTCACTGTGTGGTTGGCGGAATGTCCAAAGTTGTGTGCTGCAGATTAGTCATTTTGATCAGAGTTACATAAATTAGTACAACTTCTTCACGGCAACATGTGCAATTTAAGATAAGTACATAGAGTTTGGATAAATATCTTCTGGTAATTAACTGTTTGCATCACAGATAAGGTAAATGACACTAACGACCTACACTGACCAGAAATAAGTGTGAATTGCCTCTGCAGCATATTTCATAGATATGTTTCTTCAGCTGACTTAGTTGTGTGGCAAAGAAGAATCTGGCATTGTTTTCCGGAAGTGGAGTTACTTCAGAATTGGGTTGTATGGAAAAGATGAATCGGGATTGTTTTCCGGAAGTGGAGTTACTACGGCCAATTGGGTTGTATGGAAAAGACGAATCTGGCATTGTTTTCTGGAAGTGGAGTTACTTCAGCCAGTTGGGTTGTATGGAAAAGATTAATCTGGGATTGTTTTCAGAAACAGGAAGTGGAGTGTGATGTGGTTGGTTGGCGAATACCTGATGGTGTTTTGTGATATTTATTTTGCTCTTCTCCATGTAGGACTTCAGCCGTCTCTGTGCTGAGTTTGTGCTGGTGTAAATTGTTCAAGTATAACCTATATATTTTATGAAGTGGATGGAAATAAAGTTGGCCTTTGACCACTTGAAAACTGACTTGTTTGTGTTTTTACTAGTAAATTTCAGTTAACCCAAAGGTTCTGTGTTGCGATAATATATAGTCTTGTTAGACAATTATTTTTTACACTTTCAGACGGCAAGTTTGCCATGTATATTCAGGCATGGATATGCAAACATTTGTGTTTCACAATATGTGAATAATATAAACTACAACAATGTCAACTAGTCACTTGCAACAACTGCACGATCATTCTTTATTATGCAAACATGTTTAAGCAATTGTAATATTTTTAATGCATCATGAGGTTGCAAGATTGTCACACCCTCTCCCATTTTGGCAATTGGACATACACACAGCATCATCAGCATGCAGTCATGCATGAACACAGACACACACGTGTGTACACTTTGTAGCGTGCAATGGCTCAGGGGTAGAGCTTCGGACTCTCAACTACGAGAACTATTTTACTGTTCCAAGCAGTGACACGTACAAATCTAGAATCGTAATTTTATGGAAGGCTTATTGTATTTATCTGTGTAGAACTGCTATGAGTATGAGAGATTTCTGAAAATATTCTACTTTCATGAAGGCTGTATATTTACCGGTGAAAATATGCCAATCACACCCTAGTTTTTTTTTTTTTTGTAGGACAATTTACACAACTTTTAACAAACGATGTAAATAAATTGATTTACTAAAATTGCAATATATTTATTTAGCATGTTTAAGGAGTGTGAATACTTTTAAATAGCTGTTGAGTTAGATGGCAAAAACATGCAATTTAAAGGGACGCAAAGTCTTTGTGGCTTTAAATTTGTATTGCAAAATCATGCTATACATTATAAATTATATCTATTATAGCATACTGACTGTCCAAAGATGCTTCCATGTCCCATTCTGGTGTTTGAGATAAAAGAGGTAAGTGCACTTATATGCATTGTTTACATCGACTTAACAGATGAGCACTATATACATGAGTAAAATATAATAGTTATTAAAATATAATGAACAAAAGCAAAATCATTGAAATCCATCAATACATATTACACAATATATGTATGTTAAAGACTACATGAAAGTCCTCCTACAAGGCAACGTATTTATTACAGGTTCATATTTATATATTTCAATGATATATTTTTCCAGAATTAAATAAAGTTTATCGTGAAATTCAGATAATATGTGCTATAAACAGACAATTTTAAAGATAAAATCCATGAAATCATGTAATTTATAATACATGTCTATTAACATGTATACCACGTGATAATAAAAAGAGGGAATCTGGAAGTGGGAGACACTGCCACTGCCACGGCAGTGCCACTGGGAACATTCTGCCTATCTGTAAAATCTAATGTATCTACTTGGGCTCGGGGCTCCGCTTTGGTTGCTCCAAACGTGATATGTTTCTTCCTCTGGCGAGAAACATCACGACTCACTACTGACCACCGTGCTACGAGAAAGAGAGAGAGAGAGTCTGCCCCTAAGCCCGACGTTGACAACCCGACGTTCCATTGGCATGCCGGATGTGACCCTCCATATTGCGAGGAGCATCACGTGATACACTCTTTGTCACGAGGCATCGGATACACACCAGTTACAATTATAGTAGCAATTTCCTTTCTTTATATACCATATAGTGTTTGACTGGCGGGATTGTGGTGTCAACTTGTCTTAACTTAAACTGATATATCTATTTCCAGTGAAGTGATTTGTATTGTAGATCCAAAATGGCGTTAAAACATCGTTTATATGTTAAGAACGCTGGCACACTCCCATAATTGTCGACATGTTAGCAAAAAGTAAATATCTCTGTACACGACTTTATTTAAGTTTCATATAATTATTTAAATATTTACTGGTTATTTTTGCATTTCAGGTGTTTCATGTGTCCGTCCTGTTCGCCGGTGAAATCGCTATACGCCTCGGTGCGTTGCTGTTCAGGTTCGGTTGTCATAATTATTTTTGAGGGGGTACAAAAGCACGTGTATGGCTGCAGTGGACTTGACGATATGTTGTTAAATCATAACCTTTACATTAAGGCTATGAATGTTTGCTCGGCTCAGTGTTCAATATTGCATGTATCTACGGACACTATTAACCTGACGTAACTGAGACGCCATATCAAGGATTAGCGAATGGCAACCGAAATACCGGCCCGCGATCTCTGGTCGTCCCACGCTTCACCTACTATATAGGCGGGTCATTTCACGGTAACCGGGCTAAATGGTGTACGTCCGTCCCGGCTCTTTTGTATAGAAATATTTGACAAAGAAATCTCGTAAAACTATATTTCTTATATGTGGCGCTTTATACACTATTGTTCTTCATTTCTAATGTAATAATGGCATTCTAAGTCGTTATTCTAGTTATTTATCGTTATATCTCCCAGTCTACGCCATCGAAAAGTGGCTGTCCCCATCGCCTGGTCGTCAATTTGCACGTTATTATAAAGGTGTAATAATTCCACATTAAATAATAAATATATTGCGTAAGATTCTCATTGCGACGCCTCTCTTCATATTTGTCCAAAAAATAGCATTATTTATTAGATTTTTTGAGTAGTCGATGATTTTCAACATAAAAATATATGTCCCCTGGTTCTATGTCATCTACGTCACGACAACTTTGATGCCACCCCTGTCCAGATTCGGAAGAACTACCACATCCACGTGGAATCACAATTACGTTACTGCCATATATGCATATTGGAAACAACTCCAAAACCGTTTTTGCTGCGATTTACGCGAGATATTCAACATTTCAGGGCAGGAGTCAGGTGAGTAGGTTTATTCCATGTCATCTACGAACAGTCCGCACCGCGTGCTATACAGGTCAGATAAACATAATTATTGATAATCACGTGGTAAGTGGTGTCAATCAACTCAATCAGAAATTGCATACGCTAGTTAAGCCAACGACAGACATGACCATGATTGGCCATGACTCGCAAGGCACGTCATCTACGTCACAGTCATCTACGTCACATATTTGTCGTGACGGAGATGACATGGAGGGTGACGTAGATGACAAACGTAGTTGTAATTAAGATAAAACGGTGACAGGAATAGCTGAAATTGGATAATTATCATCTTTGATAAATTAAGTTAATATCTGATGATATTTTCCATTTTCAGACATTGACATAACTGCTGTTGAACGGCACAAAAGAATCTAAACAAGCGAACCAGGCTGGCCTTGAAGAATTTATTTAGAAAGAAAGAAAATGCCGAAGAAACCAGCAGGCCTATATACACATAAGTTGCAGACAACAAGCAAACTTGCGTGCAGCATCAAATTAGGTGCAGTTGGAGAAGCAACCAAATGTCTTCGCGTAGTCGTCAAGCGAAATTCTCCCCGCTCAAGCAGCTTCATTGAACAGCCTCAACCCCACAACCCCGTGAACGTGGTCGAAACAATGCTCTGCAAGACCGAGCAAAGGCGTACAAACGGATTGGCAAACTGACAGAAAGTCGAGCCGCCTGAAGGAGACCATCTCAACGCTACAAGACAACTTTGGTGGACAGTCTTTATGGTCTTCAGATGACATCGATATGTAACCCACCCCTCGCTCATGTAGAGTGATAGTTCAAACGGCTTTATAGAACATCACCTTTGTGTCTTCCATGAGGTTGTGGGTGACTCGGTTACGCAGACCATGAAGGATGTGATGGTACAGGATATTAAGATGCTGAATTTCTGCTTCGATAGTTGACTTCTGGGATAGATGACTCCCCAATCAAGTAAGGGAAATGTTCAACAATGTCTAGGGTTGTTCCATATGTTTTAATGTCATGTCATTGTTGCCAGGAGCGGATTGGTAGATGATGTTGGTTTTTCTTATGTTGATGGAAAGTCATGAATATACTTTGATAAGCTAGTTTGAAGTTATTCTGCTGTGTGGGCAAGAATGTCACAGTCATCAGCATACTTAATTGTATGAGAAGAGATGAGACTATTGCGTACCCCGGACACGAACAGCAACGTCATAAGCTGTGACCAGTTGGTAGCCTAAGAAAATGCATGGGTCAAAACGGATTTAGAAGACAACTCAGTAAAACGCATGAAGATGCGCATGTAGGAATCTTGCATGACTAAAAGAAAAACAACTTCTACACTAAATTTGGAAGCTGAAACCATGCCTAACAACCAATACATTCAACACTAGCCTGAACTACGCCATTCTGCGTGGCCTTGGGGAGAATCTCCAGGAAGACAATGTGGGCAATCTACCGAAGTCAAAACCGTCCACTTTGGCGGATTGCACAAGCATGCGTTTTGCACCCAGGAATCAACAAATAGTTGCAGTATCGCTTTGTTAATCCGAGTCATCAACATAGATATGTCATCTACGTCACGGCGTGTCACCTACGTCACGACAAGTCATCTACGTCACGGCGTATATTTTATTTAATATCTCGAAACTTAACTAACTGATCTAATGAATACACACCGATTCATACAGAAAATCGACTCGTTTTCCTTCATGAATAAACCTACAGCAACATGAGGTGTATATCAGTCTCAAAACAATAACTGACTACTTCTGATTTTCGCCCATGTCAGATATATGAGACACTAGGCGCTTCGAGAGGTTCAATGGTATTCGGCTGTGTAACAAGAGCCGAATAATCACTGAACACAACTTTTGCAACAGTACGTAAATAAAGTGGGACACAAATTATAAGAAAATATGTTTAGAAAAGGAGTAATAAATGGACATCAATCTGGAAATATTTTTGTGACGTAGATGACATTCATTCATGACGTCATGCTAATAAAATAAAAAATAAATAGGAAACGATGCCAAAGGTCACTGCTGCTTATTGGATTAGTCACACACTATATTAAGCTTTCTAACTAACGCCGAAAATGCGATAAATATTATGGTCGAAAATATTTTTTTACTCTGGACGAAATATGCCTGTTACCGTGAAATGATCCAGGCCCTATGTGCACCGAAACTGGATCTTTCTCAAAGTCGACAAAGAAGCCTACCGAACAACAAAACGAAACTTCTGTCGGACATCCGCAATGTCGATCTGCCTCTGTCAAGACATGCATGCGTCGATCGGCCAATGGTCGAAAAACTTGAGACATTTCTAACGATCAGTACGTGATGATGAAGACGGGAAATTCACCAAGTGTTGCCATGATGACAATTACGTTCTTTGTAGACATGAACATTGACATTGATTTTCGTGTCTTTCTTTAGATTTGTGTTAATTGTTCCATGCCCGTTCGCATAGTCTACCGAAGGCGCTGTTTGTCTCTCCTAGCCTATGCTGTCCACTTCTTTGTCTATTTTGGAATCAGATGTGGGAATGCATCCTAAATAGCTGAATTTGTGGACTGCTTTCAGTTCAGACTGTTCGATTGATATATGCTGGGTGAATGGTACTCTTCTTATTGCACTCAACCAATATCTACAAACCTGTTGTGCTGACTACTCTCCTAGTATGATCCCATCTGCACCTCATCGAGCGTTACCATCAGCGTGCTATCCTAAACATCCACCGGAGTGATTTCGTCACCAACATTGAGGTCCTTGAAATGGCTAAGGTTACCAGCATCGAGGCCATGCTCCAAAAAAGAAAACAGCTTCGCTGGGCAGGACATGTCTCCAGGATGGAAAACCATCGCCTATCAAAGATCATACTATAATATTTATGGAGAATTATCCACTGGCCATCGTGACAAAGGGACATCTCAGAAAATATACAAAGTCACTTTGAAAAGGTCCGTCGAGATCGCTACTTGTAACATCGATTACCGTCAGTGGACAACACAAGCAACCAATCGCATGAACTGGCGACGAACAGTTTACCAGGCCAACGCTTCCTTTGAAACCACACGAATAGATCGACGTTCTGGACCGGATGACGCTCTAGACCGTCACACTGGGTGTTAAAACCATGGACATGTTTTTTCACTCTAAATTGCTCCAATTAACTCAGCGTATGAAGAGGTACCTGGCTACAGATAGTGGTGTCCGTTTGTACGAGCAGCCCTCGCGCATTAATTGCAGCGTAGCTGAATGCTTCCCTGCATGGGATCCAGGTTGAAATGGTGTTCGATTGAACATGGAGTAATGTGTAAATCGCTTCGAGTAGTCCTGCTGGGCTGGATACTGCGGTAAGAACTTACCGTTACATTTTTAACGTCCAATAACTAACTATAGCTAACGTCAGTGTCTCATGACCCGCAACTTCGTCAATTTGACCGTATCCGACGTCTGGTCTCGTTTCATTGAAATCCACACAATCCTTCCTGCAGCCAGTTCGCCTTGTCGCCGTCGCCCCCGTCGCCCGTCGGTCCCTTGGAGCGAGTATTGCACCCGTTATATAAGTGTCCGTCGTGTGTTCTCGGGCGTATTAAGTATTAATGTAGGAGTCCGATCTTCGTGCAGCAGGAGAAACATTTTCCTGGGTCCACATCTAGAAACCGCGATATAACCTGCCCGCGTACATCGAGTTCGACGTCGAACGTTCAGCTGGTTGTCACGCTGAAACAATGCACGTCACGTAACGGCAGTCCCGCATTGTTTGAAATGAATGGATACCATGTCAACACAACATACACATAATTAATAGTTTAACCGTTTAGCACTCTGGAAATACTCCACCATCGCGCACCATAATATGTATATTCAAGTTCTAGTAGTTGTTCAAAATTATCTACACTATTATTTTTTATAAAACCTATAGTGTCACTGATCAAGAAGGGTACGGCAGTACCCTTCCTAATATGAAGGGGATTGAGTTTCCTAAACACAAAGGTGAATCAGAATTGATCCAGCGATTGGGAATAACTACAGACATGTGCTATACCATTTTGGAAAGCCCAGAGCAAGCCTCAAATACGCAAAATCGTCGATTTGTGATTTTCGTCCCTCAACTCGAGTTTTCGAAGTTTCAAACTTTTTGCTGTACCCTTTCCTATATGAATGGAATGGAGTTTCCTAAACACTAAGGTGATATGAATTGATCCAGCGATTGGGAATAGCTACAGACATGTGCTATGCCATTTTGGAAAGCCCAGAGCAAGCCTCGAATACGCAAAATCGTCACACACAAAATCGTCCCTCAACTCGAGTTTTCGATGTTTCAAACTTTCGACTTTCGCTGTGTTGTCATAGCATCATTACACTGCAACGGTCGCTGCTCTCAAGCGGTGGCGCCACGCAGCGAACAACTCTGTGTAATCATTGGCTATGTACAGATGTTGGCTTCGCGGGTAAAGGAATAAAACAAGTGGGTAAATGCTTCAAGGATGAAGCAGGACTGGGGTAATATGAATGGGAGTGGGACTACTACAGGGTAAATGCTTCGCAGCTAAAACACGTATGAGACACGAGTTAAAGTAAGGAGACAAAAAACCGAGTAGGAAATAAAAGAAACGTTTCAATGGCCGCCAATAGAAATCAATCAGTATCTGTATCTGTATGTTTACTGGCAAAATGTCCTGGGGACACATCACGCCAGTGCGCATGATGGGTCATTTGGATTAGTTGTTAAAATGTTGGTTTAAATTTTTTTGAAATGAGTTTAGTGATTTACTTGAGACAGTGTTTGGGGGCAGAGAATTCCATTCTTTAATTGTGGTTGGGAAGAAGCTGTTTCCAAATATGTTTGCAGAGTGTCTAATTTGCAAGAACTGACTGTCATGTTTACGTGAGGGTCTAGTGTTGTGTTGGATATAGTGATCTAGCGGGATATCTATAAGGTTATGTTCCATCTTGTATATAATGCTAAGTCTTTTAATTTTTCGTCTTGTTTGAAGGGTGTCCCATTGGAGGTCTTTAAGAAGTTGGGTTACTGTTCCTGGCTCTCTAGAATAGTTTTGTGTGCAAAATCTGGCAGCTTGTCTTTGGATTCTTTCTAAGGTTTTAATATGTTTTAGGCAATGTGGATCCCATGATGCTGACGCATATTCAAGTATTGGTCGGACAAGGGTTGTGTAAGCTATAGATTTAATGTGGGTTGGGCATTTATTTAGATTTCTCCTTATGACTCCAAGTGTCTGTTGTGCTTTCTTAGCGACTGAGTTGCATTGTGTTGTCCAATTTAAAGTATTTGATATTTGTACTCCAAGATAACAGTGAGATTGAACAGATTTAAGTTGTTGGCCACAGAAGGTGTAGTGATTTGGTGTCGGTTTTCTTGAAGCTAATGTCATTGTGAAGCATTTGGTGGGATTGAATTTCATAAGCCAAGTGTTTTGCCATTCCTCGAGTTTGAGTAGATCATTTTGGAGGAGAGAAGTGTCATTGTCGGATTTAACTGGTAGATATAGTAGGCAGTCATCTGCAAAAAGGCGAACATTTGAAGTGAGATTATTGGGTAGGTCATTTATGTATAGTAGGAAAAAGAGGGGCCCCAGTACCGTTCCCTGTGGTACCCCTGAGGTGACTTGGATGGGTGTGGATGCTGATCCATTTATTACAACTTGTTGGGTTTTTTCTGTAAGGAAGCTTTCTATCCATGATGATATTGGGCCTGTGATGCCATAGTATTTTAGTTTGTGAATTAGTCTTTTATGTGGAACTTTATCGAATGCTTTAGTGAAGTCTAGAATGGCCATGTCTACAGTTTTCTTTTCATCAAGGGATTTGCTTATGTCATGGATAGTTTGAATTAGTTGAGTTTCTGTTGATCTTTTTGCACGAAACCCATGTTGGTGGTCAGTTAGGATGTGATGTTGTTCAAGGTGTTTCATGATGTGGCTATGAATTATGTGTTCAAGAAGTTTAGAAATCACAGGTGTTAAGGATATTGGTCTGTAGTTTGAAGTTTCTGCCCTGCTTCCTTTCTTGAAAATTGCAGTTATGTTTGCTTCCTTCCAGGCATTGGGGACTTGACCAGAGTCAACTGATGATTGGAAAATATCATGTATTATTCAGTACCTTCAACCTAACCCAAACCCTAACATTAACCCTAAACCTTATTCCACATAAGAGCAACAAAAAATGGGCCCAGCTCGGATGGATTAGCTCTGGTTTAACAAGGCCAGTGGCGCCACTTGGCGAATGGCTGACAACTAAATGTATCGATAGAAGTTTTGCGGTTCTCGAATAGTTGGTGGCGCCACGTGGTGGGTTTGATGACGTTACCCGAAGGACGACATTATTCGCAGAGCAGCTCTGCGAATAAGGTCACATTCGCCACTATTCGCAGAGCAGTGACGCCACTGCTCTGCGAATTTGCGAGACTTGCAGGTAAGAAAGAGTTGCGATGCGTGTACGTATGTTGTAATAATAATAATAACTTTTTAGACATTAAAATCTAAAGTAAAATTGTGTTAAGTACTAACAATAATAAGAAATAAATATAAGAAATACATATCAAGTCAATTTATATATATATATATATATATATATATATATATATATATATATATATATATATATATATATATATATATATATATATAATTTCAAGCTTATGTCGATTAGGAAACAGTTTCCCTAACTCGTATAGCAGTGACGTCACTGCTACGCAAATTAGGGAACAAGTTGCGGTATTCGCAGGACGCAGGTAGTAGAGGATCTTTGAGACTTTGACAAGTTGCTATGCATGTTGTTAAAATAATAATAAACTTTATATATAGTAAATCTCTGTTCAGTAGTGTCGACTGTAGTAGTTAATATAAAATAAATATAATAAAAATACAAGTATAACATAATTTTTATGAATAGCTAAATCGTTGATTTAGTGTTATCTCCTATATAGTTGCATACAGCAAAGGTGGCAGTGTTGTAATTTATATTATGTATCAGTGTAGTCAAGAAATAGAATATATAAAATACGAGTATAGCAATTGCAATTTTTTTAAAGTAACAGCTGCAGTGACTGGGAATTGAACACAGCCCGTGGGTGTGACAGATTCAACAGGGCACATACAGCAAGTACATGTGACTCTGAGGTCCATATGTTGACATTAGGCAGACAATTATGTACAGTATGCATTCTGACCCAATGCTGTGTATATAAGACAAATGTATACAGTTGTTTCAGTCAAGTGTTCACATATAGAAAGCTTGTTACAGTGTTTACGGATCCTGGAAGTGAATCTTAAGCTAGAAGTCAGAATGTTATTTAAAATATAGTTAACAGAGCTATCAAGTCTACAGATAAATATATACACCATATTCTTAATAACTGGCTGGCAGCATTGTACATCAAACAGAGTGCATAGCAAGCTGGTACTTTCATATTTTGACATACCAATAAGTTAGGACAGAATAGTATTTAGAAAACAACTTCTATGAACACACGCCAACTGTATTTAGTAAATAGTTACTAAAACCTACGCACTGATTTCATTATTATCAATTAAATAAACACCCTTTCCTACCAGCTCTGAGAATAATAGCAACTATGTTTAATTCGCAGAGCAGTGACACCACTGTTCTGCGAATAGTGGCATTTGATCTTATTCGCACAGCTGCTCTGCGATTAGCCAGCCCGTTACACGAATCATCCAATGAGAGCACTTCCTTGGGGAAATCCCCTTTTCTGGAACTTCCTGGTTTCACAGGAAGAACGTACACTATCGCACTAATTAAAGTTTGTGGCACCAAAAGGTATGTTTGATCTTTCCAATATATTGTTATATGTGAATGTTATAATATAACGCCAAGGGACCGCTTTATAACTTTCATTTTGATGGATTTAGCAGCGGCTTCTAATCATTTCGAAAACCAATTGAGCCGAGGCGAAGTTGGGGCAAGTCGATTCACAACAATTACATGTCAATACGGAAAGGATACGGAAAACATGTCTAAGTTGCTTATCTTTGAAGTACGTGTAGTGTAAATTAATTTGCACAGATAGACAGTGCATAAACTTATGCCATGTCCAGTTATCAAGGTAGGTACTTATATGCATACACACTCTTTAATAATTAAAGAACGAACAAAACCAATACCTTTTCAACTGCGCATGTGCGAGCGGTGGTGTGAACTCTGAACGATTGTGACGAAGAAGAAATTAAGAGTCAGCACCTCAGAATGGCACAAAAACTGCTTAATCATTGTGATAATAAAATCCACATAATAATCATTACAACTACATAGATAGATATTATCTATAAGACATAATTAATATATTACGGACTACAGAATATGTTGTACATTTACATTATAATGTTCATAATATGTATATATATATATACTAGCCATTTTGATTTATGACTGATATTATAATGTATAGAGCTATACATCAGGGTTGAGTGAATAAGAACAACACAGTAGTAATTACAATCATGACATCCATCCATCATATGTTTTACTTGTACTTTTATTATATTTATTTTCTTATAATGTTGTCAACACTACTGAATGAGTCTGTACTTTGAATTTTTAGTGTATATAGTATTGGCTTCAATTCAAAACTAAAAGTAATGGCATATCATGCAGTATTAACATGGTCGCTGGTAACATTATTACTATATTCTGTCAGTCATTTGATTTTGATGTATGGTCTACAGACATGTGTACGGGTTAAATATAAATGATTTGCTATCAGTATAACATGTTTTCATAATTCAGATAATAATTTTTTATTTGGCTGGTTCACACACACACACACACACACACACACACACACACACACACACACACACACACACACACACACACACACACACACAATCCAATCTACCCTCCAATAACAGATGCCACCTTTCTTCATTGTCAGTGTTCCACTCTTTGTGTAGCGTTGACAGCGATGAAGTCACAAAGACTACAACCATATCCCTTGTTCCTAGTTCACACCCTTATCACTTCCTTGTTCTCCACCACAATTGAGGATGTTCCATGACTCTGCGTCACCACAGAATGACATTCATCACGAATGTGATAGATCTATTGTGTTTGACTGTCACACATGAGCCCTGCCCCATATCTCCACGTGATTCATTCTCTTGTCGATACTACACACTTAATGGATGTAAGAGTTTTGCTGCCTTTTGAATGTTAACGTTGGAGACAGGTTTATCTGGTTATCAGTTTTAGAAAAGATAACCTTGTGTACGGTGGTATTTTCTCATTCTGATATATTTATAGCCTACATTAATTAGAGGGAGAGTGTATGGCTACAAAGGAAGTGCTTGTAGTGGGGGGTGTTCCCCTTCTGTGTCCCCAGTGATGAGGTATTTTTATCTTAATCAAGATATCTGTTACCGCTATTTAGTGTACAAACAACACATACCTATTTGACCTATCTATTAAATGCTTTTGTACACCACTGTTTGACTTAATTGACAATGTCATGTATAACATTAAATTATTTGATTAAAAAACAACATGGCAGAGGAAAACTAGTTCCATCTAGAATAAGATAAAGTTATAAAGCACGATTTCTTCTTTAGCACCTGATAGGTTGAAATGTTCTCCTGCATCATGCAAATATACATAACAGTAGTTATTTTTTTTAAATTAACCAGCTTTGACAAACCGGATAAAAAATATATGAAAAAAATACATCATTAGAGAACTGTAACATCAGAAAATTAATCTTGAGATGGTATCAATGCTCAGTTTTGGACAACTACTGACCGGTCTTGAGGTAAGATCTTGAGGTAAGATATGACACAGTGCCTCAAACATCACTCAAGTGATGCTTTAAAACAAAATAAAATTGAAACGTAATTGACAACGTTTAGATGAAATACGTTGTGTGTTTTTGGGGTAGATGGATAGGTCCCTAGAAAAAGCTGTGTTTCCAGTGAAATAACACGAGGTGTTTCTGTGCGGTCTATGTAAGACAATCTACTTTATTCTCTAAGCCGTGGTACACTGGTCATTAATCATTATCATATCTCATTGTCCCTGTGTGTCCAGGCCCGTCACCTGGCAGGAATCCAGTGCGACAGTAGAGCAGTGATTGTCTGTGATTGGCAGCTTTATTCACACGTTTTCGGAAGATCAACTTGTTTGCATGGAATAAAGACAAGGTGATATGCATGTGAATGTACATTTCAAGGTCACTGGGGAGTGTTACAGGATTAAGACCATATTATTTTTAATGTACACCTTTATCGATAAAAACATGGGTCCAGGTTACATGTAGTCTGCAATGGATCCCTGCCATGACTAGATCTACAGTGGATCACTGCCTTGACTGAGTCTACAGTGGATCACTGCCATGACTGGGTCTACAGTGGATCACTGCCATGACTAGATCTACAGTGGATCACTGCCATGACTGGGTCTACAGTGGATCACTGCCATGACTGGGTCTACAGTGGATCACTGCCATGACTGGATCTACAATGGATCACTGCCATGACTGGGTCTACAGTGGATCACTGCCATGACTGGGTCTACAGTGGATCACTGCCTTGGCTGAGTCTACAGTGGATCACTGCCATGACTGGGTCTACAGTGGATCACTGCCATGACTAGATCTACAGTGGATCACTGCCATGACTGGGTGTACAGTGGATCACTGCCATGACTGGGTCTACAGTGGATCACTGCCATGACGGGGTCTACAGTGGATCACTGCCATGACTGGATCTACAGTGGATCACTGCCATGACTGGGTCTACAGTGGATCACTGCCATGACTGGGTCTACAGTGGATCACTGCCTTGACTGAGTCTGCAGTGGATCACTGCCATGACTAGATCTACAGTGGATCACTGTCATGACTGGGTGTACAGTGGATCACTGTCATGACTGAGTCTACAGTGGATCACTGCCATGACTGAGTCTACAGTGGATCACTGTCATGACTGAGTCTACAGTGGATCACTGTCATGACTGGGTGTACAGTGGATCACTGCCTTGACTGAGTCTACAGTGGATCACTGCCATGACTGGGTCTACAGTGGATCACTGCCATGACTGGGTCTACAGTGGATCACTGCCTTGACTGAGTCTGCAGTGGATCACTGCCATGACTAGATCTACAGTGGATCACTGTCATGACTGGGTGTACAGTGGATCACTGTCATGACTGAGTCTACAGTGGATCACTGCCATGACTGAGTATACAGTGGATCACTGTCATGACTGAGTCTACAGTGGATCACTGTCATGACTGGGTGTACAGTGGATCACTGCCTTGACTGAGTCTACAGTGGATCACTGCCATGACTGGGTCTACAGTGGATCACTGCCATGACTGGGTCTACAGTGGATCACTGCCTTGACTGGGTCTACAGTGGATCACTGCCTTGACTGAGTCTGCAGTGGATCACTGCCATGACTAGATCTACAGTGGATCACTGTCATGACTGGGTGTACAGTGGATCACTGTCATGACTGGGTGTACAGTGGATCACTGCCTTGAATGGGTGTACAGTGGATCACTGCCTTGACTGAGTCTACAGTGGATCACTGCCATGACTGGGTCTACAGTGGATCACTGTCATGACTGGGTCTACAGTGGATCACTGCCATGACTAGATCTACAGTGGATCACTGCCATGACTGGGTCTACAGTGGATCACTGTCATGACTGGGTCTACAGTGGATCCCTGCCATGACTAGATCAACAGTGGATCACTGTCATGACTGAATCTACAGTGGATCACTGTCATGACTGGGTCTACAGTGGATCACTGTCATGACTGAATCTACAGTGGATCACTGCAATGACTGGGTCTACAGTGGATCACTGCCATGACTGGGTCTACAGTGGATCATTGCCATGACTGGGGTCTACAGTGGATCACTACCATGACTGGGTCTACAGTGGATCACTGCCATGACTAGATCTACAGTGGATCACTGCCATGGCTAGATCTACAGTGGATCACTGCCATGACTGGGTCTACAGTGGTTCACTGCCATGACTGGGTCTACAGTGGTTCACTGCCATGACTAGATCTACAGTGGATCACTGCCATGACTAGATCTACAGTGGATCACTGCCATGACTGGGTCTACAGTGGATCACTACCATGACTAGATCTACAGTGGATCACTGCCATGACTAGATCTACAGTGGATCACTGCCATGACTAGATCTACAGTGGATCACTGCCATGACTAGATCTACAGTGGATCACTGCCATGACTGGGTCTACAGTGGATCACTGCCATGACTAGATCTACAGTGGATCACTGCCATGACTAGATCTACAGTGGATCACTGCCACGACTAGATCTACAGTGGATCACTGCCATGACTAGATCTACAGTGGATCACTGCCATGACTGGGTCTACAGTGGTTCACTGCCATGACTAGGTCTACAGTGGATCACTGCCATGACTAGATCTACAGTGGATCACTACCATGACTGGGTCTACAGTGGATCACTGCCATGACTAGATCTACAGTGGATCACTGCCATGACTAGATCTACAGTGGATCACTGCCATGACTAGATCTACAGTGGATCACTGCCATGACTAGATCTACAGTGGATCACTGCCATGACTGGGTCTACAGTGGATCACTACCATGACTAGATCTACAGTGGATCACTGCCATGACTAGATCTACAGTGGATCACTGCCATGACTAGATCTACAGTGGATCACTACCATGACTGGGTCTACAGTGGATCACTGCCATGACTAGATCTACAGTGGATCACTGCCATGACTAGATCTACAGTGGATCACTGCCATGACTAGATCTACAGTGGATCACTGCCATGACTAGATCTACAGTGGATCACTGCCATGACTAGATCTACAGTGGATCACTGCCATGACTAGATCTACAGTGGATCACTGTCATGACTGGGTCTACAGTGGATCCCTGCCATGACTAGATCTACAGTGGATCACTGTCATGACTGAATCTACAGTGGATCACTGTCATGACTGGGTCTACAGTGGATCACTGTCATGACTGAATCTACAGTGGATCACTGCAATGACTGGGTCTACAGTGGATCACTGCCATGACTTGGTCTACAGTGGATCATTGCCATGACTGGGGTCTACAGTGGATCACTACCATGACTGGGTCTACAGTGGATCACTGCCATGACTAGATCTACAGTGGATCACTGCCATGACTAGATCTACAGTGGATCACTGCCATGACTGGGTCTACAGTGGTTCACTGCCATAACTGGGTCTACAGTGGTTCACTGCCATGACTAGATCTACAGTGGATCACTGCCATGACTAGATCTACAGTGGATCACTGCCATGACTGGGTCTACAGTGGATCACTACCATGACTAGATCTACAGTGGATCACTGCCATGACTAGATCTACAGTGGATCACTGCCATGACTAGATCTACAGTGGATCACTGCCATGACTAGATCTACAGTGGATCACTGCCATGACTAGATCTACAGTGGATCACTGCCATGACTGGGTCTACAGTGGATCACTGCCATGACTAGATCTACAGTGGATCACTGCCATGACTAGATCTACAGTGGATCACTGCCATGACTAGATCTACAGTGGATCACTGCCATGACTGGGTCTACAGTGGATCACTACCATGACTAGATCTACAGTGGATCACTGCCATGACTAGATCTACAGTGGATCACTGCCATGACTAGATCTACAGTGGATCACTACCATGACTGGGTCTACAGTGGATCACTGCCATGACTAGATCTACAGTGGATCACTGCCATGACTAGATCTACAGTGGATCACTGCCATGACTAGATCTACAGTGGATCACTGCCATGACTAGATCTACAGTGGATCACTGCCATGACTAGATCTACAGTGGATCACTGCCATGACTAGATCTACAGTGGATCACTGTCATGACTGGGTCTACAGTGGATCCCTGCCATGACTAGATCTACAGTGGATCACTGTCATGACTGAATCTACAGTGGATCACTGTCATGACTGGGTCTACAGTGGATCACTGTCATGACTGAATCTACAGTGGATCACTGCAATGACTGGGTCTACAGTGGATCACTGCCATGACTGGGTCTACAGTGGATCATTGCCATGACTGGGGTCTACAGTGGATCACTACCATGACTGGGTCTACAGTGGATCACTGCCATGACTAGATCTACAGTGGATCACTGCCATGACTAGATCTACAGCGGATCACTGCCATGACTGGGTCTACAGTGGTTCACTGCCATGACTGGGTCTACAGTGGTTCACTGCCATGACTAGATCTACAGTGGATCACTGCCATGACTAGATATACAGTGGATCACTGCCATGACTGGGTCTACAGTGGATCACTACCATGACTAGATCTACAGTGGATCACTGCCATGACTAGATCTACAGTGGATCACTGCCATGACTAGATCTACAGTGGATCACTACCATGACTGGGTCTACAGTGGATCACTGCCATGACTAGATCTACAGTGGATCACTGCCCTGACTAGATCTACAGTGGATCACTGCCATGACTAGATCTACAGTGGATCACTGCCATGACTAGATCTACAGTGGATCACTGCCATGACTAGATCTACAGTGGATCACTGCCATGACTAGATCTACAGTGGGTCACTGCCATGACTAGATCTACAGTGGATCACTGCCATGACTAGATCTACAGTGGATCACCTCTTGTCTTTGGGTGTCACTTTGACACGGCCCCACGAATGGACAAGAATGTGGAATGATTCACTGCATGAGTTAATAGACACCCTCATTCTACCAATCAATAGTTACTTACTCCTACGTTTTTGGGAAGTCCCAATCCATGTACCGACAGTCTTTTGTTATAAATAATGTGGGCGGTTATGTGGGTTCATGTTCCTTTTGTGTCTTGTTGAAACCACTCAATGTGTAATAATCTGTATCAGTTACCACCTCAGGTTAGTGAAGCTGGACTCATGCTGGTATTTGGTAATGTACCTTCAGTTAGTGGTTTGCCAAAATCCCCCATGGTAGAGCAGTCTTGGGACACTGGGACAGGATTAATTATTCCCCTACAATTTACTTGAATATATCCCTGAGTAAAGGCCTCTATTCTATACACAGTGTATGTATTAAAATGTGTTACTTTTACCTGTACAATGTGTTATTAATGTGTTATCACTATTTGTTATTAATGTGTTATCACTATTTAGTTAAGAAAATATATGTTAAACTACCTGGTAATTTAAATTGTAGCTATGTCAAATAATGTCATGGTAGCTACATGCATGCACGCACATACACACACACACACACACGCACACACACACACACACATATATATATATATATACATGTATATCCTGATCAGCTATAATACATTGTTTGTGTTAAGTAAGAGAAATGTCAGTTAAACTAATTTAAATTGTATCTATTTCATGGTAATTACATATCTATTTCATGGTAATTACATATCTATTTCATGGTAATTACATATCTATCCATTCTTACCACACATATGTATGTATTATGCAGTTCCTTAAGTTTATGCGTGCCTGAATTTACAAGAGCTACAGGTTACATTTTAGAGGAGAAGTTATAATTTGAGTTTCAGTAATAATAGTCTTCCAAGTAGAGCACAGTTTACTGCCAACCCAGGTATATGCATGCAAGCATACTGTGCTCCTATGTATACTTCTAGTCTTTGGTGCACATTCAAAAAATATAGCCTCAAAAGCATTACTGTCGCATACAATAATAGCCTCAGAATTTTACTAAACTTACCCTCAAGATGTAGTGCAAGTTTTATGTTTGCCACCAACTATATTAAATCCTTCAATGAACGCATTCGTTCATCAATATTCAGTCTTTTATGTCGTCTTCATCAGTCAGATAATATCCTTTTTATTAATTACCTTCATACCGACATTCATTTTAAGAGCCATTTGTACTCATACTGGAGGTCTTTATTGTACAAATGTCATTAGTATTGTATTTATTTTTGAATCATTTTTTTATTTTTTTATTTTATATTTATTTTTACAACTTATTTAATTCATTTCCTCATATATTTAGACATAACTTTTTAAATTTTACACTTATATTTTTACGTTGATCTCATTGCTTTGATTGTATTATATGTATTGTACTTTTTTTTTTTAATTGTATTTTATGTATACATATATGGACGTCTTGTCTGAAATAAACCTTATTATTATTATTATTATATATCCTTGTCTTATGTAAACAGCGTAAGCAAGGTCGAGTGGAGAGCCGCCACATTCAGAGCCAACCACAAATTATTGTCACGTGGGTGTCATTTGATTCACTTCCTGGTTGGCCTAAAGCCACAGACTAGAGTGTGATGGGCAAGACACTGGTTTTTCAGAATTTTGGGGTTATATATACATCACTGTGTGTAACTTCACTTGTCACTGCATACAGCTGGACTAATACCAACCAAGCTTGTGAGTAGTTGGGACCAATGTGTATTTCTATTGAAATATTGACATTTGTATTTGGTGTGTCAGTTTAACTTCACTTTAAGTACATTGCGCAGTTGGTATCGGCATAGTGGACCCAAATTAGCATCATGTTTTGTGCATGTAAAAATTGACAAATTCTTACTTATCTAATCTACTGTGTAACTCATTTCTAAAGCAAGTGCACCAGCTCATAGGTTTTATTATTTTCGTTTAATAGTATGTTCTTATGACAACAGTATGCATGGTTTCTGCCTGCCAAATTATATATAGTTATATTTGTAAGCTTGGAACAATGTTTGCAATAGGAAAGATGCCACCCGCAATACCTTCAGATGGTAAACAAAACATACCACTTCAAAACAAATTTGATTGGCAATTATCCTAAGTGAGCAGAGTTAACCAGAACACTTATTGATGTTTAACTTTCCCACATTCTAGACAGCAAACTTCCTGTTACAAATTATCGACTTCTCTTCCAATTCTGGACAGTGGAGCTGGCTGCCTACCTTTAATACAATAATTTAGTCTGATTCTCCACATATTGTACATTCACAGTTGTACAACATATATGAATCAAAACTTGTGTAATTGACACTTTAACATTTGACAATTTCATCCGGTGTGATTGACATTTCACAACAGAACAATATCGACATATTTATTAGATATTTAACATTAAATAAAAGAACTACTGCCTTTCATGACTTGTTACCAGCAGTGGTATGCTAACGTCGAGCTGAAGTAAGTGCCGAGTAATTGTGCTGGAATGTTGATTTCTGGGAAATGTGTGTGCACACACTGCACTATTAATTGTTGTTAATTTTCACAAATTTACAACCCAAACATTACTACCTACTAAGTGATAGTAACAATTACTGTGTATATTCCTGCACTATAGGTATATTAGATCAATTGTCTACTATTAAACCTTCAAATCCTAGACAAGGAAGTGCTCACTCTCGGTGGCTTGTTGTGACCTCCACTGGTCAGGTCAGGCTCCCTGGATTGGTACTTGTAAGCCTCCAGCCAATAGAAATCACTTCCTCTTAACCATTATATAAATTATGGTTCAGTTGGAAACACATGCATGCAGTGTTCGCAACGAGAAACACACTAGGTCAGGTTAGTGGGTTAGTTGTTCTGTGTATAATTTGTTTTAATAATTACGTTTTACTGAACATTTCAGTTGCTACCTTCGGAACAGCCTTAGTTGTTGTGGCACTATTTAACTCTTCAGGCCGCCACCTTGTTCTTTTCATTATTGTAGACAAACTATAGGCTTTGTTATGTGCCAACTTAAAGGGATACTCCAGTCAGTGAGAGGTTCACAGTATTAACTTACATATGTATACTATATTGGTTGGGCCTAGTAACTGTGCACAATGATCGTTAATAAACAATTAGTTATACTTTAATGGTATCAAAAACATACTATTTTAGATTCAGGGCGCTGCCATCTTAAAACTTATGTGCCAGTGACGTAAGCCAAATCGTCTACGTCACGGCCGTATTGTTGAAAAAGGCAAGGATTGGCGGAATCTTCGCTAATAATTGTGATTGTGACGTAAGCAATCTGCGACGTACTGGATGCATCAAATACCATTGGACAGACATAGGATGTTCAAACGTGCATGCGCCAGTGACGTAAGCGGTTTACATCACTGGCGCATAAGTCTCAAGATGGCAGCGCCCTAAATCCAACATGGAGTGTTTCTGGTACAATTATACTATAATTAATTGCTTATTAACGATCTTTGTGCACAGTTACTATGCACAACCAATATATTATACATATGTACGTAAATGGTGTGAATCTCTCACTGATTGGAGTATCCCTTTAAGCACATTTGCATGACCGTCTACATATTTTGTACATTGAATATGTATACACATACACACACTTGAACATACACACATTCGTAAGTGCAGTAAGTACGTATAACTTCCTGAATATTTTTATAAACATTCCTTCACCTGCAGTAACTTCCTAGCCCTATAGATATCACAGATATATTAGCAATTTTACCAGAATTATCATACGTTTTTACAACTTACCGCTGGATAATGTGATTTTAGTATACCATATACTACTGAATTATTTAGATCTCCAAAAATCACCTCCAAGTCATATTCACAAAGCTATGGTTGCATGTGTGTTTGAAAGAGGAAGTTGATGTTTCGTCTGTGTGTAAAAGAAAGTTGTTCTATGGTGTATGATTCCTTAGACCTGATTAAAGCACTTTACATTTCCCTCCCTCCCTCCCAGTCCTGCTTTTTTCAAACACCACCCAACTTCTCTCCAAGAATTAGTTACCATGCTGCGATCACTGTGTGAAGAATCTGTTGTCACAAACGTCCATTTGACTGCATTAGACAGTCAAGGTCTCGGAACCCAAACAGTTATGTCAACTCAAGCAGTGTGTGCAATGTAAAGCCAGGGTACATGTTTGCCCCGGTTAATTTTTTTCTCAAAGCCTAAATAAAAAACCACATGCATTATATTGTAATTATTGCAGCACATTGCATATTGATAATAGTGTGTTGAAATAATGTCAGCGGAATCTAGTACAAACTTATTTATTAATCACCATATCAAACATACAATTTTTGTTACAGGGTGAAACAGTGACAACAATGGACGAAGACTATTGTTGCTGATGGAAGGAAGACATATACGTCAGTAACATCATCCATTACTAACTCAAGAGATCAACATCTTCCAGAATAGGTTCGCAGCAAACATTGCTATATATATTTACTTTATACATAATATGTATGTATATATATATATATACTTTACTTTTAATATCTATATATGTCTATAGATATATTTTATTGTACTTGGCCAGTGCATGCATTTTATTACGTATATTTTTACAAGTTTTTTACATCTGTTAAAATTTTTCTGTGCAATTAATTTTTCTTAAAACACATTATATTATTTATTAAATATTATAATATTTGTACAGCTTGATATATATGTGTGTGTATATATATGTATTATATATATATATATATATATATTATATATATATATGTGATATTATAGATATATATATATATATATATATATATATATATACACTTGTCCAGTGTATCCATTGTACTATGCATATTCTTACAAGTTTTCTACATCTATATATAATTTTATGTGCAAAATGTTTATCTTAAAACATATTATTTTATTGTATATAAATTATCTCGTTGGTGCAGATTGATGACCAAGAATCGTCATGGCTTCGGACATCATCGAAGCTGCGAAGCTTGGCAATCTCCAGCAGATGGCGCTACTGGTCAAGGCGGGCCAGGACGTGAATGAGAAGGAACCAAAAGAAGACACAACTGCGCTGTATTGGGCGGCCTGCTGCGGTCAGGCGGCGGCCTGTGATTGGCTGATTCGCAATGGGGCGGACATCAACCAGCAGGTCAAGTGGAAGTCGACCCCGCTACATGCTGCAGTCGACCGAGAGAATGTCGACTGTACAATTCTCCTCATCCGGAGGTAAGTAACAAGCATGTTGTCATGGCAACTCATGAAATGGTGTCTGAAATTCTTTTTCAAACAAACATTCAGTCTAACATGATTTTGTTGTGATATATATATATATATATATATATATATATATATATATATATATATATATATATATATATATATATATATATATATATATATATATATATATATATATATACAATACATAATAAACACTTTGTATGTTTTGTTATAATTTCAGTCCATTGTTAAAAGGGAGGAAACGTATGTTTCATTTCTATACAGTGTTTTCCTTTTTTCTTTCAGACTATTATTTTATATATTAACATGTACGACAGTTCTAAAATATTTCAATAATTCTTTACCACGTTTTATTTTGTATTGCATATTAGTGTAATTCTACATGAATTTTTTACTAAATTATTTATAAATATTAATCATACATATACATTTATTCATCAGTATATAGTTTATTTATTTAAATACTAACTACTATGCTATTTGATACTGTATTAATTATAATTATTTATATACATACACATATTTTTATTATATATATTTTAAAATATTAGTTTTTCTTATATAAAAATATCCTTTTAATAGTAATATATTTTGAAGCACCATGAATAATTATGGATGTGTCGCTATTTGAAATTAAACATATTTCTTGCAGTGGTGCAAAGCTAAACATCAAGAACAACAACGGAGATACCCCACTCCATAAGGCAGCGTACCGGGGCAACGTTCGCATTTGCAATTTCCTCCTGCATGGTGGCGCTAGTGTCACAATGCGAAATGTGCAGGACAAGACACCAAAGGCTGAAGCACAGAGTCGCAGACATTACCACGTCTTTGACCTCCTCGCAAAGTGGGAGAACGGTTAGATATTAACAATAATATAGTTCTTATATACAACTGTGGTATCCCATCCAAATAATTGTCTTGGGATGCTTTACAATGGTTATTCCGAATAAATTAAAACAATATAAAACCTAAGCTTATACAGCACTACTTTGATGAAATACGCAATTGTTCGTGCTAATAAAAACAATTATGTACATACATAAATAAGCACATTTATATGGTGTATTAAAATAATGACAATATATTAATTAAAATAATTAATTAATAAAAATAAACGGATGAATAGTTTACTGATTAACTATGATCATTGAATCTCTAATTAATCTGTAAAACGATGCATCTTGAGTGCAGCTTTAAACGTGTACATTGGCGCACTGTAAGGAGTAGTTGGTTCCATGCTCTTGGAGCTGCACAAGAGAAGGATCTTTCACCGATTTTAGACCGAGAAGTAAATTATCAGAAGAGATTTAACAATATAAAATAGTCGGCAAAGGTTTGTGTAAATTTGTGTTTGTACGTACAATCTGTACATACACAAGAAACGACTGATCATGAGAAAGATGACTTGAGCTGGATGATGTTGACTTGAGACTTGACTTGGATGTCATTGACTTGAGACTTGACTTGGATGTCATTGACTTTAGACTTGAACTTCACTGACTTTGGACTTGACTTGAACTCAAGACTTTACTTGGATATCGTAGTTCTGATTCTTGACTTAGATGCATTTGACTTGAGATATGATTGGATGCCATTTGACTTGAGATATGATTGGGTGCCATTTGACTTGAGATATGATTGGATGCCATTTGACTTGAGATATGATTGGGTGCCATTTGACTTGAGATATGATTGGATGCCATTTGACTTGAGATATGATTGGATGCCATTTGACTTGAGATATGATTGGATGCCATTTGACTTGAGATATGATTGGGTGCCATTTGACTTGAGATATGATTGGATGCCATTTGACTTGAGATATGATTGGGTGCCATTTGACTTGAGATATGATTGGATGCCATTTGACTTGAGATATGATTGGATGCCATTTGACTTGAGATATGATTGGATGCCATTTGACTTGAGATATGATTGGATGCCATTTGACTTGAGATATGATTGGATGCCATTTGACTTGAGATATGATTGGGTGCCATTAGACTTGAGATATGATTGGATGCCATTTGACTTGAGATATGATTGGATGCCATTTGACTTGAGATATGATTGGGTGCCATTTGACTTGAGATATGATTGCATGCCATTTGACTTGAGAAGTTGAGATATGATTGGGTGCCATTTGACTTGAGATATGATTGGGTGCCATTTGACTTGAGATATGATTGCATGCCATTTGACTTGAGAAGTTGAGATATGATTGGATGCCATTTGACTTGAGATATGATTGGGTGCCATTTGACTTGAGATATGATTGGGTGCCATTTGACTTGAGATATGATTGCATGCCATTTGACTTGAGAAGTTGAGATATGATTGGGTGCCATTTGACTTGAGATATGATTGGGTGCCATTTGACTTGAGATATGATTGCATGCCATTTGACTTGAGAAGTTGAGATATGATTGGATGCCATTTGACTTGAGATATGATTGGGTGCCATTTGACTTGAGATATGATTGGATGCCATTTGACTTGAGATATGATTGGATGCCATTTGACTTGAGATATGATTGCATGCCATTTGACTTGAGAAGTTGAGATATGATTGGGTGCCATTTGACTTGAGATATGATTGGGTGCCATTTGACTTGAGATATGATTGGGTGCCATTTGACTTGAGATATGATTGGATGCCATTTGACTTGAGATATGATTGGATGCCATTTGACTTGAGAAATGATTGGGTGCCATTTGACTTGAGATATGATTGGGTGCCATTTGACTTGAGATATGATTGGGTGCCATTTGACTTGAGATATGATTGGATGCCATTTGACTTGAGATATGATTGGGTGCCATTTGACTTGAGAGTTTAATTGAATGCCATTTTACTCGAGATTTGACTTGTGACTTGACAGGAATGTCATTGACTTCTTCACATGGCTGTGAATGTGCACATTTTCCACATTTATGTATTTCTTACCAGTATTACAACATTAAGAACAATACTAGAAACAAATAAAAACAGAAATAAAGAACGAACATTGTAACTTTGACAAAGCCTGTTATATTGGCTGTATTTCATCAGCAGGTGTCTTTCCAATTGCAGATGCGCATCTGCTGTGTAAGATGGGAGACACCCACTGCTGTCAATACAGCATGACATCAAACACGGCAGGCATAGACACGCCACAAGTAACCCCACTGATACGCGCTACGAGCATCTCCGAACGAATTCCACCAACCCGCTCAGACATCTCTCCGACTGGGCACCCACCAGTGCAGGAATCATTCAACTACTTCCCACAAACCCAGTATGAAGCAGAACCCACGGCAGACGTGAGACATCACCATCGCAGTGAGGACGTCAGCGTAGGGATGCCCGATAGAAATGGAAGTGGCTATGACATGTTAGACGCGCCGTTCAGTGGCTCGCAGTACGCAAGCAACAGCAGCCGTGTTGTGGCATCAGGTGAAGGTCACTCAAATAATGTAGGTCAAGGTCAGCAGTCGCCCAGCCAGAAAGCAGCCGAAAATAGCAGCCAGAGGAAGAAACCGGAGAGAACACGATCACAGCTGGAAGAGTATGTTTTCCAGCTGCAGGTGAAGCTCACGGAAAAGATAGATCGGGTGGAGAAACTGGAAAAGGACCGGCGCCAGGTGATAAGTGGACTGACCCGATTCCGTGACTCGCTGGCGGAGCTGAAGAAAACGCAGAAGGAGAACGTGGAGCTGCATAAACGCATCGAGACGACAGAGCAGAAATACCGGGCCGCGTATGAAGAACTGACCGCCGTGAAGGCACACAATCACCACATGGCGGTAGAACTGGACAGACTGAAAGAGAGGCTTGACGGCAAGCATGACGCCACGGCAACACCACAGACCAGTGGTGATTGGTTGTCGTCTGATGATTTTTCGGTCACTAACACACATAGGGCTGCATTTTCGATGAAGTTCCTGGCAAGAGGGGCGTCTTCCCCAGAACTAACTGCGCTGAGCGGGAAGGCAGACACGGTCGCCGAAGCCAAAGGGGTCAGTGACCTTTACAGTGCCACGCTGCCGGTGTTCCGCTCCATTGACCGGTCAAGCTTGGTGACCATCACAGCCAGGTTGAGAGAGGAGTTGACAGCCAGATCGTCGTCATGGAATCAACATCTTCTGCTTGACATTCCTGGTCGCCCCTGGCAACGGGGTGTCGACTACGAGGTTGTTGATGGTTTGCCAACACCAGATGCACAGGACCCTGAAAGAGAGTTTCCATCAACATTCTCTGTTAGGGTTTACCACAAAGACAAGAATTATGTACTGAAGGTGAGTGAGACAGGGCAGCAGTAGTGATGCTGAATGTGTGTGTGGCAGACACCGTCTTTTACTATAAGGGTCCACTCACACACATGTACATGCACACACGCACACACACACGCACGCACGCACACACACATACACACGCGCACACACACACACACAAGAATGTGCATACAGATGCATGAACACACACACCCTAACACACACATACACTTACACATGGGAACACACATACACACACGCACACACGCACACACGCACACACACACGCACGCACATGCACACACACACACACACACACACACACATAATCACAAACAGTTTTCAATCAATTTATTAATGTGTTGTTGATCTGAAACAAATGTGTTTCCCACTGTTTCAGGTATGCAAGAGCACAGAAGAAAGCAGTTCCGGGAGAAGTGAACAGGGCATACCGCCACACCAAAACGTAGTGCCAACATTACACAGTTACAACGGATCCCTACTGACACTACTTCCTTCCCACGACGTCCTGCCACCAAACCCGACAGACTACAAGGCCACGTTCGCGATAATACCAAACTACTCTGAAACACTGGACAGTTTCTTCTCTGAACATCGGAAGCGACACCCCCATCCACCTTACAAACTGCCCGAACGATTCTACCTCCATCTGCTCTTTGAACTCCTAATGGTCGCTCTCCACCTAGAACGCCACCTAGTGGAGAAATGCCTGAACATTTCAGACATTTTCCTCGATGACCATCTTCAGGTGAAATTCGGCAATGCAGTATGTTCACTGATGCACGGAGGTCAGCCATGTGGAACTGAAGAGCATTCAGAGGAGAGTGAAGAAAGAGAGGTATCTTTGCTGTCTTTACTGTAAAGGATTGATCTGTTTGTTTGTTTGTTTGTTTGTTTGTTTGTTTGTTTGTTTGTTTGTTTGTTTGTTTGTTTGTTTGTTTGTTTGTTTGTTTGTTTGTTTGTTTGTTTGTTTGTTTGTTTGTTTGTTTGTATGCCCAACTAAGCTTATCTCATTCAGTTTCACAGATATGAAGCCATATTATTTTTAATATTTAGCTGGTGAACTCATTACGTTTGAACTGTTTGGAACTTCACCACGGGTATCAGTGTAGTGAGGATGTCATGTACACACTGTACTCAAATCTTTTACTATGTCTTTATCATGGTAATGATGCTATTTACAAATGTGTCACTGAATATATTCGGCTATTTTGCGCATATTTCATGTTATTGAATTTTAATCTCAATAGGGCATGTTGTGAGAAGCCAATATTTGAAAATTCAGGATATGAACTTTGGTAGGTTCAACAAAGTTAATACATTTTTTTTTTGCCGTCATTGTAAAAATTTCAGTGCCACCTCCAAAGTTCAAGTTCAATAAAATCAGATATATGCTGAAATTATTGTAATGTTGAAAAAATTTCCACTCTGACAGACACAAGAACATGGACCTCAATTTAATATGTTTGCAGCTTACCTACCTAATACTAATGTGAAAAGGTAGAGAGTAGGAAATGTTACTGTTATGCTGGTAATGCAGGAGACGTCTAAAGTGTTTCATGATACCAATTTTAAACATGAATGGCTTGACTTAAGTGCATTTAAATGTATAAGCCAATTTGAGCTTTAGAAACAAATTAATGGAATGATAAGTATGGATTCATTGCAAAGACTGCAGAATTTTCTCATTTCACATGGTATTTTAGTTTACACAAGTTGTAGCTGTTGCTAATTTTAGTGAATGTGAGGTTAAATTGATCCATTATTAGCCCATCCCAGAAATTGTTCTTTGAAAATGTTTGTGTGTGTGACAAGTCAATGACATCACACAATATCACACGATGGTCTGTGATCACTATTCTGTCAGTGTAGAATAGCATTTATAGATTTTTGGTAATATATTAATAAGCATGAATAACTGAATACATATTTGGAAAAATTACAATACCTTGAGAGAGTTCCATGAAAATTAGCAGTTTCCATGATGTTTTTAATATAATTTTTTTGGCTGTATCAATGACAATATTATAACACTCTCTGTGGATCATTAATGCCAGATCTTTCCAATGTGATTTATACCTTCCAGTTTGTTATGATCAAGGTTTCACTTGTATTCTTACATCTACTGTACCCTAGGTTAGTTTAAATATCATGACCTAATAATGATGTGATGTCATCATCTGTTTCAGTCATCACCACGGCAACCTTGGGACAAATCGAATGTGAACAGAATAGGGAAGTTCTTCCTCCACCTCTTCTGCTATGGTTCAGATGAATCTGTCGCCATGACGACACGGTTGTCATGGTTACCTTTCAAGTTCCGCTCCATCTTACTGGGCATGGCCAGCCGGGAAGAAACTCTGTCATCGCGAGAGGCTTTTATCAGGTTTGTGTGGCGTTTTTGTTGATGCTTATATATTGATAAAGTTGACAATTTTGTAAATATTGAAAGTATACATTTCCTTGTGTTGGCGGCTCGACTTTGAAGATAACTACCATCAGGGTCTCGTGTTTGGTCACTGCTTACATCCTTAATAATTGAAAGCCAGGTGTAATGATAATGTCTACAACTGCTGACCGATCCCTTGTGCATTGTATGAAAGATGAATCCAACTAACTGACGTCCCCAGACATGGTTGTACCAATTTGGTAACCAGTTTCGAATTATGTTTTGTATATGGTACAATTACATGACATCACGAATAGCAAACGTTAAACTGCATTCGATGAAAATAGTTAACTATGTTTTCAGGACTGGACTGCTTCTTTTCGGGCCAAGATCAAATGACATCACTTGTCTGTTGGATTGTGAAATCTGGTTGCAGACCAGAATGCTCATCCTGCTGTCGCAAAAACACCAGAAAATGTATGTTTATGAGACTAAAATTAATTTCTGGTATAAGTATAACAATAAAACAATCTGCAGCTAAACCAGCACCTCCTTATTCGAATGTAATGATCCGGTTTCTTGGTTCATTGTTAATTAGTAAATGTTTTACCTCTCAAGAAACCTTTTTCTCCATATAATTATTTCGGCTGTCTCTCACAGCCTTCTTCAACAGACTGAAATTCAGTCTGCTGAAGAAGTTTGTGAGAGTTTCTTGAGACGTAAAACATTCAGTAATTATCAGCACCTCCTTATTACACGTGCAGTTCACATTGGCAAGTCAAATATCATTAACCTTTCCAAAATAATTTCATTTGATTATATTTTGAGACCCAATTAACATGGGGTAACTGTATCAAGTCATACATTCAGAGGTTTGTTGTAAGCAAGGTGGTATTGATTGAAACATTTCTGATATCACTTATTGTGGCTAATGTTGTGATTTGCTTTGATGGGTTTTACCCCACAATGCAGGGATGTCCCAAATTGTAGTAAGACATTTTGGATATGTCAAGAAAAAAATTCCACAAATGTACAAGAGTTTATGATGTATTTACTTAGAATTGACAAAGTCATGGATTTATTCAAATCAAAAGTTCAAGTCAAACATAAATATGTCAGTAAAGAAAATGTTTACTTGTCAGCTTGTGGCAAACAAATTGCATAGTATCTGTTTCAGGTTTAGCGTAACCACTGCAGCAGAAAGCATCATCCAGAATGATCCACTACTCGATGCAGAATTTCTCAGTCACGTGACCGCAGAAGAAGTGTGGAAACATTACACGGAATAATGAGAGCCCTATTCCAGGAGGGTGTTGTGAAAAACTGTTGGCCTGTTTTAAGTTATTTGCAGCCAAAGAAGACTGTCTGACCTCATTCTCTCAATGGTACAATTCTTTGGGTGATTCTGCCTGAAGCCTTTGCAAGTTAGGTTACTCTACCGGTCTGTTTTAACTATCTGGTTGAATGGAAAACGTATGTTTAATTTGGCCATGTATTTCCTGTAAAATAATCACCTCAGGAAAACCATGGTTTCTTATCAACTAAGTGTACAGGTAGGGTTAATGTACATATTGAAAGTCATTGGGACTTGCTATCTTGTGACATCACAGATGCTTCCATCTTGTGACATCACAGATGCTTCCATCTTGTGACATCACAGATGCTTCTGTCTTGTGACATAACAGATGCCTCCATCTTGTGACATCACAGATGCTTCCATCTTGTGACATCACAGATGCTTCCATCTTGTGACATCACAGATGCTTCCATCTTGTGACATCACAGATGCTTCCATCTTGTGACATCACAGATGCCTCCATCTTGTGACATCACAGATGCTTCCATCTTGTGACATCACAGATGCTTCCATCTTGTGACATCACAGATGCTTCTGTCTTGTGACATAACAGATGCCTCCATCTTGTGACATAACAGATGCCTCCATCTTGTGACATCACAGATGCTTCCATCTTGTGACATCACAGATGCCACCATCTTGTGACATCACAGATGCCACCATCTTGTGACATCACATATGCTTCCATCTTGTGACATCACAGATGCGTCCATCTTGTGACATCACAGATGCCTCCATCTTGTGACATCACAGATGCCACCATCTTGTGACAACACAGATGCCTCCATCTTGTGACATCACAGATGCTTCCATTTTGTGACATCACAGATGCCTCCATCTTGTGACATCACAGATGCCACCATTTTGTGACATCACAGATGCTACCATTTTGTGAGGTCACTGATGCCTCCATCTTTTGAATTCACAGATGTCAACTTGTAACCTAGCTCATAAGCCATTACAGAGGAAACGTGATGAATTATTATCGTTTGACGGGTTCTTGGTCTATAAGCATTTTATTTTGTAGATGTTTCATAGCATGTGATGCGACCACCATTACATCACTGTATTAAAATTAGAAATTCAAGTACAGTGTATGCTACTGGGATGTACAAGATGTATATGCATGAATGTTAGAACAATTTGCAGACATATTACTGGTTCATACACAGACACTTTTGTTTGTCTAATTGCCATCTGGTATTTTTACCTCAGATGACAATCTTGTTAAAGTTGGTTAAATATGGACCATTAATATGGTCAAATATGAGCCATTATTCAGATTTGAAGGAGGTAAAAGAATCCCAACTTTGATGATCAGGTGCAGGGTGGGTGTGAACAAGTGTTGAACAGTTGCGTGTATTAAAACGTCTGCCCTGGAAATCATTTGCAAGACATGGACGTATCTACAGTACTCTTTAGAAATCCAATTCTTAGTATTTTAAATCTTTACTTTGGCAATCAGGGTTAAGCAACCTCTGTTTACAATTGTTTATGTTATTTATGGTGTTATTTTATGTTTATATGTGTCTGTGTGCGTGCGTGCTTGTGTGCATTGACATATCAACCATATGAAGCTATTGTTTATTCAGTGTTTATTTCCACCAGATGTTTTTTAACAAGTTCACAACACTTCATGTATATATTATTACATATAATAAAATAAGGAAACACCTTACATAAGACTGCATATCATAAACAGGACAATTACACGTTGGGGGCCCATTTCACTCATGTTGTTATGAGTTCTTAAACCCGATTTTGCTTTTAAAAATCAATTTTGACCCTTAACAGTCATCTTGAATACCTGAAAAGTATCAACACTGGTGTGCCATGGAAATAGTGTCCTCGGTAATATGGCAATGGATATTTGCGTTTTGAAACAACTCGTTGAATTTAACAATGTATTTTGTTTAATGATCCTTAATTCTCCTTAAGAGCTTATTAATGAAATGGGATGGCCAAAACGTGGTTTTCCTTAAACTACCATATACCTCATAAATAATTTACACCCCACTATGTATGCGGTATCGTGAAATGCAAAATATACTCCCCACCTTAAAGTATGTGACAGTCCTACACAAAACCAGATGCTTTGTTTCCTGAATCATAGATAGCACATCAAGTTATAGCATAAATATTCTACACCCAACAATGTAAATAGAAATAATAAAAATGCAACACATAATCCTTTCCTACACTAGTAAATGAGAGCAGGAACAGCCACAATGCCACCATCATAATTAAAACGCTTCATTTCATGCAGGCAATTATCACATTTGATCAAACAGTAGTAAGTTTATGGAGAAATAATCCTGCGTCAGCCACATATCACATTGTATATAGCAGGTTATCATCATCAAGGTAAGTAAACCTCCCCCTCAACTTAATTTCCAAATCAACTTAACAAATGCGCACTCTACTTGCGTGTGAACAAGTAATATGCATTAACAATTGTACATTTTTTATATCATAAAACAGTGACTTTATCGTTAAACTGACAAGTTACTGAAGTGTAAACAACCTCATACAGTATGTAGAGCTGGATCACTTTGCAATTTTTGGTTGAATTTAGACCAGAAGAAGTCATCAATAATTTCTCAGGTTCTTCAATTGTTCCATTTTTTTAAACTAAATAAGAACCGTGCATAAATAAATGACATTCATGGTACATATAAGATATCTCAATTTCTTTGTAAAATGAGTCTGAAAGAAGAGTGTAGAAATGTAATTTGGGGAACCTTTAAATGCCATGCTTCACTAGGTGTAGGTTTTATACATGCAACCTTTTGTTACACCTCATCAAAAAGTCACACAAAAGCACCAAAACTGCACTCGAAAAAACAACACAACAAAAGATGTTGGGAGGAGGGCGGCATGACAACACAACAAAAGATGTTGGGAGGGCGGCATAACAAAAGCTATAGCAACCACAGGTAGTTTGCAAAACAACATTCACAGCAATACAGTCAAGTTTTCTCTTAGGCAGTGACTACGTAGACCAAACTACAGGTCTGACAGTGATGTCTGTAAGTATTATTTGGCTACACAAAAGGTATGTTTTATGCCTAATCAGCTGAGAGTTAATAAAATAAAAACCACTAGCAACTACAATCAAGAGTATCATGCCAGCAGTGTAGTCAAATAAACTTGTTAAAGACACAATATACAGCGCACAGACAGCATTGTGACAGAACCCCTTACTCGTCCAAATCCTACTCTTTCCAATTTGCCAGTCACCAAATGGAGACTATTATTCTAGTTTCCATCGGTGAATTTGTTTTGGTCTAGCGATGTCTTAAAACGTCAGCCACTGAAATAGTGTTTTTAGTAGAGTCTCCCACTTTGTAAATAATTTTCAGTACGCTACAGGCATGATAACATTGACTGTGGTTGCAAATGGTTACACTCTATTATTAACTCTTTGGAGTATAGATCCACATAATTGCTTTTTGCCTCCATTTAAATTATCTACATGACTGTATTCTTGCTATGCTTACAGGCTTAAGTTACAGCCTTACAAGAATTGCCAGTAGTATGATGCACATGGATGTCATAGGTGAACAACGTCTTGGTAAAGTACACTAACTGTACACTAATTGCAGTATTCACATGCTCTCGCTACAATTACATTGACCACATTTGTAACTATTTACGATGAGGATGACTTACAGTTGTAACAAATGCCCACGTAACAACACTCAGCGACTGACATATTCACTCTCATGCAGTCGCTTCGTGTTCATCTCCGCCACTACACATGCATGAGTGTTTGCGTACTGCACAAGTTTTGCTTCCCGACTCCAAACACCTTGTGCCGGATCAAACTTCCACATGTCCCGAGTTTCTACGACTCGTGGCATTCGACTCATGCGTGAGATCAACGTCCGGATGCCACCACAAACAATCACACAGTCCTCGTACGTCACGGCCACCATCGACTTGCGATCCTCGGGAAAATCTGGACCAAATCGCCACCTTTCCGTCTCCAGGTTTAGAATCTCGACAGAGCTGATCTTCAGACCGCCATTACAGCCACCAATCACGTACAGCTCGTCGTTGAGAATTGTGACCCCAAACTCTGCTCTCGGCACGCGCATCCGGTTATCAATCATCTGCCAGGAATCGTGTGAGATGTCATAACGGAGAAAGATGTTTGTTGCTTCCGTCTCATCGACCATGCCACCCAAAACAAGAATCTGGCTCCGGTGCACTTGAGCGACATGGTGGCAGAGACGAACGGGCATGTCGGACACGTAGTGCCATCTGTCGGTGGCGATGTCATACCGTTCAACCGACGACATCGCTTCTCCACCAGGATAGACCGCCTTGCCGCCGGTCACAAAAATTGCACCGTTGTCATGGGCGACTGCGTGTGCACATCGTTGCCGTAGCAACGGTGCACAGTCTACCCACAGGTTGCGATAGGGGTCAAACATCTTCACCTCGTTCAGTGCTGGTCCTGCCGTCTCAAAGTGATGATCTTCGTAAAAGATTCCCCCGATCAAGTAGATCTTGTTGTCATCAGTCACGATGGTTCGGTGGTAGTCAATACGATACTTAAAATCAAAACTCACGTGTAACGGGATCGCGTAGTAATTTTTCCGTGTTTTTGGATCGTAGCATGTTAGCGCCCTCGTGTGGCGATCCTGCGAACCACCAGTGAATACCATCATCTTGGCATTGTACATTCCGAGTCTCGGGTACGTGTTCAGGTCGAAATCCGTGTCGAATCCCTCCTCCGACTCTTCGGTGGCTCCGCCTTTTGTCAATCGGAATAACTTCACCATTGACAGGTGGGCCATGCAAAACGTGTCACTGGCAATAAGTTCGTTGCTGCAAACGACATCTGAGGTGTAGCTCTCCGGGATCAGGACAAAACGTATCAGTCGAAACAGCTGCGACAGATATCGACGGCGATCAGTCAAGTCGTATTCGATCCATTTCATGACCATTTCATACACCACCTCCTCTGCACTGACATTCAGATTATCATCACTGATCACTTCTGCCAAATCGGCAAACGACAATTCGAGCAGATCGCTGCTGGACTGCACGAGCTCGCCAAAATACTCCACGACGTAATTTTTACTTGCCGTCTTCAACATATCGCTGTGATGAAATGAGGAGAACTGATAGATTCCAACACAATTCGCGACACACAACTCTCCCGTCATGAAGACGGCACATAGCTCACACAGAGGGACCATCTCAAACAGGCTGGCAGTCGTAAAGATGTTTTGAACGCACCCCTCATCTATGTCGATGCTGCCACGGTACATGTAGTCAACGATGGCTTGGAGAGAGTCGATGTCCATGTACTGCAGCTCTACCCTGTCCGCAGTCGTCTCCATCACGTTGTTTGTAAACATGGCCCTGTCAACGTGGAAGACTGTCACATTTTGAACAGTGCACATTATTTTATATGACAGTATGATAATAATAATTTTATTTATAAAGTGCCACATATCCAGAATATATGCTCAGAGGGGTATAAAATACAACATCGGTAAAACAAAAATATATAAAATGTATGGTAAAGACAAACTGTTAAACGATAATAATACTAAATAGATAAATAGAGCTTCTACAAATCCTAATAATATAAAGTAAACTTATTATAGCAATAAATAACCAGATAAAATTGGATAATAAAATAGATAAAAAGTTAATAATAAAGAAACTAAAATTCTCTTAGAAACAATAATTATGAATAATAAATTCATTATTTTACACACTACAGGTAGTTTACAAATGAAGCCTTAAAAAGATGTGTTTTGAAATTAGACTTTAAAAAGTTTAAACATAGTCTGTGAGGCATAAACAGTTTTGCAGATTATTCCACAGGAGCAGTGTATATATCCCTATCTATCTTGTACGAAATTGTTTTATGAGTAACAGCGTACTATACTGTATATCATGCTATTTCTTCTTAGTCACCTTTTATTGCACTGTTAACATGTTACTATGTACATGTTATTGTCAAGTTACGGTAGATATAGAGAGCAACAAGACCTGAAGTAGGGGCTGCTGGCTGCAAGGACACTGCGGTGACAGGCAATGTCCCGGCCCTCCGCCGTCAGGATGACATCAGTCAACATCTGGTGGTCGTAGAGGTCTATCATCCCACACAACAAACGCTCCTGCTGCTTGGAGTCTGTCAGTGGCGCCATCTCACTTGTCCCGCTGCAAGAGAGATGCCACGACTTCAAGATAATCTATAATAATAATAGGCCTTATGTCTCCCAAAGTGATGAGAAAACACTAAATAAAGAGCTCAGAATCAACACTTATACACTGCGTTGTAATGTAATTTGTACCTATTTTTTCTTTGACATGTAAGCTAGCACCCCTGAATCTACTTCGTAGAGATGTGTTGTTGAAATAAAATTGATTGACTTATTATAAATAATGTTTGCCATTGACCCAGACTCCCAGTGTAGGTATGTGAATGTGATATGAATATATTTGGTGTAAAAACCTAGCTCTAAACATTGGGTGCAGTGTATCCCTCAATCGTGAATTGGAGAATCACCTTAATGTCAGTCCCTTCTCAATTGGACCCGTTCTCAATTTGGGACGTAAAAGAACCCTGCCAGCACCAAGCACCCTCACTTCCAGCATAGAAAGGTTAGCTTGCCGTAAGCATTTTGAAGACTGTTTTTTTTATTCCATTAAATTACGTAAGTCAACATGTTGAGCATTATTGTTACTGTCATTTTTTTATAGAGTATATATACGTTGTCCTTCTTTACGACTTTAGTCTAGAATTAGTGAGTCCACTACAGGTTACACATTTACCCCCTGTGTGGGATCTCTTACTTCTCCTGGCTTAGTGCAATAGACACCACATAGAAAGGACCACCGGTTTTTAGATTAAAAAGACTGTCTTTCGGCGGAAGAGACACTGGCAAATGACAAATGTGGGATGAACGAAACTGGGATAACTGCATTTCGAAACGGCGGCATGCAGGTGGCATTGAACCACCGTCCGTCGATTGACAGTCCGGAGTACTTCTTGGCGATCGCCTACTTCTTACTTACAAGTCAAATGCGTTTTGAGATGTCCTTTTATTAGATTAACTATGCTTCGTTGCGAATATAATTACAGATGCCATAAATTAGGGCATAAATTGATAAACCGATATCTGTGTTGGCCCACTGGCACTGTGAAGACTGAAGTCTGAACGAACAACTAAAATTCGATTTATGACCGACTCCAATGGCAATGGTAACGTAAACATATACATATCGATCGTTCGTTATTCACTAAAATACCGCCTTTACCTGCACAGTTCGTGTCGCTTCTGACGAAGTGCTGTCAGTGTCAATCACCTCTCGCCCCTAAAGGACCCTAAAATAGGGCTAAAATAGCAGACACTTGACGCATGAGCAGACTGCGCATTACCCAAATATCAACAACGAAAGAACGAACGCGATACGAACGTTGTTTTTATCATATATTGCGGCAGGTCCGAAGTATTATGTATGTACACAGCAACCGTCATGTGTGAACAAAGTATTAGTTATATTTAGTTAACGTTACGCGACGTGATACACGATAGAACGTACCGTAGGCGTAGTTTGATAAAAACAATGTTGGGAATGTGCCCATCCACACGTATTATCGCCCATTTCGTTTTGGCGTAGCCGGCGTCGACAGTACGCCCACTGACAGCACTGGAGCTCCAGGAAATGAGAAAATTAGCTTCATAATATGAGAAAATTTAGTTATCAGATATGCTTTTACTGTATGCCTAACATAAAGTTTGTTACATATAGCTAGTGCATGCGTTGGGGTCTGCCGGGGAATGGCCATGGGCTATAGCCTATGCATATCTCATATGGGGACCCTGCATATGATATAGCCAGGCCTTGCCCTTGGGCAGGCCAGGGCTGTGGCTATGGCATAGCCTGTGCAGTAGTGTACTGACACGTATTGTAACCTTGGTGTCGATTGTATACGAGTTGAGGGTACTAATCATACACATACAAATTTGTTATGTCATCTTATAACCGTGAAATGAACAGTCATCCGAAGTATGTCAATGTGTCTAATCTGTAATAAATTGTTTACTTTTTATGTTCCGCTACATTTGTGAAAACAAACTGTCAGAGAAGCTGTTTTGAATGAGACACTTATAGACATAATAATATTATGGCTAATTTAGAAATTATACAAAGTTTGACACAGGAATACATCAAGAACTCCGGGGTGATAGCATATCTTGTAAACCTCTTAGTTTGTATATTTAACAAACAAATTGAAGACTAAATATATGTTCTAGTCAATGTCTATCTAGAGCAGTATGGAGACTTTTTTCAACTTCAAAATTAGACCTATGACTCAATAAACTTTCACAAGTTCCAGATGCACAATAATGCAATGGGATTATGGGTGAAATGAAAGTGTATATTCTGCCACTGTGACTGCAAAAAGTTTGTTCATGTAAGTCTCATCTAAGAGTATTTCTGTTTGTTTGATGTGCAGCATGTACAAGTCAACCTATGCATCCACCTACAAACCTGCAGCGGGCACAAAGAGTGACTTTGAGAAGCTGCTCGCAAAATTTGCAGAGAAAGGCAATGTTCGCTTTGAAGAGTTTAGCGCCATCTGGAGGGAGATGAAGATGCCTCTTATCTTTGCTGGTCGAAAGGATGATCAGGAATGCAGAGAGGTAATAATTGTAATGAGAGTAACTGTAAAGATGTTTTTAGATAATTTGATTATTATAATTTCTCTAAATATGATAGTATTAAGTTGTAATACTTTTCCAGTTACAGGTGTATTGTATTTACTGCTTTGCATGTATTGGAATGTAAAAATTCCTCATCACAGTTGTAAATTCAATTGGCTTCACAAATGATAAATGTCTGCTTGTCGGGTGAATGTCGTCACATTGTCGTTTGACCAAGCCAATCAAACACGTTGTTTCTTGAAAAAGAAACAACACATCTGATTGGTTGGACAAAAGATATCAGCTGGGACCTCACATCTGATTGACTGGGACTTCAGATCATGCAACATTCTAACTGAAAATGACTTACTAATTAAATACAATTTTGCAGCCAGTAAACCTTCAACAAATTTATTCTAATATTAAGAACATTACATTGAAACAGATGAGCATATAGTCTTAGAAACATTATCACTGAAATATATTACTCAATGTTGTGCTATGCTTTGTGTCAGTTAACTGAGTGCATATACGTGTAGGTGATCTTCCATCTAGTAATAGGTAACTTAAGTGGTGGTATTTGACAAATATTTATAGATGTACAAAATACGTGTATCACAGTCCAAGACAATTCAACAGTACCAGGTCGGTGTCATGAGAATTATATTAACTGTATGTCATATTTTCTTATTTCTAGTTCACAGAGGAAACACTGAGGATTGCCGTTGAGTTCTGGATGCCTCCGTACAGTTTTCAAACGCGTATCGGTGCTCTCTATCTGTTATATGGCCTGTACTCAAAGCAACTGTTCAAACTGAAGGCAAAGGTAATATATTTTAGATATAGTGTTACGTGCATTTGGGTATAAAATATATGCAATTAAGTTTTTTGCTGTGAATATTGGCGGTTATCAGTAATAAATAGACAATATCAATAAAATTAAACAGTTAAAAAAAATTAAATTGCAGTTAATGCATTTCTAAATATTGTCTATACAGGCATGTATGCTTAATAATACTATACAGTGTACATTACAGTAAAATTGTATCAATATGGATTTTTGGCCAATTCCAACCCTCCCCCATGCTAAGCCAAATTGGGGGCTAATGTGACTTGATAGAAATGTAATCTTTCATGACAGCTCTAAACAGTAAACACATCTATTGATTATGTGTCAATTGAACAGTTTCAGCCTCTATATGGCACTCTATTAAAAACTAATTCACAAGAAAAGGTAAAGAACTCAGAACAATGGCCGTCATGTTTCTCGAAATACACCCCGAGTTAGATGCCAACAGTCGAAGGATGCGAACTAACACAGAAAGACGCGATGTGGTTTATAAAATATTATAATGATGTGTCCAGTTGGTGTTTACACGGTCCGTACGGGGCCTTGAAGGTCTTGAAAAGCCTTGAATTTGATTGGACCAAATTCAAGGCCTTGAAATCCTTGAATTTTACAAAGTACCCCTGGGTAGTCTTGAAAAGTCTTGAATTTAATTGTGGTCAATAAAATATTGTTTTGACTCAATTGTTGTGACGATAACAGCCAGAAAAGGAAGAGCCTACGCACAAACATAACTTGTGCACATTGGGCAATCGGCATTTCATTGTGGTCGGCGCCATTGTTTTCTTAGTCTAGTAAAATGTTTAATGTTAACTTATTTTCTTGCCATTTTTAATGTTAACTGATTTTTCTGCGTTTAAAAGTACATATATGTCATTAAAATAGTCTTGAATTAATTTTTAAAATAACCTTGAAAAGTCTTGAATAGCCTTGAATTTCAAATGTGTACGAACCCTGTGTTTATGTCCCCTATAGATCCGTGTGACACTGTCCCAGTGGGGCGAGGCGCTCTTGTTCCTCGGTGAGATTCGGCAACAGGAACATTTTGACGTCGAGTATATCTTCCAGAAACTTCGGGACTCCAAGGCTTTCCACTTTGTGGCTGCTGTCAAACAGGTCAGATACCCACCAGTGCGGGATTATCGGTTAGTGTGTGTAAAGAAGGATGATGGATTTGTCATAATCCTAAATGTCGTGAATAAATTATACTAGTCACACTATTGACCACAAACTATTGGCTCAGTAAAATAATATAAAATATTTATGATTTTTAATAGGATTAGTTCCATAGGTTGGAAAATTATGTACAATGAATCATAACAATGTTAAAAATGCAGTTGATGGTCAGTAAACATTGCATCATAGACATAAAGGTGCTGACTGTCTTACATTACTTTATTAATTACTGTATTTTAAAAGGCAGAATAGATAGGTAACATTTTATAGTTTCACATACCGGGTAATTCCATTCATTATTGTTAATAAATGTTGTTGTGATGCTATAATTCGTCATACTGATTACAGAAACAGGTTGTCTTTCAACAAATTTATTATTTAAGATAAACCTGGTTAATATCATGTCAATGTTCTTTATTTTATGGAAAAAAAACAATGCTCTAGCTAAAGTTACTGCACCTAATGCTGTATAAATAATTCCTCTTTTCTCATCAGACTTTTTTGTACTTTGGAGGTATCATTCATTGACAATCAATGGGGCAGTTTTCAACAATCTATAGCTTAAGATGTGTATCAACTAAATCTTTCACATGGCAAACGCAAGTAACATAACAAACAATTATTTTGGTCCAATACAGATTATAGTTTTAAATTATTTAGATGAATAATATTTTTTTCATTTGCAGACGCATGAGAAACCAGGAATTATGTTTACTTGACCTTTCATATATTGTTGATCCATTTCAAATCTGAACGTCAAGAAAAATTACTTAGAACAGGTCAAATGATTTGAGTTGAGGAGGGAGTTTTGCACAGTTTTATTTCTTCCAGTTGTACCCACTAATGTCATCAGATGCATCATATAGCGGGGTCACAGAGACATCTGGTGGAAGAACAAAAACGCTAATCGAAAGAGAAGCTGACTTGCTGAAGGATATCGCCCAATCAAACACGCACGATGTAAGGCACGCATTGATGATAAATTTATATAAAATGTTTAGAAGAAAAAAATGTAGAAGCCTTGTTTTAGATTGGTACATGCAACTGTTGAACAGTGTAGTTATGGATTAAGCAAATTTTTGATTAATGACAGCAAACAATATACAATATAGTGTTGTTTTGTTACATTGTTCCTACATGCATGCAGCAGTGTATTTAGTCTTTAGGACTGCTCAAAGTGCTTCACACTTTATACTCCATAGCAGGAATGAATATTATTAATCACTTTATTGCAGAAATAAACATTCCATATACAAGAGTATGTGCACTATATAAAAAATATAATACACAAGGCATTTTTTTTGGAACATATGAACGTCATATTGACATCTCTGGAAAGAATTCATCCATATCATAATCACTACTCAAAAGTTATTCATACAAAGGCAAATATCCACTACTGTCTGTAGCCACCAGTCACTCATTCATACAACCGAGTGAACTGGAGCAACATGGAATAAAAACTGGCCCTGGGTCGGAAATGGCAACAACTGGATTTGAACATGGAATTTCAAAATTGTGTGTCCTGTGCTTTGATGTCACAGTCCGGTGATGAATCATATTGCTTGTAACAAGTTTGGGGAGTGCATTTATGTTGATTAAACTAATTGTAGGCATACATTGGCCACAATGGTGCATAAATTATAATTTAACAATGGCCATGATGATAACTGCTTTCAAAACCTTCTGCTGTTTCAAAACATGGACAGTTTAGTTCACTCCACGTTGCCACAGTTCCCTCAGCTGTATGGCTGATTACCCAAGTACTAGATCATGATACGGTGTCTTCATGCTGCAGCTAGGCTGAAGGTGAGTTGATGTTTGACTGTGCCTGGTGATCAGACAATAATGTCCTGACATGACATTTTTGCCCACATAGTAAAATGCATACATTAATATATTTTGAACATGTTACCATAGCAACTGTTGGTGATTCACACGGAATACCAGAGGTTGAAGTGTGAATTGGCTGGTCCTGCGGCCAAACAGCCAAACGCAAGTCTTGACCTCATCACTGCTGACTTTCCTGAGACGATCGACAAGTGAGCTCCTTCGAATATTCTCAGCACTTTTTATTTGTTAAAGGGAAATGAAAGGCAATTGTCTTCCATCAAAAAAGTTAATAAAATCTAGCCATATGCAACTGTACAATCAACAGTATCTTGCCTGTGGTTTACTCATAATTTATTTTCAAAAGTGGAAGATTCAAGTGCAGTCATACAGTGCCTAGTGGGAGATGTGTCGTTACAGATGCATGACCAGTTAGTGCCTTAGAGCAGAGCTTCTTTGACAGATGGAATTGTAACTCACCGGTTTTATTTGATTGATTCTAGGGTGTTGAACACATTTGAGGACTGGAAGAAAGCGAAGAGGACAGGCAGGGTAGGTCGTTGTAGAATGGATATATTGCTTACTGTCAGATCTGTACCCTCGTGTTACATATTAATACACAGTCGGTCTGGGGACAAGTGCGGGCATGTGAAGATGACCGGGAACTCCATTCTTGACCGGTAGATCTCAGGACAGTGGGCAAGAGGGTCCAGTAGGAAGAGAGCTTTACAAATGATGCTATTTCTTGCTCTGTCGTGCAGAATAACAATGTGTGTGGTATGTGTGAGTCCATGTTTTAAGTATGTAATGTATGTGAGTGTGTACTGTGTACGTGTGTGCGTGTGTGCATGTGTGCGTGTGGTATATGTTCGGTGTCTCTGTGATGTGCACATAATCATGCATTCATACATATTACATACTAGCAATCAGAGAAACAGTTTACAATCATATAAATAACCGTCAGTTTGTAAATAATAAAATCAATCGTTAATACACGAGGATGATAATAGATTCAAATAGAAAATATACATTTTAAAAACTGCTCAGTGGTGTGATATCAAGCTGGAAATGTTTGTGTTGACAGCGAAGAAAGCGGAAGGATTCGTCCGACTCAGAACCAGATTCATACAGTACACAGGTAGGCCCCTTATGATGCCAACAAGACTGCATTGTTACAATTCAACAAGATCTTTTAGCAATGTCTACGTTTGCAATGGCCACAAACCACTACCAATGTAACATGTGATAAGCTGTCAGAGTTTAGATTTGCCACCGTTAGAAAATGACATAAACAGCGTTATTATTTACAATAGGCCTGGAATTATTGTTATGACGTTACATGTGCAAACATTAACTGGTACTTTAAGTGGATTGAGAAGTTGTTGTTTTGGCTGAGATACGATAATAAAATGACAAAATGAGATGCAACTTATGCTGCTAAACCATGCCACAAAATAGATTTCATTCGGCTAGAAACCATTAAGTATTGTATTATCTCTCAATGTATCTGACTAGTCACATGTACAGTGCAGAATTCAGCAGTCCTTTATTGCTTATCGTTAATATGGGGTAGACAGGTGAGTAGCCACAAAGCAGACACAATCGTGCAGAATGATATATGCATACCCAGGGGGGTATATCATATCTCGGACACTGCTGTTTCTGGTACAGTATCACATGTTGTCTGTCTCCAGCCCGCAGCGTTCAGACAGCGCATCAGGGAAAAGGCCTTCCAGAATGTCACAGTAGCGCGGCGTTCACGGCGACATCGCCAGGTTGCGATAGCAGAGATTGAACATGTTGCATCACCGAAGAAAAAGGGTCGACAAGGTCACAATAAAAACACTACTTCGGAGTCAGAAGGTGGAGAAGGTAGGAAAATTCGGATGACCTGAGGGAGCAGTCATTGTTGTGCAATGCACTAAACCTAAACAAATGTATTTGAAATGAAGAATTGATACAAATATGTGGACTGAAAATATACTCTCCCATTTTTCAAATGCAGACATTCAAACCACCCCAAGATGCGGTGCACGGAGAGTGGCCCATTCCTGGTTTCTCTAATAAATCTTGTTTTAGGGAGAATTGTTCCTACTAAATCATATACAAAATGTAGCAGAGATGTTATTATTTTGACAAAGTTGCCTTAAGTTACTTGTAGAGTGCAGTGGCTCAGGGGTAGAGCTTTGGTCTATTGACTAAGAGGACCCGTTTTTGAATCCTGTGCTGCGGTGTTAAAACCTGGGGCATGTTTTTTCACTCTACATTGCTCCAGTTCACTCGGCTATATAAATGAGTATCCGGCTATAGACAAATGGTGGATATGTGTACGAGCAGTCTTCGCACATTAAATGCAACATATGGCTGGATGCTTCCCAGAGACGTCGAGATGGTGTGTGATTAAACAGGTCTGCCAGGGAAGTAAAGTGTAAAGCGCTTTGAGATTGTGTTCTGCACTATATAAGAACTTACCTTTACTTTTTTACTCAGCTCTACAAAACTGTATCTGTGTGTTGGATATATAAATTATTATAAAAGTCGTCTTGCTGCATAGTATACAATAGTAATATTTCACATAGAAGCTGAACACATACATGAGGACACAAATGTGTTGGTGAACACTGTGTTTTGTCTAAAGAAGCCATAAACTGTCTTCAGATGTGACTACAGTGAACACTGCGACCACAGGGACGTCGCTGCCAGCCGTCGAATCTACAGGAGAGTTTCTCAGTATGCCAACGTTTACCGACAGCACAGGTGAGAAATCTGTGTAATCACCACGTCAGCACTTTACCCACAATCGTAGATTTTTTGGTAGATGGGTAAAGATAAACAATCTTCTTCTTTATAATAAACTTATAGTAAATACGATGTCAAATTGTAAACCACAATCATCCCCATGAGGTTAATGTGCAAAGCAGTGAAACATGTAGAACATTATACCCAACATTAGGATACCAAAGGTTAATTCTGATCGCCAGACCCATTTGCTTCTGCAATGCCAGTTTTATTGATGCCTTTTTTAAAATAGTTAAGCAGTCAGTTAATGTGTGACAGTGCTGGTTGGTACAACTGGAATGAAGTAGTTAAGTCTTAGAATATTTTAATTATTATGTTACTACTGGGATATCTGTGTTAACAGTACATTGATCATTGAATATTTAGTTATAAGAATTATAAGTAAGGTACAACGTAATAAATAAGGAAGTCTTGAAATTATCCTTATTAGCAAGTGAACCTGTAAGTATTGTCTGCCTGGTTGTTTAATAGTGCATATTTCTGCATAATTTGCTTTCAGAAATGAAGTCTACAGATACGACACCTCAAAAAAAGAGTCGAGCGAAGAGGCCAAGAAAACGTGGCTCTGGCAAAGGTCAAAAGAAGAAATCAGCTAAAGTTCCTGGCAAGACTGCAAAAAGAGATCGACGAAAGAAATAGATGAGACAAACAATTCTTCGGAAGATTAAACCCACCCTTGTTATTGTTGTCAAAGGAGTGAAATAAATGTCGCTTTTGTAATATCTTCATTGTTTTATTTTCATGATACAGCAATATTAAAATAAAATACTGATATATTTTAGACACCCATTTCAATGGAAGTCCAAAAAGGCATGATGGCACAGTTGTCCACGGCAAACATGATGTTATTGGTCACATTTACCAGTCTATCAAAAATTTCCTTATTTTAATTTTACAAGTGAATAACACCAAGTCCCATGATCTTCAAGAAATAATAAATATAGAATTATTATTATTTTTTATGAAAAGAAACAATACCATATCAGTGTTAAATGCAATACAATGCACCTCAGTACTCCAGGTCGGGTTGCTAAACCAAAAAGGTCTTGGAAATCAGTTTGTAGCAGAGATGCTTTGTAACAATCTGTGAGTTTGATGTAAGTCCCCAAGTTATAACATTCTGGGACATGGTATTTCAAGAAATAATTACAGAACACAACACAAGATTTTACCTGTACTGCAGAGAATTGTAACTAGTTATTTCAGAGTAGTAGGACAAAAAGATTTGTCTAATCTATTATCATATTCAAGTGTTTGTTGATGAATAACACAGACATTAGATAGATCTGGCTACAGGTTGCGCATGTGAAACTGGAGAGACAATCTACAGTCGCCATCTAGAAGTAGTTGAAGACTTGGCTCCGGAAGTGTCCAGGCAGAATGTTTCCCTTCACTCCCATCTTTGTGTAGTGCTTTGCCCGAAGTCGTTGTACAAAGGAGATGTCCTTTGCTCGCTTCTGGGCTGCACTGCCTAAGGGACAGGATATGGCATCTCGTGAACAAGAAACGCTTTAACAAATGAAACGTTACAAACACAACTGAATTCTACATTGCAGTGTATTATATGAATTGTCCAGTTCTCCAGTCAAAGCAATGTTTTTTCAAAGAAGTATTCCTATTTATTTATGCATCAAAACAAACAGGTCCAGCAGGTTTTATTACAGACGTCTACGCTCTGAATTGTTCACAGTTGTCCTACTGAAATTCAACCAAATTTCCAAACTGTAAACGTAAGGGGTTTGTTTCCAAAAGGAAGTGCAAAACTGGGGTCTCCTCTGGCTCCGATTTTGCAGCCAGAAATATTTTAAACAAACTTTGGAACAATAATTCTTGAAGGTTATTAAACAGCTCCCAGTGATTCATATTTAAGGACAGTTCTGACTGACACATCCCACAACCCCCTTGGGTGGGTCAAGTCTCACTATAAAAACAAATGCACTGCCCCCTGGTGGCGATGCACTGAACTGACCTGAGGTTCCGGTCCACCCGAGAGCCTTGTACTGGGCCAGGACGCGAGACACACTTGACGTGTTCACCAACTTGCGACTGTCTGACTTCAGGTTCTGACGGTAGTACCGCAGCAGTGACCTATGACCTACGGTCGCACCTGGATGAACAACGAGATGGTCGATGAATAAATGGTTACAATAAAATTGGACATGTTGTAAATTCATACACCTATTAAAGTAACATGCACACATTTCTGGTTTCGGATTTTTCATCAACATCTACACAAGAAATTAGTTTACCAATATCCATATCACAGCTAATTCTTTAAGACAAGTTTCTTCTCTGGAAGAGGATTAAGTCTGCAATAAACATGCACACTTTCACTATAATAATAGAGCTAATTTCTATACTAGCTATATTGGACATAATATCAGACTCAGGTTCATTGTATTTTTTACCAAAAAAACGAAAACATTATTTAAATAGACATCCTAATGGGCTTAAACCATTATGAAAAAGACATCTGTAAAAAATAATTTGAAGTTAAAAAAAATACAATTAAAGTCTTAGAATGTGAGAAAGTCAACAGTGTATTTATTGTTACAAATAATCTGGGGAAATCATCTACAACTGATTACACGTCTAAAGAAAAAGTGAACAATAAATACATCAAATATCCATCGACAAATAACCTGAAGTAGTCAACGTAATAACTGACAACAGGATGTGACAACTCACCAGATGGCAGCACCAGCTGGTAGCCATCATCGTCGAGAAGCGAAAGGTCAACTTCTGCGTCTCCCTCCTCCATTGCTTCCGCCCCTGCAGCAGTGGCGCCATCCCCACCAAGGTGGTAATCAGGGTAACTACTCCTACAATATCGTACAAAGAACATCAGGAATTTTGCAGAAAACTGATTTATCCTGCCTGAGAGTCTCTACACCGGGAGATCTGTCATGAATAAAATTATTCCATAATCGATTCAGCGTCTTGTCAACATTGATGCTCATAAAAACCACAGACCACGAAGTCCAAAATCGATTCAACCGGCAATTTTACCCATCAAAATTATATGTAAGCAATTCAATGATTTTCAGGCCTCGTAGAAATCGTTATGTACAAGAAACTATCAACGCACCGGTAATCATAGAAGTCTGAATATTCCAATAAGGCGTCTCCCTCGTGCAACATCTTACAGTGGCCCTTGTCAATCATGTGTTGTTGGACCCCCTTCACTGTCTTGAAACTCCGCCCCTTTTCATTGCACCACAGACAAACTTGACCTTCACCGACCTTTTGACCTGGAAGCAGATTTGACGTCAGTGAAGCAAGGTTTTGTTATAATCAGGGATAATTAGATTTCAGAGCACCTTTCAGGGAAACAGGAAGTCTAAAAGCTACGGAAAACATATTTACACATAAAAAAAACACAAACATTAAGTCCAATGTCCAATAAAGTAGGCTGGGTGAAAAAGATTAATATCCTTGGCATCAATAAAAACTATTCATATTAATGTTTTGTTTATAAATTTTACAATAATTAAAAATTAATATTAATTTGTTTAACAAACTATTATTAATTTTAAAATGGATTTTTCATTTCAAATCAAATTTCACATTAAATTTATTGATCCTCTTTACGATGCATTCAAATCAAATCAAGGCAAATAACACATAATAACGTAAAGAGAAAATAATGGAAGACGTCATAGAACGTTATATTCCCTGGATCATAAATATTTAATGATAAGCAAGGCGAGGACTCAAGACTGACCCAGGTAGGTGACCAGGCCCTCCAGGTCACTCAGGTACTCCGCGTCGGGGATGAAGAAGCTGTGTTTGAGGGTCATGTGCTCCACGTTCTTCTCGAGGGAGTCGCTGATGTGGGAGCAGAAGAGACACTCCTCCAGCCCCAGCGCCTCCCCCGCCCAGCTCTCACACGACTCCACGTCAGAGTCTACAACAACAACACACCCCACGTCAGAGACTACAACAACAACACACTCCACGTCAGAGACTACAACATCAACACACTCCACGTCAGAGTCTACAACAACAACACACCCCACGTCAGAGTCTACAACAACAACACACTCCACGTCAGAGACTACAACATCAACACACTCCACGTCAGAGTCTACAACAACAACACACTCCACGTCAGACTCTACAACATCAACACACTCCACGTCAGAGTCTACAACAACAACACACCACGTCAGAGACTACAACAACAACACACCACGTCAGAGTCTACAACAACAACACAATCCACGTCAGAGACTACAACAACACACTCCGCATCAGAGTTTACAACAACACACTCCACGTCAGACTCTACAACAACAACACGCTCTATGCCAGAGTCTACAACAACCACACACCCCACGTCAGAGTCTACAACAACAACAACACACTCCGCGTCAGAGTTTACAACAACAACACACTCCCCGTCAGAGTCTACAACAACAACACACTCCGCATCAGAGTTTACAACAACAACACACTCCACGTCAGAGTCTACAACAACAACACACTCCACATCAGAGTCTACAACAACAACACTCCACATCAGTCTACAACAACAACACATTCCACGTCAGACTCTACAACAACAACACACTCCACGTCAGAGTCTACAACAACAACACACTCCACATCAGAGTCTACAACAACAACACACTCCACGTCAGAGTTTACAACAACACACTCCACGTCAGACTCTACAACAACAACACGCTCTATGCCAGAGTCTACAACAACCACACACCCCACGTCAGAGTCTACAACAACAACAACACACTCCGCGTCAGAGTTTACAACAACAACACACTCCCCGTCAGAGTCTACAACAACAACACACTCCGCATCAGAGTTTACAACAACAACACACTCCACGTCAGAGTCTACAACAACAACACACTCCACATCAGAGTCTACAACAACAACACACTCCACATCAGTCTACAACAACAACACATTCCACGTCAGACTCTACAACAACAACACACTCCACGTCAGAGTCTACAACAACAACACACTCCACATCAGAGTCTACAACAACAACACACTCCACGTCAGAGTCTACAACAACAACACACTCCACGTCAGAGTCTACAACAACACCACATTCCACATCTGAGTCAACTACAACATTACTTAGTGGCAGAATCTACAACAAAACGTAACACACTGGCAGTTAGAAACTACAAAAAGGTAAAAAAAGGTTCTGATATACCACAACATCGTGTCTATTGGCCTGTTGAAATGCTTTACATATTACTCCCTGGCAGACCTGTTCATATTGATCACCATCTCAACTTCTCTCACTCATGCTACAAACTATACAAAGACCATAAATACCAATAACTGTAGCAGATATGTGTAGTAAAAAACATGCCCAGGGTTTGAAACTGACAGTCCGGTGTTTCAACTACCAGAGTACAGCACCCCACGAACATACCACCCACGCTTGACTGTGTGAGACACAGTGCAGACAGACGGGGTGTAGGAGGCAGAGACTATTAAACTAGAATGGAAAGAACCAATCAAACACAGTATTACGAAGTGTTAACTACATTTCTTTTCTCAATAATAGTGCTTTATAACATTTTAATCTTCAAATAATATTTGTTTAAACATACCCACTCTTTGAACTGTCAAACAGAGCTGCTGAAACCCCTGCCTCAAAGTTCACAGATTACAGACTATCGGGTACACCCCATTCTCTGAAACACCCACCTTCCTCCATCTCCTCTTTCTCATCCTTCCCCCCTGCTGCTTCCTTCTGTCCATCCCCTCCTCCGCTGTCCTCGACAGCGGCAACCTTGTCTTCTTCCTTTCCCGTCCACCGGTTCTTCTTGTTGGTTTTCTTTGCCTGTTTCAGTACAGTGTCGCGGTGTCGCTTTGAGCGCATGTGGCTCTCGTATGCATTGTCTGTCGAGAAGTGTTTTGTGCAGATTTTGCAATAATTTGACACATCCTTTTCCACTTCCTGCATGGAAAAAAATGCATGCATTTATATGACAATTTGAGGTGGTATTAGTTATGCTGTTTATGAATATGTTATCACCTGTCTATGCCGATCCAAAAGAAATATTATTAAATGAAATGGTTAAGGTTCCACTGGCTGCCACACTTCTTTTGATCTCTCTCTCTCTCCTTCCCTTACATCTCCTTCCATCTTTCCTCCCCCATCTCATCATCATCATCATCATCATCATCATCATCATCATCATCATCATCATCACACATGCACGCACGCCCGCCCGCCCGCCCGCCCGCCCGCCCGCACGCACACACACACACAGTTGGTATGATGTTTAAGTCATAAAGATGACAATGACTTGAATGATGATGATAAGGCAGATGTAAACACAACTGACCTACCAAGTGACCTGTTGCTTGGCAACATTGACCTGTTGCTTATCAACAAAAGCCTATCAACTTTGTCTAGCCATCATTAAGGCATTCTAATCAATTTTCGAAATCTGAAATATTTTTTTTTAACACTTGTGGCAGTTTCTGAACCTACAATCTGCTTATCTGATTGATCAGTGAGAGCTGTGTTATGTCAGAAGCATGTGAAAAAATATATCATTTATTACTTAACAAACTATATCTCAGAGTAGATTCAAAACTACATATTTGTGAAATCTGCTTTACCAAAATTCTGGAAACAATGTAGAACATAAACATCAAGATTCTGATGTGGAAACATTCTTACCTGGTCTTTAAGAGTCAATACCCTCTGTCGGAAGATCTCTGCTGTCACCGGTGGCAACTCTGCAACCTTGCGCTTGAGATTGTACCGATGCCAGTCAGTCTTGTAGTGACCTCGCTGAAGGTCGGCATCGGCAAAGGTCACCCGACAAGATATACAGGTGAACCTGAACGTCATGGTCAGTGGGTGTGGACAGTGCCTGGCAACCAATAGGTAGACACTGCACTGATGTGATTAAATCTTTCAACATCCTAATTTTTTAATTCGTAATCTTATGAGTGTTCCAAAAATATAAGCACTACTTAACTACTACTGCGTACTGCCAGTTTATCTTATGGGCAATGTCACCCACAGGCCACTTGTAATAGTGACAACACTACTACAGAGGCACTTTACTACCGTTGGCCTATCTATTAATCTTTATTGGCAGAAGGATGACGGGAAGGTTGATTTTGGGGTCCATTTCTTGGCATTTCTGCAAATCCGGGAGGTGTGGGTGTACAGTGTACACTACTCCTAAGTTTTTGTGGTTAAATAAAAATATTGTATTTTAACATATTTTGAGTCATAAACAGCAGTCCAGTCTGCATCAACGAGTGCTGTGAATCACTCACTCCAAGAGTGTGGTGCCCATAACACAAAAAAAGACACGCCGAGTCACTACTGCCACAGTGAAGTCCGTCAGGTGGCGCCAAGGAAAGCGTGTTATTTACTTACACATTTTGATCGATTTCAGGCATTAATTATTATTTCTTGATCACGTGACAAGTGCATACGCATAGTACAGGTGTAGTAGATACGCCCTGCGAAGTTTGGTCATAGTAGGTGATCATTTTGATGTTTTTTTCGAGGTGCGGGCCTAAACTGCAAAAGTACCAAATCGAGGGGGATCGAATACTACTCAGTTCCCATTTCTCAACCTCTTGACTTGCGTCTCCAACACCAGACCCTTTTTTAACGTTTGACGCGGCAGTCTGCACCCCTTTTTTGATACTTCAAGCGGAATTATTGTGTAGGTGTCAGAAACGTGCCCGTGACGTGAAGCGTGAGACACTCACTGACTGAACACTACTCAACAGGCAACCGAGTACTGACTGGCACTAGCAGTGCTCAGTCAGAGACAGTCACACTCACAGTCAGTGATGGCAGCTGTCTGTCATGACACAAGTTACAACTCTAACAAGACAGTGACAATACAATTTGACTGTTTATGAAATGATGAATAACTTCTTTCCAACTTACAGAGAAGAGCTATTAAATAATTGACGCTTTCACACCGTACAGAAAATGTTTTAACGCTCGCGCACGCTGTTTACAGATCTTACATGTGCAATCCAGAAATGACGTAGACATCTGGTGTGCACATATAATGGTGACGTTTTCGCCAAATTTTTAGATAGCCTTGGTTACTGCGGTCATTGGTTCCCAGTAAATGTTCATGTGGAAACATGTTAGTTTTTGTTCAACAATTTATTGATAATAGGCTACAGAAAGATTAATTAAACTATCAATGTGTCAGTAATGATATGTCAAATAAACATATTTGTAATAATAATGCATCTGATCTCCTCACGAATATAGTTCGTCTGCAGATTAGTAATTCCCATCTCCGCGTAATATTGCGGGAAATGCAAAACTGCAAAATGGGTTATTTTTGGGAAGTTGAGCAAGTTACTTTGTCGGTGTTTGCGTAAGATGTTGAGGCAATTGTGTTTTATGGGTTTATAATGTTTCTACTATTTTGCAAATAGCATAAGTATAGTTTTAAGACATGGTTGACACTGGATTCGAGAAGCAAGTGACAGAAGTCGAAGGGGTAATCAGACGGCTACAACAAACGTTTGAGTGTCCGATATGGTAAGAAACCTAACCGATTGTATCTGCGTCTTGTTCTGCAGAATAATAACATTGTAGTGACTATTTGCTTTGACCAGTTTTTTTTTTATTATTTAACCTACGCCACATCCGTCAATCTTTAGTTTTACGTCGAGCTGTCAAATTTATTTGACAATTAAGTCAATTAAACGACGTGCACAATTTAAGACAGCCAAGCCCAAGCCAAGGCACAGCCACGGCACAGACACAGGTGAAACGAAGAAAGAAAGAAAGAAAGGGAAGTAGAAAAAGAAAGTAAAAAGGAAACAACTTTGGTAATCTTCAAGTTAACTGACCTAAATTATTAGGGCCTTTTCAAAACGTTTTTACCACCTTTTTTGATGTGTATGTGTTCGGAATGTTATTCTACATTACTTTCGGTACAAAGAAGTCAGATATAATTTTTTTATTGTGTTTTAGAAGAATTTAATGCCGTCGAGTCGACGTAAATAAGCCAATGTCACAAGGAGAGAGTGGTTGGCGCCAGGGCTTTATGCAGGATCAAATTATTGCCAGTCACACATGTTTTGGTGGACACGTGGATGTTAACTGTTAATTAAGCTACTTTACAAAGTTTCAAATTGTGCCAGATGACCTGAAATGGGCTACAAACACACATTTGACACCATTTACACTCACTTTCAATGCATAACTAACAATATCTATAATATCTATGGTTTTGGAAGAGCTTTTTTTTTATTTGCTCCTTCATTTTTTTACCCGTCCACAACCCGTCCTCCATATTTTTACCCGTCCATATTCGTTTTTACCCGTCCAAATGACGAGTGGACGGGTAAAGCTATGGTTGGCGCATATATGCCATGCAGACGCATCACGACCGGAAAGGCGATGTCTTGCGATTTGCAAATATGTCCCCAAACCTAAGGCTACAGCATTAATTTTTATTCTGTATATATATATAATGCAGATTTATTTGTGTTATTGTTAAGCTTTAAAAAAAAATGTTCCACTTCGCAATGCACACACAATACATCGCCTTTGTGGCTGTGATGCGTCTGGCATGCGCCAACTGCTCGCCTCTGTGATGTCGGCTTATTTACGTCGGCTCGATAGGATTAAATTGCTCTAAAACATAATTTAAGAAAATTATATCTAACTTCTTTGTACCAGAAATGATGTAGAATGACATTCCGAACACATACACTTCAAAAAAGGTGGTAAAAACGTCTTGAAAAGGTCCTAATAATATAGGCCAGTTAACTGGGAGATTATCACAACTTTTCCTTGCATGTCCTAGATATAATCACCGACTTTCATATCCATCCACATGTAGGCCTTGACATAAACTTACACTAACAACACACGATGTTGCACATAAATAGTCTTAATAAACAAGAAGAAGAAGAATTATTTTGATAATATTTTTGGGTTTTAATGGGAGATGTGGTGGTAGCTGACATTAACTGATCCACAGAAATTAAATAAATTTGTTGTTTAACCCATTGCATGCAATTCCTCACAAGCAGTCAATTTGATGACCAAACTTCCCTAAGCCGCCTTATAGTTATACAATATACATAAAGAATTATTTTGAACACTTTATGTGATCTACTAAATTGTGTATTACATGTATGTATGTATGTATGTATGTATGTATCTTACCAGTGGTATAATTTCTTACATGAAAGCTTTTGCATCAGCACGTTTAGAAATCACATCTGGCAGAATGTGTTGGAGAATTGGGGAATCTGAGATTGGGTGCATGTCGGGATCTAAAGTGTTAAAAAAAAAATTGTGTTGCAGTCTCGACCTGATGAATGATCCCGTCTCTACAAAATGCGATCACAAGTTCTGTCGGTATGTATCATGTTGGCATTTTGAAGATCTTTACATTTTAGCAGTCGTATCAAACCCTCAATTCATTTGACAAATCTGTGCCATATTTGCTTGGCAGGTACAAAGAATGGTGTTTATTTGTATGCAGTTAATTGTAGTGGGATCATTGCAACATGACTGTCAAAAGAGTACCAGCTGAACACAGCCCAGAGATGCTAAGATGGTGACTAGTTCTCATCACTGAACTCATCCCATCTAAATGTGTTGGTTACTCTGTGTTAATGATGCTGATCAGTTTATGTGTACCGACAGTCATTTGTATACGCCTGTGACGTCAACGGAAGTGACCGTTAAATATAGCGTACAATAAACCGCCCTCCGTTTATGATGCAGAAGAGTCTTCAGTCGTACTTATATCCCGTTCATCTTATATCTAATCTTGTTAGCGTAAGAAGCAACAAAGGCACTAACAAACACTCTGCATAGTAATTGTTCGTGGCAGGAGAGAAACGTCTTGACTTTTGGCTGCTCACACAGATTCTGACATTCTAGCTATTGACAAGTTTCATGACAAACCTAACATTTCCCTGTATTACGCTCAATATATGTTCCATGAACGATAACACAGAGAATGACCTGTGATGTAATTGCGTCAGTAAACAATTACACATGTTGCAGGTCATGCTTACTGCAAGTTTTGCAGCCCAGAAACCGCGCACTGTGTCCTATATGCAAGGAATCCATTACCAAAAGGTATGTGCCTCTTAGTAAGTATACAGGAAGGTTATATAAGTAAACATGATCAGCCGATTGTCTTCTTTCTGGATAAACTGCACAAAATCTGATCTGCAAATGTAACACAAGTGTACCAGTGTTTTAAAAGTCACAAAACACACAATAGAAAATGACCTTCACGAATGATCACCTTAATTAAAGTGGCATTTTAAATTACATTTTTGTTAATTTAATCTTACTACGTACTATCTTGTTATTATATTTTAAATAGAGCACCTTTTATGTTAGCACATTGTCTTATTGATGACATTTGTTTACCTGTCTTTGAAAATATTTACATTTTAATTATTGTATTACTGTGTTTATTTATTTATGTATTTATTTTTATATTTTCTTAAATTCATTCTTAGTATATATTTTTTTGAGGACCACATTGGAAACAAGTGTGCTATTGTGTGCTTTAATGTGTCTATCCTCGGTAAATATTATATTTATATGTATTATAATGTTTTACCAAATAAACTCACTCACTCACACTCACACCTACTAGTTACGATGCTGGTTTCTATGTTTTATTTTATATATATTTTAATTACGATAAATTGCTACAAGTTTTATTAAATTACTCACCAGTCACATAAACTTTCATCTCAGGTTGTGACCTAAACATTCGTAATCTACTGAAGCTGTGCTATGCAGAAACTAATCTCTGGCTGGCGAATTGAGTCGTTTGCCACTTATTAGTCTATAATGTCTTGTCGTGCAGAAGTCTCCAAGTGCTGCCGAGGTGGAACGCCATTGTTGGAAAGGTGGCCCAACTGACAGAGGCGTTCGAGCGTGACACGGGGTGTGAGTGTAAGTGTAGATACAGCGTTAGCCAGAGACCCGTCCACTTGGGTTTGGAATGGGCAAAGTTAATCTTGAACGCGTACAAATGTGAATGGATGGATGAATATTTGAACTTGTTAGTAGCCGCTGGATGTACATTTAAATCATAATAACACTGCATCAGAGGCACACAGTAAAGCTTGCAAAACTGCAATGAAGAAGTCTGCTCCAGATGTGTACATGTAAACATATAGGGTCTTGTTATATACCAAGATTTGGTTATATTCATTAACTGTCAGAATTTGAAAAACAAAATATAAGTGTTTTAATGCTGTTTTGTTTAGTTTCAGCTGGTGGTGGTCACTCATACGTTGCATACAGTGGTGGACGAACAGACCCGCGGACTGTGGGCAGCGAGGTGACATATCGAGTGGACAGACCCGCCAAGGTTTGTCTTGATGTGGCTGGAGATAGTGTGACATGAGGAGATTGTGTGACCTCGGGAGATTGTGTGAACTTTGGAGATTGTGATAACTGCAGATTGTTTCAACTGTATGACATTGGGAGACCATATGGATTTTATTGAATCTTAACAAAGTTATAATATCCAGTTCATATTTAAGAACATATATTTGCAGCACCAAGGTTTGCTGTAAACGTAAGTGAACGTTTGTAATAAAAATATGATTCTTGCAGTTTAGTGGTATATTTGTTTAATTGTTGACCAATGAAAGATGACGTTTGTACAGTGAGTACAAACTGTACACGTGTCTGTTGTATATTGTCTGTGTATCCAGGGGGATGTGTCTGTTGTCTGTGTATCCAGGTGGATGTGTCTGTTGTCTGTGTATCCAGGTGGATATGTCTGTTGTCTGTGTATCCAGGTGGATATGTCTGTTGTCTGTGTATCCAGGTGGATGTGTCTGTTGTCTGTGTATCCAGGTGGATGTGTCTGTTGTCTGTGTATCCAGGTGGATATGTCTGTTGTCTGTGTATCCAGGTGGATATGTCTGTTGTCTGTGTATCCAGGTGGATGTGTCTGTTGTCTGTGTATCCAGGTGGATGTGTCTGTTGTCTGTGTATCCAGGTGGATATGTCTGTTGTCTGTGTATCCAGGTGGATGTGTCTGTTGTCTATGTATCCAGGTGGATGTGTCTGTTGTCAATGTATCCAGGTGGATGTGTCTGTTGTCAGTGTATCCAGGTGGATGTGTCTGTTGTCAGTGTATCCAGGTGGATGTGTCTGTTGTCTGTGTATCCAGGTGGATGTGTCTGTTGTCTGTGTATCCAGGTGGATGTGTCTGTTGTCTGTGTATCCAGGTGGATGTGTCTGTTGTATGTTGTCTGTGTATCCAGGTGGATGTGTCTGTTGTATGTTGTCTGTGTATCCAGGTGGATATGTCTGTTGTCTGTGTATCCAGGTGGATATGTCTGTTGTCTGTGTATCCAGGTGGATATGTCTGTTGTCTGTGTATCCAGGTGGATGTGTCTGTTGTCTGTGTATCCAGGTGGATGTGTCTGTTGTCTGTGTATCCAGGTGGATATGTCTGTTGTCTGTGTATCCAGGTGGATGTGTCTGTTGTCTGTGTATCCAGGTGGATGTGTCTGTTGTCAGTGTATCTAGGTGGATGTGTCTGTTGTCAGTGTATCCAGGTGGATGTGTCTGTTGTCAGTGTATCCAGGTGGATGTGTCTGTTGTCTGTGTATCCAGGTGGATGTGTCTGTTGTCTGTGTATCCAGGTGGATGTGTCTGTTGTCTGTGTATCCAGGTGGATGTGTCTGTTGTCTGTGTATCCAGGTAGATATGTCTGTTATGTTGTCTGTGTATCCAGGTGGATGTGTCTGTTGTCTGTGTATCCAGGTGGATATGTCTGTTGTCTGTGTATCCAGGTGGATATGTCTGTTGTCTGTGTATCCAGGTGGATATGTCTGTTGTCTGTGTATCCAGGTGGATGTGTCTGTTGTCTGTATATCCAGGTGGATGTGTCTGTTGTCTGTGTATCCAGGTGGATGTGTCTGTTGTCTGTGTATCCAGGTAGATATGTCTGTTATGTTGTCTGTGTATCCAGGTGGATGTGTCTGTTGTCTGTGTATCCAGGTAGATATGTCTGTTATGTTGTCTGTGTATCCAGGTGGATGTGTCTGTTGTCTGTGTATCCAGGTAGATATGTCTGTTATGTTGTCTGTGTATCCAGGTGGATGTGTCTGTTGTCTGTGTATCCAGGTGGATGTGTCTGTTGTCTGTGTATCCAGGTAGATATGTCTGTTATGTTGTCTGTGTATCCAGGTAGATATGTCTGTTGTCTGTGTATCCAGGTAGATATGTCTGTTATGTTGTCTGTGTATCCAGGTGGATGTGTCTGTTGTCTGTGTATCCAGGTGGATGTGTCTGTTGTCTGTGTATCCAGGTAGATATGTCTGTTATGTTGTCTGTGTATCCAGGTGGATGTGTCTGTTGTCTGTGTATCCAGGTGGATGTGTCTGTTGTCTGTGTATCCAGGTAGATATGTCTGTTATGTTGTCTGTGTATCCAGGTGGATGTGTCTGTTGTCTGTGTATCCAGGTAGATATGTCTGTTATGTTGTCTGTGTATCCAGGTGGATGTGTCTGTTGTCTGTGTATCCAGGTAGATATGTCTGTTATGTTGTCTGTGTATCCAGGTGGATGTGTCTGTTGTCTGTGTATCCAGGTGGATGTGGCAGTCCATGAGAAGAACAGATACAATGCTTCACACACCCGCAAGAGAAAGGCTGAGGGAGACACGGAGACAGTTATCTACATTGAGGGTAAGATGTCTGTACTGAGATCATTGATTAGTTGGTAGGTGGACAAGGAAGCCTTTTGGTTTATTGAGAATCCAATCTTTTTTATCTACGGTCTCTTGCCTTCTCAGGTATGAGTCGATTTTCACTGAGGGTAACTTGTCTATATAGAGGGTAAGTTGTTTGTATGGAAGGCAAGCTGTCAATATTAATGATAAGTTGTCTATGTTGAAGGTAAGCTGTGTGTATGGTGAGGATGTTGTTGAGCTTGAGGGTAAATTGTACAGAATTTGAAAGTAAGTGATCTGAAGACATTGATTCAATATTGCATTCCCACGATAAATTCTCGCTAGCCCCTCACTCAAGTGATAAGTTTACCTTTCACCTTGGGTTATTTATGATTTGTGCTATATAGGTGTTTAACATTATATAACAAAGTTCTGCTTGGAAATCAGTTTTTGATCCAAACCAAGCACGTGTTGTTGGTGTCATTATTCTGTTCTGTTTAAAATATAGATGTTTCACACGAAGCAAGTAGACCGTGCAGTGTCAAATCTCACATCAATATTAGGTAAGATTTATTGTTTGAGAAACACCTAGGGCAGTGTATGTCTACATAGAGTGTTGTATTTTACACATCCACACACAAATGCACTGTCACGCACTGCAAGGTGCAGTAGAGCAGTGGGAACAGTTTCAGACTCTCCACTAAGAGGACCCGGGTTTGAGCCCTGTGCAGCCAGGTCAAACCTTGGGCAAGTTTATTCACTCTACATTACTCCAGTTCACTCAGCTGCATGAATGAACACTTGGCTATAGACTGTGGTGGATATTTGTGTGCGAATAGTCTTCACGCATTAGTTGCAGCATGATTGTATGTATCCAAGAGAAGTCAAGGTGGTGTCTGATTGAACAGGGCTGCCAGAGAGTAATGTGTAAGGCTAAGGATGGGAAACTACACTATATAAGAACTTACCATTGTTGATATTCCTGACACATTTTGCTAGACGAAGTTGCCATGGTGCATGCACAATAACACAAAGAGAATAGCGTGGGAAGCTAATTGCCAAAAAATAGCAGTCGTACTATCTTTATGTACAGCAACATTCCAAAATCAATCAGTCATTAAAGATTGAACTTATTACTTAAACTGGCCATTGACATTACTAATCTCGTACCACACGTTTGATAATAAATATATAAAACAATAACTTTTATTTTCAGTTGAAGTTAAACACGCTAGGGTGACTGTTTGATTGTTCTGCTTAAGTTGAAAGACTTTTGTTTCTTGTTTCAGCGCTGCCTTCCCTGCCTCTCGTCGCGTCAAACGGAGGAAGACAGACTGCGATAAAGATGTCGAGGTTGCAACCACAATGGATGACAGGAGGGAAAGAAAACAGAACCAGGAAGTGCCCACGGGCAACGCATCTTCAACCATCGATGCCTGTGTCATAGATTTAATTACTGCAGAAACCCCCCAGAATGACGAGTCGAATGTGAAGAATGAAAATGAGGCTGTTAAACCTGCGAATGACGACAACGACTGCATCGTGATTACAAATACAAAACATGTGCGAAGAGGCCGGAAACCAGGATGTAGTTCAGGAAGGCGCAAAAGTTGTACAAAGAACATGTGTGAGACGAGTAAAAGTGAACTCTTGGCATGCCTTGTAGACGAACCCCTTGGGGGAGTGTCAGGAACTAGTTTGGGGTTACCGACTATCGCCGTTAGACCAAATCCGGTGCGGGCGCGGCATCCATTTCGCAATAACGTTTGTGATAAAGAAACCAGTCTCCCCACTGGGAGAACCACAAGGTCAAAGGTCATAGCCCAGTCAACAGTTGACTTTGTGGCTTTGCCAAGTAGAACAAGGAGATCAAAGGAGGGTGTGAGGAATGGAAAAGGGGTTGAGGAATCTGAGGGAGCAGTCTGGGGTGAAGGTCACCGGAAGACGAACCATGATGTCAACTCGAACACCGTCCTCGTCAACAGATATTCGGGTGATTATGACAAAACTCCTGAGATAAGGTCAAAGGTGATGAGCTGGCTTCAGACGACAGCTGATTCGGTCAGTCCGCTGTTGGACAGCGTCGTGGTGCTGCCAGAGGAGAGTGGACGCAAGACAGCACCAGCTGGTCGGGGTGGTGGCTTCACGGAAGAGGCACCTGTGCAGTTTCACGCAGGAGTCCGCACAAGAAGCAGACGACCGCAGAGAGATCTCTCGTCACATTGTGCCGAGCCAGTGGCTGGAATTCCTGAATCAGTTGGGTGTCACACTCGTGGTGCGGTCACTACTGCTGACCTGACACCTGGTGGACATCACATAGAAGTGGGGCACGACTGGGCAGATGGCAGTGATGTTCCGCATGTTTTCAAGTCGCCTCTCAGTAAAGTGGCCAAACATAGTACAAAGTGTGACGCGTCTGGTGATGTCATCACTGCTGTAAACACCAGCAGAGTCGACCAACCTGCCAATACAGGTCGACCTGCCGGTACAGGGAACAACAACACCAGTGGGATCGACCAACCTGCCAATACAGGTCGACCTGCCGGTACAGGGAACAACAACACCAGTGGAGTCGACCAACCTGCCGATACAGGTCGACCTGCCGGTACAGGGAACAACAACACCAGTGGAGTCGACCAACCTGCCGATACAGGTCGACCTGCCGGTACAGGGAACAACAGCAATGCAACAGTATCCAGAAATGGACATGTGAAACGGAGATTCCAATCCAGATTGAATCAGTCAGGACAGGTTAAAGCCGAGACAAATCCGGATAATGCTACAAGTGTATCCCATGTTACAGATCCGTATCTGTTCATTGTGAGTCCTGAAACACCGAAACGTAAGAAGGGGCGTCCAAAACGAGGCTCTCGGCAGAGGAAAATGGCACAGAAACAATGTATTGATGTCGTGGTCATCAAAGACAATCCATGTGGGAAAAAGCGTGCAGATGGACAGAAGGAAAGAGCAGAGATGAAGGACGAGTGTGAACTCAGCGAGCTGGCGGAGAAAATTTCCGAAGCGGAGTCGTACGATCTGCTGCTGAGTCAGCAGTTCCGAAACATGGAGCAGGTCGCCAGAAGTGAACAGCAGGTGGAGCCAGTATCGGGGCAGGTCGAGGTTCCTGATGAGTCACACGAGAGGCACCACCTTGTGGGGAAACCTGACACTTCAGAGGAAGGGTGTAATGTGATGGTAGATCCAGGGGTGGCGCGTGACAGCGAGGAATTGCACGGAGCTTGTGTTGTTGAGTTGCGTGACGCCAGGGACAGGGGGTCTATGGGGGGTTCCCAGGACACCCCCTGGCAAACTGGGGGTAACTACAGGGACAGTTCTACAGGTGACGGAAGTGGGGCACGGGAACTGGGAACAGTGAAGCTAAGGAGAGCATCTGCAGGAAGTAACTTCCCAAAGGATTATGGGAGGAAGTGTCGCAGGGCGTGTCATATGAACCCTTGGACGGAACGTGCAGCAGAAGCTCGGGATGAGTGGAGGCGACTCATAGCAGTGACAGATGCAGAAGAAACAGCAAGTACACGTGGCTCAGGTCGGACCAAGAAGACATGGCAAGTGAAGAGAAAAAGGGGAGGGAAAAGGTCCCGGCGGCCTCGGAAGAAGGCCGGGGACACTTCAGGGAGTGACGGGGCCGAAGATATGGCACTGATCGTGAGGCAGGATGGACCAGTGGTGCCACCTGGTGAGACCGAGGAAGATGCGGCAGGTGAGATCAATTGTTGTTGAAATGTGTGATATTAAACTAAGAATTAGATTGTGGTGGACAGTCCCCACATATAAATTATATAAGCTTCACATTTCACAATACAAGGTTTCATAATAGTTGATGTAAAATCTCAAATAGCTGAAGGGTGATGCATGTGTTCCTGAAAGTTTATGACACTGTAGCCTCAATAAGACAACACAGGTGCAAATATATATACATATACATATATATATATATATTCATGTCAGAGCTGTGACAAGTACATTTATTTTGTACTTGAGTAAAAGTAACCCTAGAAAAAGCTACTCAAGTAAAGGTAAAAGTACTTCTAAAATAATGTACTTGAAGTACAAGTAAAAAGTAAAAATATGTACTTGAAGTAAACACAAAAGTACTTTTCCCCTGAAACTAATTCTCACTGTTGTGAATAAAACAAAACATTCACAATTATAATTTAGTGTGTACACACTATGCATAAAATATCATATTTAATATTAAGAACTATAATGATGCAGACAATACTGCGTACACCAGCTAGGCCTACAAGCTGTATATACACCATGCTTTATTAATAATAGGCCCACATCAACCATCGTATTCATAAGTTGAACTAGAAGTAATTCACGTTGTCATAGGTGTGTTACATCTTTCTTAAAACGTTCTTATCATAGTGGGTTATAGATGGATGCATGATTAATTTTATCCTGTGTTACTTGAAGGAGGCATTCGGTCTAGATGAATACTTATAATAACGTGTCTTTTGAAATATGTCTTCATTTGTAATAATTACTAATTGTAACATTTATAAAAAAAACTTTAGTTAAATTAAACAGTTACAAACACTGATCTATATTAAAAATAAATAGAAATTATAAAGATGTGGTTCCACAAGACCAGCATGTTTGCGGTTGGCGGTAACGGGAAGCCTTCGATATATATAGCATGTGCAGTCCACAGTGAACATCTAAAGCTAATCAACTGTGTCAACAATGTGCAAGACACAAGAAGACAAGTAAGGCAGCTGTTTTTCATGTCTACTCAATGCAAGGCTTTAAATAATCTCAGGGCCAATGCCATTCATGGGCATTGTTGTCTTAGAGGCCCAGTCAGAAAGTCTTGTAACACTCAGTTCAGGCTCAGCAGCACCAGTGCCAGACCCCAGATTGCAATTATCTCACTGGCTTCATCAGGTGACAAAGCAAATCGTTTGTACAACTGATCTGGCCAGTCCAGGACACTTAACATATCTCTTTGTTGTAAGTTCTGGCTGATGTTTGTAAATAAATCTATGCTAACTGCAGACATTACCTTGCTTCCGACAGGTGCTTTTAGGACATTTGCAAATTTAACAAAGAAATTATGAGTACTTCACTACATTTAGATAAAGTACACATATTTTGTACTTCGTTACAAGTAAAAGTACTTCCAAAAAAATGTACTTCGTTACCCAAGAAAAGTAAACTTTTCTACTTAAGTAAAGTAACGAAGTAAAAGTACTTCGTTACATTACGGCTCTGATTCATGTAATATTGTATGCATAAATAACATGATTTAAAAATGAATCCATTCTAAAATGGAAGTAATTTAGCGTTGCAATTGTGTAGCATTATTTCATCTTATCTTGCCATTATTGCTAAAGAGTATTAACTACAAAAGTATAAAACCCGCTGATTGTATTCATTGCACTACCTCTAGATGGCGCTGTGTCACTGACCTGCATCCCAGAATCCACCCTGGAGGACGTTACCAACGGCAACCAATCTCAAGGTCGTGCCATTACTGAAAGCAACGACCTCTGTTCAAAGTGCACCCTCGAAGATAGAAGGAATGACAATCAGTCTGGTGGTGACCTTGGCTGCGACCTTGACTTAGATAATCTCCATGACAGCCGTATGGTGAAAGACCGATCTGATGACAAGGCAGCATCATCGGTGGAATATGAACTCGATGGAGTTATTCTTGTTCCTGCAGAATGTGGTCGTTATGGCGATTCGAGTCCGGCCAGCGTGGTCGTTGTAGAGAGTGACAGCTCTGACGAAGGTGAATTTCCTTGCTCCAACAAAACGACTGGCTTTGAACCAATGCAAGGGTTCGAACTGCACGTTAATGTAAATGTCAAATCCCAGGTGGCGCCACAAGAGGTTCACGCAGACGACACGTGTCGCGTCCAGTGTACTCCTCCACATGCATCGCCCTGTCGATCACAGACCAGAGAGCGAATTCCGGTTACCCACAATGCACTTGTGGCTGGATCAGATAAAGCAGCTGATGACCAAGACATGTGCCTAGAAAGCCAAGCCCAAGAGCGAAGTCCAATTACCCACAATGCACTTGTGACTGGATCACAGAAAGCGGCTGATGACCAAGACATGTGCCTGGAAAGCCAAACCACGTGTGGTGCAGAGTATCCGGAAATGTCTCTGGAAAATCGGGAGAAATCTGCAAAAAAGGAAAAGGAAGACGGTTGTGAGAAAATCAGAGACGATGAGGCTGGGACTGACGAGGTCAGCTCTCTGAGGTCCAGTCGCAAGACATTCTCCCTCAACTCCAGTCCACTGCTGAGGCCAGCGCGGGAATCTCTCGAGCTCCACAATGTGCTCTCAGAGGCAGCACAGATGATGCCCGACACAGAGGGATCTATGGATCCAGGATCCATGGATCTAGACCTTCCGGATAGACACCCAAAAAGTTTCAGTCCAAGTCTCTGTGCCGAACGTGAGAAGTCTCAGTTCAGAGCTAGTTCAACCAGCAAGGCAAAGCAGACGTCATTGAAACAACATTGTAGCCCTACCATGCAGACATCACCGAAATTGTCACAGGACAGTGACTGTGAGACATCACAGAAACCACAGCAGGACGATACAAGGACATATCGGAGGAGCTCGATGTTGTCTCCAGTGAGTAAGATGAGTTCAACACCGGATTATGTCAGTCCGACAGATCACGTCCGAGAACAGGTCCGTTCTGGCAACACTAGCGGTAGACCAACACCACGGACATCCCAGAAACAATCCAGACCTGGTGATTTGGGTGAGGTGCATCATTCTGATTCACCAACCGAAATCGGTCATCCTGCGGAGAAGTCACAGTTGGTCACCGGGAAGAAGGACTCTGGGAAGACCAGGGAGGAATGGATGGAAGAGAGTCTTGGGTGTGTCCCAAATACAAACTCTGAAGTTCTGCCCAGTCGGTTGCCTGGTGACACTGAATCAACACTGAGTAGTGAGGTTACTGCATCCTGTCACCGTGCTGCTAATCCACAAATGCAGTCAGACAGCAGAAGCAGTGATAATCTGAAGAGTGACACCACATATCTGTCATCAGACAAGGTTGTCTTAGCTACTACAGATGCGTCAAATGACATCACTCCACCAATCAGACTGCCATACGCGTCTTCGTTAAAAAGCAACAAGAAAGTGCGTAAAAAGTCACGCGATACAAAAACGCCAGACTCGAGGAAAACTGCACCTGCTGGTAAGGATGGTATTCTGCAGAATTATGTTGACGCATCACACGAGCAAGACAAGGAAAACATGTACCAAGATAAACCTTTGCAAGACAAAGTTCAGTGCACTGAAATGGTTGTGGACAAAGATGGACATTGTCCCGCACACGAGAGTGATAGTGATAGTGACGTAGAATGCATTGGAGAAATGGATGTCTTAGAAGACGTCAGTGGCCGACGGGGCAAAGGTCAGACAGGGGACAGTGTTGTCATGGAAACAATGAGCTGCAAATCTAATTTTAGCAAAGAATCTGGGGAGAGTTCTAGTTGCGTCTTATTGTCCTGTATCTCTCCGACCTGGCGTGAAGATGCTACTCTGGGGCGAAGGGTTAATTGTACCACAAGGAACAGCACGCGGGTGGTTAACGAAAAGATATTATTAAAGGATGAAAAATGCAACGTGGGACAGAAGAGTTCGGGTTGGGAAGAGGAAGACAAGGAAACAGATTCTGATGGCACTGATGCAAGTGTGGAGGAATTCTCCTGCGACATTCAGGAAAACGACAGGACAGTGATCGTTGACGCTCAAGTAGATTCGGCACGTTCTCAAGAGAAACACAGAGGAACTCGGAAGAAGTCCTGCAAGAATGCAGATGCAACGGCCGAAATAAATCTCCACAGACAACCGCAAGGTGGCAGTGCTGATAACGCCGAACTTGTGCAGACAATTGCAACTGTTCCCGATGTTTCTCTAGAGAGTGACAGTTCATCAAAGATAAATTTGTTGTCCGTTTCCAAGCGCCGCCGTGGCCCGCGTAGACGCATCTCAGCCAGACGCAGTTTGTGGTCACAAAGCAGTGCCGAGAGTCGCCATTGGCCAAAGAGTAGCCAATCAACTGCTGCCAGCACACCTTTAATACCATTGGTGAAACCACAGTCACGTGTCGGCATAGACTTAGAAAACGCAGAAACATTTGAAAGGGTGGATCAGAAATGCATATCTGACGAAGAAACAAATTTTGCCGAGGAAAATGTAGAAGACACTACAATAGGCAGAGGAAGATATGAGATAGACAGAAGGGTGCAGGATCCTAAGGAGAGGGAAAACCATGAGAGAAGACTGGGAGGAAAGGATGAAAAGAAGGAGGAGGGGAGGTGGAACGAGGGAGACGTCTGTTATTCAGAAATGAGCACTGTAGATGGCGCTGTGATGTCATGTGACGAGGAAGATTCGTCCAATCATAGCGACAGTCCAAAGAAACGGTCCCATGTCAGTGACTCTCAGTCGACACATATCGCACAGGTGGAGACTTCTGACAGGAGCTGCTCTAGAATAACCCGCGAAGCCGAAAAAGGAACTGGGAAAAGTCAGACCCATTCTGTTGATTGTACATTTAGTGACTGTTGCCATGACAACCTTCTAAATGGTGAGCAAGCTCGTCGTTATAGCAACGGGAATTCACCTGGTAGTAGTGATGACGACGTTGATGCTAGTTGCAATCTGCAGAATAGTTACCATAGCGACCATGTGACATGTGATGATAATGATGTCATTGACGATGACACAGATGACGTTAATTCAACACTCAGCGAGGAAGCACGTCGACCATGTGGTCTTGACACAAGTGATGTCGACGACTTCGTTCTTCCAACTCCGCAGAAACAGAAACCCATCTTAAAGGTTGCCATGGAGATACACAGTGTCATAATGGATGCTTCGGACGACGATGAACCACCATCACCAGAGGGCAGTACCAGGGCGGTGAAGTCATGTGACATTGTCGAACGAAACGCCGACTTTAAAGTGAAGACAGAAGCGAAACGAGACGACAACGTGACGTCACACACCCCCGGAACAACCACACATGGTATGCCAGCAGAGGGCAGCACTGAGCCAACCCGGAGACGGCCGGTAACTCCGATGGGGAATCCCTCAAAGTTTGTGACGGCCCTTCCCACCACCCCCTCCCAGCCCGTGTGGGTGGACGACAGGGAAGTGGGGAGTAAGGAGGAGTGGGAGAGGATCAGGAAGAACATTGATGCCGACCTACGGGCGGAGACGACGGCCGTCCCCAGCCTCGGGGAGGAGGGAGACGGGAGGGAGCTGGGAGACCGGGGAGACGTGTCCGTTGGGAAGACGGAGGGAGTCACTCGGATTGATTCTGACGAGGTAAGTCGCTGGGGGACCATCTCAAAATAGTGACGTTTTTATGCTACGTAAAATTGGTTTCCGTCCGTTCAGGAGTTGTTTCGTTTAGTATCCTACCATAACAATTCTGTATATTCAAATAATATTATTTACAAAATGTGCATAGGAGCAACAAGTGGGTGCATTTGAGGTTTTAGAATAGTTGTTTATATTGCATGTTTTTGTTTTTATTATCTGAATAATAAAAAGTTTTAGAAACAGTTATTATGGTATCATTCAATGTTGCATAATTTTGTTTTCTAGTTGTTGAGATCATAGACTTGAGTTGCACTTATTTTTATCTAGTTAATTATCGTCTACGAAAACAAGTATTGAAACAGATATACAGTATCAAGAAAACATAAATTACAAGATGCACTAGCTAGAATTTGGTGGACATTTTTCACATCTTGTTTTAAAGGTATTTTATTACAGTTGTGAACTTGTTTTGTAGTTTTTATAAATCTTTTCAGAAATCCATCTTAAGGACTTATATTGCTACTTATTTTTGTCAAATTGTAAACGGTTTTTATTTTTTCTCCCACCTATAGGAGGGAGAATTTATTGTTCTGAAGCACAGGAAGAAGACGAAGAAGAAGAAAAGGAAGTTTGTTGTTCAGTTGGATGGGGAGGAATGTAAGTGGAGAGTTCAGTTTTTATGTAACTAATGGTTACATCAGCCAATTCCGTTTTCTATTTTAATTAACTGTTAATTTAATTAAAACTTCTAAGCCTAATTTTCTATGTGCTATATATCCATATCATAAGAAAGTCACATGTGATATGTAAATTATATAAAATCAGTCTGTGATGACAACTGTGATAATGAGGCAACCTTAAAAAAGCTTATAAATGTATGTTTTGCCATTACCCGGTAGGTTATTTATTTATATCCAATTTATTTTTTTACAGTATCCGGTCTTGACTGAGATACAATCAATAGTTCAGAATCACTTTATTGTATCACGTTACATTCCATGAAATAACTTATGATGCATGATGGTATTTGCTATCAATTTATCTCTCCAGAAATCAGTTGTTTGGGGTAAAATCTGAAGTAACGTAAACCCCATTTTGCCACCGCAACAATTATGTAAATTAACCCATTTTCTAGATATTCAACCATCTTCACTGGACCACCATCTCCCGAATTTGATAACAAATATGTACAGTTTTAATCAGGATATGGCCCACGATTACTTTAGATTCACCACTTGTGATTTCTTATAACAGCCGAAACTGAGGATACACCAGGTGGCAGCACATGTCGCCCAGGTAACATGACGTCTTCCAGTGGCCTGTCGAGTCAGAGCGAACTTCCAATTACACAGGTACGTGTCAGACTAGGTAAAATAAAATAAAAACATTTGGTCAAATACATTTATTTTCTATTCAAAAATTTGCTGTGGAACCTCAGGATTTAACAATGGTGAGGTTTTGCGTGCGTGCGTGCGTGCGTGCGTGCATGCGTGCGTGCTTGCGTGCGTGCGTGCATGCATAATTATGCAAGGGCGACCAAGATATTGCTGCATTATAGAATGCTATTCTTTTAAATACACATCTAACTACATGCCAGTGCAATTGTGAAGATGTTGAAGCAGCCTTGTATCGTACTGAGTCGCTCAGACGGAGATCCTAGCTATGTCAGTGTTCTAAACATATTTATCTGTAAAATTGATGCTTCTAAGAGGCAGGGTTTTATGCAGGATAAAATTATTGCCAGTCACACATGTTTTGGTGGACAAATGGATGTTAACTGTTGAGCTAGTTTACAAACTTTCAGATGTGCCTGACGACCTGAAATGAACTACAAACACACATATGACACCATTTACACTCACTTTCAAGGCATAACTAACAATATCTGTGGTTTTGGAAAACCTTTTTTTGCTCCTTCATTTTTTACCCGTCCACCCATATTTCTGCCCGTCCATATTCGTTTTTACCCGTCCTAATGACGGGTGGATGGGTCTCTACGTAAAGCTGTGCTAAGAGTTATGTTCCGTGCCCAAACAGATTAACCTTGTTGGAAATAACTGTTTAGCAACAGGGATGTAGCACTTTTGCACGTGATTTTCTGGAATGATGTAAAGGTATTCATTTTACAGTAATAGCTTTTACAATGCACATTATTTCCGTCTTAGTGTAAAGAGAAGCTGGAGACGGAAGTGAAATCTCTGCAGCAACAGATACTTCAGATGGAGGCCGCCATTGCTGCCGGGGAAGAGCGTAACCATGGTAACAGCAACTGTGGTGATGCAGTCGACTGTCACAGAACAACGAGCAAAACAGTGCAGTGCACACCGGTGACCCCTAGTGGAGAAACAGGCAGCAGACGGCGTTCACGAACTAAGAAAGTGTCATCACGTGATTTTGCTGTATCACCAAGATCTTCCCAGTTTCACAAGAAGTCGTCGAATTCTGCCAAAAATTCCTCTCAGTTGTCAGGTGACCTCAGTCGTCATGACGACAATGTTGTGGTGAATTTGGTTGACAGCGATAAAGGCGCTTCATCTCCAGACTCCAGCAATGGCAAGTTACAAAGAAGTAGGACAGGCGATACACCAGACACAAATGACAGCCGGTCGTCAACGGATGGCGACGTCAGTTGTCATGGCAACGAGGACGAAGTGTGTGGCAGTGACGAGAATGAAGATATTGATCATGGCACGGATCATGGACGAGACAGCGACACGGATGTGGAAGATGGAGAGATGGAAGGAGGACGTGAGGAGGACGAAGACTTGGGCCTGGACAGCGACGAAGACTTATTCGCCCCGAGTGAAGAAGCAGTCTGTATTCCACAAACCCTTTCCCAGGAAGCCCCCGCTCTGAAGCCTCGGTTCATACCCCCTCTGCTCACCTCCACCCCACGACCTCTTGACCCCACCTCATTACCCCCGCCCTCCAAGCGGCAGACCCCTGAACACGGACGCTCATCAGTGCCACCTGGTGGTGACGACGTGAACTATCTCGATGATGAAGACGTCTTGCCGTCCCTAGAAACGAATGCTTGTGTGGCAGACGACAGCAGTAATAACGGAGGCTCACCGGTGAAAACAGTTGACGTCACTTGTGAGAAACATGTCAACGAAACTGGTTTTGTGAGAAACAGGGTCGGTCTGTCACCAAGAAACGCGGCAGTAACAACAGAACAATGTATCCGTACAAACAATCTAGGTAACAGCCAGAATACAACGAATAAAACACATGTGACAAAATTGCAAACAAACAAAGAGAATGTCATCGGAGATGATTTAAACAGTGGACGTTTCTCTGGTAGAGAGAGGAATTCTTGTCTTAACAAGAGCAAAACCTTGCAACGTTATAATGAAAGTGTCACTGAAGATGCCAGGGACAGTTGGCAGTCAGCTAATGTCAGCAGGGACAGTGACAGAAACACTTGCCTCAGAGAAGTCACAATGAGTGGTGACACGTCGGAGGACATAGAGAAAGACTTGCCATGTGAAGACAATAAAACAACTAAACGGTCATCGCCTGTTACAACAATGGTGGCGCCACCACACGGTAGACACCAGAAAGAGGCTGCGAATCGAGGCGCTGAGAGGGAGGATGGCTTCCCTCAGAGACCAGACTGGGTGTTTATTGCGTCAGGCATCAATAAAACCACACAACAGGTAGGTGATATTTAATTATGATTTAGAGGTGTAAACGTTTCAATTAATCCTTCGCCCTAGATTAGCATCTTTCAATTTTTATCAATTATTATGTCGATACAGATTAATAATTCATATATGGTGACTAATCAACTGTTTTAATTTTTGTGTGATTTTAATATGTATTTTATTTTAATATATAGAGTGTAATTGACTGAATGTTGCTGTTAACCACTGGACTTGAATCAATTAAAATATATTTAAAGAAACAAGTCGACATATTAAAGGGTACTCCTGAAAAGAATCTATTTTGACATCTTATGTCATACCGTTACCAAAAATACGAACTATATACAATCATCAACCGCTGGTCAGGACACATTTTCCATGGATCATGGTTTTGGTTTCGTCTTACATCTGAAAAACAAGTGAATTTTATTTAATTTTGCTAGCATATATTTCTATTTATGCATAAAACATTGGGCTAATTCAGTACTACTTTAAATAATCTAGTCAAAACTGACGGCTTCTTTTGAAGACAACTTTTGAAATGTATTTTTTAACACGGATGAGAATTGTGCGAGAACAGGTGACTTGTGTACATATCATTACGTCCTGTCCATGTCTGTTGCCAGCCCTGCATCGATAGACTAGTTCGTCTGCTTGGAGCCAAGTTTGTGTCACGCTATTCCCTGGCCGTTACTCATGTACTGGTCAATGCAGGTGGGTGTGACCTTGCGACTTGCATTATATAATATCATAAATTACCTTCACTATATACATATTTAAATAATCATTTGAATGTTTTTTTAAGAAGCTGCTATAAAGTTATATAAGGAAGTAACTCTAAATTGCTTCTTAAAAAAATTAAAATATATATAATATTCATACACTGTATATGTTAGTATATATATATATATATATATATATATATATATATATAAGTATATATATATAATATATATGTATATATATATAATATATATATATATATATATATATATATATATAATTATACAGGGAACTAATTAAATAATTCTGCATCTTGCCTGACAGTCATTGAACAATAATTATACAAATTTTACATAAATAGGTATGTGTAAAAATATTATATAATGACAACTGCATTTGTTTGACAGTGCCCCCTGGTGGCCGGCGGTGTGCGAGGACATTGAAGTACTTCCAGGGCATCGCTGGGGGTAAGTGGGTGGTCAACATCCACTGGGCCCTCGACTCACTGACCACTCACACTCTCCAGCCAATGGTAATGACCGGTCAAGTCTTTATTCCCTGTTCATTAAACTGCCTTCCAATGGTGTCGTCACTAATCAGTTCATCCTTTTTCAGTCTGTCTTTCATTTCTGTACTCATTCATAAGACGTTCTCTTTCTTTTTGTACAACTTTTATTTCTGTACTTTTTGGAACAGCCCAACTCCTTCCTGTCGAAGAGTAAGTTATTACTTAGATAGCACTCTTGTAAACTTGTCTTTACTAAACCAATGACCTTGTTGCAGGAGTTGTTAAAACCCTCTCTCTTGAGACTTTAGGAGGATGTGGTTTGTTTACTCAAGATTCTGTCTGTCTGCAGGAGGATTACGAGATTTCTTCCGACACTGGCTCCATTGGTACCCACAATGCACCTCAACGGGCCCGATGCGCCAATGAGTCATTGTTGCGCAACTACGAAATATGTTGCCATGGCACCTTCAAAGACCTTACAAGAGGTGGGTATACTGAAAACCACCATGACATATTAAGATTCTGAGAAATAAAAACGTTTTCGAGAGGTTAAAAATAAAAAAAACTACTTTGTAAATAATGAAATAAATACAATTATGTCATCCAGATAAAACACCTCGCATCGTCCTGTTCTTCAGATGATCTGTGTGACTTAGCGGAAGCTTGTGGCGCTATGACCATCCAGGAGCCGTCAATGTTCACCTTTGACCCTGACAAAGTGCAGGTCATCATTGTCGAGAACAGTGCCACAACCAAGATGGCCGAGCTGCAGAGTGAGTATTGTTTTGATATTGCGAGGTGCTTGCAAATGTTTTTCAACATTAAAACTCTTCGTGCATGTTGAGTTTATATGAACTAGTTTGTAAAAAGCCTGTGTATGATACTAGCAATGAAAATATCTAGATTAGGTAAACATAAAATATTCACATACATTGTAATCTTTCCTGAAATAATTTTCTATTGGTAAAGAACATAATAATAAGATAATTTCTAATGCACCTAAATCCTTGGAAACCAAGCTCAGAGGCGCATTAACAGGTTGGTGAATCTCAAAACCAAAAACCTGTTCCCAAGTTATCAGCCACGGTGGAAAAGCTAGGTTGTAAGAGTAAGCTTTTAAATGATGGCGGAACCGATTATTAAACTTATAAAAATATTTGTTTTCTGCAAGTTTGTTTATCCTTCCAGAGTTCCAGCGCCGCTACCAGGTGGCGCTAGCGCAGAAAGAATGGCTGCTGGACTCGATCAGTGTCTACGACATCCAGCCTTTGGAAGAGTACGTCATTGACGACCCAGCGACACGACGACAGTGACACGACGACAGTGACACGACGACAGTGACACGACGACAGTGACGACCCAGTGACACGACGACAGTGACACGACGACAGTGACGACCCAGCGACACGACGACAGTGACACGACGACAGTGACACGACGACAGTGACAACCCAGCGACACGACGACAGTGACACGACGACAGTGACACGACGACAGTGACACGACGACAGTGACACGACGACAGTGACGACCCAGCGACACGACGACAGTGACACGACGACAGTGACACGACGACAGTGATGACCCAGCGACACGACGACAGTGACATGACGACAGTGACGACCCAGCGACACGACGACAGTGACACGACGATAGTGACATGATGACAGTGACGACCCAGCGACACGACGACAGTGACACGACGACAGTGATGACCCAGCGACACGACGACAGTGACACGACAACAGTCACGACCCAGCGACATAACGACAGTGACGACCCAGCGACACGACGACAGTGACACGACGACAGTGACATCTGTGTTGAATGTCTCCTAAATCCTAATGCAGCTAGAATGAGTTGCGCAAGATTGAGATTTAGCAAAATTTCAATTTCTTGTTTGCATATGAATTGTGGGCTGTGTTTTGGTAGACACTGGGAGTGTTCACCTATTCAACTCTCTGTACGGAAAGTGGTTGATACAAAATCTACCAGATGGAGCCACTATTGTCTTGTTCAACTCCTCCGTTCTTGCAGCGACATTCACTTTGTTAGTTATAAATGTCTTTTTACCATTTTTGAGGTATGGGAATCAGATTAACTGATATGAATTACTGACTGCCATGAATGACTGGCAGGTCCTACTGTGTTTACTCTTTACTCAGACCTGTCTTTACTGAAGCATGATTGTTAACATATCTTCATTAAATAAGTATATATTATAATTACTTAAACATTATTTTGTTTTGATATATGTAAATAGTAGTTTCTACCTTCTGAAGGACTTGCAAAGTATTAGCATTCGGGTTCTAGGATACTATTTTGTTAGTTCTGACCAATATCTTAAATTAATCATTAACAGTATTCTAAGAGATTTGAATGTCAAAATCTCGAATCGATTCCCCTTATTACTTTACATTTGTCTTTTCTTTATTATAACTCCACCTTTCACAATAAACACACTTAAATGTATCAATTTTAAAATCACTTTCTGATCTGGACATAATGACCGTTGCTTTTTGCCAATTAAAACATAGATGTATTCATGGATATAAGGAATGTTGCATGTATATCGGTCTAGCCAAATGTTATTTGTAGGAATAGTAATATTACGGGAAGAGTTCACTACATTAGCCAAAACATTTTTGATACAATCTTTGTGAAATGGTTGCTCGTAATAGTAAAATAGGTCAACCCTAATAATTACAAACAGAAAGGTATTCATTCATTAGTGCTATATAATGCATCAGAATCAACGCCACTGTAGATAGTTAATTTCATAGAAACTTCTCTTGGACGTAGTGTACCAATTACAGCAAGGCATGAATTCAAGCTTTCTGAAATGCCGGTACACTATATACTGGTCTACTGAATAGACTATGGCAACACAGTAGTGAACTCTGACTCTGCAAGATTGTAACAACAACAGTGTCATGTACAATATATTATTTAATAATATAATGATGTATATACAGATTACAATACTACGTTAGTATTGTTATTTGGCACGATAATGTATTTATATTGTAATAAAGCGTATTGTGTGTAACAAAAGACAAACTGTGTGGTGACATTGTAACGGTGTGGTGACATTCTTAACACGTAAAGTAGCATGCATCCACTGCATTGCACGAATCTTTGTATATAACTGTAAAAAATGAAGCGTTCTAGCCATACAGGAGTTCACCGGTAAAGGCGGTGACGAAATACCAGATATTACAAAAAGAACACATCGGTTTTCAACAGCTTCACACAAGTACATTTTCGACCTGTTCACCTGTTAAAACGCACGTTTCTTCCACTCCTGATTACAAAGTTAGCATCTCCGCCGATTACGAGATTTCTCTAATTAATGTATTAAATTAATTAACATCCATCAACAAACAAGCGCTATCGTCAATGACATCACACACAGAGAGGAGCACATCTAGGTACATCAATATAAAACTGACAGGCTGGCTACATGATCCCTGTGTCCCCAATGCCAACTGACCATTCACTGGACAGCCCCACATAAACAGATGTTACATGTGTAAAACGAAGGCAAAACTACAAAGAAAAACAGCAAACTGGTAACCATTCGTAGCCTGGCATGTCATGGTAAGCCAAACTGTGCACTATGGATATGCCCTTTGCAAAGTGGGTATCAGGTAGTGAAATTTAGTTTTGCCCCTTTTGGGATTTCCTGGAATACGAGCTTTAAAATAATACCTCATTTCTTGAAATACCTTAAGCATGTTTTATTTATTGCCAAAAGCAAACTTAACTCATAGAAGCTAACTGACAACATGCCGTGGTAGGATGGCTATCCCTATGTCTTGCTTTTAAAACATTCCATTAGAGGTTCCACAGGTGCCTGTTTTGGCATCTGACTTCCACGTTGTTTTTGCATGACAATCATGCCAGGTCACCATGGCTACCAATATGCAAATGAGTTTATATTTTCTTTCATCACACAAATAACATGCAGAAGGGTTGCTGACATATGGGTATACAGGTAGTGACATATGGGTATACAGGTAGTCTATGTAGCCTGTCCACTTAAAACATAAACCACAGCCTCTACACAATATTGCACAAACAGGGAAACAAAAATTCAAAAAAACGATACAATGTTGCAAGTTTTTGCACATTGAACACACAACTGCAGATGGTTGCTATAGCAACCATACAGTTACCATGGCAACAGCGCACTGGGATTGATAACTCACCAGTAATGGGTTCTGTCACTTCAACCAGCTGCTATAGTTTCCAGATATATACACAATCGCACAGCTGCATTGGATGCGAATGACGCTTATGAATATACAACGAATAAGCCCTATAGACAGCGACAACTTACCTAGCATTACAGCGGCATACGCCACGCGATCACAATAATATGTACATTGTTAATCTTACAAATTGCAACAGCAGTTAAATCTTATCATATTTCATCACACTCTGTGGAATATTTCATATAAATTTCATATAAAGCACTATGTGGTGTTGGCCTCGTAAACATTAACAACGTATTGCATCAAATCCTTCCTCCGTTTCAAGTGCGGTGACAATTTCTTGACCTCTATTTTAGCTAGACCTGGAGATATGAATAACATTGCATTGCAGAGTGTGTGGAATAACATTGCAAAGTGTGTCTTCATGTTTCAGAAATTATAGTTTTACCATCAGTTAGTTCACAACGAAGGCTAAATGAGAAATGCGGAAATAATCTTATCTAAATTATCAGACTAAGTTTACAATTCTTATCATCTTATCTCCAACAAATTACAACATGATAATAGAAAGTTCCTTGAGTTAATCATTGTAGCCATGTTAACTGATGCTTTTAATTGTTTGCTTGAATAAAATATCACTACATTTAACCTAAATAAAAAAGTTGAATAATAATTCTTGATTAAAAATTGATAATTTAACTTTATTGATATTAATGAAGCTAGGAACAATAAAAAAATTACTTCTTTCCCATAAACCAACAGGCCAACTTGTGTTTGGTTACAAAAAATAATTTTACCAGAAAATAATTAAAAACTAATTTGCCAATGCAATCACCTTTTTTCAATAAAAAAATGTGTTCAGTTTAACAGAAGCTCTGTTTAGATTTAAGATGTACAACGTTTCTTCAACAAAGCAATAATTTACACAAATCATTGGTGATAAAAACAGCAAGTGACAGACAGGCTTATAGTAAATGCTTCATGAAATAACATTTAACATTAGTCGCTAGTACAAACACAAACCTCATCCTATGATTTACGCCAAGAATGCTATTTAGTCTGGTTATTTAGTCTGGTTAAGTTGGACTGACATCAAAATGGGAGTGTAGTTTAAATCAAACCTTCTTATGAATATTCCGACTATGACAATTGCGTAAAAATGCAATGTGATGCCGACTGGAAGCCGCATGCGATCACACACAGAATGCCTCAAGCAGTGTCATTACATGTGCAGGTTTGGGGCCTCCTAGACAAACCACGGGGAAATTATACGCACATATATGGCATGGCGATCACAGTGAAAAATTATGGCTAAAATAATGCATGTGTATCTCAAGATAACGCATGACATCTCTCCACCGGTTGACGGTGACTTGACAGTCAACACTGAGAGTCTGTGTCTGTGTCACTGCAAGTGACGATGACATGTCGGTGGATGACAATTCAATGGTGACACTGACCCTACTTGTTCGTTGTTAGCTGTGTCGCATTGCTGCGTTTGGGGGGAGGGGGTGGCACTTTCTTCTTAGCCCCTGCCCCCTCCAGTCCCTCCATCAGTTCTGGCGGTGGAGGGGGCAAATCACTGAGGCTGTCGCCCCGCACCATCCCCGACGTAGCCGGTGCTGCCACCTGGGGACAGGCTGGCTTATTGGCGGGGCGCGGCGGCTGCTGTTTCTGCGCCAGCGTTCGTTGTAAGTCTGCCATGAAGTTCTTCGACACGGCACTGTCGCCGTGGAATGACAGCTTCGTGTGCAGACCCCTTTTCGGTGGCGGTGGGGGCTTCGTTTTTGCCGCCGATATCGCCGGAGACACCGGACCCGACGATGAGCGTCTATGCCAGGGGGAGCCACCATTCGGCTGGGGCGACTCGGGCGTAGGTGATGATAGGGGGCGCTGTGAACCGGGGCGAGGTGACTGTGGTTTCATGGGTACCGCTGGAGGCGTGTGGGACGCCCTGAAGCTCCCTCTCGACTGGTTGGACGACGTGCTTGGAAATCGGTTCCGAGACACGGCCGCCGGTGAACATCCATCGGGAATGTCCTCTCCTTGTTCTGTGGCGCCCTCTAGCTGGAAAGCCTGTAGTGTGTGTGGACTAGGGGGTGCTGGGAAGTCCTGCTGACTCGTCTGTGCCTGAAGCACGGCCACAGACTTGGGGGGTGTAGGGGGCGGAACGGGTTTTTTCGACACGGGCGGTGCGTGTGTTTTCAACGACGGGGCGCGCTCGAGGCTTCCGTTCGGTTTCGGCGATCGCTTTATCGTGTTCAAGCACTGCTCTGCTATGTGTCTCGTCGTTTCCGTGGTAACGGGTAGCATCGGAGCCATTTTAGCGACTGAGTTGTCCGCACTGTCCTGTCTCGTGGCGGCACTGCCATTGAGTCTGAGGGGTGAATGTACGCCACCCCCGTTCTGTTTTGTTGGCGTCCGTGGGGGGTTATCAACAAAACTACTCTGTCGTCCGACCACAGCCATCGGCTGAACACGCTTCACCGGCGAAGTCGACACTTTGATCGTTTCAACAACCTGCCTGTTCGTTTCTATGACAACCTTGTCAATATCCATGGCAACCACAGTCGTTGATTCACCTTGGTTGTTTTCCATGCCGACGTAATCGACATGCCTGCTGGTATCCATGACAACCATGTTGGCACCCTTCGTGTCCCTCGTGTCCACGGAGATACCCCTTGTGTCTATGGCGACTCTACCCACGTCCACAGACAACTTCTTTGCCTGCATGACAGGTTTGTTAGCTGCCGTGCGCTCGTCCTTAGCAACTGAACTGGTATCCACGGCAACCTTGTTTGGCTCCATGAGGACTTTACTTGGGTCCCACGTAGCGACGTTCTCCTTCGCACTGTCGTAGTTGTGTTTTAGTTGTTCTCCAAACTGAAACAGATTTAACCAGATTATTATTATTGACACCAACAACCTGCAAATGCCAGGTGGGCAAGCAACCCTTGATTTATGGTGACTCCAAAAAAAAAATTTGTAAGAAAGTTACTTACTTTGGAGCATATTTAGTGAAACGTAAGATGTTTCAACAAAGACTCATAGCTAATGGATTGAAATGTCATACGTTTCAAAAAACATGCTCCAAAGTAGATTTCTTACAATATAGCCTGTGCTTTATTGGAAGCCCAACATTTTGTTATCAGCATTAAACCTACCCTTACGAGATATGTCAATTTGATTTTTACCATCATATTAATGCTGCATACATTTAAGCAAAATACATACACTATCTTTTTATATAATCATACTAATATGACAATGTGCTGAATGGATAGATTAAATGTAAAAGAATAAAGTGTTTTCCATTAAAATAAAACCTACAGCACAGCCTCAGGCAGTGGGGATGAGAGCAGGGATGGAGAGGCTGGAGAGGCTGCAGGCGAGAACATAATTCAAATGGAGATATAGTGTCATAAAATATATTTAAATGGGTGGAACTGAGAGAGGGTGGAACTGAGAGAGGGTGGAACTGAGAGAGGGTGGAACTGAGAGAGGGTGGAACTGAGAGAGGGTGGAACTGAGAGAGGGTGGAACTGAGAGAGGGTGAGAGCAACACAGTTATTTTGATAGCTTTCTCAAGAGTGGAATAAGTTAACTGACGTAGCCCTCATCCTCATCCCAGACGGGATGTGGGAGAAGAAGAAGGCCTCAGCCCACTGTGTGTGGAGCAGCCAGGGGTGACCCTACCTTGGCCACTCTGATGGCCGTGGTCCACAGCACCGCCGTCGCGGCGTCGTCGGCACACAGGTACTTGATGTATTTGGACGTCTTCTTCTGGATGCGAGCGTGCTGCAACGACCACACAGCCACACTGATGACACGGGCACACTGGTAGCTCATTGGCTGCTTTGTATCATGTGACTTGTTTATTTAAACAACCTCAGGAATGTCTTGGTCACTACACTGGTTTATGCTGCAGGTGGCTCCATATGTATGGTAATTACATGTAGTGATTATAGAACTTGACATGACACGCCGTGTGTGTCAGCTGGTGACAACTTGACATGACACGTCGTGTGTGTCAGCTGGTCACAACTTGACATGACACGTCGTGTGTGTCAGCTGGTCACAACTTGACATGACACGTCGTGTGTGTCAGCTGGTCACAACTTGACATGACACGTCGTGTGTGTCAGCTGGTCACAACTTGACATGACACGTCGTGTGTGTCAGCTGGTCACAACTTGACATGACACGTCGTGTGTGTCAGCTGGTCACAACTTGACATGACACGTCGTGTGTGTCAGCTGGTCACAACTTGTGGCGTCTGCCAGTGTGTGTATTAATACAGCAAACAACTACTAGTACCTCTTTCAAATAGAATGGCTTATGTATAATATGTGGGTAATTCAAGCCCATACTTATCAACCTTGAGCTGGCCACACCTGTCAACACTGAGTGGGCCACACCTGTCAACACTGAGTGGGCCACACCTGTCAACACTGAGTGGGCCACACCTGTCAACCCTGAGTGGGCCACACCTGTCAACACTGAGTGGGCCAAACCTGTCCACACTGAGTGGGCCACACCTGTCAACACTGAGTGGGCCACACCTGTCAACACTAAGTGGGCCACACCTGTCAACACTGAGTGGGCCACACCTGTCAACACTGAGTGGGCCACACCTGTCAACCCTGAGTGGGCCACACCTGTCAACACTGAGTGGGCCACACCTGTCAACACTGAGTGGGCCACACCTGTCAACACTGAGTGGGCCACACCTGTCAACACTGAGTGGGCCACACCTGTCAACACTGAGTGGGCCACACCTGTCAACACTGAGTGCGCCACACCTGTCAACACTGAGTGGGCCACACCTGTCAACACTGAGTGGGCCACACCTGTCAACCCTGAGTGGGCCACACCTGTCAACACTGAGTGGGCCACATCTGTCAACACTGAGTGGGCCACACCTGTCAACACTGAGTGGGCCACACCTGTCAACACTGAGTGGGCCACACCTGTCAACCCTGAGTGGGCCACACCTGTCAACACTGAGTGGGCCACACCTGTCAACACTGAGTGCGCCACACCTGTCAACACTGAGTGGGCCACACCTGTCAACACTGAGTGGGCCACACCTGTCAACCCTAAATGGGTCATAACTGTCAACCCAACCAGATAAGCTGCTCACAGAAATCCGCCCACAAACAGATATTGACCTTTTGTGACCCGACCTTTGACCTGTAGTGACCCCACCACTGACCTTTAGGGCAAAACCGTGCTCTGTGGGAGCCTTGTACTTCTTCTTCCAGCCAAGAGACGTGTAGACTTCCACGTAGTCCAGCTTCTGGAGACACACGAGGTCCTTGGACGACTGCAACAACATGAGGACAACAACATGAGTGAACAACACTGACATGATGACTGCAACAACATGAGTGAACAACACTGACATGATGACTGCAACAACATGAGAACAACAACATGAGTGAACAACACTGACATGACAACTGCAACAACATGAGAACAACACTGACATGACGACTGCAACAACATGAGAACAACAACATGAGTGAACAACACTGACATGACGACTGCAACAACATGAGAACAACACTGACATGACGACTGCAACAACATGAGAACAACAACATGAGTGAACAACACTGACATGACGACTGCAACAACATGAGAACAACACTGACATGACGACTGCAACAACATGAGAACAACAACATGAGTGAACAACACTGATATGACGACTGCAACAACATGAGAACAACAACATGAGTGGACAACACTGACATGACGACTGCAACAACATGAGAACAACAACATGAGTGGACAACACTGACATGACGACTGCAACAACATGAGAACAACACTGACATGACGACTGCAACAACATGAGAACAACAACATGAGTGAACAACACTGATATGACGACTGCAACAACATGAGAACAACACTGACATGACGACTGCAACAACATGAGAACAACAACATGAGTGGACAACACTGATATGACGACTGCAACAACATGAGAACAACAACATGAGTGGACAACACTTACATGACGACTGCAACAACATGAGAACAACAACATGAGTGGACAACACTTACATGATGACTGCAACACCATGAGAACAACACTGACATAACGACTGCAACAACATGGGTGAACAACACTGACATGATGACTGCAACAACATGAGTGAACAACACTGACATGACGACTGCAACAACATGAGTGAACAACACTTACATGACGACTGCAACAACATAAGTGAACAACACTTACATGACGACTGCAACAACATGAGTGAACAACACTTACATGACGACTGCAACAACATGAGTGAACAACACTTACATGACGACTGCAACAACATGAGTGAACAACACTTACATGACGACTGCAACAACATGAGTGAACAACACTTACATGACGACTGCAACAACATAAGTGAACAACACTTACATGACGACTGCAACAACATGAGTGAACAACACTTACATGACGACTGCAACAACATGAGTGAACAACACTTACATGACGACTGCAACAACATGAGTGAACAACACTTACATGACGACTGCAACAACATGAGTGAACAACACTTACATGACGACTGCAACAACATGAGTGAACAACACTTACATGACGACTGCAACAACATAAGTGAACAACACTTACATGACGACTGCAACAACATGAGTGAACAACACTTACATGACGACTGCAACAACATGAGTGAACAACACTTACATGACGACTGCAACAACATAAGTGAACAACACTTACATGACGACTGCAACAACATGAGTGAACAACACTTACATGACGACTGCAACAACATGAGTGAACAACACTTACATGACGACTGCAACAACATAAGTGAACAACACTTACATGACGACTGCAACAACATGAGTGAACAACACTTACATGACGACTGCAACAACATAAGTGAACAACACTTACATGACGACTGCAACAACATAAGTGAACAACACTTACATGACGACTGCAACAACATGGGTGAACAACAACATGAGGGACAGGACAGTCACACACCACAATGATAATATTTCATAGGAAGCATCAAAAATCCTGCTTTTTTAAAACACTTGTATTTGCATGCAATGTGTTATATAGTTATGTATAATCATAGTCGTTGTTCTGCATACAGAATAAAAAAAGATTAACATGGTCATTGGTGCACATAATACGCTAAAGGCATGTAACTTGTATGAGATGTAGTGATGTTTTCTCTGCCTTACTTAAACAGTCACGTATCACAGAGCACACATTTCTGGCTCTTATCCAATACGAGCCTATGTCACTTAGTGCTGGAGTCACGTATAACATATGCTGTGAATATATATACCAATGCATACTATACTTAGAAACTAATAGACTACATGACACGACATGACGCTACACTACACACGGACACAGATAAATAGACTTTGACAAGACACCCACCTTACTCTTCCCCTTTGGGTTGTAGTAGATTCCCGAGGCGCGCAGGACAAAGTGGTACTTCTTCCACGCCTTCTTCCCCTCCAGCTTCAGATACAACATTGTCTCGACCCTCGGGATGCGGGCCTGGCCCGACCCAAAGTACTCCTGGAACAGTCAACGAACACAGCTCAAGTCCTGCGGCAGGACGCACTCGCATCACAGCGTTTGATTCTCAAAGACACTGGCGCTAAATGAGTCGTCTTGTTATTGATATCAAACCTCAAGGCCTGTGTCAGTGAGGGGGAAGGGTTGGTTAGTTCATGCTTCTGTTTATTGATGTATTTAGTAAACAACAAAAACATCGCCATAGCAAAACAATCACCAGTTCGGAAATCATTTAGCATTGTTAGGACACAATACAATAATCTTAACCACAGAATACAATCAAACAAGAAACGTTTAGATTATATTGTAATATTACTGTGAAATGTCATCATTTCTGGTGATTCTAAACACTTACCAAAGCTCAAAATTACACTTGTGTGTTAGACCTTAACAACAAGATTTGCTAGCGGAGAAGTGAAATTTTAACCACTTGTTGTCTGTTGGGCAATTGACCGTTTACAGCCAGGATGACCAGAACAATCATGTGGTACAGACAAGTGAACGTTTGGTTCTACTTCCCTGCTAGACATGTAGACCATTCCACAAGTTTTGAGTCTTGCTTACTACAGACTACATCTCACATTTTGATATTTGAGTGAGTCTGAATTTTAGTGAAGGGGACTTGGTATCGATTATTTAAGTTGGAAATAAAATGAGACCTTTTATAGTGTGGAAGCAATGCATTGTGGGAGAGGTCATACCTGAATAAGAATCTGCTTCTCGTCCTCTGAGTAGACGTGTTGGTCGGCGTCAGTGTCTGCCAGCAAGTACCGCTGCAGTAGAGGAGTTAGTGTGAAACACAACGAGGCAAGTTCAACTCACTCAGACAGACATGCACAACACAACACTGGGGTTAGCCACCTTGTAGAACGAAACCGCAAACAGATGCACCAACAGCTTGGTAAATTACGAACGGTGAAAGGTGCAAGAAAGGTGATTGTTTATTATCATGGCAGTGTGTGTGTGTGTGTGTGTGTGTGTGTGTGTGTGTGTGTGCGTGTGGTGTGGAGTGTGTGTGCTGTGTGTGTGTGCGTGCGTGCGTGCGTGCCTGCGTGCGAGCGAGTGTGTGTCTGTGTGTGTGGTGGGGTGTGTGTGTGTGGGGGTGTGGTGAGTGAGTGAGTGAGTGAGTGAGTGTGTGTGTGTGTGTGTGTGTGTGTGTGTGTGTGAGAGCGAGTGTGCGGGTGTGGTGTGGGTGTGGTGTGTGTGGTGAGTGTGGGTGGGTGGGTGGGTGGGTGGGTGGGTGGGTGGGTGGGTGGGTGGGTGGGTGGGTGGGTCGGTCGGTCGGTCGGTCGGTCGGTCGGTCGGTCGGTCGGTCGGTCGGTCGGTCGGTCGGTCGGTCGGTCGGTCGGTCGGTCGGTCGGTCGGTCGGTCGGTCGGTCGGTCGGTCTGTGTATGCACACTTGAAAAGCAAATATTTAACACCATACGTTTTTCTTTTAATGACTAACCATGTTTTAATGACTTCATTCCTGGAGTTATTAATTACGATTGATCTTCATTTTGAATCTCCTACCTCTGGCTTGAGGAAGACATCGTATTTGTCTGGCCTCTCGAGGAATATCAGCCGATTGGTTGAATCTCGTGTCCATGGCAACAGGTTCTCAACAAGAAACTCATGATCTTCGATCAGCCGTTCTGCAACACAGGAAGTGGGTCGGGTCAAGAGGCAATGTAGGTTAAAGGTCACTGAAACAATGGCAGATTGTTTAAGTGATCAAACATTCCTCAAAACACTGACCACAACTTATTTACACAATCGATCATGGAGCAGTTTTGACAAACTGATGCAGGACTATGAAAATTAAACTGATTCCCAACGTAAGCTACGTATGCACAAGACATACCTAGAGTTGTATCAGATGACCTCTGTGACCACTGATGACTAAGCTGACCACAACTCACCCATATAGATCTCAGGCAGCTCCTCGATGACTGACCAGTGGACACTTGGGTCAGAGTGGTTCTTGACCACGAGAATATCACAGATTTGGGCCACGGTCATTGTCTCGTCCACCAGGATGCTCTTGCAGCTGTTGTCAGTTGTGTAGATGCGCACGAATAACTGCAACAAGACCACACACAGTGTAGCAAGACCACCCACAGTGTAGCAAGACCACACACAGTGTAGCAAGACCACCCACAGTGTAGCAAGACCCAACACAGTGTAGCAAGACCCAACACAGTGTAGCAAGACCACACACAGTGTAGCAAGACCACACACAGTGTAGCAAGACCCAACACAGTGTAGCAAGACCCAACACAGTGTAGCAAGACCCAACACAGTGTAGCAAGACCACCCACAATGTAGCAAGACCACACACAGTGTAGCAAGACCACACACAGTGTAGCAAGACCACACACAGTGTAGCAAGACCACACACAGTGTAGCAAGACCACACACAGTGCAACAAGACCACACACAGTGCAACAAGACCATACACCACATGCAAGTGCACGCACGCACGCACGCACGCACGCACGCACGCACACACACACACACACTTACTGCAACAAGACCACATGTACTGCAGTGACGTTATTGTAAGTAAATGTCTAGTTGCACCGTGGTGATCACGTCATGTTGTTATACTGTGACTTTCAATCATCAGTTACTACAGAATCCAATCCTTAGGACTGGTCAAGGCACTTTACCCTTCACTTCAGAGCTCTTACTGAACAGTGAACACCACTTGGAATTCTCTGGAAAACTTTCAGACTCTGTAATTAATCCACAAAGGTTATCCATACACAAATATCCACCACTTCAACTACTGGTGTACCAGATACTCACTCATACAGCTGAGTGAACCCAAACAATGCAGAGTGAATTTGCCCAAGGTTCAGAATGGCACCAGATGATTCCAACCTGGGTTCTCTCGGTGCCTTACAAGCCCCCCCCCCCCCCCCCTTGGGACCATCTGCTTCCTTGGCATTGATTGAAAGGCACAATGGCTGGTTCAAAAACACTCTGGCAATGTTGGTGGAACTAAATGTAAGCTTTGAAACAACGATCGGCAGCAAAATACTACCCCAGTTTCCTCTCCACCAATCCAGTGGTCTACTGACATCTGGGCTCAGTCGTCGACGTCCTAAGACACAACTATTGGCATGCAATTTTACTTCCATATCCATGAATGATTTGACTCAGAAAATGTTAGGAAAATTGTGCCTGTTTTGTAGATTCATCCTACTGAACAAGTGCAACACTTATACAGTAATACTAAATAATGTTAGTGTCCATCTAACAAGACAAGCACACGTCAATAACTGTATGATCCCTTGCTCACTAATAAATCACATGGTTTTTTCGGTACATTTGATTGGGACATATTGTGTGCTGATTTCCCTGGAGGTCAATGCCTTGGATGTGGCAATTTTTATAAACATAAATGGATGAAAGCATAAATAACGGTATAGTTATACTTTATTTTAAAACAAATACCATATGGTTTTAAATACACTACTACCCCTGTCACTTATGTGGAAAATAAATAGTAAACAATTCCAAAACCCAAACAATTGTAAACACCACATTATCCACCAGGTGTCAGAACAAGCAATATGTGGTTTCATGTTTGATCAACAGGGATGCTCAGAATCATTACAACCAGCACACTCACAGCACTAATCACTGGAATATACAAGGTTATTAAAAGGATAATATTCATAATTACAAGACTAATGCGGGTATAAATCCAACCTACTCTTATTAAACAAAATCCGCTGAATCTTGATCTATGCTGACTACTGATTTGGTATCAAACCTGAATGCTGTTCTGCCACTAGAATCTTGCTCAGGGAAATCTGGTTTTTGTGTTAGTTTCTTGATATCTGTAGATTCTGGTGTTTGTGACCTAGAAGTCATCTCACTTGTGCTGTATGCAAACTTAACTGTCTTAACAATGCAAACTTTTCAGAAAATGTACATCTACTACAAAGTATATCATATCACAAATGGGCATCAAAATGACAAGTGACATGACATCTGCAACAAGGAAAATATATCATGACATTTTGTACTACCGTGAAAAAGTGTTCTATAACATGTTAAGATGCTATAACATTTAAAACTGTCCAGTGACAGCATTTAACATCTGAGAATGCAAAGAATGCCAGTTGTCATCATTGGTGTTCAACTTATCCTTGAAATATCATGCTAGAAACACTACACAACTTGAACGGATCAGTCTAGACAGACGGCAGAAAGATTAGCAACCTCTGATTCACAGATGACATCGATGTAATCACTGGAATGGAGGAGGAATTATAAGAACGTACAAAAACACTGGAAAGAACATCGCGTGCCCACGCAATGGACATCAACTCAGAGAAAAGCAAGATCACAGCCAATGGTAGAATAACTTCTTAACAATGAAACCAATTTACCGATGATTAATTTTACTTGTAAAGCAATATATATATATATATATATATATATATATATATATATATATATATATATATATATATATATGGTGAAAATTACACTCAACACCAATTTATGGATGAGATATATAACTAGGGAAATAAGTTATAACCTTTGATATTAAAATAAAAAAGAGTTTTAACTGATTAAGGTATATACCAGTGATGTTGGTCTAGTGATATTATTTCAATTGCTGTATAGACCATTATTATGCCCAGTGTTATACAACTGAGAAATTGACATTTGTTTCAAACACTAGCTGGAGAATGCCAAGGAGATCTGTTGTTTCATAGCTGTCCCACTTGGCAATATCATGCAAGAAGCATACAGAGTAATACACAATCTCTATCAACAGCAGAAATATCTGCAGTTTCATTCACAGATGACAACGATCTAATCGCTGAAACGGAGCCAGTTCAAGACCTTAGACAAATACTGGAAAGAACAGGACATGCACACGGAATAGAAACAAGCCCAGACTAGAGCAACAGCCCCAAGAACTATGACATTAATGAACAGAGAAGGCCTTGAAGAAGTGTCATCATCATCTACCTCTGGTCGACCATTTCCTCTGCGAGTGACTCCACAGACGTAATAGGCACACGGGTACACCTGGCAACATCAGGAGTAGCAGGACTCACGCAGATATGGGCAACAACATTATCAAAACAATAACAATAACATGACTTTACCCCCGCCCGGTTGCTTCAGTGCTGATATATCGATGCAAACGCTGGACTCTGAAAGCCAAGTCTGAATGAAGAGTATATTTTAATGGTGCTAGGAGTAGGTATCTTGTTTTTCAACAGGTTATTGTTGTAAACCCAACTAAAATTTTGCTTTATAATAGCACAGATTTATGTTATTCAGGATGCTCTATGTCTAGGCAATTGTATGTCTCCTGCTAATATAAAAACACCATGCTTTCAATAGTAATTACTGTATCATAATTTGTTACAAACTAATCCAGAATGCTACGAGACTTCAAAATCCGCCAATGGAAAAACACCAGTCTATACCAGTGTGCATGGCTGACAATTGGAACAGAATGCAATGCTAAGTACTGTGCATTCATTAATGGTTAATTACATAAAGGTTCATCTGGTGTCTGCAGATTATCATCAGAGCTGACTGAAGGCAGCAGGCACTGGGGACACACCACAAGATGACCAGTTATCTAATTGTCATCTAATGACCCATGCATTAATGAAATTGCATTCCTGGTCCTTCCACCCAGCCCAGCTGTGGGCTGAATGGAACCAGATTATACAGACTACCTGGTATTTCAGGGGGGGTCCACAGACCTCCCAACCCCCAGCCTAGCCGGATATTGCGGACTATAATAATCAAAATCTTTCCGGAGCGCAGCATTTATGTGATTATTCTTAGCCGAGCAATTGGCCTTGCAGTGCTTATAGGCCTGAGCGGTGAATCCACTTCTTGGTGCGGTATTTTACTTCCCGCTTGTAGAGCAGATCGAGTACATGCCAGTAATTACTAGAAGAACAACGCCGAAGAAAATGTCTAAAGATCTAAAAATAAATTATAGAAATAATTATACAGTTTTACAGAAACAGATATTTGACAAAAGTGTATCATAGGATGTGGTGAATATTTTTTTAAAGTGCATTCTGTTAGCAAGCACGAACCAACCAGCAGATGTCCACCACTATTCCGTCAATCCCTACTGCAATTGGCAATAAATGTTGTTTATCGGTTCAACGGAACATTATGTAATTCTGGCAAAAAAGGCACTTAGTTTGATTTATTTTATGCCACAGTTTGCTAGATGCTCACAGCCGGAGGGCGGCCATTACTGCCAGCTGTCACCACCAGATGGCAGTAAGATGCTCATTAAAATTCACTTTTTACAGCGTGATTGTTTTTACATTTTTAACACATCTGCCTGCTAATCGTACAAGTGCGAATATTTATGAATGTTTAGTGCCTGCAAAAAAAGACAGTGTGCATTCGAATGGGCTTCTTTCTGAAATAATTGTTACTCAAACAATTGTTACCTCCACTTTATGGGGAAGTTTTTTGTTGTCACGACTGCAATAAATGCATAACGGGATAATAATTTCTTTTTGAAGATGATTTAATTGTGCACTAAATGTATAATTCACATGCAAATTCAAGATGACGCCGATGTTGACGTCCGGAGTGCAACACTAGATTGTGAAAACAATGCATTGTTTTCTTTTCATAAAATTATACCCACTTTAGCAAATACACAATGGAACTACCAAAATTTAATAATACCTACGCTATCAACCATTATTATTTACTACAGTTCATTTCTAAAGCCTACCCAAGTAATATGTAAACTGATTTAAACAATCCATTATGAATTATTGCCTGTACAATTGAAAGGGCTGATAAGCAGCATTACAGTTGAGACTATTACAGGTTTATGAATATCAACCGATTGAATCTAGTACTTTCAAGAATAAATGCCAACAATGTATAATACAAAAATATTAAATAATTTGTTTTGTTTCAAGAAGACACAATGCATCAGTATGACATGAATATACTGACATTGATAAAACCACTTTCCTACGCATACATTAATTGCAATATAAACATCATTCAGAAATACAAAAACAAATTTAGAGTTAACTACCAAACGGTATAAATAGTAACTTTCTTTGTATTAAACAAGTATGGTATAAATGTTATCTACACAGATAATACTGCATGGAGAGATGGACACAAGGATGGATCAACAGACAGTAGGATAATGGAAAGCATTAAATGTTATGCAACGTCAGTAGTCTGACAAAGGCAATGAACTGTTTTATGCAAGCAGATCTGTGAGAAGATTATCATGTGAGATGTACAAGATTAGTGCACCCATTTCTAACTGAAAACACTATGGTTTCCTGGATCAATAACAACGGCCATTACTAACAAGTCAGGTACAATGTGGACATCTTGTCTTACAAGGAAGCACAACAATTTGTAACCACGCATTCATCTTGGTTATCTTCTACCAAAATGAAGATCCTACGTATGGAAAGTGTGGACAAAACCTTCAGATGTGTGTCCTTCTCATAAATAGAATTTTTAAATGTTCACTTACTGTCCCAGATATAAGGTAGATGAACGGACAACAGATGGATATATGAACAAACAGATGGATGGACGGACACTCAAACTGACAAAGTACACATAAAATTACCTTCTTAATGTTGGCTTCTTTGATCTTCTCCAGAGCAAGCCTTACTTTCTCTTCCTTCAGTTTCGCTGCTTGTTCTGCTGCCTGTGATTAGAAAAGCACAAAATAACGACAACTGACACAACTGTAACAAACTTGGTCATAACAGCGGGTTTAATTGGCTTTAAACATCTGAAATCAAAGTGATAATTCTGACTGGTGATTACGGTGTAATCTAACTGAACTATCAGGGCAAACTGTATCACCACTGAACTACTGAGGGAGATCCTGTGATCATATAACTAACTATCAAAGCAAACCATAATCATAATCATTCAACTAGCAGTGGAAATATTTTACTCATTCAACATACGAGGCACACCCTGTAAACATTGAACAAATTGAAATAAACCAAAGAAAACCAAATTTCATTCAATATCTTTGTGATGTTGCTAAAAAACGAATATGTTGACTAAACGTTTTCTTTCCTTCATAAAACAGTTTCATGGAAATTGAGATACATAATAACTAAAAAGTACTGGTGTTTACAGACAGCAAACAAATGGAGCACACACAAAAGAAACTACCGTTTCGCTGACAATAACAGTTGCCGAAAAATCAATGAGAAAATCAATCTTGGAAATCGCTTCCTTTCATACAGAAAAAGATGACTCGATAAAGCATTTAATTTTTGGCGCCATCTCAGTTAGGGACTGTGTAAAAAGGAAATGCAACAAATTTCCAAGTGTTTTACTAAATATAAGTGGCTTCTACTGAGCAGTCATTATTTTGCAATGGCACAATGTGTTTGTATATTCCTCTGCCACGACACTCTTCAACATCATTCTTTAACAAGTTAGACAATAAGATGACCACCAAATGTTGTAAGTATTGTTCTTGTAATAAAGCTGCCAAAGATTATTATTTTATTTTATTAACTTATTACTTTAGCACACAGTCATGTTACAACTGCAGGATAGTGAAACATCACTTTTTAGCAGTAAATACTTGAAGACTGGAAGATCTTCTAAACAGACATTCCCTTACAAAGGTATACTTTGGAATAGTTTTATTTTAAACTAAATCAATATTACTTTTGCTAAGCAACTGCTTTTCCATAGACAAGAAAATACTTTTTGATAGCAAGTAACCTGACAAAATTCTTAAGCTACTTACTAATTCGTTGACCATTCGTTACGTACCAATTTTTGACATTTTGTGTATTTAATAGTTTCAAAGTTTGAAGGTTGTTACAACTGTCCACAGCTTTCAATCAGAGGCCATAGAGAAGAACTTAAAGTGACATTGATAGAAAGATTGATGTAACACTTGAAGGAGAGGTATAGTGGAGAGGTGGACATAGACTGACCATGGGAGAGGGCGAAGAAGACAATATCAGTTGGCCACATACCACCAAATGGAGTCCTACGCCATTAACCATAGTAGTCCTGCTTAAAAGAACTGCATGGTGCACTTTTTGTAAATTTCTGGAAGCACTAAATGTAGGACTGGTTGAATGGAAATGATATTTCTGCGTAGCGTGATATCACAGCTGCGAAATAATGAAATTTGTCAGACAGCGAAAAGGTGCGTATGCATACAGGTGTAATTTGGCCTAGAGGTGTCAACATTGGCAATCGGCCGCTGATTGAAGCAAAAATTAAGGGGTGTCAGGTTAGAGAGTGGATTGCAGGAGAAAAACATATGTCATTTTCACGAATTTTATATATAATATGTGTGAATGGAGGCTACTTAGTGTCTGAAATTTTCAATAACATTGATCGAAAAACCTGGCGGGAAATCAAAGAAACGTTACAATGGCCGCCTATGGAAAATCAATTGGTGGTATATACCCAGTTGTGTGTAAGATGTATATGACCGAATAACACATCTCAAAAGTCACCTGAGAGGCATTACGTCACTGTCTTTCAGGCTCTTTAAATAGTGATGTTGTAACATCAACTAGCGAACCACGTGGTTTGTGAGCCGTTCCCAACGTCCTGTTGTGAGTTGATGAAAAAAGGATCATTCCGGGAGGGCTGCTTGGGTAATTACACCCACTGGGTCTAATCTGTGAGCAGCACTGGGACATGGTGCAACTTGAACGGGAAACTGCAGCTATATTTGGATGTTGTTTCAACAAACTCTCCAGGAAGTAGTTGGTTCTATGGGTCTACACCAGTAGCACCGACTGGTCCGGGAGCAGGGGTGATGGGAGGGTGGGGTAGCATTTTAATCTGGTCTCCATCCACAAATCTTTACTTTCATTTTGGTAGTAAATGTTTTTTTGCAGTCTTATCAAGTGCAAATACAATTCAGTGATCCTGTGGGCTACGACGTTTTGTAAACTAACTATTTTGATAGCAGCATAACATTCCTTCAACAAATACCACAGTGAATTTGTATTGATCAAACAAGTTAGTAATATGTTTTGAATGGGGTCACTGCTGGTCTAGGTTCTTGATTATTATATATTAATATACACATATTTTTTCAATGTTAAATATGTCTAATGATGTAAATAATTATTAATGTTGTTTTTATTTTAGCGTGTGAGAGATACATTTCCAAATAATACTGCTACACATGTATCTTAATGACGTGTACCTACTGAATTATAATTAATTAGTTGCAACCAGATAATTTACAGACAATGAACTTGGTGTACTCTTAATGTCGAGTGTGCAATAAACTGAACACGGCATTTTGCCAATATGATTATATTGACTAAACACCCAGTACTGGACTCTCCAAACAAACTCCATCAACTTAGTCGGAAAAGGTCAATACGGCACACAAAAGTCAGAGTGAATCCAGCATCCGTTCCTAGACTCGCAATGCACCGATGCACATAATGTAGATTCTGATATGTAAATGTCTCAATTTCTATTCATCAAAAGATGCGGACATGGAATCTAACGCGAAACCGTGAGGGAGCTATCAGGGGAAATGACATTCTGGGCAATGCAAATGGCATAAAACCATGGTACTAACTTGTTCTTTGGCCTCAGTGTGACCGCGATATTCGTAGCCATGGCCGACTGCCGGGCTAACAGAATTAATGTCAGCTGAGAAATCAATCGGATGTCCCGCGATACCGTTTGTTACTGCTCAACATTTATGGCATGTTATGTTGGATGCTGTCAAAAGTTCATTGTGTTGGAAGTTAATGCCTGCATGTTATGCTCCCCGGGGAGCATTCTGTAAGTTGCACTGACAGGCGGCGACGCCATCTCGGCTGCGAGGATGATTGGAAGACTGATAGTTCGTAGGGGAAGGGGACAGGGACTTGTGGGTTGGGACAAGCAGGGAAGACTGAGTTGGGGGGAAGAAGGGATTATTGCTTCATGTGTCACTGTAGAGATTACTGGAGCATCATCCCCATGACCTATGTATCACATGACCTATGTATCACATGACCTATGTATCACATGACCTATGTATCACATGACCTATGTATCACACATAGAAACCCCAAAGGTCTCATGGACAAGCAGGCAATGTGCAGGATTTGGTTCCAGAAGTTCAGAAATGGGCGGAGAGAAGGGAGAGAGAGGGGGAGGGAGAGAGAGGGGGAGGGAGAGAGAGGGGGAGGGAGAGAGAGGGGGGAGGGAGAGAGAGGGGGAGGGAGAGAGAGGGGGAGGGAGAGAGAGGGGGGAGGGAGAGAGAGGGGGAGGGAAAGAGAGGGGGAGGGAGAGAGAGGGGGGAGGGAGAGAGAGGGGGAGGGAGAGAGAGGGGGAGGGAGAGAGAGGGGGGAGGGAGAGAGAGGGGGAGGGAGAGAGAGGGGGGAGGGAGAGAGGGGGGGAGGGAGAGAGAGGGGGAGGGAGAGAGAGGGGGGAGGGAGAGAGAGGGGGGAGGGAGAGAGAGGGGGAGGGAGAGAGAGGGGGAGGGAGAGAGAGGGGGAGGGAGAGAGAGGGGGAGGGAGAGAGAGGGGGAGGGAGAGAGAGGGGGAGGGAGAGAGAGGGGGGAGGGAGAGAGAGGGGGAGGGAGAGAGAGGGGGGAGGGAGAGAGAGGGGGAGGGAGAGAGAGGGGGGAGGGAGAGAGAGGGGGAGGGAGAGAGAGAGGGGGGAGGGAGAGAGAGGGGGGAGGGAGAGAGGGGGGGAGGGAGAGAGGGGGGAGGGAGAGAGAGAGGGGGGAGGGAGAGAGGGGGGAGGGAGAGAGAGGGGGAGGGAGAGAGGGGGGAGGGAGAGAGGGGGGAGGGAGAGAGGGGGGAGGGAGAGAGAGGGGGAGGGAGAGAGGGGGGAGGGAGAGAGGGGGGAGGGAGAGAGGGGGGAGGGAGAGAGAGGGGGGAGGGAGAGAGGGGGGAGAGAGAGAGAGGGGGGAGAGAGAGAGAGAGGGGGGAGAGAGAGAGAGGGGGGGGAGGAGAGAGGGGGAGGGAGAGAGAGGGGGAGGTTACCAGTTCCACAATTTGACAAGGTCATTCAGGGCAGAAACCAATGGAGAAGAACAACTGTGAACCAATTTGACTGAATCAGTTCTCCATACAACTAGATGATGATGGTTACAATGGCAGTTACTGAGGTTATTAAAAATATTAATACATACTAGTTATGTAGTGGAGTAATTGTCTTATACTGACACTAAAACTGCTATATTATAATGAGGGTAAGATGTCTACATTATGACGAGGGTACAGATGTCTACATTATGACGAGGGTACAGATGTCTACATTATGACGAGGGTACAGATGTCTACATTATGACGAGGGTACAGATGTCTACATTATGACGAGGGTACAGATGTCTACATTATGACGAGGGTACAGATGTCTACATTATGACGAGGGTACAGATGTCTACATTATGACGAGGGTACAGATATCTACATTATGACGAGGGTACAGATGTCTACATTATGACGAGGGTACAGATGTCTACATTATGACGAGGGTACAGATGTCTACATTATGACGAGGGTACAGATGTCTACATTACAATGAGGGTACAGATGTCCATCACAAAATATTGTTATTATTAGTTCATCTTTAATTTAAAAACCTGCCACAAGAGATGCTTTGAACACAATGATCCACGTTGCCATGGAGTATATACAACACTGTAATAGTCATTTGCAATTCCAGATAAGATATTTTAGTTTCCAAAACTGTGTTACCAATAAAAACATTGATGTCCAAAATGTGTAATAAAAACATTTATGGCCAGACCACTCAGAGAATAAAATATGTGAGATGACGTTAAAATACTGTAACTGGACTACTTTAAAGTGTACTTGCTTATACGTTATGTAACATAAATAGTCTTTTGTGTGCCCGTAGTAGTCTGCATCTGTCTGTCTCTGTCTGTCTCTGTCTGTCTCTGTCTGTCTCTCTCTGTCTCTCTGTCTCTCTGTCTCTGTCTCTGTCTCTGTCTCTGTCTCTGTCTCTGTCTCTGTCTCTGTCTCTGTCTCTGTCTCTGTCTCTGTCTCTGTCTCTGTCTCTGTCTCTGTCTCTGTCTCTGTCTCTGTCTCTGTCTCTGTCTCTGTCTCTGTCTCTCTCTCTCTCGCCATGCAGTGTGTGTGCATAAAAAAGATATACACTGTAAATCAATATATACTTAAACGCAGGCATGCTATATCTATCGGGCTGTACCAGATGTAAATCCACTAAAACAATAGAACACCCAACCAATTGGAACCATTTCAGTAAGAGCAATTTCTTTGCACATCAACAATCATCAAGAACCTCCTAACCACAAATAAAACCACTGTACTTTCACCAACTTCTTTTGCCAGCTCACAAAAACAACCTGTCTTTAAATGTTAACCTATAACCAAACAATCAGTCAAATATTTTCGTGGCCGACACCCAGGAATGATAGAATCCGACACAGGGAACAAGAGGGAGAGTCCCAGACTGCCGCTGCTAAGTGGATCTGGTGGGAGTCTTTGAAGTGCCCAATACAGCAGCCACCCCTGACTGGGCATCACTCCACACTCAAGTGGCTTACATAAGAGACAGCTGTCTCCCTGGATTAGTTCCTTATCAAATGTACAGCCAAACCTCATTATAACTGGCTGGCAGTGAGCATGTCTGTGCCCTGATGTAGTTACAGGAATCATTGCAAGGCAGTGGAGGTGGCTCCAAGTGCATTGTGGTCCACTCACTTCCTGTGGGAGAGGCAAGAAGTTCAAATAGTTGCTGCATCTGATTGGTGAATTTTTTAATAAGCTAAACAGTTGGCTTATTTCATCATCATCATCATCATTGTGCAGTCATGGTGTCCTGTGGTTGGCCGAAGGCCTCAGCGTGCTGCTTCCACATCTGTCTGTCTTGAGCTGTCTTCTGCCAGATGGTACCACTGACGGTACCTTTCCAGTAGTAGTCTAATATTTGTCTCTCCACCGTCTTGCCGGCCTTCCTCTAGGTCTTTTCCTTTTGTAGGGTTTTCAGTTGGTGATACACAGTGTCCATCGGTTATCTCGTATCCTGCTGACGTGCCCTGCCCATGCCCACTTCTGTCTTGTCTTCCATGAAATATTACTACTAATCACCATTTTTGGTCAAATGAGACAGTTATTTTCTTAGCTTCTTCCTGAGAGACACCATCTAGAGGACATTGGCCTCAGTGGCACTTGTCTAGTGCCACAATGACAGTCAGGAAACAGTGGACACAACACTTCATGTCACCTCCATCATGTATGTCACTGACATCCGTAAACTTCCAACACAAAGCATCACCACTTCTCCTGCCTGGCCATTCTCTTCCACACCCACAGCTGGTCCACCAGCCCAGCCCTGCTGTCAGCAGCTGCATTCAGCAATGGTCACTGCCTTAGTCTCTCAGATGTTTTTGGATCACATCTGTATTTCTCAGTGGTGGTCTGTGAACAGAGCATTTGCCCTTCAGTTGGCTGCACTTAAGACTGCTCTTTGAGAAGCAATCACTGCCGGGTCGCAGCAGTCATTTGTCTTTTAAATCTTCTGTGGTATTACCCTGATACAAGTGGTTACTTCCTCAGTTTGGATAGATTTGGACAACTGCTTGAAGACGTGACAAACCACATCAATAATCTACAATGGTCTTTATCCACACCACAGCAGACTTTTCAAAATGGTGATTCCACATGAATACAGTGTTCAGCCAAATAGTCACAAAACTAACATTTCGCTGAATCCAACGACCGAAAATATTCATAAATCTGCCTGATTGATTAACTGTTCAACACCAGTAAATTGAATCAACAGGTTAACACAGTTGTCAATCACTAAAACAACATCTCTGCTGGCTGCAGATAATCCACTTTCAGAAGCTGATGAATAGCATTGCTAGAAGCAGAGTTACATGGTTACATTAATCAGAAAGCCTTAAAACAACTCAGTCACACCACAGGCAGGCTGACCACACATACTGCTGTCATTTCAATGGTAAGTTATAAAATGCGATAAGATAAAATCTGTTTCTGGTGCCTGTTGATCGATAGGATAGATTCGTTGCATATAGACCGATGGATAGATAAGCTGCATATTGATCTATTCATGAGATTAGCTGTAACTGGATTTTTTACAACATTTTTCGATTTATTATTGGTAGTGACGTATATTCTTTGCACTAAAACCACAGTCAGGAATGGCGCTGCTTTGATTTAAAGATATAGTGTTGGTTTGATATAAAGATATCTTAGATTCATACATCTGTGATTCAGATCTTCCTTCTCTGGCAATTCAGCGTATCATAAATCAGGTTCAAAGGTGTTTAAATTTGCATATACTCTAATTAATGTATGTAACACTGTTAATATCATTAAAGGAATTTAGTTTGATCGTCAGAGTGGATAACTTGTGAAATTGTAAATGGTGTTGTTATGATATCAACAGGGACAGCAACATTTCTGACATAGTTTACAGATTTTTGATCAGATCTGTTAAAAAATAATTCATAGTTTGCAGAATAGAATTCATCAAAGAAAATAAATTTCTTATATTTTGTATTGTTAACCCCCCCCCCCCCACAATACATGACGTGAGACTTGTGAGTTTGAGGGATAAAAATGGTTAGTAAAATCAAGCCAAAACTGGAATCAACTGACATGACACAGCTGCTAACACATTACCCTTCCTGCTGCGTGTACTAGTACATGTTCCACTCCATAGATGGCGCAACTGAATTGATTTATTTCCCTTGTGATTCGTACTAACCAGCAAACATTAATGCCACTTACATATTTGTTTAAAATTTCATTTCCACCCCAAATCTTCAAAAGACCTTTGCTCAATACAGAGAGCAATTACACATAGCATTGGACATTTGTTAGACTACAGAATTCTGCAACCACTTCTAATGGTCAAATATCTGTACAATGTAATATACTTATACAGACCACTGGACTTATACAGACAGACCACTAGACTTACACAGACCACTGGACTTATACTGACCACGGGACTTATACAGACCACTGGACTTATACAGACCACGGGACTTATACAGACCACTGGACCTATACAGACCACTGACTGGACTAATACAAACCACTGGACTTATACAGACCACTGGACTTATACAGACCACTGGACTTATACAGACCACGGGACTTATACAGACCACTGGACTTATACAGACCACTGACTGGACTAATACAGACCACTGGACTTATACAGACCACTGACTGGACTAATACAGACCACTGGACTTATACAGACCACTGGACTTATACAGACCACTGGACTTATACAGACCACGGGACTTATACAGACCACTGGAGTTATACAGACCATTTACTGGACTAATACAGACCACTGGACTTATACAGACCACTGGACTTACACAGACCATGGGACTAATACAGACCACTGGTCAACACTGCATACACATAACACATACACATACACATACACATACACATACACATACACATACACATACACATACACATACACATACACATACACATACACATACACATACACATACACATACACATACACATACACATACACATACACATACACATACACATACACATACACATACACATACACACAGAAGTCTAGTACTGTACATACGAGGTATGTTAATTATGTTATCTCTGTCGCAATCAGTCGCTCATTGAATAACCAGGCAGACTATTTACTCATACATTCACCAGAACTGATCAACCAGTTACTCCTGTTGCCAGCAGAAGTCAGCAACAATACACTGGACACGCATGGCCAGTTCCACGTCATGGTCCACCAAGCAAGCTATGACATACAACTGACTGATACAATCCCCAGCCATATGGTCAAACAACGTGATAAACAAACGGGATATTGATCTCAGTATCAGGTGTACTTGTGGTGTTGAGCTGGGTTTGTATGAATATTTCCACTGATCAAACTATTTGTGTACTTACTTTTTGAAAACCTAAATAAGAGCGACCTTTTATTAGTGCCACTTACAGATTTGTTTAAAATTACATTTCCACCCCTAACCTTTCCTCATATGATGATTTGCATACCACTATTCATGAAGCCTGATGTGTCGGTAATGTTGCCTTCAACCACAAAATTCTAACTTACATAGACTCAATAGAAATGCCATTTATATACTTTTGGGGGCAGGCTTTACAACAGAGAGATAATTTTAGGTGAGCGATGTTACAGGTGACTTCAGTTTTTAGTATTAACAACTTAGGCATATACAAAGTATGGCACAATGCCATTAAATCCGTACAACTAAATACGCCATGACTTTTTAATAAAGGTATTCATTATTTATTAACAAAACAAAATCAAGGACACAGCACAGCTTCTATTGAGTTGTCGCTAAAACTGCATTCAGCATTCCAACATTTGACCGCATGGTCAAATCTCGCATATTGATTCCTCGTGCCACTTCCGTCCACTGCTGTCACGCTTCACTGACCACCGTGACATTAATTCACATTTACTTTGGCTGCAATCTTTTTTATTGGCCAATCTGTCCAGCCATTTCGGCTTCATGCGAGGCTTCCCTCAGACATCCCAAGTCACCAACGCAGCACTCTCTGGGCCACTGGGGGTGGCTGTTCTCACCCACTGTCATAGTTCATACCCTGCCTATATATTACTTGTTTGTGGATGTTTAGACCACCAACATTGTCACTGTGTGGTCAAGTGACGACCTGGTTTGACCTTCTTACTCATCATTCCCCCATCAATAATCAACAGCTTCCTAGGAGTGGTCAACTCATAGGCACTGGTTGTTTCAAGTGGCCATCTGACATGAATGACCACCTGGTAGTGCCCTGTTGTTGTCCCCATCACAATAGTCACAGTGTCCCCAACACAACAGTCACAGTGTCCCCATCACAACAGTCACAGTGCAGTGTCCCCACCACAACAGTCACAGTGTCCCCACCACAAGTCACAGTGTCCCCATCACAACAGCCACAGTGTCCCCACCACAACAGTCACAGTGTCCCCACCACAAGTCACAGTGTCCCCACCACAACAGCCACAGTGTCCCCACCACAAGTCACAGTGTCCCCATCACAACAGTCACAGTGTCCCCATCACAACAGTCACAATGTCCCCACCACAAGTCACAGTGTCCCCATCACAACAGTCACAGTGTCCCCATCACAAGTCACAGTGTCCCCATCACAAGTCACAGTGTCCCCATCACAACAGTCACAGTGTCCCCATCACAAGTCACAGTGTCCCCATCACAACAGCCACAGTGTCCCCATCACAAGTCACAGTGTCCCCATCACAACAGTCACAGTGTCCCCATCACAAGTCACAGTGTCCCCATCACAACAGCCACAGTGTCCCCATCACAAGTCACAGTGTCCCCATCACAAGTCACAGTGTCCCCACCACAACAGCCACAGTGTCCCCACCACAAGTCACAGTGTCCCCATCACAACAGTCACAGTGTCCCCATCACAACAGTCACAATGTCCCCACCACAAGTCACAGTGTCCCCATCACAACAGTCACAGTGTCCCCATCACAAGTCACAGTGTCCCCATCACAAGTCACAGTGTCCCCATCACAACAGTCACAGTGTCCCCATCACAAGTCACAGTGTCCCCATCACAACAGCCACAGTGTCCCCATCACAAGTCACAGTGTCCCCATCACAACAGTCACAGTGTCCCCATCACAAGTCACAGTGTCCCCATCACAACAGCCACAGTGTCCCCATCACAAGTCACAGTGTCCCCATCACAAGTCACAGTGTCCCCATCACAACAGTCACAGTGTCCCCATCACAACAGCCACAGTGTCCCCATCACAAGTCACAGTGTCCCCATCACAAGTCACAGTGTCCCCATCACAACAGTCACAGTGTCCCCATCACAACAGTCACAGTGTCCCCATCTCAACAGTCACAGTGTCCGCCCACAATAGGCCCACTGAAGGTTTCTTCTCCTCAGACAAGTCAAGTCACCATTAATTCTGCTTTGTATTTAAACTGCAGTGTGTCTTCACAATAACATCAAGTGTGTGTGTGTGTGTGTGTGTGCGTGTGCGTGTGCGTGTGGGTGTGCGTGTGCGTGTGCGTGTGCGTGTGAGTGTGAGCGTGAGCGTGTGCGTGTGCGTGTGCGTGTGCGTGTGCGTGTGCGAGTGTGTGTGTGTGTGTGTGTGTGTGTGTGTGTGTGTGTGTGTGTGTGAGAGTGAGTGTGTGTGAGTGTATGTGTGTGTGTGCGTGTGTGTGTGAGTGAGTGTGTGTGAGTGTATGTGTGTGTGTGAGTGAGTGTGTGTGTGTGTGTGTGTGTGTGTGTGTGTGTGTGTGTGTGTGTGTGTGTGAGAGAGTGAGTGAGTGAGTGTGCGTGCGTGCATGCATGCGTGCGTGCGTGTGGGTGTGTATGTGTGTGCATGTGTGTGCATGTGTGTACATGCATGTCTGTGTGTATGTACATGAGTCCTTGCCTGAATATGCTTGCTCACAAGTGTCCATGTGTACATGGTGAACTTTACTTTAGAAACCGTCTTAAAAACCAACACTTTCACAAGTCTGTTTCATAATCCAGACTTCATTTGTAGTTCAACACACACAAAATGAACCCTATCAACAAATCAAGCCTACACTGACGTAGTTATTGACTCTTTCTCTCACATATTTGTCAGCATTTTTTTACACAAAATATCATAACCACAAAGTTGAAAATGATCTAAGCAACAATGACCCATTCATCTACTGTGTGATGTTGTTTCACTGATAGGTATAAAAGAAACAAACATGTTATCAGGACATATTTTTCTAGATCTCTACTAAACATACACATTAACATGTTATCACTTTGACTTTGAGTGTCTAATTGCTGCACCTTTGAAACACATCATGGCCGTTTGACCCCTGTGACCTCACCCCTTTGCCCTTGGCCTCTCAATGTGACTTCACCCTCCGTATGTACAAATAACCATTGTTCAGTTTTGTAATTCACTTCTGTTATGGTATGGTCTCTTTTGTTATTATTGTGAGGTGTATGTAATTGTGTGTGGGTGCACGAGAGTAGGTGGGTGTGTGGATGGGTGGATGGGTGGGTGGGTGGGTGTGTGGATGGGTGGGTGTGTGGATGGGTGGGTGGGTGGGTGGGTGGGTGAGTGAGTGAGTGAGTGAGTGAGTGAGTGAGTGAGTGAGTGAGTGAGTGAGTGAGTGAGTGAGTGAGTGAGTGAGTGAGTGAGTGAGTGAGTGAGTGAGTGAGTGAGTGAGTGAGTGAGTGAGGACATTGTTTCCATTCTGTTTAACTTAGGATTCTTTCCAGATGCCAACATAATTTATAAGACTTTATTTTACATTTTTAGGATGGGTGGGTGAGTGAGTGAGTGAGTGAGTGAGTGAGTGAGTGAGTGAGTGAGTGAGTGAGGACATTGTTTCCATTCTGTTTAACTTAGGATTCTTTCCAGATGCCAACATCATTTATAAGACTTTATTTTACATTTTTAGGATGAAGCACAAAAGTAAGTTTTTTGTCAAAATCACAAAATTAATATCACGTCCTGAAAACGAATGTAGAACTTAACTCAATCTGCTGTCAGACTGCTCCATCCATCCCATCATGCCACTGCCGACTTACCGGTATGGGTGACGATGACACGCCGACTCCCGACGATGACGCGCTGTTCTGACTTGACGTCGTGGCCACCGACACATGTGACCCGGACGACGGCAGTGACGCATTGTCCGAGAACGCCGAGTCGACGTCACAGCCGTCGGGACTAGAGTCGTGCATACTCGCATCCACGCTCAACTGTCTCGAGTGTCCGATCGAACCACCAGAAATAGGTCGCGAACACGCTTGTTTCGAACTAGCCATTGCCATGGCGATGCCTCCATTTTGCTTGCACCTTGTCTCGTTAGCGTTAACTGATGGCTGCCGGGTGTGAAACGACGCAGCAGCCTCAGTTTGGTTTTGTTCCGTATACGCACCATTTTGTGGGGTCGAAACAGGACCGGTGCTGCCCCCAGTGTCGGCGCTGTCGTCAAACGTGGATCCGGCGAGTGCGGTTAGTTCCGACAAGGCACTTAGTAATTGTAAGTCGAGATCGTTGCTGCTATCAAAATTCGTTGCAGGGTCTGATTCGTTCGTTGTTGCCGTGGTAACTGGGGTGCGATTTGTACTCGCTGCCGATGGTGGTGCATCGCCATATTCCTTCACCAGGTACTTCTGGTCCGCCTCTGTGGCAGGCGCCAACTCTCGCCTCGACGGCCTCTTGGTCTCACTCTGCAGTGACACATTCAGCTGGGTCGACAACTCACACAATTCTCCCAGGATGGCGTCCAGGTCGACATCACCGCCACCTGGTGGGAAGACAGGATTGTATTATTTCCTGCTTCTAACGTTTGATCACTCTAATGATGTGACTACTTAATTTATATTAGCTTAGCTTGTTAACAGAGAAAAAGATGCAACGGTTTTGTGGTATAATATGAACATTTGATGGAATGCCACTGAGAAGTAAAGATGGCAAAACATTTACATCTTAACTGTTATCAGAGGAGTTGAGATGATATCATGGGTACGGGGATGAGTACATGCCACACGTACACCACTGTACATGCCATGTGTACATGTACGCCACATCATTTTTTTTAATTGACATATTAATAAAAAAATTGACATTATTGTCAATGATGTGTACATGTCACATGTATGTGTCATGTATACATGCCATTACACATCCCAAGTGTCATGTCAACGTCAACATGTTTCTAATTTGCACTGCCACTTCGTTTAACTTTGAATAGTAAGAATTAATCAAAACATCTTCTCGAATGACAAATTTATTAAAACAGTATTCACATACTCAAATGTATTAGTTGTAATTCATTGACCTTATATTTGTTGTAATTTACTTAACCCCCCCCCCCCCAATACACCAGAAGTTGATCCTTTGGTTGGGAGGTCATCACTCTTTCCCAGCGGGAGAGACATTTCCACACCTAGCATCTCCTCCACCCTGGGGCTACAAAGGGAGAGGTGACTTCCCATCAATGGACCCATAAATCTGTGGGAAACTTCTTGCCTCAGTTGCTGCACCTATCATGTGTCTGTGGGGCAGCTTGTGGGGGCCTGGTAGCAGTTACCACACATCTGGGGTGCAAAGCGGCTCACAGCAGGGCTTCTAAGGGCTCTATTTATGTTCTACGGAAGCCAAGCTACAGAAACACATGGGAAGGAGAAGTGGGGATAGGATCCCACAAGTCCTGTCTCCCTACTTTCCCTACTGTGGGACATCACTTCCCTGACAGCCTGTGGGAAGATAAGACCAGTAACAGCCCCACAAGGGGGGGGGGTGTGGGTGTGACTACCAACAGGTACAACTACAAGTTGTGTCCTATTTCTAGCCTGCACCTTCCTTCCCTGCACTCACACAGCCCCACTGTGCATTGGTTTTTCAAATCTAATCTAAATCAGAATATTTAGCCTCTGTGCATTTCATACTTGGTACATATTAATTAATTAAATATTGTGTTAAGGTAACAACTATAATATAAAGTTCTGATTTATGATTTGAAATGAGTTCAGAGAAGAACTTTAACATTCTTCTATGAGCAAGACGACAATGGCAGTTTTTTCAAGCGTACTTACTACTTAAAATTAACACTGTTCATTTTGTGATGATACCGGCTAATACCTACTCAAAGTTCCTTATAGGCTACACTTTTTTTGTATAATAAAAACCAATTTATCAGATATTGAATGGTGCAGTTTTGTCAAACATTGTTACATTCTTTTTATTCTTTTTAGTGATGGTTCCATTGAATTCTAAAAGCATGTCTCTGTGCAGACTGGTCTGTCTTGGATGTAACTCGACACTGTCCTTTGAATGACTTCCCTGACTTCAGACTCAGCTGTTCTGTTTACTGTAGAAGATGAATTTGATCCACCTCCACCAGTGCCTAGTTACATCATTACCCCACCCACATAAACACCCCATTTGCTGATAGTGCTACAAGGCAGGGTTATCACTGGCTACAGCCAAGCATCCAAATTTAGGACAGTCTTTGTATATTACAAAAGCAGTACATATTAAGCCCTATAAACTAGCTAAACCCAAGTTTCAAAACCATCTATGGTTTCAGGTACAATTCAGTGGCTTTACATCACTCACTAACCCCAAAATAATTATTTACAATAGTTGTGGAAAGGATTATTTGTTGCAGCTGTTGTTTTCCTGTAACAGAAACATTTTAAAATTAAAATGTTCATGCTTCTGCTGCTACCTATTCCCCCTACAATTGTACTTGGAGGGTAGGGTAGGGTAGGGTAGGGTAGGGTAGGGTAGGGTAGGGTAGGGTAGGGTAGGGTAGGGTAGGGTAGGGTAGGGTAGGGTAGGGTAGGGTAGGGTAGGGTAGGGTATGGGCAGGGCACAGGGCAGGGCGCAGGGTAGAAACACAGTCATCTTAGCACTGCATTTCCGCCAAACCAGATAATTTAGTTTCCGAGGAAATCAACGATATGCATCACCAATCGCAACAAACCTGATTCTGCTGGCTACAAGAATCACTGGCTACACAGGGGACCCTCCTAATCCATCACCACCATGTGACTACTGCCAACCAACAACTAGAATGTATGTCCATGGTCTTATATGCATATAAGTCTGTAGTATGTCTACCCCTATGTCCGCCTGTGCAGTGAGCAAGTAATTTTTTTTTGATTTTCACTTTGCAAGGAATCCTTAAAATGGGCTATTTGTGATCTCAAAACTACTGGTGCTTAATCTACCATCATCAAAATGGAAATGAAACAATGAACGGTCCCCTGAAGGGATCATACCAGCTGCCAGTGCCGTGCATACCAGCTGCTTGTATCTACATTGTTGTTTACTGACCTACTTACAGGAATATGCTTTTACTACAACCCAAATTGGCAATTAGCTATTATAGACAGGCAATTCGCTGACAAAACATACCAGTCAGCCCCGAGATATAGCGCATTCACAGTTCTAGACGGTTATCTCTGACCGAGTAACTACACTAGTTAGGAGTGACTTAAGTTTTGTAAGGCTGATGCTTTCAGTTTAGGTGATTCTCAACACAGCTGTCATAGACCTCCTGCCATGTGACCAATTATAACAATCATACATTTCTTAAAATAGTATCTAACAGTTTTTTCTAACCCAAATAGTAGTCCTAGGTCATTATAATAAATTATGTAATGGCACATTGCATACATATAAAGCAGTTTAATATTTTTCATAATCTGCAATTGTTTACAATGCAATGAATTAATTTTCTTCTATCCAGAATCATGTATTTATAACATATCCATTTATCTCGTACTCTAACATGATTTGGATATTTAAAATATCTATCCACCATTTCCAACACAATAACATATCTAAATGTTAAAGTTAAGCTCAGGCATTATCCAATCATCTTTTACCACTCCAGATACAGCAAGTTTGATTTAGACCAATCATGGCTAATGTTACATCTAATGCTCAGGAAGTAAATAATTATTATTGGTTGGACTGGATTTCTTAAAGTTGCCCTTTTACATGTGCCCAGGCATTTGTACAACTGCTGTAGTTATAATCACTGACAAACAACTGGGGCTGGTTATAACCGCCTGACAGAACTTTGGCATATTCCACTTGATGTGATATCTACAGGGGTAGTTCTTATCACCTACCAGTAGTCCATCCACCAGACAACTTATCATACAGTAGAGTTTACCCAATATTTGTTGACTGTTTATGTAACCTGAAGGTCCACTGATTCAGAAACCACACGATCGCACTCTGGCATTTTTTCGGAATACAAAATATTCAAGACGGCTGTGAATTATTTTAGAATTGACCATAATGCCCAAATTGCCCATGCTATTTCACATAAATACTTAACACTTTTCACTGTGACAACAGGACAGTGGACAGTGGTCACTCACCGCTGTTGGTCATCACTGATGACCGCAGGTTGTCCATTCCCTGCTTGAGAGAAGACAGAGTGCGAGGCTTCACTGGCACCGGCGGCCTCCGCTTGGCTGGCTGACCATCCTACAAACACACACCGCACCGGTCAGTCTCATGTCCACCACTTAAGTCTTACTAAAATGTGTGTGTGTGTGTGTGTGTGCATGCGTGCGTGTGTGTGTGTGTGTGCGTGTGTGTGTGCATGCATGTGTGCATGCATGTGTGTGTGTGCATGCATGTGTGTGTGTGTGTGCATGCATGTGTGTGTATGCATGTGTGTGTGTGCATGCATGTGTGTGTGTGTGCATGCATGTGTGTGTGCATGCATGTGTGCTTGTATGTGTGTGCACATGCATGCAGTGTGTATTATATGAAGATGTATCAAACAGTTATTTTACCCATCAAGAATACTCACCATGAATACAATCGTACAAAAATTAAAAAAACTCTTTCCAACAATTTTTTTATTACTTATTTAAAACGTTTGTATGCTACAAGTTCTTACGTGTTCACTTGGATATGCCCAATTCAACTGTGGCAAGGTGCACCAAACAGATAGATCTAGAAGTCACAGATCAAGTCAATCAGCTCCTACCAACTGCTGGGTACATCAAACCACGAAAATGTTACCAACATCGCCATGGCAACAACACAGATTCCCTAGAATTGCCCAGGCACAATCTGGCCTGGTCCTGTTGTTATTGCCCAATACCAGTTCTGGGTGTATGTCTAAACTTAGAAACCTTTCTCTGTGTCTATCTATGCCTCTCACTCAAGACATATCAATCCTCCAGGTGCTGAACGCCCTAGGGCATTGCTGCCCAGGGATCTCTGACCCGAATGTGATAATTGGGTGGTCAATTGGGCATTAGGGGGAGGTTGGGACCTACCAGAGTCATATGCCTTATACCAGTACAACATTAAACCACTATTTTATACAGTTTTGAAATCCGTTTGGAGAAACCGGTGTTCCATATGTTATGCCACATTGCCAACGGACAGTACTAAAATATCTTTTGAATCTTCCATAACCATGGAAACTTATGTAGAAAAACAATATTGCATACCATATACCATATGAAATATATGTCCATACCTCGTACCATATAGAGGCTGATGGTGCACAGCTGTGATAAATGTCCAAGCAAAACTGGAGAATTTAAAAATATAACACACATACCACTGATTTTATAGTGAAGCAGAATACTTCACTATAATATACAATAATACTATTAGATTTTTGTTGCAGTCCAATTTAAATACCTCAGCAAAATATTTGTGTTCAGTAAATTGCCCCAAAAAAGACGTCTAAAAGCACACAAAAATAAGCAATCAATGTCATACACATTTTATATAATATTATGTAAACCATTTTCAATAATAATCTCCCATGTAACCATGGCGACGTCAATTTCTGACAATCGCGCCGAGACAATATTGACACCAAGCGCTTGTGATCTGTCACTGAGACCACAGTTATCACACATCTTCCTTGTTCCGACTCTGAAATCACACCGCTGCTTTTCAGTCCTCAATGTATGATGTCAAATCGATGTCACAGCGGCTACTCTCTGGCCAAATGGGACGTCACCACACAACATACCAACGACGGCTGAAGCACAGTGAGTGAGGTAAAATCTATTCATAATTTAAGGGAGACAAGTGGCAGGAAGTTGGAGGGAGAGGGAGGGAGTGGGAGGGAGGGGGAGGGGGGGGAGGGAGGGGGAGGGAGGGGGAGGGAGGGGGAGGGGAGGGGGGGAGGGGGAGGGAGAGGGAGGGAGTGGGAGGGAGGGGGAGGGGAGGGGGGGAGGGGGAGGGAGGGGGAGGGAGAGGGAGGGAGAGGGAGGGAGGGGGAGGGAGAGGGAGGGAGGGGGAGGGAGGGAGAGGGAGGGGGAGGGAGGGGGAGGGAGGGGGAGGGAGGGGGAGGGGGAGGGGGAGGGAGGGAGTGGGAGGGAGGGAGAGGGAGGGAGAGGGGGAGGGAGGGAGGGGGAGGGAGTGGGAGGGAGGGGGAGGGAGGGAGAGGGAGGGGGAGGGAGGGGGAGGGAGGGGGAGGGAGGGAGAGGGAGGGGGGGGGAGGGAGTGGGAGGGAGGGAGAGGGAGGGGGAGGGAGGGGGAGGGAGGGGGAGGGAGGGGGAGGGGGAGGGGGAGGGGGAGGGGGAGGGAGGGAGTGGGAGGGAGGGGGAGGGAGGGGGAGGGAGGGGGAGGGAGAGGGAGGGAGGGGGAGGGAGAGGGAGGGAGGGGGAGGGAGGGAGAGGGAGGGAGGGGGAGGGAGGAGGAGGGAGAGGGAGGGAGGGGGAGGGAGGGGGAGGGAGGGAAGGGGGAGGGAGAGGGACTCTATTAAAAGTTTATAATTTATGCAATTTATCCCCTCATTTCACAACATTTTAAGGCTATATATATATATGTGTATGTATATGTATATATATATATATATATATATATATATATATATATATATATATATATATATAATTATAATTACACATATATGTATAATGTTTTTTTTAATATATGTCAAACATGGCATACTAAATCATATATTTTCTTTACTTGTCTTGTTAAATCATCACACAGATTACTTCATTACTTTTGACCAGATCCAGACATAATTCTGCAAAACAAATTGCAAACACATCACATCACACAAACTTCAGACTACCCTACATTCACAAGTCAAACTAAATATGTTTAATCTTTTAACAGCAAGCCGAGGGGATAATGGAATTGCCAGCATGCATTCTGATATTCGAGTGAACTTACAATTGACATTTTGCTAATAAGACTGGGTGTAAATGGATATATGGGTGGGTGGTGATACTGTATGTTTGTGTGCATGCATGCATGCCATACGCATGTGCTTACGCATGTTCACCAGTCACCACTGTGCATGCATGTCAACTTTCAGTGTGTTCTATCCAGCAATTTGGAAGGAGTGAGTGTAGAAAAAAGACAACAGTTACTGTAAGCTTCCAGCAGCTGACGCCACAGGGAGTCATTTCACTAATAATAAATGTGAAAGACCAGCCCCGCCCTGTCTCATGCCCTGTCACCCAGGAGGGGGTCAGGTGCTCATAAGTTTTGGGGAGCCCTGTGAATTGTGTGCTCTATGGGCATGCTGTGTTAACGTGTCTGTGATTGTGTTGACACACCTGCAGGTGTGTTAACATATCAATGATGGAAGTCTCAACGCTGGATAATTTACAGACTGAGGTTATAAGATGTTGGCTGAAGACTGACAGACTGACAGACTGACGGACTGACGGACTGACGGACTGACGGACTGACGGACTGACGGACCGACAAATATGTACAATCATCAATTTGTACATTTATAAAATATTAATGGAAAATATGCTGAAATAGGATGAACAATTAGGGGGAGCGATGGAAAGAAGAGAAATCGAAATTGAAAAACGAGGACGACACAGAGAAAGTGGTAATCTGCTTACTTGTGACAATACAAGAGGTGACTAGAGGCACAGCAGGGCTGGGGTGAAATACCCCCATCAGATTCGCTCTCGAGGGCAGAAACTTATATTGTGTTGAAATTTGAAACTGAAGAGTTGTGAAATATTTCCTGGACACTGGCTGGCCCATGGCTGCTGATTGCTTGTGGCAAGTGTTGGATTTAATACATACTATTTATAGGCGGCTGTAATATCAGCCATTAGACATCGGCTCTAGCTTGAATATGTTCAATTAGTGTCGGAGACAGGGAAATGGGCAGTATTGTTTGGACGGTGGTGTCAAAACTCCCTCCATAATTGATTTAGTATAACGTGAATCAGATTCTTATATATAGACGCTGAAATCAATGAAGGGTGACTGGTTTATGTAATATGTGTGCATACCCTGGGAGGGTATTTAAGTTAAATGGACAGTTTGTCTTGTTTTTCTTACATAATATTCTCAAAGCCTTTAGGTGTTCATCTGGTTCAGGTGGTAGTTAATTTGAATCACCTCAAACTGTGAAGCACTCGATTTCCTGCTAATAATAACCAACCTCAGTTTATAATCCTTTAAACTACTTCCCTCGCAAGACTGGGTCAGTTATGAAATATATTACAGGGGACATTTACAGCACTAGGTAACAGCAGAATCTAAAATGAATTTGTAGCCGAGTCTAAGACAAATTCCATAATATAATTAACACAGGTAGGTATAAACTTTGGGAAATCTGTCTGTTTCGTCATCTATTTTGAACAAAGCTAGTGGAAACAAATCAAACAATAGTGTTTGTTCATGATCCGCAATGACCAGACATGATCTGCAGTGACCAGACATTATCTGCAGTGACCAGACATGATCTGCAGTGACCAGACATTATCTGCAGTGACCAGACATGATATGCAGTGACCAGACATGATCTGCAGTGACCAGACATGATCTGCAGTGACCAGACATGATCTGCAGTGACCAGACATTATCTGCAGTGACCAGACATGATATGCAGTGACCAGACATGATATGCAGTGACCAGACATGATCTGCAGTGACCAGACATGATCTGCAGTGACCAGACATGATCTGCAGTGACCAGACATTATCTGCAGTGACCAGACATGATATGCAGTGACCAGACATGATCTGCAGTGACCAGACATGATCTGCAGTGACCAGACATGATCTGCAGTGACCAGTCATGATCTGCAGTGACCAGACATGATCTGCAGTGACCAGACATGATCTGCAGTGACCAGACATGATCTGCAGTGAACATACATTATCTGCAGTGACCAGACATGATCTGCAGTGAACATACATGATCTGCAGTGAACATACATGATCTGCAGTGACCAGACATGATCTGCAGTGAACATACATGATCTGCAGTGACCAGACATGATCTGCAGTGAACATACATTATCTGCAGTGACCAGACATGATCCGCCATGACCAGACCTGATCTGCAATGACCAGACATGATCTGCAGTGACCAGACATGATCTGCAATGACCAGACATGATCTGCAATGACCAGACATGGTCTGCCCTGTCAGTGGTCAGTGGTCAGTTCACACACAGGGGACACTCCAGAGGATGACATCCAATTTGCCGACCCATTAGAGAAGCCACTGAACATTGACATTCTGAGGTTTCTGCAAATATGTCTCTGGCAACTGGTGCAATCGCCGCAGCATTTCTGTGATTGCGGAAAAACTGTACTAAAAATCAATGGATTCATCAATGTCTGCAAAGTCTTTGTCAAATACCAAAAAAATTCCCAAGAAAATCGACATGTACCAGTAGCTGATTTTGTCTACAGATGCAGGGGTCTGTCCACCACTGTGTGAGCTGCCAGCCTCCAGAAATGTATTTCCTTGACCAAATATCTATAAAGTCCTAATAACAAGGTGAACAACAGTGCATCAAATTACGGGTTTTAAATATTATTTATAGATGTAAAAACAACCAAATCTAAATCTCTAAATCGATGGTGGCTAATTCACATGATCTGAATGAAGGTGCATAATAGCGGGCTGTCCCCGTCACATGGGTCATCGGGCAATTGGCACAACTTGACTAAATTGGCGACAAACGACAAACAAACAACGTCAGGGCCCGTCAAAACTCAACCCTAAAGGCACCAGAAACATTTGCATTAATCAGGACGTCTGTTTGGCCTTGTTGACCACTTTCCTGGTAGCGTAATAGGTCCAGTTGATTCCTGTTAGTCTCCTGGGCCCTGGGCCCATCATGTAGGTCTAAATCCCCTGTCTGCCTGTCTGGGTCTGTGGGGAGGGAGGGGGACATAATCATCTCAATAGGAGCCAGGAGGGCCAGACTGAACCCAAGATAGGATCAATGAGCCATCCCTTCTGCTACATTTGCCGAGAACCAGACGAGATCCGGGCTGATCATCATGCTCGGAATCAATTATTCCGTTCGGTCGGTGGCGGCGTTTAACTAGTTATATACCACGGGAAGTCGGGCAGTTGGCACGAGTTACAGAAGACTAACTGCGGCCATACGACTAGACGGGGCCGACGCGATGAGATGTGGACGTGTTTAACGCACCTAATCTAACGCCTGTAACATCAACGCACTTCATTTAACACACTTCACTTAACGCGTTCTGATGAATCAGGTCACGCATTAGTGTTTCGATGCAGTCTCACCAGGCAATGTGTCGGTGGCTAATCCTTTTAAACTTGTCTTCGTAAGAAACTGTTTAGACACACTTCGATGACGTACGGGGACATGGCACTGCATAAAGTGAGCTGAAGTTGTCTGTCAATTGCAGCGATGACGTCTCCAGCAACTGGGGTTCTTGTTGAGAGGCTACTAAATATAGCAGGAGGCAGAAGTCTTCACTGCGTGTATGTGGCTATTGGGTGGGAATTGGGTGTCTCAGGGAAGGCAGGGAATGCCACAAGAGACTGTTCTTGGTGTGTGATCTCCCCATCACAAGGACAACACTGGCTGACTGCAGGGTGAGAGCTGTGTGGGAAACAGTGAAAGGAGGGGGGGGGGTAGGAAGACAAGGGAAAAGAGATGGGGTTTGAGTCAGTAAGAGATATGGGAAAATGGGGAGCATGGTAGGTGTAGAGAAGGGATACATGAGAGGGTAGGAAGGGTTAACAGAGAGAGGGGGGACAGGGAGAGTTATGGGGACAAAGTGTGCATAAAAGAGGACACAATAGTAGACGTCACATGTGGAGGGGGAGAGGGAGGGAGATAGGGACATTACTGATACGAGGAGGGAGGGATGGAGGTGGAGACAGACAGAGAACTCAGAGTGACAGATCAGAGAAGGAGAAAAACCGAGAAAACTGACTGACAAGATCCTGCCACATTCATTTACCTCTGCTGCGAGATTAGAACAAGGGAAAGTAGACGGTGAAAGACTGGATTGTAGAACATTAGGAAACAGTGAGAGACCATTGCCCTGTGCCAGGGACAAGCAGCAGGCAGCCACACTTGCTCAATAGGCCATGGGTATTCTTGGAAGACCCAGCCCGTTCCCTGGCATACATGTGGGGTTTACTCATAATCCCTGATGACGCAACCCCAGGAAACACATGGGGCTGTAACCGTAGCTGCCCACAAGATGACAGGCCTCCCCAACCCACACCGTCCAACCATTGCTGACCAACTGACTGCTGAAGACTGTCGGTGTTACTTACTACTCATCTTTGGGAAGGAATCATCTTTGCACCATAAAACCAACAGTTGCCACAATTATGGCCATCAACTTTATTAAGAATTCTTTGATTTCCCTACATTTTAAACAATTTTTTGCAATTTTCTAAAAATATAAATACCATCAAAATATCAACACAAATTAATAATGTTCATAAGAAATTTGGCTTTGAGCAACATCCTGCTTAAATACAATCCTCAATTGTTATAAATACTACAACTTGGTAGTAGGTGACTTGTTTCTGACCGTGATTCATCGCCACTAGGGGTACATTTTAGGGAAACAATCAAAATGCCACTTCCCTCTTCTAAACATTGCACAGATGCAAACTTAAAAGTTCCACAGGTATCCCGTTGTACGTGTTTACTTTTAAACGGACTTTGGAAGAAGGAAGATGAAGCTGCTGAAAGATACGGAAGGATGAGTCAGCCAGAATCTGTGCCATGGAGAAGTTGTAATCCACTAACCAGAACTTAATCAGTGTGAGTCCGAGGGAAGCACAGTTTCCTTGATCTTATCTGATGTATCACAAAATCATATTTCAATGCTAAGTTTAGATATGTGTCACACACACACATACGTACAATTGTGATAAGTTTTCCTTCCTGCTCTGTTTGACACATAGTAGAAAAACTACCGGACATCACCTGACTGACATTTGATATACACGTTTTTTGTAGTAATAAAAATGTCTAACACAATGTACTAGTTTTAGCTACTGAATGTAACTTGAATATTATATTCAATCTCGTGGTTTCAAAGAAACAAGTTATTAGTGTATAGTACTATATACAGTAAACTCCAACAAGGATGTAAACAGTCATCTGTCTGATTCTGTCACCATCCGTCTGTCCATCAGTCCGTGACACTGTCTCTCTGGCTGTCAGTCTAGCAATATGTCAGTCCGGCTGGCTGGCTGACAAACAGATTCTAGTTGCCTCTGCCCCTGTCACAACTGGTACTGTTCTGCTTTATAGCCCCATTAGTGATTACTAATGGTGGATGATGAGCTGCAGACATGTAGACTGACTCTGGCCCATTCATAGATAAACTGCAGCCACAATTTATCCAATAAGCCCCATCTTGGCACTGCTGCCTGTGCTGCTGATTAGTAGTGAGGGGTCAACACACCATTCTCACTCCAATTAAACCCTGTCTTAATCATCATGCACATTCATCTGGTGACAGACCACAATTTATTTATCCACGACTGTGCATGCATCTAGTGTGACCCGACCTCCTGGTGCTGACCTCTGTCTGTGTGTTTGTCTGTGTAAATAGCCAGTCCACAGGGTCAAGTTGCTGGTCTGGGGATTGCCCAGAACTTGTTTCTTGAAAAAACTGCACATAACCTGGCAGCTGGTGTAGCAGCTGGTACGTGTGTGTGTGTGTGTGTGTGTGTGTGTGTGTGTGTGTGTGTGTGTGTGTGTGTGTGTGTGTGTGTGTGTGTGTGTGTGTGTGTGTGTGTGTGTGTGTGTGTGTGTGTGTGTGTGTGTGTGTGTGTGTGTGTGTGTGTGTGTGTGTGTGTGTGTGTGTGTGTGTGTGTGTGTGTGTGTGTGTGTGTGTGTGTGTGTGTGTGTGTGTGTGTGTGTGTGTGTCACTGTGTGTGTGTCACTGTGTGTGTGTCACTGTGTGTGTGTCACTGTGTGTGTGTCACTGTGTGTGTGTCACTGTGTGTGTGTCACTGTGTGTGTGTCACTGTGTGTGTGTCACTGTGTGTGTGTCACTGTGTGTGTGTCACTGTGTGTGTGTCACTGTGTGTGTGTCACTGTGTGTGTGTCACTGTGTGTGTGTCACTGTGTGTGTTTCCGTGCATGCGTGCGTGCGTGCGTGTGCGTTTGTGTTTGTGCAGTACTGCGCACACACACACCACACGCCCGCACGCACACGCACATGTATGCACGTGAGGACAAAAAAGGTAAAATGGATCCAAATTCATTGGATATACAAAATAAAAATTGTGGCCTGTCCTCATTCATACCATCCAAACTGAAACAATACCCTGTTTGGTTTTTTCTTTGTTTGTTTGTTTATAGAAGAACAATTACGTATAATAGTAACATACCTACATGTGTTAAAGATATTCTTTATTGATAATAGTAATAACCACAAGACCTTTTCAATCACCCTTAATCAACTTAAACCACACTCAGAAAGCAACCAGTACTGGTACACAATCCTGATAGTTGCATGCATTAATTTACTGCCATCCTTCCAACATCCACCCGCCTCGTACATCCCACCATGTACACTGCTTTCTTCCCACCATGGATGGGTGACCTAAGATTGGGAGGCTGCACTGGTTTCTCCAACTGAGAAGGCAGACCCACCCACACTACTCCTGCGCCAGTCCTGCCACACAGGGAGGGGAATACAACTCAATCCCGCAGGTAGAACACCAGTTCTTGGTGCCAAACCTTCCTAGCCTGGTTCAGCACTTCAACCTATGACCTTTGCAATGTCCAGATATAGGCAGTGTGGCGTGTGACATTACCATGGTCCTCATGGTTGCACTCTCCATTAAGCCTTGGCCTCTGTGTCCACTTGCCATTTGGCCTGTGTTTTTTTTCACTGTGTCAGTCTCGCTGAATGTTATTAATGACTTCTTCCCAAACCAGGCTTTCTGCTCAGCTTGCGTCACATTTTACCCAAATCTGAACTCAACTAGTATAATAGAACTATAATTTATTGTTAGTTAAATAATTTGGGAGTATAATAAGGCTACCTTAATTATGAGGTGGTTGTATTACCAAGGTGGCCTTAATTGTGAAGTAAATGTATTATTGACGTGTCCTTAATGGTGGTGTGACCCTATTACCAACATGACTACAAAACGAGGTTTATCTGTATCAAACAGTGTGTCATTTCTTTCTAAATGTCGTTGAAATTCTGCCAAAAATTGTAATGTAAAAGTCTTACACAAAAGCTACAGTACGTTGACAGTACAGATCACACTCTGAGGAACTACATCAGTTCTTTTGATAATTTCAACAGAAATACACGTCTTTCCTGAGCACACTACACTGTGTGTGCATTTTACTTACACCTTTAGAAAGTAAACAAACGTGACTTACAATGACGTAAACCAATCAAGTTGTAAATCATAACAGTTTGGTTAAACAAAGTTACTACGACTGTGGTGTGAATCATCCTACTCTGATCATTGTCAAATCATTGTCTGAACATCATCTGATCATCGCACAACACAACACAATACAATCTGTCTTCAAGCCATGCCTTGTAGTTAGTTACCTGCTGTGTCTCATATCTTCCCTATCTCCCCTCTGAAACTTCTTCTCTCCAAAGCTTTGTCAAATCTGCATCCAAGAATAGCAGACAATAGCCATTATCCTTCCTGGCAGCCAGCGACTGGAACTAAGCCACTCCAAGAGTGACCACTAATGCAGTTATGATGGACGAATAATTGGCATCTGTGAGGGAGAAACGCCACAATCCCGCCTCAATCCCGGGCTGGACAACAAGGATCTCCTAATGAAGCCGGGCTGCAGCCCACAGGCCCTGTGCAGCGTGGCGGAACGGAAGTGATCCTTCAACGATAATCAGATCTCGCAATGATAATCGCATCATTCACTGATACTTGCTGATGCATAACTTGGAACTATGTCAGACGTAATTACATGTTTGCATAAGGGGTGGGGGTGGGTGGGGGGTCCACTGGTCTTCAATGGCTAACAATAATGCACATCAAGAGGCACCATGGAAGTGTATCATTAGACGATGCAAACCACATCCTCTATTTAAAAGTCAGTCAGCTCCAATGTGGCATTCATCAGCCAACTAGAATGTCTTTGTACCCATCTATGGAAAATATCTATTATAATTATATATATATATATATATATATATATATATATATATATATATATAATTATTATATATATATATAATAATAATATATTATATTATATATATATATATATATATATATATATATATACAACTTGCTGCTCTACAATGATGCTTTGACATTACTTTCCAGATACCATTTCACTTAATTTAACAAATGAATTCTTCTGTAGTATCTGTACACATTTCGATAAATACACAAATGTATGCAATTGTCATTCAAATGTAAAAATCTTGATCAGTTTCTGTTCCACTAAGTTAATTTAAGAACATAAATGGTAGCCTTAGCTGGTGTTATACTTTACCTACTGTTGTAATCAGGGCCATTCATCCTGCCAGCAAGCAAAAACACCAACCACAACTTTAACCGTAGGCCCCTAAACATACCCAGTGACTGTGTATGACTCACACTCCTGGTACTTGGCCAAGGCTGGCTGCTCACCAAAAAACACACCCAAGTTGCTGTTCGCATAGTTGACTACTCGGCAGCCAGTTAAGCCCCCGTCATGAATAAATACCCAGTAAATGTACACTTCTTATGTACCGCAACGTCTGGCCTCATGCCCGATCAATGCGTTGTGGTACTTCGTCTACAGCAGACCTATTATTCAAATGTGAGCGTGACTTTTGGGGAAGTTTTCAGCCACAGAGAACTGAACAAAAGCTGTTTGTTTGTATGGTTTCGCCAGTGTTTTCCTCGCAGCCATGGCCCTGTCTCCACAGCTGCTCTAGACTGTACAACAGAACGGTGAAACCTTCTTGTTTGTGAACAGTATTCATTTATCACCACCACTTGTAAGTTATTGGATGTTTTCTGTTGGAAGACAAAGCGTCTACACTTGAGACTGCGACAAAACATGATAAAAAACCTCCTGAAAGCGACTACATGACACTGATGACAGAAGGCAAACCCTGTGAAATGGTTATTTCTGACTACTGAGGCTACAAGAACATGTTTGTTTGTGGTAACTTACTATACAGTTGTGGCATCTACTGCATCTACAAGTAGTACAACTACAGTCATTTTCCTCAATGCAGCATTGCAACTTAAAGACAAGATCAGTATAGCCAGATCTTTTATTATTGAACCGATTTCATGAATTGGCACATCTTGTGAGACTGCCACTCTCCCATGGTTCCAGTTCAGCAGTGACTTTAGGCACCACTGAGATGCCCCCTAAGATAGCTACCAGTAATAATGACATTATGACAGGCTGCCACACATGTAAGAGTCAGTGTTGGTCCATTCTAACTGCCCCTTGATGTCCACTCATTAATATTGTCATGTCTTCTATTAATGACTCAACATTAATGACCACACAGCTGATTGCTAAGTGCACTGACCAAGGCCTGGCACAATGGGCCAGGGGCACCGGGCCAGATGCACCGGGCCAGACGCACAGGGCCTGGCACACGGGGCCATGCGTGCTGGGCCATGCAGGCCAGGCGCACGGGCCAACGGGGCCAGGCGCACGGGGCCAGACGCACGGGGCCAGGCTTCCTGCTAAACAAGCTGCAGATATGTGTTATGTGTCTTCTGTCAATTCTGTGTTCTGGTGAAATTGTAGCACACAGATATTACACTAAATATTTACAACTTTGTTACACTTCTTACACCACGGGACCACTAACATCTTTAAGAGCTCTTAAACCCAATTTTGCAGTGTTAAATCAATTCTGATCATTAACAGTGATCTTGAATACCTGAAAACTGTCAACACCATGAGTCGATGACGTGCCGGTGGGGCACCGTCACTGGAGTGGGATGGAAATAGTGTCCTCGGTAATACAGCAACGAATATTTCTGTTTGGTAAAAACTCATTTAACTTAACAATTAATTTGTTTTAATAACAAATCTTCCTTAAGAGTACTTTATCTTAGTGAAATGGTCCCCCTTTGAAAAGTATTCAGAACTTCAGAAGTGCTGTAATTACTATACAACAGTATAAATATACCATAAGCTATAGAGTCTGACATTTTCTGTGAGCAGTATATACATGTTTATTTTACTTTTTTGATAAACAATTGAATAAACTCTCTTTTGACACTTCCTCTCTATCGCAATTTCTGTCTCTCTCTTCTCTCACTAACTGTTCTATTTCCGTGCCCTGACATTATTTCCACACATTCTCCACACACATGTCACATGACACATGTCACATGACACATGTCACATGTCTCACCTACTCCAGGCTGCTCCAAACTACTTCCATATTCACTGACACCTGTTCCCAGTGTTCCCAGCAGGGCTTTATGCAGGATCAAATTATTGCCAGTCACATGTTTTGGTGGACACATTGATGTTAACTGTTAAGCTAGTTTATAAACTTTCAAATTGTGTGTGATGACCTAAAATGGGCTACAAACACACATTTGACACCATTTACACTCACTTTCAAGGCATAACTAACAATATCTATGGTTTTGGAAGACCTTTTTTTTTTGCTCCTTCATTTTTTTGCCCGTCCACAACCCGTCCTCCATATTTCTACCCGTCCATATTCGTTTTTACACGTCCAAATGACGGGTGGACGGGTCTCTAGATAAAGCTATGGTTCCCAGTCTTCCTTCTATCTAGCATTATACACATCCAATATTAGCCCACTCATATGTGTGCTGTATCAATGTTTATGGCAGCCCTGTGTACACAGTGCTGGCGTGTCTGTGAGCCAGCCTCGATTTAGGTCAAGTCTTATCTACATTTCCTGAGGTCACAGTTTTATCTCCTAGATCACATTCATAAGGGATGTGTGGCTTCCAAACTGGGAATCGATAGGTCTGGGAATTATTCATAATGAATCAGTTCCAATTTTTAAAATCTAAACATAACATACTATATTTTAATATAATAATATATTATATATCAATATGAAACATAACATATTATGCTATGTTTCATACTGATATCCTAACATGGCATCAACAAGCACCAGGCAGTGGTGGACATTTGTGTATGAACTATGAAGTCTTCACACAGTATTTGCAGTGTAGCTTAATACTTCCATAAGTCAAGATGAAACGAGTAAGATAGGTTCAGCAGTTCTACAGACTGTACACAGAATACTGTACACAGAATACTGCACACAGAATATTGTACACAGAATACTCTATACACAATACTCTACACACAACACTGTACACAGAATACTCTACACAGAATACTCTACACAGAATACTGATTTCAAATTTTACTTTATTATTATGTGTCATTCAAGTAAAATTTGGTGTTTTTAACAAAAATAAATAAATAAATTGAAGACACAGTGAGCACATCAAAGGTTCCTCAATTCAAACTGTATACTTGTCTGTTTTCAGGCTCGATTTGTCAAGAGAACTCATCCTCCCCAGGCAGGGGGCGCTGCTAACACCAGTCTCAGGACCCGACATATCGCCTTATCGAAACTTGGAAGTCTGGTTCGGCCTATTATCAAATTATCTCGTTACCATTCATTCATGTTAGGCCTATTTGCTTATTACGTGTAATTTTCCGGATGTAGATGTAATTAGTTGAATACACACTGCCGCTTAACTGTTTGTGAGAATGGTTGAAGAGGTAATTATTGAGTTTCCTGCAACAGTTCTTTGATGTGAGGGGCAGGGGCAGTTGGGTGCCATGTTCCCAATGCGTGACCAATGAAGATAGAAATGGGGAGAAAGTACAATTGTGAACTTCCAAATGTAGCCTAAGATCTCTGCCAATGGCAGTTTGGGCAACTATCATGCCTGGTTTGAGAAGATGTGACAAAACATAATCTACTTACTATCAAGTTGGAGGACAAATATAACATGCTAGCTCACTTTACTTATTCTGAATAAACTATAAAAATAGTATTATCTGCTGATAAAAGTAAGTTCTTTTGGTGTTTCCAACAAAACGGAATGGACATTTTATTTAAAAACCAACTGTGCCTGTCATTAGCTACAAATGAGGGAACTTAATTAATAAAGATTTCCATAAATCAAACAACTTGCCAATCTGACTCTGTCGGTGGGGGGGGGGGGGACGTATAAAATAAATCAGTTATTTTATACAAAATCTATATAAGAGAGAAACATGGGAATGGGCCTAAGTGGTAGTAACACTGTGACAACACATGGGGAGAAATAAGAAGGGTATGGCACCAAAAAAATGGACTAATAACAAACATGACGGCTGCTGTGGGGGATGGGGGCATACGTGTCTCACTAGGACCAGGTGTGACTGACAGCCAACAGGTTCATAGCAAATCTTCCCTCCGCGATATCTCGACCAATTCAACAGCTGAGAAGGTGTTTTTTACGACAGGATGCGGTTGTGGTGAAGACAGGAATGGGGCGTCAGACAGGGTAAATTAAACACATAACTCGCCACATTTTAATCACTCCGAGTACATCAGCTTAAAATTGATTTCGCTCTAACAGTTTTCTTGTGTATTGAACAATTTCAGCACCATGCCGCGCCACCAGGACAATTTCCTCGGTGTGTCGTGGAAATAGTGTCCTCGAAAACATGGAGGGAGGATTTGTGCAATCTGAAAATTCTCCTTAAATTGTACGACAGATTTGGTTTAATGATGGATATTCCTTATGAACTCATTGTCTCAGTGAAAGGGTCCTGTGATTTCACACAGACAGCCCCAGTGACTTCTGGGAGGCAATATTTCCACATCCTGCAGACGGACAAGTACAATGCTTCTTCCTATCAGCTGCAGGAAGTTGTCCCATGACAAATGATTTGTGTTAGGAAGGATGACATGTGCTCGCAGTGTCTGCTGGAGGTGTCAATGGAGTCATTACTGGACAGCCTTGTCCACAGTATTGTCCAGATGTCACTGGAGAAGACTTCAGCCATCTGACCCATAGGGAAGGTGATTAATGGTCAGTATACCCTGACATTATGGGATATCCTAGGTACAGAGTCATCTTCCCACTTGTGTAACTAACGGTTAAACCCAAGATTTATCCAAAACAACAACATTATTTAATCTATAATCTTACATTAATGACTTTAGTTGTTAATTTGTTCAAATAACCACGTATATGTTTGGTATATTAAACCTACAAATATGTAATCTAATATATGATATCATAATAGTAACAATAAAAATACTAAAATAAAAAACACCTAAACTAAAAATATGTAAACTATCTACCCAATATATGTAAATGATAGATTAATACTTCCTGTATAATAAACCACATTTTGTTTGTTACTTTTTAATAATTCTAAATTATCAACAACAACAAATCCAAGACAGTGACACAATGAAATTCTGGACTCCCAAATAGTCTGTGATGTACATTTTGGTTTAATAAATATTGCCCAGTGAGACAAGAAGGCTGGGAGAATAACCTAATTTACAGTTGTTTAGTGACTGTAATTAACCCACCCCATCTGCTCACAACAGCCCTTCTGAAGCCCCCATTTCCTGAGGGGGTGGGGGCAACAATGCCCTTGGGGGGCACAAGAACAATACTCTACTGAGGCAGTGATGCTTATGGCTGAAACTGACCAGTCCTTTGTGTTGGTGTGAAAGTGATTATATGCCATTAGCTGGAGTGGCTGCCCAGCCATGGGGCAGGGTGATAAGCTCACTGTCACCATATGGGTGAGACCTGGCTAACAAAGCAACTGATACACTTGATGACAAGAGCTGAGACTATTCCACACACAGGGCTATGTATGAGTAGAGCGTAATGTTAGAAAGCCCTATCTTACAATTATTTAACTTGTTAGTTGTTTAAACTTATAATATTTGAAGACATTTAACAATATTATTCATCAACATCCACTATGGAAATAAGATGAATGCACTTAGGAGGCGATTTCTACCTAGAGCTCTTCTTTGGTGCCTGTTTAATTTACTGTAATGTGTTACAAATGATACCGTCAGCTACTGTATGTCAATAAGATCTAGACGGAATTTGGCCTAGGAAGCAATCTATTTATTGAGAATATTTCACATCATATGTGGGACGTCACTTTTATATAGCTGTCATTTCATAACTTAAATACGTTCATATAACTGACCAACAGTCACGATGTATTGCGAAATGGAAATATTACGTCAATGTCAACCTTAGTAGCAGCACACACAGTAGCAATGTCCAGACAATCTGATGGAAATGATAACATTAATCTATAGATCCCTCGGCTTAATTTCATAATTCCAAATTTCCACACAACAAGCTCACTTCTGCATCATGGTTTCCATGGAAACAACATCTCCCACTGCAGATTTCACATTTCTGAGTCACCACTAAACACTGACACTTTGTCTGCCCAATGCTATCAAGTTAATGATCCTTTTAGCAGTAACAACAGCAACCAGAACTGGGTAAGTGATATAACCTGAGTTAATTATAATTCATTACACATACAATGTATTTGTCATTGATTTGTGTTATGTAATACAAATGTTACAATTACAATTAATTACAGCAGAGTTTAGTCACAAACTATACTTGAACAAAACTAGCCAAAAATCTCAGATAATCATTAGGTTATTTTTTTTACATCACCACAAATGTTTTGAAATGAACAAACAATGACGGCTAAAATGTTGTATGTTTTGAAATGAACAAACAGTGACGGCTAAAATGTTGTATGTTTTGAAATGAACAAACAGTGACGGCTAAAATGTTGTATGTTTTGAAATGAACAAACAGTGATGGCTAAAATGTTGTATGTTTTGAAATGAACAAACAGTGACGGCTAAAATGTTGTATGTTTTGAAATGAACAAACAGTGACGGCTAAAATGTTGTATGTTTTGAAATGAACAAACAGTGACGGCTAAAATGTTGTATGTTTTGAAATGAACAAACAGTGACGGCTAAAATGTTGTATGTTTTGAAATGAACAAACAGTGACGGCTAAAATGTTGTATGTTTTGAAATGAACAAACAGTGACGGCTAAAATGTTGTATGTTTTGAAATGAACAATCAGTGACGGCTAAAATGTTGTATGTTTTGAAATGAACAAACAGTGACGGCTAAAATGTTGTATGTTTTGAAATGAACAAACAGTGATGGCTAAAATGTTGTATGTTTTGAAATGAACAAACAGTGACGGCTAAAATGTTGTATGTTTTGAAATGAACAAACAGTGACGGCTAAAATGTTGTATGTTTTGAAATGAACAAACAGTGATGGCTAAAATGTTGTATGTTTTGAAATGAACAAACAGTGACGGCTAAAATGTTGTATGTTTTGAAATGAACAATCAGTGACGGCTAAAATGTTGTATGTTTTGAAATGAACAAACAGTGACGGCTAAAATGTTGTATGTTTTGAAATGAACAAACAGTGACGGCTAAAATGTTGTATGTTTTGAAATGAACAAACAGTGACGGCTAAAATGTTGTATGTTTTGAAATGAACAAACAGTGATGGCTAAAATGTTGTATGTTTTGAAATGAACAAACAGTGACGGCTAAAATGTTGTATGTTTTGAAATGAACAATCAGTGACGGCTAAAATGTTGTATGTTTTGAAATGAACAAACAGTGATGGCTAAAATGTTGTATGTTTTGAAATGAACAAACAGTGACGGCTAAAATGTTGTATGTTTTGAAATGAACAAACAGTGATGGCTAAAATGTTGTATGTTTTGAAATGAACAAACAGTGACGGCTAAAATGTTGTATGTTTTGAAATGAACAAACAGTGACGGCTAAAATGTTGTATGTTTTGAAATGAACAAACAGTGATGGCTAAAATGTTGTATGTTTTGAAATGAACAAACAGTGACGGCTAAAATGTTGTATGTTTTGAAATGAACAAACAGTGACAGCTAAAATGTTGTATGTTTTGAAATGAACAAACAGTGATGGCTAAAATGTTGTATGTTTTGAAATGAACAAACAGTGACGGCTAAAATGTTGTAACTGGTTGTAACATTTTGATCTGGATTTCAGTTAGTTTCAGCACACATAAAAACCAATGCCATTGAGGATGTTAGGGTAAATTTACTTGGTCAATCACCAAAATTACTGTATTTGATGTTCAGTGTTGATAAAACACAAAACACTTTACAAATACACAGACTTTGGGAATAGTAATAATAAAAGCAATTATATAGCACCATAATTCAGGTTACAGGGTTTTAAGGCGCTGTTACAAGAACATAAAATAGCATTAAACAAATTCAAGATTCAACAAATGTGGCATCAACTGTCAAATTAAATTATCATTAAGAAATAACGTTATATAAAAAATAAACTACATAGTTAATATAATAAAAACAGAATAAAAAAGTAAATAATTAATAAATAATTCTTTAAAACATCAAAACTAAAATAAGTGTATGTAAATAAAAAAATCCATATCTCCCCCCACACACTGTGGAGTGGGTCAGTGGGACAGTAGGATGGGTCCCTCCCCCCCCCCCCTCCCAGGCCCTGTCCCAGACAACTGTCGGCCCTCACTGTTCCCACTGGGACAATTCTCAGAACTGTCTCCAAGGAGAGTCCCTGAGAGCATGTGTCTGTCTGTCTGCTGCTGTCACATGATCAACCTGTCTGGTCGACTCAGCTCGACCCGGCTGCACGAGAAATGCACGAAAAAGCTTCGTGAAATGAAATTTTCTCCCGAAAAATAAAACAGCACCCCAGGTGAATAATTCACAAAAGATTATTTGTCACTATATCCACAAAATCTGCACCCCGTTCAAGCCACTATTTTGACTGATTAAATTAACAAATTAAATGCATTCTGTTTGAGTTTTATTTACTGTCTGCATGTCTGTGAATAATCACATGTTAATTTGTAAATAAAAAAAATATGTTTTGCAAATTTGCAAAATATACAAGACTTTTCAGATCCCACACACATTCACCGTGCAAGGTCGAGGCTGGGACTACAGCGGTCCACAGGCAGGGCTACCTATCTATAAATACGCCGATTCATGGCCATTAAAATGCTTTCAACATGTCAGAAAACACAGCTAAAGAAGTCGACAGACTGGATCACTTCACGGAGTGATGATTCACGGTGGCACTAGCTATTAAAACCTATCCCGTGTGCTACTAACAGATAGTTTGACACACACTGATTCCAGGTCAACCCACAAGGAGAACTCAGAGGAATGTGTCTTTCCGGACACAAACACACACAAATATGTCAACACAGCCAGGTCAGGTACATAGGTAGACACTCATTGACAGTTGAATACACCAGCAGATGGTTTCTGAGTGTGATTCATTGATATGACCATTATACATTGAGAAACTACATGTCTTCACTAAGAAAAATGTTGACATCGTTTTTGACACGAAAACATTATGTTGTTGGTACACTGTTTTTGGATAGATAATAACTTGCTGTCAACATAATTCATAACAAAATGATCTCACATTTGGTCAAAATCACTAAAAAGTTTGTTCGCTATTTTCATCACAACTAAATAAACACTTGCATTTGAAACAAGCTAGCGTGTTTTATTGGCTTGGCATCTCGAATGAGCTAGCTACCACACTATACAGGATACTATATTGGTATAATGGTTTGATTTATCGCAAGTAGAATAAGTCCAGTGTTCACAAGTGTGTAGGACTGGTGCTGTCACTGATGTCCTCATATATGTTGGCCAGCACTGGTTATACACACAGATACAGAGGCTAGAGCGGAGAAGTGTCTTGACGGAGTGGTACTGTAGCAAGCAGCAAGAAGTGGTATGTCTGGGTATGTGACATAGACAATGTATTGTTCTATGAATAACCCACTAGCAGACAGGTCCCTTCTGTCCCTCACGGCTGCCTACATCAACATCACTGACACAGCCTGGGACAACAAGTTGCATTCATTCCTTCTTCTCTTGTCTTGTTTTTCTGATCTCTGTCGTACTGGAGTGCTCACCGATGAAGCCAGCCATAGGTCTGCCTTTTGGGACCACCTGTCTATTAGGACACAACCCCCCCCCCCCCCCGTGAATCTGGGGCAACAGGATCTAGGTCAGAACCCCTCCACTGTCCTCGACAAAAACTATTTACACTGTATATTAATGTTGTGTTTATTAACCGCCTTGACCCAACAATTTAAATAAATAATTTTATAACTCAACTCACAATCTGTTCTCTGTCAATCAGATGCACCTCCTTCGCCATGGCAACACAACTGGACAATCACTCCCGGCAACCGCCTGCTGCATCGTATATAATTACAATTCCTGAGCCATCACTTGATAAACACAGGATATAAAGAAGGAAATGGTCACAGCCGTAACAGATGTGATCATAAGTTGAAAAACAACAAACAGAACCCGGTGAAACTCACTGCTTGAATTACACAACAACCATTTGGTAAATACTACTAAATATCCTCCAACGTTTACTCACCTAGCTGGAGAACTGGCTGGTTGCCACAGTGTAGAAGAATCTTCCCAGCATCAGACGTCAATAAAACACACGCACAAGTATGTTTGAGTTATGGCGTCGAAAAAACGCCACCACTGTCAAAACTCTGTGAAGTATGACATCACCCAGAGAAGTACAAGAGACTGACTGAGGAGTGGTCACGCTCCACTGACCAGGGAACAGAGAAGACCTGTCCGAGGCCAGTCAGTCGACCACACACTCCTGCCACACAATGGTCACTGGCTCGTGCGCACATTTTTATATATCAAAGATTCATTGTCATAGCTCTGAACATACGTGACACTGACACACTGTGTCTGTTGACACCATGAGGCACTCTTTGTTGAGCAGGGAAAGTTACATAAAACACAATGTTGAAATCATAAATTCCATGTCATTGTATTAAATAAACAAAAAACATATTCTGACAATTAATTTTTTTTTTTAATTTGCATAATTTCTTTAATTTTATTTAGACTTGACGCCTTTTTGACTGCTTGGTTTGACCTTAGTTGAACACTTTAACCCATTAGCACGCAGCCGATTCTAGCGTGAAGCCTGTGGCTCCTCAAATATTTGATCTAGATGTTTAAAATATTGCTTGCGCCATTGTCTTTGCTCAAGCGCCTTTATTATTCAATTCTCTCAATTGCATGTTGTATGCATGTTGTAGATAATAAAAGTACCTACACAGTGGTGTCAAAACTGTTGTTATAGCTTTAAAATACGTTGACCATTTCTTGGTTGACACTATGACATTTTGAAACTGTTTGTAAAATAAATACTTTGTTGCAGTGTAACTTTTTAATGCTTAAATTTCTACTGCTGCATGTTGGATTTATTTAAAAGAACATTAAATTATCAACACACTGGTATAAAACTTGTTATAATATATTACACATGTTAGCTGTACATGTGGCCAACTCCTGGCTGGAGGACATTTTTAAATGTCCAAAAACAAAAACTATTGCTGTTAAATTTCGAAAACGCTTTTGAGAAATAATCACAATTTAATGTTAAAATAGATAGGTGTCGCATTTATTGCATCTCGTAATCACTAGAAGCAACCACGTAAATGGAATTCAAACGCTGTGCTGTCTATTCGCTGGCCGCCTATGGCCGACCTGAGGAGAATCGTGGTGACCGTCAATGCCCGACTTGAGTGCTAATCGGTTAATTGCTGAAGTGAGTTGCATCAACTACCCGTACCCTTGATTTTTCTATGTACAACAATCTACAAGATTCTACAAAATTAAGACATTATTAATAAATAAATATGATTATCAGTGTAAAACAGGACTGTTGTCATTTCACATAGTATCCATAATTAACAATGAATAGTCACTTTTGTTACAATAGATCCATGCTTTAGTCTGTTAGAAACGCTAAAGAACTTTCACTGCAAGCCTGGCTCTAACCATCAGAAGAACAAACAGACATCTCACCATTTTCCACATGGACATCCAGTGTCATTTATCCTTGCCACGAATACATACTTCAATATCCAAAAACAACTACATCCTCTGAGGTATATTTCCGTGGACAATATGACTGCAGCTCAGTGTGAGAGAGTCAGTAACCAACATCACAGCAAAGCTACAGTTTAAGGCTAAGCAAGCTGTATCACACTCGGTACATGGCAAACACGATTATCCACCAATCATCTTATGAGTACACAGCTCTGGCTGTCCAACTCTGTCGAGTGTTGACCAGGATTCCAGAAATGTACACTGAGAGACCACACTGGACAGTTCATGTAAAGCCAACAAGTCGAGTGGCACTCTACATGAATGGACCCATCAGTCCACACAGTTTGAGGTGTGTGTGGTGGCCTGGCGTAACAGCCCTTGTTTATTCATTACTATTGTTGAACTAGCTTGTGCTGTGTGTGTGTGTGTGTGTGTGTGTGTGTGTGTGTGTGTGTGTGTGTGTGTGTGTGTGTGTGTGTGTGTGTGTGTAAACTACCGAAATAGGGCCCCGAGATGGCTGGAAATAGTCACTCATAAGTGTTTCAAATCACGAGTGTTGTATCTACGATGATACCATGATGGCTCACAAAGACACAGCATCAGTGTCTTACTTCAGGTTTATGAAACATGACATGATTAGAATATCTTGCACTGTTAATTGTTAAAGAACACGACAAATATGGAAAATGGCTACATTCACTATTTGCTGGTTGGTGAAAAAAAACGTATACACATACAGTGTTTCCCTGGGTAAAATGATGAGGGAGATGGTAGGCCAGGTACGATGAGCTGAGCAAGTGGCGAATGCACGATGTGGTGCTACATATATGGTGGTATGGGGCCACACCCCTTGGATCTATTTAAAAATTAGCTTCAAAATGGTACATTATAAAGTGTGTTTTAACTTTTAAGCTATTCTCTGGCATATAGTGGGCAAAGAAATTACTAGTTAGCATGTAAATGTGTTGGTAGCATTAGTTACAAGTAAATGGTCATGAAATAGCTAAGAGGTGACAATTTTGGCATATTTTGGGCGAGGTGGCTTAGAAAAACTGTAAGGTGGCGGCCACCTCACTCACCATATAGCAGGGGAAACACTGCACACACACGCACTCATTAATGCACTAATGCACATATGCACACATAACACATATACTGGTAGTTTTTTTGAGTAAGGAATTGTTTAACCAAGTGCTTCTATGGATCATTGGTTTCAGAACTTTCAGTAGAGAACAACCCAGGGTGACTTGTGTATGATACAGTCAGGTATATATGATGTATAGTGACCGCTTGAAAAGGTACCAGTATTCAATATTCATTAACCACCATAAATGTTGCATGTCTCCTAGATAATTTATAAACAAACAACATCTACCCCAAACCCCAGGGAGGCCATGTCAGGCACTCCCCCGAAATCACACAATCATTCATTAACTGGATTACATAACATGAATTCACAAAGTTCTGAATATTTCTAATTCATAAAATTACACTACATTTGATATTTCCAGTGACAAAGCTTATTTCAGGACAACTCTCCGTCTGGGTACTCCATGTTGACGTTTGAAGGACGTCACCGCAGCTGACACAAGGTCACCACACACGCACACAGCAAACCCTCAATAATCCTGGGATGCTTCCCCCCGCAAGAAAAGTATGGGCTAGTCTTCCTGTCAACACATTCTGACCCAAAACCTAAGTCACCATCAACTCACCATCATGACATCCAGATGTTAAATCCTACAATGACTCTCCATGGGTCTAACACTTTGGGAGGGGAAAGAGGGAAACTCCTATTCCATTGGCACTCTTCCCAGTGCCGCTGACAATATACCAGCTGACTCCCTGATTTCCCTGCCCCAAGTGGTGGTAGCCTAGACTATAGGGTGCCTATGTAACAGAGCCCAGCCCTGACAGACATAGATCAGGCAGGCGGCTACATACATAAACAGGCCTGACTGCCAGTGAGAAGGGATCAGCTCCTTGAGCCAGCCTAGCTGTGTTTACCCATGGGGGATACAACCTTTCTTGGTATGCGAGCGGTGGCCATTGATTAACATGTGGTTGAGAGGTACTTGGGGGTGAAAGGTGAGGGTAAAGTGACAGGAAGGGGGGTCCAGGAGGGCTTAAATATCAGCTGTTTTCTCCAGCTGTCCTGGTATTGTCTCAATACAGAAGACTTTGTTTCTCTTACCAATGTCTCACTTTCTATGTGCATTCATAGATCACTATGTGTTCTCTTACTGCTGAATGATATGTTGTTATTGATGTACTATAATAATTATTGATTCCATTACTGGTCTTACACAACTGTGCATGGTCTATTTATAATTCTATAAATTGTGATAAATCTGGTAACATTCACGACCACAATCAGAAATACATGCAATTTTGCACATTTTACAAGTTATACTGATCAGTATATAATAAGTTAGTCTATGGATTATGTACATGACAAAAATAATAACTAGAATACAGTTCTCATAAACCCGTTCAAACACTAACATTTCGATTGAACTATATCAACATGAATGTTGAACTATATCCTGCAGAAGTATATCTTAAGTCCCGGTCGCACAGATGCAATGTGTCAGCTCTGGTATTCACACGAAGTTGTTCCATGATTTAAAAGCAATATACAAGACTGAGATTTGATTATACCAAACTACTTTTGAGTGAAATACTTACAATACAGTCAAACGACAAAGATGTTGACACCCGGCTTGCAAAGACGACACTGGCGCTGCTCAAAACTATAGTCCATGATAATGACAACTACTACACTGTGTTCTCACGCAACGACTACCACCATGGGCGTAACAAAGACACTGGCCAAGACACAGTGACACACCAGTCCACAGGTAGTCGATTGACCTGACATCCAGTGACCTATGCCGAGCACAATACCTCACTGCCACTGGACATTAGCCATGGTTTATTATATTTTGTCATGACGTAGATGCTAATGAACCTGATGGCTGGGCAGATAAATGGGCCACAGAGATCTAATGTGTGATATAAGGTGCCTTAATAGTCAGTGAACCGTGTCTGATTGAAGTACACAGGTATAGCCACAGAACAACAGCCAAATGTGGGCTTAGATTGGTTGAAAATTTAATTCTTCATTTAAATGGTTGCTCATGTTGGTACAATTTTAATATTTATAGTGTTACGAGTTGTGAATTTACTGTTATGTAATGGTCGAAATGTAGGATTAACAATTACATAAATTTACACATTTGTTTGATACTTGTGTTATGTATATGCTGCCTGTCATACTTAGCTGGCACTTTGATTTAAATAAACTGACCATTCATCACAACCAAAAGAAAATTTAAGTACCAGCAACTTTCACATTAGATATTATTTATATAATATGGCAGCAACAACTCTTAGAACTAATATTTGCTATTTTCATTTATAATTACACTATCAATATGTGATAATGATACAATAAGACAAAACAAAAACAAGTCTCAGTCAACTTACTTTACCTCAAAATATATATTAAAACCAAAGACATAAAGACATAAAAAAACACCTGAAAAGTCCACTAAATATCCGAAACAATTAAATTTTGAATTGCTGTTCAAACCCCCCTAGTTTAAACACTATTTGTATAATACAATACAATTATAACACTATTATTCCATTAGGGGAAATGTATGAAAGGAAAGAAACTATATAATATTTACCCAGTACTACAGCAGAAATCCAACTGACCACAGCTGGCATAGCTCAGGCCTCATGGATGCTTTATCCTTACAGAGGTCAGTACTAAATACTGACCACTACTACACTGGTCAGGACATGTCTAACTGTCTAGTGTCTACAGGTTGATCAATCACTACCAGATAAAGCTGTCTACTGGCCAGCTGGACATGACTGGACCAATAACACACATTGTTATTGGTCCAGTCGTGTTAAATACCAATATGTTCAGTGCAACATAATTTTATTTGCAGTCTTGTATATAAACAGTAAAACTAAATACAAAAACATTATTAAAATTATTCTTTTCTGTGGTATTTAAAAACAAAAACTAAAATGTTATTTTATGAGATTCTTATATATTTAGTAATAAAAACAGTGTACAAACTGTACATATATTAGTTTTATTTCGTTATAGTGTCATATTAGCAAAACTAATAAAATAACAAACAAAACATTCCTCTGTTCTGGTCTGGCCTTAATGGAATCCAGGGTCTAACACTAATGAAATAATCGCCTCTCCCCATTGATCACACATATACAGATCCTATTAGAAGATGTACCATCGCCATACTTCCAATTTATCCCAATTCCTACATCATCTGCAGATACACGTCCATGCAGATACCCGTGGTCTCCCTAGTGCCTACTCACTCAACTGGTCTCACTCACACAGTGGAGGCTGAGATCTGTCTATTTACCCCAACCAAGGGTGAAAACAATGATTATTTAGGCCATCCAAACTGGTCCTTTGAATGTATCCATGGTGTAAATTGAGCACATGTGGGAAAACAAGTAAGTGCCCATTTCAGCAGTTTAAGATAAGTATACAGGCCAATAGAGTCAGACATGTCATGCAATATAGGGTATTTACCCCTGGGCTATTATGTATGGCAGGATCATATCAGCAAGTGCACAGTTTAGATAAGAGACACATTGACAGACTGGGTACAACTGGGTAGTTATTACCAGAGGGTAAAATCTCATGCAAATGTTTCCTTGTTTTATGGATTTTTGTCTGCAAAACTGGGACAAACAAAATCTGAGCATGCGTGGCAAACATGCTTTTTTTACAATCAATCTGTTCAACAACTATAAATAGAAGCTAGTTTTCCATGGAGACAAATTAGGACATCACTGCTGGCAGATTCATAATTACACTGAAGACAATTAATTATAGGCCTCTAGAGACACATCTAAGCAAGCAGTGCAATTTTATTGATTGTTTATTCTATATAAAATAAAAATCTGCTTCAAGTTTACAAGATACAAGAAGCTTTATTTTACGCTGTGAATGTGCATTTGATAACATTAGCTCATCTGAGCTATTTTCCGATTATTTTCATGGCTCTCCCCAAAACAGGATCCAAGACAACTACCCCCGGGGTAAATAAAATCACTGACTATTACCTATCAATTACCATTTCAAGGCAAGCAGTTCAGGCATACAATTTTATGGATTGTACATTCCAACATTCAAATTTGCTTAAAGTGTCATGGCTCTGACAAGACAACAAAATAAAATCACTAACAAATGACAATTACTTGTCATCATTTCAACAACCGGTACGTACAATAACACTTATAAAAGTATCGATTCAAGTGCACTACTTTAACATTACAATATTTTGCAAAGTTATTTGTAATCAGTGTATAATTATAAGTAATAGACTAAAACAACTTTTTATTATGAAAATCCATGTTGTGGATTTGTAATGCCAAGGAACCAAGACAGTGCTACATAAATGTTGTAACTGTCACTCTGTCAGTAGTTGTACTGAAAAGCAAATTTTATCCAAAGCCAATCTCAGAGACAACAAAAGCGTGCCGGTGGCCTAGGATATAATTGGAACACAGCTGTTGTACATACAAATACAATACATATCTGGTGCTAACTTGAAAAACAATTGTAGGTTTCAATCTAATCACTGCTGTTCCAAACAATTGTGCACCATAATATTAGTGGCCAACGCAAACCACCAAAACATAAGACTTTTTAAAGCACTAGACCACCTTCAACCTTCATACTTAGATTGACCCCTGAAATGTGAACACAAACCCTGGACACTGTCCATGCTCCGAGACTGCCACTGACCTGTTGGATGGCGTTGAGTTGGTCGAGCCAGACTCCGAGCTCCGCATCCTCGCTGTCCTCTACCTCCGAGTCCAGCTCCGCGTCACTCGTCAGGAAGCCGTCATCCTCATCCATGCTCTGTCCATGACAACATTGCACATTTAGTGAGACATACCTATACATGAGACAAAACTATACATGTAGAAAAATGGTAATTTTTTTACAGCACCATAATCCTATATTGGGGAGAATCTGAGCTCAAGAGGTGTGACATAAATAACTAACCTTACTGGTAATTACATTATATATTACAGTAAACCTCTCAATTTAGTCAATTTATTTGTCATTATATATATATATATATATATATATATATATATATATATATATATATATATATATATATCCAATTTTTTTATATCTAAAAGTTCTTTAGCTCAGTGTACTGTACATTTATTATACATTAATAAAAAACATTATTTGTTTGTGTTTACCATGTGCACTGACATTGTTAGAAACTATTTTGAACAGTATTTGTGCTGGTTCTTTTCATCAATTGCATTATCACTTTGCACACAGGATATATCGCATCACAAAAATTATAAATATACAAAAACATTCAATTACATAGATCTACAATGCTCATCAATAACAATCATGATATACATCAGTTATCATCTAGTACCTCTGAACCTACCCTTGGTTCAGGAAATGGGGCAGCATCAATTAACATTTTGTAAGGGAACATGTCAAAACCCTTTGATCTGTGTGTGTACATAGTCTGTACCAGTTAGAAAGAAAAAAATTCCAGGCCATATACCTCCAACATAGTTAGTATAATGTTAAAAATGAGGTTAAGTTATTATTAAAAGATCACATTCCATAAAACCAAATTCAGCATTTGAGTTAGACTGCTAGACAAAATTGAGTTTAGGTGCATGGCCTTAGATATTCACAATAGTAAACTTTGTATGATAACAACATAATGTTTTTTAGTTATTAATTTTTAGAACCAATCATTTTTCCCCCCACTATATTATTTAATACATGTTTTATGTGTACTAAAAATTAAATACCTGTCTATCTGTTGGCTGGTCCGAGCCACTTTTCAAATTCTATTAATATTAAAAACATACAATTTTCAGGCAGTATAACTTCCACACATTTATCATAATTTAATTGTCTTTAAAAAATAATAATTACGAACAAATATAAATAACTGACAAACAGACTTACTTAAATTGTTGCTTACAAACCAGTAGAAATACAGTCAGGGTAATTTTACAACAAAATAAAAATTATGTTGAACATTCATCCGTAGACTGCCAGAATATATGTCAAGTTGGTTCAGTTTGAACTGACAACATTCCTCCTACTTGAGTTGCACTGGGACAAAGTCACCACCATATTCATCAGCACAATGGAAGTTCACATATCTTTCTAGCTGCACTGAGTCAATCGCAAGATGAATCGACACATATTAGGATGTGGAGTGGTCTCGGCAGTAAGGAGGGCACTTGTGCTAGTGAATGAGTCAGTAGTGATTGATGACACAGAGCACCAAGAGGATCGAGACTGCATCACACACACATGTATGTGGGTGTAAGTATTCCACCCAGTTCATCGACTTACACATGTCTTCAGCATGAGTAAACACAGCTCTGCAGCCAGTAAATTTGTGTACAACTCATGGTTTGCGAAGCACTAAATATATATGTAACTGGACAAATGAAGTCCAGCCCATGAAAGAAAAGGTTCATATAGACATAACACTTTAAAATATTTCAAGTAATATTAATTACAAACCTTCAAAACAATGTGACAGTTTTTGTCTCAGTTATTATGTACTGTTATTTGATGCCCAAGTGTGTATCATAAATTGTGATGACTGTGATGACTTGTGTAGTTAAAAATAATATTTGAAGTCGGTTTTATAAAAAGTGCATTAATATTATTATTTCTATTTTTATACTTACCGTAAGAACATATTTTTAAATTATTTAAATTATAAAACTATCCATGTCCACCAGCTCGTAAATAATAATAATTTAAAGACTAAAGTCAGTAAAGATTATACATATGATATCATCTAAACTCAGTGCCAGTGGCAGTGCAGTGGCATGATAACTGACAACATAAACCTAGAATAGATAATTTACTGTTGACATATGTTGGTGTTTTATTCCCACTTTAAGAGTGCCGAACTTCCGATTACGAAACATAAATTATTCAACAATAATGTCGACATCCGCGATCAGCCCACTCCAACGCTTTAAAAAAGGAGACGCTACGCCTGACCCCGCGTCAGTGTCAAAACTCATCGGGCATAACGACCGACTCGTGTCTTCCTTTGATCTGTCTGGGGACAGCAAGATAACGGTGCTATTGTATTTGTAAACAACACTATCATTAAACCTCACTAAACCGCGACGGTCCAAGTGCCTGGTCAACCGTGCGTGATTACTGAACCGCGTCATTGAACTCTCGGCGAGTGACAGCTCCGAGTTGGGACTTTGTGTTGACACTCACTGCGTGACAAGCGCAGACCGTACAAAACACTGCGTATATTCAAGTTAAAACACTACATTTCGACGTAAGAATCCGGCATTTCGCACTTGGAACAGGCGGCGGTTTGACACATCACTTACCTGTGATTGGCATGCAATTTCCCGTTACAGTATAATCCGATAAAGTCTGTTTCGCGCTACGAATCGAACTACTCGCCTCGAGGCGGCTGCATTCTGATCACATCCACGATTTTAATCGGTCGAACTTTGAACCCTGAGTTCAGCTTCCGGTATGTTTAGTCATACAGTTAGTCACAGTGGGGCGCCACTCCTCAGATGCTATAGTCAGGCGCACAGCAGAATAATTTCTCGGCTTATTTAGCAGTCAAAATAATAGCAAGTACTTATTATATTCACCAGTGGAGATTTTAATATTGCACGCAGAGCAGTCAAGAACTATGCATTTAGCATGCAGTTGGCCTATTTGTATGTATTCCAGTAAATAAGTGTATTTTAGACTAGCCACTAGTATTTATTAATCAAAATTAATAAATAAAACTTACAGGTACAGATACAATAACTTGTTTTGTTAACTAAATATAAACGTTCTTCCTCTGGGTGGATGCCAAATCAGTCAGTTGATGCGTTTTATTCAGCATATATCGGTAGGTCTATCCCCAATCAACTTACAGCTCTGATGACCAGCTATACTGACATCGCATCCCTTCAAGCTAGGGATGCTAGTACCTTCTTCTTCATGCTAATATGATGGCCTCCGTAGAGAGTAATATCCCACAATACAACATGGATAATTTATGGCATTGATTTGCACGGATTGGTATGTCGGTAATCTAGGGGTGTATATATATCCAGCAGTCTTGCTCACAAGGGTGAATAATGTTTGAGTGCCTTGAGCAGACCAATATAAACGCTTGTTGCCTGGATGTAACGACAGTGTCACAGTGAAGACTGTGAACTCTGTTAGTCCATGACAAAGATGTAGAGGCGCAGTAAATGTCATCATCGCTCCCAAAAACTACTCTAGCCTGTAATAAAGCCAATAAAAAGATGTTTATGGTTGGATGTGACGAAGGTTAGTGCTATAATAGAGGGACCTAAATTGTAACATCTGTGTAGAAACAGAGCTTGTAGATTCCCGCACAGTGGCCAGTTAGAGTATCTTTCACAAAATCGCAAATTAATTAACTTTTCTGGAAGAAGTTACTTTGGTTGAAAACTAACACTTAATGCTATATTATTAACTTCATCTTTAAAAATGTGCTTTCAAGGTTTACAGACATTTGTATAATATATTTACATTTCATTGGCTTGCTGTCACACACCAGTCTACTCTGTAGTCACAAAGTGAGACTTTTGTCTTGTATTAAAGGACATTTTGTGTGAAGTTATCTTAAAATAAACCAAGGAAAAGGAACATAATAAAATATTATCAGAACAAATGGTTTATGGAAGGATGTGATGCATTAACAATAAAAAAAATAAACAGTCATTAAATATGAAACACCTTAATATTTATTGCAGCTAGTGCTACAGAAATTGACATAATATAATACACTGCACATAAAGCATTACACATTCAGTGCTAGAGAGTGTTTCATGATTGTATGTCCAGAAAAAGCTTGCAAAGATTGTAGCGCCACAGTTCACAATTGTGCGGTCAGCAGCGGTAGAACTCTTTCTAGCGGGAGACACGTGAAACTGAAATGTGAATTCATTTCTTCACTTCTCCACATGTGCCTACTTCGTCGACTCTTGTTGTTCAAACAACGGATAGTTGTTTAGGACGTCTTCCCACGTTCTCCTCCCATTCGACAAGTCGCTGACAATCTTCGGCAGCTCAGTGATCTAGACAACAAAATATCAGGTTGTGTAACCTCTGAACGTCATCAACCATTGACTGAGTTCGATGCTTTAAATCCATGAGATATATTCTGAGTTATTGAGGGAAAAGTTGAAGAAACAGACAAGAAAATAGGATTAGCGCACACAAGTGTAATGTAGAGACTTGGAGATTATTAGATGTAAAGCAAGATGATCTTGTCCAACGGAACAAGAAGTAAACAAGGAACAGTGTGTATGCCACTCTATCAGGAACAGACATGTTTAAAGAAATGTAAAAAATACACAATTTGTTATATGTCTAAGCAAAAACAGTTTGTGAAACAAATTATTCCTTAAAATTAGTGCCCAAAAATAATTGGCAGATTTCTTGAAATTGTTATTTCACAACTGACTGTATCTACAACTGCATCTACACATACCTCGGCACGTATCTGTTTCATTGAGTCGCGTTCTCGTAGTGTGGCTGAATGTGGTGCTTTCAATGTGTCGAAGTCAATCGTGATGCCAAACGGGATAGCGATCTGGTCCGTGCGGGCGTACCGCCGGCCAATGGACCCACTGCTGGCATCAACCTTGTGCGACACATCATGCTGGGTCAGTGCCGATGCTGAAGTGGGTCAACAAAGGTCAATGTAATTAGGTCGTGTGACCCATTACAAGAGTAATAAGTATATGCAAACAATAAAGTTTATGGTTTTTATTATGTGTGCATTTATTACTTAATATGTGCTTGGTTTTAACTTCTTATTGGTCATTTCTTTACGATTATCTAGTTTAGCTTAGCAGAAGTTTACAATAACATAATACAGTTTAGTACTTTTGAACTACATGTCAAGATATATATAATAAAAAAATACGTAATAAATGAAAATAAATTAAAATATATAAAATAACGGTTACATGTGTAGCCATTAGTTATCATTACAGAGGTTGCAGAAGTTGTACAACTAACAGCAGCAGTCTGTACATCACTCGTACTTACAGATCTGTTTCACAAATGTTGTGAAGTCAGGGTTGTTGCTGAGTGGCAGGACGGAACATTTGTAGGGGGCGATGACTGGTGGCAGGGCGAGGTACTGCAGACACACAGACAGACACCGTCAGCAATACATGGATAATGAATACACCCACCATGCACTGTAATCAATGTTCTTACAGAAACACACTATGATTTTAAAGAGGTAAATTCTTAATAATTTATGCAGTCCTTAGGTTTATATCCCCTAACAAACCTGCTCAATCAAATTTTACCTCAAATTCTTAGGGAAGCTTTCAGCCATGCTAACTTACTGCATGATGAGTAATTTTTAACACAGATATCCACCTGGTACCATTAATTGTACAAACTTTGAAACAGCGCCAAGAGGGTATGGACACAGAATTATGGGAGTCTGACACTCGACATATAATTATGTCTAATTTTATTCTGTTTTAGGAAACTAGCAAATAATTCTTCACAGTAATGGAAATGGTTCCCATATGAAATACATGCATTATGAAACCTTTAGCATAGACAATTTTGCCTATGTTCAATAAAATTCATAAATCTAAACAACCAATCCTTTTAAAGCTAACAGATCCATACAAGAAAGGTATACATCTACTGATGTGATTGTCAACCTTTCAAAGTATGCATTTCGAAACAAATTTTATCATCTAGTGAACTGGCTAATGTGCAAATATGCACAATAGAATCTGAAAATTGACTGACATATTTCTTCACTTTGGTAACATCTTAAGTAACTGATAAGACACGTATCAGGGGCTGATTGCTATAATCATCTACGATCCGCTATACAAATTGTTTTGTGGGAAACATTTCATGTGACACTCACTGTGCGTTGTTCGTCACCCTCTCGCATCCGGAAGTTGTGTTCAAAGAGAGCGTACATGATCCGCCCGATCCCAAACGATGGCTCCACGACCGACGGAACTATCTCTTCAACTACAATGAGGGATTGGCGGTTAGTAATCATTCCATGCATATTTGTCACTACATAAGTTATCTACAAGCCACTGTCTCACTTGTTCATGCATTCACGGTGAAACAACAATGATGTAGTACAAACAGTTTGTAGGTTGTCAGTTCCATTGTTGCTTACACATTTCAAATGACCACTAACATAATAAAAGTACCATTACCAGACTTTATTGTGTGTCTGGTAATGGTACTACTTTTTACATTTCCACTACTATAGGTAATTATAACTGGCAGGTATATAGACAAGAAATTTATGAACTGAAATAAATATACGCCAAAGTTGCATTTGTATTCCACTCTGCAAATGCCTAATGCTGTGAAGAAAATAATTTAGGTATAAGTTTTTCAATATGTCAAACAGTTTTTTATTACACACCGTGTACTTTTTTCGTATATCTCTTCACTGGCACCATGTCCGACTTGAGAGTGAATTCTTTATCGCCAACCTTCAATTTGTACTCCCTGAAGGAAACAAGACAAAACTGATAACATAAAACACACTGATATCCAAAAATTCAGTAAACTGAAAAGATTATATTTGAAGCAAGAATTTTAAAAGAATATGTAACATAATGTTCAACATTTGCACTTGTTTACCATCCACTGTGAGGCTTGGTGGTGGGTACACGATGGATAGGTTAATCATCAGTTGTACTGATGTTAGACAAATGTTTTCCTGTTACACGTTTTAAAACCAAGTCTGATTTTGAACATACCCATTTTCCTTCATGGCAGTTTCGAGGGAATTCAATGACGCTTCATCCATCTTTGAGAGAGATTCCGTGATTATCTTCGCATCTTTCTTGAATTCTTTTCCCAGAAGGCCTTTGTTAGGTGCCGCTTCAATGACTTCCTTTTCTACATTGGCAAAGTCAAGGTTCCAATGGAATGGTGAATGGCTGGCGGTTCATGGCTGGCAGTTTCTTCAAGAATGGAATTGCATTACAGCAAGAGACACACTTTGTCAGCCAAGGTGCAAGAATAGATGTAATGTATATTACACAACAATGTATGACAATAGAGTGCAAGAAATAAACACATTCCATATTACAACGGAACTTACAACTTTGACCCTTAAATATAAAATACTGAAGAGAGAAAGGTTTTTGTCTGGAGTGCCTTTCATCACAAATTGACACTCTGTGACACCCAAATCACTGGCAAGAAATTCAGAAACATAGGTTGAGCAGAAAGGATATTGGCTCTGGTAGCTTCTTCTCTGCCACTAGGCGGATCCCAGTTGACTTTGTGTGGCACGACAGATCATAGCACGACCTGTCAGCACACCCAACACATTCCACCCAGCCCTGCAAACCACAGCACATATTACACATTCCATCCAGCCCTGCAAACCACAGCACATATTACACATTCCATCCAGCCCTGCAAACCACAGCACATATTACACATTCCATCCAGCCCTGCAAACCACAGCACATATTACACATTCCATCCAGCCCTGCAAACCACAGCACATATTACACATGACATCCAGCCCTGCAAACCACAGCACATATTACACATTCCATCCAGCCCTGCAAACCACAGCACATATTACACATGACATCCAGCCCTGCAAACCACAGCACATATTACACATTCCATCCAGCCCTGCAAACCACAGCACATATTACACATGACACCCAGCACATTTTACACATGACACCCAGCACTGCAACCACAGCACATATTACACATGACATCCAGCCCTGCAAACCACAGCACATATTACACATTCCATCCAGCCCTGCAAACCACAGCACATATTACACATGACACCCAGCACTGCAAACCACAGCACATATTACACATGACACCCAGCACTGCAAACCACAGCACATTTTACACATTCCATCCAGCCCTGCAAACCACAGCACATATTACACATGACACCCAGCACTACAACCACATCACATTTTACACATGACACCCAGCCCTTCAACCACAGCACATTTTACACATGACACCCAGCACTGCAACCACAGCACATTTTACACATTCCATCCAGCCCTGCAAACCACAGCACATTTTACACATGACACCCAGCACTGCAAACCACAGCACATATTACACATTCCACCCAGCCCTGCAAACCACAGCACATTTTACACATGACACCCTGCACTGCAAACAACAGCACATATTACACATGACACCCTGCACTGCAACCACAGCACATTTTACACATTCCACCCAGCCCTGCAAATCACAGCACATTTTACACATGACACCCTGCACTGCAAACTACAGCACATTTTACACAACCCATCCAACCCTTCAACCATAGCACATTTTACACATTACACCCAGCCCTTCAACCATAGCACATTTTACACATTACACCCAGCCCTTCAACCATAGCACATTTTACACATTACACCCAGCCCTTCAACCATAGCACATTTTATACATTCCATCCACCCCTTCAACCATAGCACATTTTACACATTCCACCCAGCCCTTCAACCATAGCACATTTTACACATTCCTTCCAGCCCTTCAACCATAGCACATTTTACACATTCCACCCAGCCCTTCAACCATAGCACATTTTACACATTACACCCAGCCCTTCAACCATAGCACATTTTACACATTCCATCCACCCCTTCAACCATAGCACATTTTACACATTCCATCCACCCCTTCAACCATAGCACATTTTACACATTCCATCCAGCCCTTCAACCATAGCACATTTTACACATTACACCCTGCCCTGAAATCAATGTCGCATATTTCAAATTGCGTAACTTTACATCAAAGGCGAATAAAACGCGGAAAACTACGCAAAAACGGTCAATCATATGTGACTCATCTTAACAAAAGCGGTCGGATGTCGGTAATTTTCAAAATTGAGTGATTAGTACCACTGGAAAGAGCATAATATCTGCTTTCATATGATATATCATGCTAGAAGATATCTCGATTCTAGCCGAAGCTATAGCTTGACAAACATGTGTGGGGTAGAAACCTTCAAATTAAGAAAATGGCCTTCAAAGTTGATGCAAACTATTTGTTACGTTTCATGGAATGTACCTTAGTTACCATGGACCGATCTTTTTGAAACTTGGCATGTTGGAAGATAATGTCATTCATAAGATATCGTGTTAATATGAACACAAAATGTTTATTAGAAAAACAATTGCAGATTAATTAATATTTTATGCAATTACCTCCGTTGTTAAGAAAAGCGAACAAACTCTGCTGCTGTTATGCCTTGGTTAGGATGGACATATCTGGCTGAAATTTTGACAACTCAAAGATAGTATAATTTTCATGATATTGCATTTGCTTTTCCCAATTCCTCATCCGGAGAATCTGACACCTTCTCTACGGATCGGTCAGCGCGACTTGCGTAGCCGTGCCGTGTCGTAATCATTCTCACGAAAGTCAAATTCAATATTCGTCTTCGTCAGTGATGTAGTTCGCAAAATTGTCATCCTCGTCATCGTCCGCCACGCTTTCATCAGTCACTTCCTCCAAAAGGTACTCCGGTCGCCTCAGTCAAACTATCTATTTGTGCCCGATCACTTGCATCAGAGTTTAACAACTTCGCCACACTGAACGCCATTTTTCGCTTCGCCTTCGTCTTCGCTCGCTAACTAGGTCAGCAGTGACGCATGCGGATATGCAAATGTTCCACGCTGGACCAATGAGAACGGTTGCCGGAGCTGTTGCTACCATGTGACCCCGGTTTGTTTACCCCGTTTAGCGGACAGGGGTTCTATTCCAAGCTTTCTGAAGGCCGGAGAATGCATACATTAGCATAGATATGACCATATATGGACAGATGACGCGTTAAGCTACGCGGTGATACCCGTTATGATAGGGATCGTCCCAAAATTAGCGGCAAAGAATGCGCGCAATTACTGGCATTTTCGGCTTTGTTTTATGGAAACGGAGCGGAACACTTAGCACAGCTCTACGCAAATGTCTTTAAAATACACGAAACAGAGTTAGTTAGATAATAACAAGTGTGGCAATCGAAAAAACGAATACTAAAGAATCATTTTCAGGGAAAATCTCAAAATTGACGAATGCCCGATTTTTTCACAAAATCGGCATTTACGGAAAATGTGATTTACCGACATCCGACCGCTTTTGTTAAGATGAGTCACATATAGATCCCCCGACACTATATGATATATATATATATATATATATAAACCCAGGGCAAGACCCAGACTACAGAGGACACAGGGAGTGTCTCTTACATAGGTTGTCTTCATCTCTGCGTCCCAACAGTCACACGCGTAATGGGCCATCTCATTCGACATGTGCTGACGGAAACGGAACTTTGTCTTGTCAATGCCGATCTTCAGAAGGAAAAGATAGATCCGGCACATGAAGTATGCCAGCGTCTGATTGGCGATGAGACCCTGTAACAAAAGATGACCGCAAATGGTAGCTACTGTAACATCTCGGAAATAGCTCACTTTATTCAAAAATAAAATATAAATTATTATTATGTAATTATTTAACAAACATCAGAAGGAACTGATTCGACACAGGTGAGGTAAGTGACACAAATATGGTTTTCATTATATTGGACGAGACATGTCATAAATTTTATTTATAACATGTCTTTTTGTAACAGCAATCACATGTCATACTTGTGTCACCCAAGTATTACATAATAGCAATTATTACAGTAGCTTTGCAGTGCACATGTTTAAACATATCCTACCAAGCTTTAACAACAGACAAGTTCAGTGGGTCACACATACATTTACGATGATACAGGTCATTATTGGGCAGTATTAGATTTACAACAGTTGTCGATGCTGATAATGGAATGCTTTGGACTTGGCCCTCTTTGAATCCATTGCAAACACATTGTCATAACTATCTAGTGACAGAGGCAAAGTGTGTCCTTGTTACCTTCTCGACGGCGTCACCAAACGTCCACGCCTGTGGGAGTTGACCGTCCATCTGTGCACAGGCGGAGTAGAGCGGCACAGAGACGTCCTTGATCGCGTCAAACTTGGGATGGCTCTTGTCTTTGGGGTCACAGAAGTGTTCTATCTCGGCCATCTGGAACTCCCTGTCGGCAGCAAATTCATTAAGATCAAGCTCCCTACATATTACTTTAAAGGGAGTGTGCCAGCTCCTGTGCCAAAAATTGGCAGACCAGTAATTTTTAATGGGAAGTCTGTTGTCTAGAATGTGGGAAAGTGAAACATCAAAGAGTATTGCAGTTAACTCAGCATTGTTGCCAGTCAATTTTGCTTTGAAACTGGATGTTTTGTTTACCATTTGAACGTGTTGCAGGCGGAATCTTTCAAATTGCAAACTTTGTTCAGAGCTTAATAAAGTAACTAAACACAAATTAGCAGGCAGTAAACCTTGAACATGCATTTTGTAGTCATAAGAACGTAATATTAAATGAAAAACATAAAAACCCTCGCTTTAAATTCATATCCAGAATGAAAAGATCTGAGAGTAAGTTCCTATATTATTGCAGCGTGGTACCAAATCATAGGGACTATTTACAGATTCTTACACTACATGCCAAGTCATTCAGTTATATGAATGAGCAAGTATCTGGCTACGGTCAGTGGTGCATATTTAAGTATGAATAATATTTGCACATAATTTGTAGAATGGCTGATTGCTCTCCTGGAAAGTCAAGACGGAGTTTGTTTGAATTGATCTGCCAGAGTAAAATGAAATGTGCTTTATGAATTACCCTCTGAGCAGTCCTGGGTACAGGACCCTGTGCTAAATAAACGCTTACCATTACCTCCATCACCTAATCCAATTAGATTTAGATTCAGTAGGAAGAAAAACATGTTCAGCAAATTAATAATATCACCAACAACAGACATCCATAATTTGACAGTAATATTACATATTACAGGACACAACTCCAACTACAAGTGCTGTTTAAAAACAATTAGCCATTACTGTAAGACAATAAGAATGCCGGAACCACACCTGACTCGAATCAAGCCGGAACGTGGTGAAATTTCATTTCTAAAAGCCGTGCCAATTTGTGCCCCAGCAAATGGTAATTTGCCCTGGTTGAAGTCGAGAAGTCGTTTGAAGTTCACAAAGATACCCTGTGCGGTCTCTGGTCGCAGGAATCTACAACATTGACAACTGGTTAGCAGTGAACCAAGTTACTGTTCATTACATTGTGATATAACTTACAGAATGCAATATTAAGATAAAATACTTGCATGTACAATTGTCTATCTTCATCAAGAAAACTGTGACAGATATTGTTTTACATGATATTATATTTCTAAAGCCACACATCCTCCTGGGGCAGGGGTCGCTGCGGCTGATTACGTCAGTACCAGCCCTTCCCTACCCCTGGCACATCCCTGTCAAAAACTCCTCTCGTAACGTCAGCCAATGAAATCGCTCACTGGATATATGGTTCCAACCAGGTCAGGTGACCGTAATATAAACACTTTCAGCCAACCCTGATGAAATGTTTAAGGTCATTATATTGGGATTCCCACCAGTTAGATCCATCTTCAAACTGGGGCAGGTATTTGCGCTGGCTGATGCAGTAGCAACTGGCGAAGTCAACTGCTATAATTTTATAGGTCACTCCCAAAGTTCTTGAAGACCATCAGCCAGGGTACAGTAGGGCAGTGCAATGATCCTTTGCTTGTTAGGATGAAGCCACATATATTTTTATGATGTAATATTTATCCAAATGCTAAACCACTATCCCCTTATATATTTTATATAGATAAGCAGCATGCACGATACTTCTAGCTAGCTGGTAGTTCATCATTATAGACAACTAGTCAGGGACTGTGTATGTTTTTACTATTTAAAAGGGCTGCTCTTACTAGTCCGAGCTCTAAAACTACTCGTCCCGGATGATCGGACCGGCCTTATTTTGCACCCTGGATAAGATTTAGACAAACTAATGTTTAGTATCAGTATAACTACTGAAACATGGTGGTGAGACAAATTATAATCTTCCATTACCGTTTACTTGACTTACCCCTTCAGGTAGCCCCCAGGCCCAATACTTGTGCTGAACATCAGGTTGAACTCGTGCGGGTCAGAGAGGTCATTTCCAGTGACCGGAGCCTTCATGTTGTACTTCCTTATTGTCTCCTGCATGTCATCTTTACTCATGCCATCCACCTGAAAAGTTGTTACTATTATATTCACTTTGTTACTATTATATTCACTTTGCATTTGCCTTTGATGCAAAAATTGAAGCCAAGACGGTACTTTTGCAGTTTAGGCCAGCACCTAAAAAAAACCATCAAAATGTTCACCTACGATGACCAAACTTCGCATGGTGTATCTACTATACCTGTACTATGCGTATACACTTGTCACATGATCCACAAATAATTATTAATGCCTGAAATCTATCAAAATGTGTATGTAAATAACGCGCTTTCCTCGGCGCCACCTGACAGAGTTCACTGTGACAGTAGTGACTCGATGAAGAAAAAAGCATTATTTACGTACACATTTTGATTGATTTCAGGCTTTAATTATTGTTTATTGTTCACGTGACAAGTGCATACGTGTAGTACAGGTATAGTAGATACACGATGCGAAGTTTGGTCATCGTAGGTGAACATTTTGATGGTTTTTTCGAGGTGCGGGCCTAAACTGCAAAAGTACCGCCAAGACTTGCTCCTGCGGCAGTACGCTAAGTTGACATTAAGTCACAATAGCAATGATCGAAGCTAAGACTTTATAATGACAGAAATGAGCTGAGCAATGAATGCAATGATCTAAGCCAATACTTACCCATGATAGCAAAGATCTAAACAGACACTGAACTATGACAGCAGTTATCTTAGAAATAAAATAAACCATAACAGCAATGACATGTGCCGAGACTTACTCGTGGCAACAGTATCTGTATTTCCTTCTTCAGGTCAACATTTGCCTTCTTGTCCGCAAGAACCTTTTCGAAGTAAGCTGAAACCAGACAGCAAATTTTTGTGGAAAACAATTTCAAGTGTGTGTGTGTATGTATGTGTGTGTGTATATATATATATATATATAGCACACTTATACTTCATTACATTCACCGATACAGTTGGGCTAAAAACATTACCATCAACGCTGTGGTTGATTTGGTACCAGAATCATGAAGATGTGGTTGACAAGGAAACACTACATTCAAAATATTTCTAATTAAGTGGTTGGCACGGAAACATTAACTTAAATGACGTAGTTAGAATGGAAACACTACCTTCAATAAGGTGGTCGGCACGGAAACACTCTCCAGTCTTCAAGTCCTTGACCATGTAGTCAGCAAACTTGTCAACATGACCAGACGCCCTGGAAGGACAATAATGTCACCGTCACGTCATTTCAGTACATGTCCATGGTGTTATGGCAATGGCTATGACCATCCCCAATTGAATAGATACAAAACATTAGACCTAATCCAAGCTAAGCGCTATAGTAAACACTACTACATGCATTCAGAGAGAATTTTGTCTTAAATCTGTAAAGGAGGCAGAATTACTTAGCCCTCTTTGTGCAATCACCAGAGTTTGCCCAGTGAAAATGGAAATCATTCTAAATAACTTCATAGCTAATCATTACACTAATAATGGTCATTGGACATTGGCCCAAGGAAATGACTTATATAAAACATAGAAATGGGGAGGTTTACTTTATAACCATCTCAGGTGTGATGATGGACCAATGACTTACATGAGGACCATCTTGTGGGTGAGGATGGACCAATGACTTACTTGAGGACCATCTCAGGTGTGATGATGGACAAATGACTTACTTGAGGACCATCTCGGGGGTGAGGGTGGACCAATGACTTACTTGAGGACCATCTTGGGAGTGAGGATGGAGCAGTGACTTACTTGAGGACCATCTCGGGAGTGAGGATGGACCAATGACTTACTTGAGGACCATCTCGGGGGTGAGGATGAACCAGTGACTTACTTGAGGACCATCTTGGGAGTGAGGATGGAGCAATGACTTACTTGAGGACCATCTCGGGGGTGAGGATGAACCAGTGACTTACTTGAGGACCATCTCGGGGGTGAGGATGGACCAATGACTTACTTGAGGACCATCTCAGGAGTGAGGATGGACCAATGACTTACTTGAGGACCATCTCGTGGTTGAGGATGGACCAATGACTTACTTGAGGACCATCTCGGGAGTGAGGATGGACCAATGACTTACTTGAGGACCATCTCGTGGGTGAGGATGGACCAATGACTTACTTGAGGACCATCTCGGGAGTGAGGATGGACCAATGACTTACTTGAGGACCATCTCGGGAGTGAGGATGGACCAATGACTTACTTGAGGACCATCTCGGGAGTGAGGATGGACCAATGACTTACTTGAAGACCATCTCGGGAGTGAGGATGGACCAATGACTTACTTGAGGACCATCTCGGGAGTGAGGATGGACCAATGACTTACTTGAGGACCATCTCGGGAGTGAGGATGGACCAATGACTTACTTGAGGACCATCTCGGGAGTGAGGATGGACCAATGACTTACTTGAGGACCATCTCGGGAGTGAGGATGGACCAATGACTTACTTGAGGACCATCTCGGGGGTGAGGATGAAGCAGTGACTTACTTGAGGACCATCTCGGGGGTGAGGATGGACCAATGACTTACTTGAGGACCATCTCGGGGGTGAGGATGGACCAATGACTTACTTGAGGACCATCTCGGGGGTGAGGATGGACCAATGACTTACTTGAGGACCATCTCGGGGGTGAGGATGGACCAATGACTTACTTGAGGACCATCTCGGGGGTGAGGATGGACCAATGACTTACTTGAGGACCATCTCGGGGGTGAGGATGGACCAATGACTTACTTGAGGACCATCTCGGGGGTGAGGATGGACCAATGACTTACTTGAGGACCATCTCGGGAGTGAGGATGGACCAATGACTTACTTGAGGACCATCTCGGGGGTGAGGATGGACCAATGACTTACTTGAGGACCATCTCGGGGGTGAGGATGGAGCAGTCGACCTCCAGCATCTGGTCCTCGAGTACAAAGTGGTTGCGCCACACTTGGAGCAGGTTGGCCTTCATCGCACACCCCATGGGCCCGAAGTCATACAACCCTGCCACACCTGCCACATACAACACCATGGTTACAGCCGTGTTACACATAACATCATGGTTACAGTTGTAACACTGTGGTTACAACAATGTTACATCTGTAATGTGTAACATCACAATTGACAGAGCTAAGTATCATGTGATGTTACGGTTACAGTCATGTTACAGAGCTTAGTAACATGTAACAATATTGTTACAACCATGTTAACACAGGAACACATAACACTATGATTACAACCTCAACAACATGAAAATGTGTATCACTATGATTACAACAATGTCATACAAGTACCATATTTGTTAATTATGCATGTAACATTTTGGCTACAACAATGTCACACATATAATATCATGGTTACAACCATATTAAATCTGAAACATGTAAAATGTTCGCAATACAACCATACATGTAGTACCATACTTACAACACCTACAAACATATACACATTTAACAGCATTGTTCAACCAGTTACACTTGTAATGTTCATCAAACCTACTGCAGCCACACCACCATCATTACAACCATACCACACCTGTCATTTGATACAAATATTACAAAACCTCTCACCTCCGTAGATTGCGAAACTCATGTCATAGAAGAATTTCTGCTTGAGCAGATCCTCCAACTTTGCCCGGTCAATCATCTCTCCTTCCAGCTCCTTTGTCATGGCCAGGATCTGACCAAGAGAATCACAGATAATCAATCAGCAGATAGGAGTTACACTTGTTTTCAAGTACACATAAATGGTCAGCACCCGTAACGTTTTTAAATTATTAAACATGTTTTACTCAATACCGCATAATATAGTAATTACACACGTTTTTTATTTCACAGTTTGTATACCCAGCCACCAACTAGAGCATTGCGGAAGCCACATTAAAAGTAATCTGCATGAAAACATGGACAAAACAATTAGGCAGCTGCATTCCTGATGTCATACACCAAGTGGCACCGATAAGAAATCATCGGACAGATCTATCAGTTATCCTGAAAATAATTAAATCTGATTAGACATAACATTTAGGCCATATGACATAGCACTGAAATAGTAACTTACGTCGCTAGTGCCGAACTGCCAATACTTATGACATGAGAGCATTTGTAAGTTTTTTTGCAACTGGCTTAGTACCCCACTGATTGCACTCAATTATAAAAATAATAAGATAAAAAAAACTCTTTGACAGAGTCTAGAAACATACCTTGTCTTCCAGTTTCTTTTTGCGAGCCTTCAGCTCAGTGATGGCGGCCTTAACATCATTCTCGGGAGCTTTAGCCTCCTTGAGTTTTCGTACAATATCACCCTAAACACAACATCACAAACATTGGACAATTCATCCACACGCGACAAAATATATAAAGATGTTACCATTTAAATAAGCCCCAGGTTCTCCCCACAGTAACTGCATAAGCCCAGGCTCAAACCTTTTCATGGGGTAATGAGTAGATTTTAGTGAAATACTGCCCTTCTTGCACATTCCTGTGAGGCAATGGCTGTAGACATATTCTACTCCTAGTCTGCCTATGCTATTCGGGGAATACATGGTCATGTTTATAGAAGTAAATTTAAGTGAAATCATGAAATGGAAGCAATACATAATGCAAACTTAAGATTAAATCAAACAAATTGTTCATAAAGGTTTCTGATGGGTGATGTTTACATATCAAAATACACTAATTGTATTTTTAAATGTAAACATCACCTATCAAAAACCGCTGCTAATCCAATCCTATTTAGCATTAGCAACATATGCCCCAGCCATTGCTTTAAATTAGCAGTACTGTGGATGTGTCAACTTTTTCAAGTCTTTTGACTGTTCAAGGCTCCCTAGATCAAGGCTCTGTTTTTCACATGTCCTCCTAGCACAAGGGCCTACATTATGTGGAAGTTTTTTGGCAAGGTTATCACTCTGAGAAACTCAATAGAACAAGGCTAGGTTTTTAGCACAGCATTCACGGCTTTATTATAAGTTTATAGCTGTCATGGACCGTAATCGGTGACGCCCCCTGGGGATTAATAGTTAGTATTAATTAAGCAGTCACAATGGGTGGCACTGCAGTAGGTTCAGCGGGATTTGGGAGTTGCGTGGGAGGAAGGCGCGGGACGCGAGACTTGCAAACAACGAAGTCGAGTAACCAACCGCATACATGTACGTTACGAGATGTGACGAATTATCTTGAAAGATTGTGAGTAACTGTTTTATTTTCACGTGTTGACACTCGCGTAGTCAGGATGATGTTGTGCAGCTAGCGATCAGTGACAATTTATAATAGGAACTTGTCAATAATTAGAATTTATATCAGTTGCAAATTGGTTTTCCCTCGTGTCGTGGTGGTAAAATGAATGGTGTTTCCACCTGTATTCTAGGTTATTCATAGGAATAATATGTCATCGTTTGTATGTATCCTGTGTTATACGCTAATAGCGTTAGAGTAGCACTGTTATGGTGTCGATTATATACAGTGAAGATATTTAAGAAAGTAAGAAGTTTGCTGAATTGTTCTGTATGTAATAACCCAAATTTGTGTATGTACTATGATACTCGCTAGAGGGCGGCATTGAGCCGGTGAGTGAGTTCAGATGTAGTTACCCAGATGGTCGCTGGAGGTTAACCATTGATAGGCCTGATGACACTTATTAGAATAGGGTAAAGGCCACTGTGTTAATTGTTAAATACTTTTATTCTACAGTGTGTGCTGCTCTAACTGATGCGCCAAGAAGTGTGTGCCTGACATTCCTGGCTGTGGGCAGGTACATATCATGATTAATTCTTGTATTCTTATATTATATTTCGAGTGTTGGTATGTATTTGTGCTACTGTTGTCATAAAGTTGTCAACAGAGAACGGATGTCTTAAGTGGATTCTGTTGGTTGTGTTGCACTGTTGGACAGTATATTAACTTACGGACTCCCTCGGGGTCTCCCGGGGTCTCCCCCCCCCCCCCCCGCTCGGGAACTGAATACTATCCTGCCGAATCCCATTCATTTCATGTCAATGGCCAATGGACTCGTGGTCGCACTTTAGCTTGCTGCTTTGCCTTTGAAGGCTTTGTTTACCGAATACTGTCTCACTCAGGGTGCGATATACAGCTTATTGCGTTGGCTAATTGCAGTTGCCTACCTGTTCTTTGACGGACGCCTGGAGCGGGGCTATCACTTCTTCTACAGCGGGATCCGTCATGGCTGAACCTTTCAGAAACTTGGAGACCACCTTTGCTCGGATTTTTAGTCCAAACTTCTGTGGTTGTCCTCGAAGAAGGGCGCTTTGGAAGTAACGAATCGGCTGCCTTACGAGACACAATTTACGGCGAGCGAAGTGGAACAGCAGGCGGCCTGTTTGAAATGATTTGACAGATATTTTCATAGACGTCGACACGTAGACAACCCGGTTAATTCGAGCATAAGAACTGCACGCTGTAAAACTGATGTAACGTATGTTGGCGGAAGGAAATCGAGACACGCAAGGGTGTTAGACAGTTAGTGATATAATCAAGAAATACAAACCTGGAGAAACAATGCGAAATAAATTTGCAGCATTCATTGTATATATATCGTGTAAATGTGGGTCTCATCCGGTGCATATAATATGCATAGAAATATACTTTTTTAAATAAAATAGATGTACATGTCTAAGTTCCTAAACATCCCGCACGAGCTACGCAGGAAGTTCGTCGAGCGCCGGCAAAACATGGCCGCGCCCATCGCACGTTGTTTGCGACATTGTGCCAAGAAGCCAAACGTTCCTTTTGCGAGATTGCACTGTGTCTGTTACAGCCGGTTAAGTGATACCTGTCCTCTGCCTTATAATGAACCAATGGCGTTTGGATCAATTACAGTCTGTAAACGCAGTTTAGTATGGACATGTGCCAAATATCGCCCAATGCGAAGCGGCTGTCAAACACCGACGACAAACCACATGCGATGTTTATCAACTTCTACGGAAGCTACTGTCAGTGGTAACCGCAAAAAGCGAGTGCTAGGCATAGAGACGAGTTGTGACGACACGGGCGCAGCAGTTGTCGACGACGATGGAAATATCCTGGGCGAAGCACTGCACTCACAAATACGGAATCATCTCGAGTACGTGTGCTTTATTCGTCCGACTTAGATTGTTTACCAAGGTGTACTCTCTTTTATCGTCCACCGGAACTGGTGTGGCATAAAAACCTGTCCGCCATAAAATAAACTCCTTAACATTTGAATGTCTTTTTTACATTATGGTATAATTGATATCACATTACACAATGACAATTGTATAGTTGTGTTACTTATTATAACACTATTTATACATCAAATATTTGTTTACATTTTCTAACTAAAATTTACCAATATTTTTACAAACTAATTAACATTTTTGATGTTCAAATTCAATGCAGTTGGCATGTTTTTGAAATTTCACTTTTTGTGAAATAGAACATTGCATTGATGCAAACTATTTAAGAAAAGACAGTATATTTTATTATATTTATTAGGGTTAGGATGATATCATGAATTGAATATGTATTGTTGTCAATAAATAGAGTAACATACAACACAACATTTTTATTGAGTCAGTAAATAACATACAGGTAGACATTTAAAAATGTCAGTAATTGTAAAGATAACACATTTTAGAAATATACATTTTAGATAAGGATGGGTGTAAGTTGCTAATATTAATTACGTAATAAAACATTATTTTATAAAAAAAAAATTATTTGTCATTGATTCCTGTTTTCAGAACAGGTGGAATAATCCCTCCTATTGCACGGGACCTTCATAAGGAACATATTGACAGGGTAGTTACCCTGGCCCTAGAACGTGCAAATCTACAACTGCAGGTAAGTATCCCTGTATGTGACTTTAAGTTAGGGCTGGAACGGAGGAATCAGTTGTTAAAAATATGTTTGCTTGTCAAATAATTCTCGATTGCATGCTTGTTTTATATCAGATGTGTTCATCTTGTGGGACCACTTATGAGACTCCTGTGAATTTGCCTGGCTGGCATACGGTTTGATAGAAAATATGTATTGGCATTTACACTTGCATACATAATATTTACAATAATGCAACATAGCAATATTAAATGATAATTGTTTAAAAAAAAAAATATTAATTTTAAAATGTTGTTATTGTATAAGTATAAGGACCTTATTTTTTAATAAGACAGCAAACTTTAACATCATATTATTGATATAAATGTAGCTGCCAACTTGACATTGTAGGATGTGGATGCCATAGCAACCACTGTTAAGCCTGGTCTACCTCTGTCACTGATGGTTGGGCTGGACTATGCTCGGACACTGGTCAAACAGTCAGGGTGCGTCACTTATGCAGAAAAGCCTTCTGATCTTATGCATGTAAAGTGAGGTCTGTGCTTTTGCTGCTTTAATTCCATCTCATAATAAATATAAAAAAGCAAACATTTGGGTGTAGTGATTACAAATCGAGGTCTACACTCTCAAATTATGTTGCTGACACACACACACACACACACATTCATTGCCATTGCATGAAGATGCACGGACACAGACACACATGTGCAGAGGGATACACAGTACTACACACATGCTCACATGCTCACACATGCACACACCCACCCACCACCCATCCACACACACACACACACACACACACACACACACACACACACACACACACACACACACACACACACACACACACACACACACACACACACACACACACACACACACACACACACACACACACACACACACACACACACACACACACACACACACACACACACACACACACACACACACACATCACCATAATGCTGCTAAATTAATCATCACATTTTTGGCTTCACTGATCGGCTCCTTTTAATTGGCAACATGTTCTCGTTATTTCTTAGACTGCCATTTATTCCAATACACCACATGGAGGCCCACGCTTTGACAGCACGGATGATTGAGCCGTAAGTAAATTAAGTAAACTGTGCTTGTTTAAAACACACCGATAAAAAACTGACTTAACATATATCAACCAACAGAATCATCTCTTATCTAATACATACCAGGCACAATTTCAAACAGAGTAACAGTGTTTAGGCTATCTGAAACTTAAATGTTGGTTAATATTATTAGACTGACAGATAAAACAATTTATTTCATCTAGACTTCCCTATGTTGCCTTCATGATCAGTCTCTCAGTATTATGTGAAGTCTGACTCATGCACTATGTTCCTTTCAGCCTCGAGTTCCCGTTCCTGGTTCTTCTGCTCAGCGGAGGTCACTGTCTGCTTGCTCTCGCCAGAGATGTTGACGACTTTGTCCTGATTGGCAAAAATATTGATGATGCCCCAGGCGACGCATTTGATAAGGCAAGTATACCTTCATGTATTATCTATCAGACAAATGATTGTGAATGAAATGAAGCACATTAAAATATTAGTTTAGGTAAAACAGAGACCTCTTTGTTGGTGTAGTGGAATATTAACAATAACAGGCAGTTGCCTAAGCACATCAATCTTAGAGTACGTAGACGTCATTTGCCTTTCAAGGAATTGTTGTTCTTTTTTTGTCCGACTCATCCTTATCTGAAAACTATTATCACTGCTCCGTCGTATTATCAGTGAAAATATAAAAATTGAGATGTTCGTTTTGGACATTTTTTGTGTCAAAGTCAATAATATTGAATCACCTAGCTAATAGTTTTATATTTGGCAGTTTGATGGAACTTTGTTTGACTTCTTCTGTGATATCAATCCCCAAAGGAGTATTATCAGTGAAAATATTCAAATTTAGATGTTCTTTTTAGACATTTTATGTGTCAAGGTAAATAACAGCACAGTTTGTCTACTTGTGCAGAGGTAAACTTTAGATAATAAAACATGCTAATGCGTTTTTTTATTTACACCGAAATCTAATTTTTTACAAGACACATTTTTAATTAACATGTTCCGCCATGAAAATAAAAATTATTCATTTGAAGACCCTCTAATTTCAGACTGCACGACGACTGAGATTGAAAGACATTGCTGGCTTTGAAGCAGTCAGTGGGGGTCAGGCCATTGAGCAATTAGCCAAGGGTGGCAACCCAAGGGCATTTGACTGTACCCCAATAATGTCTCGACATGCCGACTGCAACTTCAGTTTTGCAGGAATCAAGACACAACTGGCAACTGTGATCACCAAAGAAGAACAGAGGCAAAGTGGGTGATAATGTGTCTAATAATACTTTATATTCCCCAAATGCTTATGTATAAAATGTATAAAAAAAAATGTAAAATTATTTGTACAAATTGCACATTTAAAACAAATAAAATTAATCTGAAGATAAACTCTGGACTTATGTAATGAAAATAATAATAATTCTATAGTTTTGGCTCAGATTGATCTGTTTGTAAGGCTGCATAGCCTCATCATAAAATGTGTTTCTTTTGTAGAAAAGGGTAATCTATTATATTACATGTATGGCATAAATTATTATTTCTATACTTGCAGCACCTAACAGATTCATTTTTTCACAAACTGAATAAAGATCGAATGTATGCCTTCACTATGCTAAAATGACAGCGTGTGTCTGCAGATGTGCAAGATGGCGGTGTGCTGCCAAACATGGCCGACATTTGTGCCAGTTTCCAGTATCAAGTGCTGCGTCACTTGGCCAAGCGCCTCCAGAGGGGGTTGTTGTTCTGTGACCTCAAGAACCTCCTGCCTTCACGGAATCGAACTCTGGTCGGTGGTTTATGTATGTCACTGATGTACAAATATGAATTTAATTTCAGGTAAAAAATTGAGTTGATACAAATATATATATTTATACACGTAAACAGCCTTTAAAAAGGAAATGTGGTAACAAATATGAGTAGATAAAAATTTAATACGGTTATTAGTTAAGATAATGTAAAAGTGTAGTATAACTGATAATGAATAACTTATAAAAGCAATATTAGTAAATATATATGCAATCATATCAGTCGACTGTCTCATTAATTAGCATATGAATTCATCAGTTTGATATTTTTTCTCTTAACAAAAATTGAAACAATGCCTTAAATTTGACAACATATTTTGTTTAATGATGGATATTGCTTATAGTCATGATTTTTATTGGGTCTTGACTGTAATCCTACTGTAAAATAGATTGCATTACTCGCTGGAGAGATCGACCCCTGAAAAGAAACCTAGTTGGGTAAGAAATGGTTCCAAATGCATGCTTGTTTATGTATGTCTGTCAGCGAATCTGCCATCATCTGTATGACTACTGTTTGGTTGCTAGGTTGTGTCCGGGGGCGTGGCCAGTAACCAGTTTCTACGGGACGGACTAGAGAGGATGTGTGCTCACTACGACTGTCGTCTAGTGGCTCCCCCACCACCACTCTGCACCGACAACGGCATCATGATTGCCTGGTGAGTCTCATTCCAGATTAGCAGTAACATAGGAATTTATGTAGCACCCAAATCAACTCAGGATAAAATGCTGTCAGGCACTACAGGTAGAACTGCATCAATAAAAATAACTATAACATTTATAATAATAAAATAAATGAAATGAAAAATAACATTACAAATAAAATTAATCATTAATATATAACAATGTCATTAAAATGAGAGTATGACGTATGTAATTAAACTTGTGTCAGTCGGTATTTTGATGTGCTTTGTTTAATAATTGCCATTATTATTTTAATGTTCGACATGCCTTAATTTATTATATTCCTTGAAAATAATTTTTATATAAATTAAAACAAAATATTATTCCATGTGAGTGACTGAAATGACCAGATTTATTATACAGACAAGTGAAGGTGTTATCATAATTTTTATCTGTTTTAAAAAGGTTGGTGTTACAAATAACTGCAAAAGTGGATGATCTCAGCATTCAAGAATCAATAACTTTATTGTCCATTTAAAACTGCTTTAAAAACAAAAATTGCCATCCAGATACAGATTAGAATGTCAGTGCAGTGCCATAAAAATGTGTTACAATACATAAAATTGGTAATAAAAAACATTATGGCAGCACTTAAATCACAAAGAGCACTTGCATAAAAAAATATTTTTTAACTGCTGGAGGATGCATTGCATTATTGCAAATGTGATTTGTTTCAGGAATGGTATTGAAAAATTGAAGCGTGGTATTGGGTTTGCCAACCCAGAAGGCCTGCGAGTTGAACACAGGTAATGAATCGTAAAGATTTAACCAGCTGTGTGGAAGTGCATTGCCATCATGGCTTCACCTAGTTATGCAAAATAAAATCAATTAAATTTTGTTATTAGAAAGTTATTGTTTTATGAAATATAGAGATGTATTATTCAGGTTCAATAATTTTTTCAAGAAAGTTCATTACAGTTGTTATTTAAATGCCAAATATATTATTAAACGTTGTACGTACAATTTGAATTTGTAGTATTTTAATGTACGATGCAGCACATTTCACTTTACTCAAATAGTGTGTAACTGTAATTTATATAATTGTTGAATTTGCACAAAACAATACATGTTCCAGGTGTCCTTTGGGGATTGATATCACAGAAGAAGTCGAACGAAGTTCCATCAAACTGCCAAGTATAAAAATATTACCTAGGTGATTCAGGGTCTGTTTTATGTAATAATAACAAAGGAAAGTGTATTGAATGTCGTATACATTGCTGTTTAAACGGTTGTCATGTGAGAAGCTGTGATTGTTCGGAGCACAAGGTATATTGAGAAACATGAAAAGCCAGTCAATTTTTGTATTGAAAGCTACATGGTTTAGAAGGTAAATAGCTTTTATGTAAGTATCAATGTTTTGCTAACAACAAAGCTTCGCAATTGACGTACACAGACTGCACAGATACTGTTGCAAAACTTGAATGAAAAGTCGCCCTTTCACGTGATCCTCCTAAACCCACACCAACAAGATGTGCTAGAACATAAAAATGTGAACGAACACTAATTTCCTCAATTCAATTTTGTATTATGATTGCTTGAATGCTAAGAGGTTATAGTGTTTAGATTGCCAACACTACTTTTATAGCTTTTCTCTGATGTCCATTGAAACAGAATATTTTTCTAATTCTACGGCCATGTTTACTATAGCATGTAACTAGCTACTTTTATGTACAAAATGATTATTTATTAATAAACCATGTACATTTGACAGCTGAAGTCATTTCTTTCATGTCCCAGAGCATAAACGCCCTTCAGGAAAAATTATGAATGGTATCTTATGCTCTTATGATGGATTGGGCCAACTAAGTGACGTAATATTATAAATGTAATTTGTCCAAAAGTCTGCATGAGTGTAATTATAATTTGTAAGTATATACTTTGTAGGTTGAAGTTGTATATAGCATACTATGAAAGGGTGTGACAGTTAGTAATGCGCGCGTGTGCGTGTTGGGAGAGGGAATCGCAAGAACGCCAGACCTGTTTATCCCATCGTCAATTAATGAAAACTTATGTGGTCGTCATACATAATTAATACAAATGGGCAGATGTAAGCTATACATTATTAACGTTGATACACTCAGTTGGCTCAATATGCCTTTGTTTCTGGAGCATTATTTTCCTGCCAAACAAAACACGCAATTCTTGAGCAAGTATCCTTCGGTCTTGTTAAAAAACAAAGGTTTGCACCATATTTGTCAATACCCGCATGTAGTACATGTACACCTCCTGGTGGGACAGTCTCTGCCGCTCTTGTGACAGACATGAAGAGTGGGTTGAGAAGAGAGATAAGCAGGATAAGCAGATCTTATATGTTTTTGAGGTCTTTATTCCCAGCCAGATATATGGCTGGTTTTCTTTTCACTCTTTCAAGTTAGTTTCAATGGTCGACCTAAAATGACAGCGGCTGTTTGCTTCCAAAATTCTACGTTTATGTCATCATGGGTAGTGTGGTAGAGTGGTATGCAGGTGTTATAGTACCCCAGGTATTGCAATAAATCAGGGAGTTTGACGCCCCTGCCATGCAGAGTTGTAAACCACTGCCTTGTGGTACAGGTTTTTGACAGAACCGAAGGCTAAGGGAGCAAACCCTAACCAGAAAACCATGTCACTGTGGCAGCATCAAGGGCGGTTGATGTATGGAACTCCCAACATCTCTCGACCAACCACTGCAGGGACAAATAGTTTGCGCGTGTCTTGACATGTTCTTGCCGGTATGAGACCTCTATTTGTTCCCCGAGAGAGTGTCGCTAGTAACTTACAAAAGCCAGCGGCACTTCAACACTGTTTGCAAGCAGCTTCCATGAAATGTACAACTGCACGAAACTCCATACCGGAGTGGCCGTCGCCCGGGTTACCAAAGACCGCGCTGCTCGACCTCATCTTCCGTCGACAGTGGAAAATCAGCTAGGAAGAAGTAGACAACTACTGACAATTGGACAATGGAATGTCAGGACTCTCCTCGACCGAGAAGGAGCTAACCGACCAGAAAGACGTATGGCACTAGTAGCAATGGAACTTGCCAAATACAACATCGACATCGGCATCGCCGCTCTATGTGAAACAAGGTTCTCAGAGTCTGGTAGTCTCGACGACTTGGAATACTCTTTCTTCTGGAGTGGCAAACCCGAAGGAGAAAGAAGGGAGGGAGGAGTGGGCTTTGCTATTAAGAAGGATATCATCACAAAGCTGACAGAAATGCCACGGCCAGTAAGTGACAGAATCATGACGATGAGACTACCTCTGAGCAAGGACAACTTTGCTACAATTATCAGCGTGTACGCTCCAACAATGACAAACCCAGATGAAAACAAGGAGGCCTTCTACAACCAGCTGGCAAGTGTGCTCAGTGGCATCCCTCATACAGATAAGCTAGTGGCTTTCAGAATACGACAGAAGCACAACAGGCAAGGGACAAGTAAGCCGACCAAGCTGAACATTGCAAAATTAAGTACCACCAGCTATAGGGAGAGTTTTGAGCAGGAGATGGACAGTGGGAGGAGAAGGAAAACTCAACACCAGACGAGGAATGGGAAGCTCTGCAGCAGGTCGTGTACAACACAGCCAAGACATATCTTGGCAAGCCAGACAGAAAACACCAGGACTGGTTCGACCCCAACGACCAGGAGCTACAGACTCTTATGAGCAGAAGAGACCAAGCCCACCAGAGAGTGTTGCAAACCAGGAGCACTAGGTCCACCACTGCAGCATACAAAGATACCTGCAGATTGCTACAAAAACACACGCGTGCACTGAAGGCAGACTGATGGGAAAGGAAGGCAGTGGAGCTGCAGAGAGCTGCTGACAGTAACAACATGAAGGGCTTCTACAATGGACTGAAGGAATTGTGGGGGACCCAAAAAGAAGGGACCTGTTCAACTGAAATCAACAGATGGAATGGAGACCGTCTCTGAAAGCAAGAGAGTTGTGGCAAGATGGAGTGAACACTTCCAGAAGCTACTCAACGTCCCTGGCGACATAGATCACGAAGCTCTGGACAACATCACGCAGCACATTATCAAGACAAGCCTCGATGAGATTCCAACTATGGATGAGATGTCTAGAACAATCACCGGCCTGAAAGATGGCAAAGCACCTGGAGGAGATGGAATTCCTGCAGAAGTATGGAAGCACGGAGGAGACAATCTGTTCAGCAGACTGCACCAACTAATCATCAATGCCTGGGAGGTGGGTTCTGTACCACAAGCATGGAAGGGTGCCAGCATTGTGACCATCTACAAGAAAGGTGATCGAACAGACTGTGGGAACTATAGAGGAATCTCACTTCTTTCCATAGCAGGCAAGCTCTTCGCCAGGATTCAGATTATCTACCCACATAACACCAAAGGTAGTTCCGGAGACACAATGTGGCTAACCGGAGCACCATGGATATGACATTTTGTCTACGACAACTACAAGAAAAGTGCATTGAGCAGGACCGACCACTGTACATGGTATTTGTCGACTTCAGTAAGGCGTTCGATACAGTTGGGAGGACCGGGCTATGGCAGCTACTGAGGAAGTATGGATGCCCAGAGAAGTTCACAACAATGATCGAGGTACTACATACTGGAATGATGGCGAATGTTAGTG
>OZ024854.1:24129542-24137042 GCA_964017155.1 Oasisia sp. SBJ-2009
TAATACAGTTCACCAAGAAATCTATAATATTATGTCTGCATCTCTTTAAACGAAAACGACGTTTACTGGGTCACTGTTGATTTTTTCACCACACATTTGTTATCAATGAGGTTATGAATTATCAACAGGTTATGAATTGTCACTAGGGCTGTGTGCGGAGGACGGCGGAGATGCTGATATCGAAATGGGAAGATGTATGTCCCTGCTGGGGATCAAACCAGGAGAATCACGTGACAGAAAAGGACGAACGCTGTTTTATCCGTACAGCGCCGAACTGTTCAATAAGATGACGGTAAATACTGGCGATGTTTCTTTCTCACGGGATATATGTTGGTCGGTAGTAAATGGCTTTAACATATATGGTACGGTTTGGTATATCACCATCATGGTTATAATCATCATAACAGTCGTTGTGGTAGTCGTCATTATCATCGCCATGAATAGAACCTACAAAATGATCAACGAAAGCGGCAACAGTTTCAGCATCAACGGAAGGTAAATCATCAGTTGTAGCAGCAGGATCAATGTAACGATTCGGTGCGCCGCGCCGCGCCGCGCCGCGCCGCGCCGCACACAATCGTATCTTATCTTCTTATCGTGTCGTGTCGTGTCGTGTCGTGTCGTGTCGTGTCGTGTCGTGTCGTGTCGTGTCGTGTCGTGTCGTGTCGTGTCGTGTCGTGTCGTGTCGTGTCGTGTCGTGTCGTGTCGTGTCGTGTCGTGTCGTGTCGTGTCGTGTCGTGTCGTGTCGTGTCGTGTCGTGCCGTGCCGTGCCGTGCCGTGCCGTGCCGTCAATCTTGGTCAATAATAAAATCGATAAGCAAAAACTCTAGTTTTTAACATATGCATGGACAATGAAGCTGCGGTGGATAATCAGGATTTTATTTTAAAACTGTAATTTGTTTCTCAATTTATTACGCAGATGACATTTAGTGCGCAAATGCTAATTTAACTGGTCGTCTTTGGCCAACTATAGAGAAAACGCCAGTGCAAACTGGCACTTCACGCCAACATATGTTTATATAATAATTGTGTATGAATCCATAACCTACGTTTTACCAACATTTGAGCACGGATAAAACGGTTGATTTATTTTTGTGCGAACACTCAAAGCAGCTGTGACGTTCTATCGGTAACTGATACTTCTAGCGTTGTCTAAAGTGACAGTAAACTAGTCACAAACGAGCCTACTGCCATTCATCACTAGCAAAGAGCAACCTACGGTGTGTGTGTGTGTGTGTGTGTGTGTGTGTGTGTGTGTGTGTTGTGTGTGTGTGTGTGTGTGTGTGTGTGTGTGTGTGTGTGTGTGTGTGTGTGCGCGCGCGTGTGTGCGTGTGCATGTTTGTATGTATGTGCGTGTGAATGTTTGTTTATGCGTGCCTGCACTTGTGGTGTGGTTGGTCTGTAGGTGACGAGTATTGTCTGTTTACAGGTGAGCGATTCGGCAATCTCCTTCAGCAATTTGAAGCCAACGGACTTCATGAACTTAGATTATTTCATCTACCGGATAAGATCCGAAGAAATTAATACATAGTAAACAGTTCAAAATATTAACACCAACCTGTGTATATAATTAGAAATGTATAGAAAAACTTGTATGTACGGTGGACACTTCAAAATAAATATATACTATATAAATTGACAAAACAAACACCAACAAAATCATATTAAAATACTAATACACATGCATTCCCATTCACATGTGCGCATGTATGCGTATGCGTACGCGTACGCGTACGCGTACGCACGCGCACTCACATGCACGTATGCACGCATACACCCACACACACCCACACACACTCACACACACACACACACACACACACACACACACACACACACACACACACACACACACACACACACACTCACACACACAAACACTTACACCTTGAGGCGTAGTTCTGCGTGCAATTGCTCACACGCACACAAATACAACTACAAACACATCATGCTTACAGTAAATTAGTAGATTTGCCTGGTTTCTACAGTCAGATATCATATTACGACTAGTTATCATTTGACTCAGTGGACTATGTCTGAAGAAGGTATTAGTTATTTGGGACTGCGCAATTTGTACGTGAACAGTTTGGTACAGGCTCTGAAACATATTAACGTATGATAACATCTACGGCATTGTGTGACAACGCTCACAGAGGACCCGAATTAATCGCCGAAGTACATGATATTGTCGAACACGTTTTCACATCATCCTGCCCTTCAAGTTTGTTTCTACTGGCCGCTTCGCCTCTGGTACGACATGAATACAATTATTATATTTCTGTATTTGAAAGTGACTAAAAGACAAGTCTGCATAGACTTCCAAAAAGCGTCGAGACAGCATGCGGATCGCAAAAAAACACCTAGGATCTAACCGAGAATGGATAGGATGTTCACTCGGTTAAAGGAACCGAATGTCAAATATGACTTTGTGTAGGACACATAATTTATCTTAGTCAAATGTCAAAATGGAACTCTCTACAACAGCGAATCGAGCACTCCTGCCGGTTTCTTTTATTCGTCTTGTCACGGTGAAGACGTTAACCGGAGCCGTTTACTCTAATACAGGACCGAACACTGTCTGAATAGGTTACTTATACAAAGGAAAGATATATAAAGATTACAAAAAAGCGATAATGTTTTATGTACAGCCAGTTCCAAATGTTGAGACAATCTCCTCCAATGTCTTTTTTGTATATATGTTCCAATAACACTGACTCGAACTATCAAACAAACAAGAGTGACTGTCCAACATTTCTAATAGTGCGTCCTCATTCATCTCTCACCAGAAATCAATCATTTTCCCTAGAATCTTATCTATTCGGTTCTGTGATTGGCTAATTCCTTACCAATCGTAAATCGCAATCGGGAAGTGCCTCAAACTGTCCCGGTGACGTAAGATTTTCAGCCATCGACTGTCCTGCTGATTGAATATACTCAATATAGTGCGGTCATTAGCCGTGTTTTTATATCCGTTCCAGTAGAATGTGTTTTATTATTGTTAATGTAAGCAGGAATATTGCTCATATCGAAAATAAATTATTTTATCATTTTACATATTTTGCATTATTAGACCCCATTACGTTAAAATAGAATTTAGTCATAGTGTTAATAATTGTTTAAAAAAAATGTACGGTCACTTGATACATTCATTTGACTCTGTTTGGAAACACAATCAAACTTATGTTGTCTTTGTACCCAGACGTCGACAACCGACATTACACCACTGAAGTAAAAATGTGATCAAACCAGCAACGACACAGTTGATGCATTTACTAACCAAAATTGTAACACTGTGCCCTGAAAATGCAAGGAGTGACGCATTAGGTTACGAATATATGCATGTATGCATTTATGCATGCATTTACTTATGTACGTATATACGAGTTATATGTACTTGTGCATGTACGTGTATATATATATATATATATATATATATATATATATATATATATATATATATATATATATAAACATTACGCTAACACAACGAATGTGGCGCCACCTAGCGCCACCTAATCAGAATGATCAGGTCACATGTGTGTGTGTGTGTGTGTGTGTGTGTGTGTGTGTGTGTGTGTGTGTGTGTGCGTGTGTGCGTGTGTGCGTGTGTGCGTGTGCGTGTGTGTATAGAGTGTGTGGATGTATACATGTATGATGAATCTACGTATGCATGTATGAATGCATGCATGTTAGCTTTTGTTGAACTACGGTAAATAAGATGCAGCCTGTAACATATTATATTACAGATATATGAGAATACTATTTCAGGAGTACACATATAACTTTCATAATTCATATTGCGCATGAAGATAACAACAACTCAACTTGACAGATGCCATTTCAAATATATGCGTTACAACTGGCGGTACTACTAACTACTGTGACACGCTGCAACAGGTTACCAATTAGTTGTCGTTGGCACATGACCAACTTCTGTAGTCCTCGCCCTAGGACGTAGGTTACACTGGGATGGTGTATGTATGTACATTGGAGGGCTATAAATCGTCCCCTGTAACTCAAACAAATAAACTAACGAGCGAGCGAGCGAGCGAACGAACGAACGAACGAACGAACTAGCAAGCAAGGGTGCAAGCAGGGTGAAAGCAAACAAACAAACATACTTAATTTTATATAAAGACTTTCATTGAGCGTCCGTTGATAGGATCGTATAATATGTGTGTGTGCGTGCGTGCGTGCGTGCGTGCGTGCGTGCGTGCGTGCGTGCGTGTGTGTGTGTTCTTCTTCGCCTTTTCCCACTAGGTGGGGTCAGCGGCCCGAATTCTAAATTGTTCAGTATATTCTGTCCTGGGCATCCTCCGGGGTGATACGCAGTTCCTGAATGCACCTTCGGACGCAATCCATCCATCTCCCTCTTGGTCTTTTTCCTGGCACTGTCATATCAACAGTTGCTCTCACTTCATTGTTTTCTTCCATTCTCTGCATATGTCCATACCATCATAATGTCGTTTCTCTGTCTTTCTCTGTTATGCTATTCACTCACATCTACTTTCTGATGTCCACACTCTTTACGTTGTCTCTCAGTGTTACACCTTTTATTTTCCTCAACATCTTCATTGGTTTCTAGAGAATATTTTCCTCCTTCTTTCTAACTGTCCAACATTCTGCTCCATACTGAAATACTGGTCTAATAGCAGTCATCTAGAGCTTGGTCTTTAATTTCCTAGGCATTTTCTTGTCTCTGATAACTCCGGTTAGTCTCTCCATTTTGCCCCACGCTGCACTAACTCTTGTTCTTACTGCTTCCTCTGATCGTCCTTCTTCACTGAAGGTGACACCTAAATCTTTGATTTTTTTACCTTTCTGAGGCTCGTGCCTTGGCTGTCTTTGATGTTTGTTTTTATTCCTCTGCTGCTACAGATCATCACTTCCATTTTCCCGGTGTTGATTTGTACTCCATTGCTCTCCAACCCAATCTGCCAACCAGGCCGACTCCTCTGCATCTCCGCCTCTGTGACTGCTACTACTGCCAGATCGTCAGCAATGCAAACAGCAGTTCACATGGCAGCCCGCATCTGAACTCTTCGCTGATGATAAATGGCCTTAGCCCTGGTGCCTGGTGTAGGCAAACTTCGATGGAAAACTTTCGTTTAATATGCGTTATTTTAGCACGATTTGACATTATTTATTTTGAAATACAATAATTAATGTAGCCAAGTTGTCTTTGTGCAACAGAATCTCGCTCACAAGGTGATGTGTCATGGTGCACCGGTTACTGGCATAGCTGGATGCTTTGGATTTTATCCAACCAATTGACTTCTTAATACAAGTAGAGCACATTCGGTGAAACGCTAAAAACTGACAGACATCGCTATACCCAAAAAGCACTACCTGAAGTGATTACGAGGAAATTATTCGAAGTCTAAACCGTCTTCATTAAATCAGTTCTGATCAACCACACATAGCGTGAAACCTAGCTACATCAATCAGTCTTCTCAGTAAAACGTTTCGATTGTTTTCTCGTTTTTGTGAGAACTGTAACATTAAAACTAACGGCCACTAGCATTTGTTATGATACATATCTCGATTATATGATTACGTACAACGTCAACGGTTTATCCCTTGCTGTAGCAATAATTCGTAGTGTATTTCCTGACGTTTTAGTTTTGAAATCTAAGAGCTGCATATGAATGAAATGTTTTTATAGTTCGTAAATGTTGGTGTTATCAGGTTATATTTAAAGTCAGCTGAAAGAGAGTTACACACATGTGGATATCAATTACGATTATGTATAAAGGTATATACTGCCTATAGCAATAATCCGTAGTATATCTACGAAGGTGGCGCTGCACGTTAGCGACCCGCACGTTTGGAGGAGGGCTCTGCATAATATTAGCGTAATCAGAGTTATTTTACTGTTTTACGTTTTTAAAGAAGCATCACCATTGAAGTAAGGTACTGTGGACCATCGTCATATCGCAAATGTTATCATTTATCATCACACTGACTGTACTGGGAACCTTGTTCGGGATCGCTTTTGGTGATCAGAATGACCACAACAATGGCGGACAATACGTGCGATACGCGCGCGAACTATCGTTGTCACTGCGGCCACGGTCCGCTTCACCTCAGGCGTCGTTTGCCGCCGATCTGCCACCTGAATGCGAGTGTGCCGGCAACACGGTGAGAGCGCACCGACAACGAAAGGGAGGGCGACGAGGTGGCGTCCGTCAACGCTTTCGCCGCCGGTCGACGAGGCCGCCTCTACCCGGTGTGATTCTCGGGAACGTTCGATCGCTACGAAGCAAAATGGACGAACTACACGCCAACGTCAAGTTTCTTACCGAATACCGTGACGCAAATTTGCTGTGTTTTTCAGAAACGTGGCTGGACGATACGATCGACAGCCGGCACCTGCATGTGGACGGGTTTGGTGCTCCCGTAAGGGCAGATAGAACTGAAGCCTCTGGGAAGCAGAAGGGAGGCGGACTGTGCTTCTTCATAAACGAGCGTTGGTGCAGCAACTGCACGGTTAAACGGACTTTATGCACACCGGACATTGAGCTTTTATCCATTTCCTGTCGGCCTTTCTACCTGCCACGTGAGTTTAGCACGATCTTTGCTGTGCTTGTGTATGTGCCTCCTAGCGCAAATTACACCGTAGCTGCTGAAACAATAACACAACACATGAACGAACTTGACAACTTATCACCCAGTGCGCCTAAACTACTTCTCGGGGACTTCAACGGTTGCAGTTTACGAACCTATATTCCGACTTACAAACAATATGTCACATGTATGACACGCGGAAACAAAATTATCGACCTGTGCTACTGTAACATAAAGAACGCGTACAAATCTGTCTCCAAACCACCGTTAGGAACATCCGACCACAACATTATCCAGTTACTTCCAACCTACAAATCAGTGCTGAAAACTGGAAAAATTATACAAAAACTGTAACCGTTTGGAATGATGACGGTACTGCCAAACTGCGTGGCTGCTTTGAATGTACTACCTGGGAAACCTTTTATGACTCGTGAAGCAGCGTTTCAGACCTCGTTGACACTGTTACTGATTATATGAACTTCTGCGTAGACACGATACTGCCAAAAAAAATTGTTAAAATATATCCTAATGAAAAACCATGGGTGACTAAAGAGGTAAAGAAATTGTTGAAAGCCAAGCAATATGCATTTCGGACAGGTGATAGAATTTCATTAAAGATCGCTCAGGCAGAACTAAAAGCCTGTGTAAGGAAGTGTAAAGAAGACTACAAAAATAAGATACAGGCGCAATTTAAGCAGAACAACACTAAACAAGCATGGCACAGCGTCAAGGCAATCATTGGTTGTAACAAATCGAAGAAACGCTGCTCTGCCTCAAACTCCACCGAATTTGCTAACGATTTAAACACCTTTTACTGCCGCTTCGACTGTAACGTCTTTGAAGTCGAGAGGAACTGTGCTGTCCAATGTGCTAATTTACTACCAGAGCACACGTTCGAGATATCAAGAGGTGATGTAGCCAGTGTTTTTAAGA
>OZ024854.1:24142042-24144542 GCA_964017155.1 Oasisia sp. SBJ-2009
TATAATAGACTTTCGATCAGGTGTACATCACTCCACCCCTGTCAACATCAATGGGCAAAACATAGAAATTGTGATTTCCTATAAATATCTGGGTACAACAATCGATGACAAACTAAGGTGAAATGAAAATACAATGAATCTATATAAGACAGGCCAACAAAGATTGTACTTCCTGAGAAAACTCAATGCCTTGCACATAGACAGAAACATTTTATTTGTGTTCCACGATTCATTTGTAAAAAGTGTTATGATGTTCGGTCTTGTTTGTTGGTGGGGAAATCTCTCGGTCAAAAACAGAGAAAAACTAAACAGGATATATATACACCATTTCTTGTAAAATCGCTATGTGCTATACACCCGATACCAGTCTGGAGCAATTGTATAAATCAATAACAGTGCAAATGGCAACCAAAATCTTATCTGACCCCACCCACTTCTTACACGACTGTTACGAACTTCTCCCCTCCCTCTGGAAGGGGGTACAGAATGCTAATAGAAAAAACCCAGCGAGCCCTTAAATCCTTCATTCCATCCTCCATCAAGTATCTGAATCAGCCACACAAAAATAATCCTTGAACTATCACATTCTCTACCGCTGCCAATGCAATGTTGTTTTATCATATTAATTAATTAATTAATTTATCTTATTATAATATTGTCATATTGTTTTAGTATATTTATTTATTCCAATATATATCATATTTATATTTTTAGCTAACGTTTATATATTTACATGCTTGATTTTACTCTATACATGCATTACTACGTGACTTAAATATTGTGTTTTTATGCAACCTCCAAAGTGCAAAATGTATTTCCATTCTATGAATTGGACTATAAAGTTATTATTATATTATTATTATTAATGTTTACGTTTCAAAATCCAAGAGATTCCAGGCTCACCAGATGCATAGGCCAGCCCTATACCGTTTTGACTTCCACCCCTATAACCCTCAATATCCAACAAATAACCTTCGCATACACTTACCACTTACCAGGCAATGTCAGCCTATTTCGAAACGGAGTGACTTCAAGGACATCGCGGCCGAGCCAGTACTAGCCTCCCCAGGACGCTTGACACCGACCTGCAGCAGATCAACATGCGCCTAAAGACGTGGGCTGACTTGGAAAAGCTGCGCCAGTGTCGCGCTTACATTTTCCGGCGTTATAAACGTTCCGATTGACGTTTCTGCGCATGCGCGATATATGTAAAATCATCAATGTGCAGCGAAACGACAAAGCATTTATAGTATAAATACCACGGGTTGTTTGTTAGTATGTATATAACCTCTCAGCAAAGTTATTTGTCGCAAATTAACACGAGTCAAACAAGTTTTAGGCATAATTTGATAGCAAGCGTAAATCACGTGACAGTAGTACGCCATAATCCGTGACAGTGATTTATAAAAACAAAAACGTAACATTTTATTGCATTGAACGACATTTTACGAAACTCTTCATATTAATCATCACAGGAAAGTTAACGAACAGCTGGTGGCATTTATACCGAAAATGCTTTGTTGTTTCGCTGGACATTGATAATTTTACATTTATTGCGCATGCGCAGAAACGTCAATCGGAACGTTCTTAACGACCGTTAAAATGTAAGGTTTGTCAGGGAATAAAGTGTAAAGCGCTTTGAGCAATCCTGATCGAGGATTGTATACTGCGATATAGAAGAACATACCTTTTAGTAAAACATAGTATAGCTAGTTAAAAAGCCAGTTTGCTTCACACAATTATGCCAAGCTTAGGAGCCCATGTATCATAGCATACCATATACCTTTTTAAAGTTACATTCTGACATAATTTCCCCTTTTAAATTTTAACGCATTTTAGAAAAGTCATTTGCTTATTAGTATACTTCCTGCCACATGTCTCACTTTGTGGTTTTATACGTTATTTGATCAAATATAAGTTTGCGACAAACAACGACTCTGGGGTTTCCCAAACGTTGATCTATTTTTACCATCGGAACTCTCCGATCAACGAAAGTAAACGGGCCACACTAAAAAAAAGTAAAGGTAAAGGCAAGTTCATATATAGCGCAGTTTCCAGTCCTCAGGACCGTTCAATGCACTTTACACTTTGCTTCCCTGACAGACCTGTTCACACAGACACCATCTCGGCTTCTCTGGGAAGCATCCAGCCATATGCTGCAATTAATGCGCGAAGGCTGCTCGTACACATATCCACCACTGTCTATAGTCAGCTACTCATTTAAACAGCTGAGTGAACTGGAGCAATGTAGAGTGAAAAAACTTGCCCAAGGTTTTAACACCGCAGCCAGGATTCGAACCCGGATTCTCGTAGTCGAGAGTCCGAAGCGCTACCCACGAGCCATGGCGCTCTACACTAAAAGGCGGGCCACACTTGGCAGACCGCGCAGAAACGGCGGACCACATTCACAAAGATGCCACCGTTCGATACGCTCCATATTTACGCGGAGACACTTTACGTGCGTTGCTATAGTTGGCGCCTGATAGTTTACGGTGTTCTT
>OZ024854.1:24147042-24184542 GCA_964017155.1 Oasisia sp. SBJ-2009
TGCACTTTAATCCCAAGAATTGATTTGTGATGAGACTAACTCAGGCAAGAAATGGAAAACATTTTAGTTATATTCTAACTAGGAAATACAACACCATGGGCATGGCATATTCCATAAAGCCATGTGAAGACCCGGCCTATCCTTGCCTGAAATGAACCTCATCCAGCCTGTACAACGCATATCAAGGCATCTAAATATAAAAGCATTCAATACAATCCACACTAACTCTAGTCTAGAGAGCAATATTCAGAAGAATACTTTGAAATAAACCTCAGAATTCTTTGCTCTATGTAAAACAATTTAAAGACTCTGAAGTCCTGTGTTACGGTATCACTACTGTGTCTGTGTTCATTCTATTGTAAGTTGTATATGCAGAACTGTTATAAGTTTTGTATTTCCCTGAGCAGTAAAAGATTGGAATTACCTACCAGATGCAATTATCAATATATTCCAGAACAACAATAATTTGGACATGCTTTGCCTTTAATACATGACTAGTAACCCAGAAGCATGCATAATTGCGCAGTCAACCTTGACTGTTTGACTCCACCAAGTCCAAGAGTGTACTTAAACAAGACAAAACTGGGTAATATGCACCACAAAATCGTTAAATAAAACTCTGTTTTATTTTTTATAAATATCTACAAGTCATCCTTCCAACAATGACATACGACGCGGAAACGAGGACCCTCTCCAGCCAGGCAAAAAAGTTAAAAAAAACAAGCTAGCAACCGCACAAAGTGACAAACATAAAAAGAAGTATGTTAAGCATCACATACATGGAGATAAAAAAAACATCTGGGAGTAAAACCAGAGGCGAAGCCAAGTTTGACAGCTAATTCATGAGAAGATGGTTCCAATCGACTCGATAGGCGTCGCTGCGGACTATCAAAATTCCCGTCGTAGTTCACGAAATAGTCTGGTTCCTGGAACTACCGTTATTGTTATTGTTAACGAGGAGGACTCGTACTAATAATGTGAAATTATACCGTCAAATTAAAATGTGTCCCACTCGTTTGCACTAGTGGCAAAGAACGGTCCCGTCCCATCACGTGACTGCGCCGGAGTGACGTCATAAACAGCGCGGTAACGACGGCCAGGCGCAGTATTGAATGTCTGCAAGCAAAGCGTCCGATCTGGTCTCCAACCACCCTTCCGCTAAGTTTCACCAGCCGCTGGACAACATACGTTAGTCAAGAGTCCTGCCCATGTAAATGAAGAAGAAGACGGAGGGTGAAACCAACCACGGCGAACGTTTGCAAGAAGTTACATGAACATTTATCAGATAAGTTCAGGCTTCAGCTCCGGAACATTTATTATAACTGACAAACTGTTGGCAGTGTTGCGTCAGTTTTGCTTCGAAATTGCCGTTATGTCTGGAACTGAACTAGCTAGGGCATTGCCGATCGATGAGCCAGCAAACACAGTTGCGTAGACGGACACTAATAGTTCAGTTTAGCAATAACTATTTATGTAACTTTTGAGTAAGTTTAGCTTTGCCTTTGACATTCCGTCTGGAATAGAATTAACCAGGGACCGATGATTGTTGAACCAACAAAAGAGAGTTGTGTAAAAAGGCGGAGTGTCCAGTTAATACGGAGATATTTATTTTAGTAAGGAATTAATTAGTCATTTAGCAGCTCGGTTGACCTTAGCATTAGTTTACTATTTAATCTTTGCGTCGGTTTAGCGTTGCCGTTCCATCTGTAACAATAGGTAGGAATATACATAGATGGAATTGTGTAAAATAGACACCATAAAGAGGTACGGTAGCTCCAGGTCACGCCTCCTCTCTATCAAACTATACAGCTCCAGTCCACGCCTCCTCTCTATCAAACTATACAGCTCCAGTCCACGTCTCCTCTCTATCAAACTATACAGCTCCATCCAGGTCACGCCTCCTCTCTATCAAACTATACAGCCCCAGGTCACGCCTCCTCTCTATCAAACTATACAGCTCCAGGCCACGCCTCCTCTCTATGAAACTACACAGGTCCAGGCCACGCCTCCTCTCAAACTATACAGCTCCAGGCCACGCCTCTTCTCTAACAAGCTATACAGCTCCAGGCCACACCTCCACTCTATCAAGCTATGCAGCTCCAGGCCACGCCTCCTCTCAAACTATACTGCTCCAGGCCACGTCTCCTCTCTATCAAACTATACAGCTCCAGGCAACGCCTCCTCTCTATCAAACTATACAGCTCCAGGCCACGCCTCCTCTCTATCAAACTATACAGCTGCAGGTCACGCCTCCTCTCTATCAAACTATACAGCTCCAGGCCACGCCTTCTCTCTATCAAACTACACAGCTCCAGGTCACGCCTCCTCTCTATCAAACTATACAGCTCCAGGTCACGCCTCCTCTGTATCAAACTATACAGCTCCAGGCCACGCCTCCTCTCTATCAAACTACACAGCTCCAGGCCACGCCTTCTTTCTATCAAACTACACAGCTCCAGGCCACGCCTCCTCTCTATCAAACAATACAGCTCTAGGCCACGCTCTATCTCTATCAAACTATACAGCTCCAGGCCACGCCTCCTCTCTATCAAACTATACAGCTCCAGGCCACGCCTCCTCTCTATCAAACTATACAGCTCCAGACCACGCCTTCTCTCTATCAAACTATGCAGCTCCAGGCCACGCCTCCTCTCTGTCAAACTATACAGCTCCAGGCCACGCCTCCTCTCTATCAAACTATACAGCTGCAGGTCACGCCTCCTCTCTATCAAACTATACAGCTCCAGGCCACGCCTCCTCTCTATCAAACTATACAGCTCCAGGCCACGCCTCCTCTCTATCAAACTATACAGCTCCAGGCCACGCATCCTCTCTATCAAATTATACACCTCCATGCCACGCCTGCTCTCTATCAAACTATGCAGCTCCAGGCCACGCCTCCTCTCTATCAAACTATGCAGCTCCAGACCACGCCTTCTCTCTATCAAACCATACACCTCCAGGCCACGCCTTCTCTCTATCGAACTATACAGCTCCAGGCCACGCCTCCTCTATCAAACAATACAGCACTAGGCCACGCCTTCTCTCTATCAAATAATACAGCTCCAGGCCACGCCTCCTCTCTATCAAGCCATACGGCTCCAGGTCCCACCTCCTCTCTATCAAACTATACAGCTCCAGGCCACGCATCCACTCCATCTAACTATACAGCTCCAGGCCACGCCTCCTCTCTATGTAATTATACACCTCCAGGCCACGCCTTCTCTCTATCAAACTATACAGCTCCAGGCCACGCCTACTGTCTATCAAACTATACAGCTCCAGGCCACGCATCCACTCCATCTAACTATACAGCTCCAGGCCACGCCTCCTCTCTATCAAAGTATACACCTCCAGGCCACGCCTTCTCTCTATCAAACAATACAGCTCCAGGCCACGCCTCCTCTCTATCAAAAAATACAGCACCAGGCCACGCCTCCTCTCTATCAAACTATTCAGCTCCAGGCCACGCCTTCTCTATCAAACTATCCAGCTCCAGGCCACGCCTCCTCTCTATCAAATTATACACCTCCAGGCCACGCCTTCTCTCTATCAAACTATGCAGCTCCAGGCCACGCCTCCTCTCTATCAAACTATGCAGCTCCAGACCACGCCTTCTCTATCAAACCATACACCTCCAGGCCACGCCTTCTCTCTATCAGACTATACAGCTCCAGGCCACGCCTCCTATATCAAACAATACAGCTCTAGGCCACACCTTCTCTCTATCAAACAATACAGCTCCAGGCCACGCCTCCTCTCTATCAAAAATACAGCTCCAGGCCACGCCTCCTCTCTATCAAACTATACAGCTCCAATCCACGCCTCCTCTCTATCAAACTATACAGCTCCAGGCCACGCCTCCTCTCTATCAAATTATACACCTCCAGGCCACGCCTTCTCTCTATCAAACTATGCAGCTCCAGGCCACGCCTCCTCTCTATCAAACTATGCAGCTCCCGACCACGCCTTCTCTATCAAACCATACACCTCCAGGCCACGCCTTCTCTATCAAACAATACAGCTCTAGGCCACGCCTTCTCTCTATCAAACAATACAGCTCCAGGCCACGCCTCCTCTCTATCAAACTATACAGCTCCAGGCCACGCCTACTGTCTATCAAACTATACAGCTCCAGGCCACGCATCCACTCCATCTAACTATACAGCTCCAGGCCACGCCTCCTCTCTATCAAAGTATACACCTCCAGGCCACGCCTTCTCTCTATCAAACAATACAGCTCCAGGCCACGCCTCCTCTCTATCAAAAAATACAGCACCAGGCCACGCCTCCTCTCTATCAAACTATTCAGCTCCAGGCCACGCCTTCTCTCTATCAAACTATCCAGCTCCAGGCCACGCCTCCTCTCTATCAAATTATACACCTCCAGGCCACGCCTTCTCTCTATCAAACTATGCAGCTCCAGGCCACGCCTCCTCTCTATCAAACTATGCAGCTCCAGACCACGCCTTCTCTATCAAACCATACACCTCCAGGCCACGCCTTCTCTCTATCAGACTATACAGCTCCAGGCCACGCCTCCTCTCTATCAAACTATACAGCTCCAATCCACGCCTCCTCTCTATCAAACTATACAGCTCCAGGCCACGCCTCCTCTCTATCAAATTATACACCTCCAGGCCACGCCTTCTCTCTATCAAACTATGCAGCTCCAGGCCACGCCTCCTCTCTATCAAACTATGCAGCTCCCGACCACGCCTTCTCTATCAAACCATACACCTCCAGGCCACGCCTTCTCTATCAAACAATACAGCTCTAGGCCACGCCTTCTCTCTATCAAACAATACAGCTCCAGGCCACGCCTCCTCTCTATCAAAAAATACAGCTCCAGGCCACGCCTCCTCTCTATCAAACTATACAGCTCCAGGCCACGCCTCCTCTCTACCAAACTATGCAGCTCCAGGCCACGCCTCCTCTCTATCAAACTATACAGCTCCAGGCCACGCATACTGTCTATCAAACTATACAGCTCCAGGCCACGCCTCCTCTCTATCAAACTATACAGCTGCAGGCCACGCCTCCTGTCTATCAAACTTTGCAGATCCAGGCCACGCCTCCTGTCTATCAAACTATACAGCTCCAGGCCACGCCTCCTCTCTATCAAACTATACAGCTCCAGGCCACGCATACTGTCTATCAAACTATACAGCTCCAGGCCACGCCTCCTCTCTATCAAACTATACAGCTGCAGGCCACGCCTCCTGTCTATCAAACTATACAGCTCCAGGCCACGCCTCTCTATCAAACTATACAGCTCCAGGCCACGCCTCCTCTCTATCAAAGTATACACCTCCATGCCACGCCTTCTCTCTATCAAACTATGCAGCTCCAGGCCACGCCTCCTCTCTATCAAACTATGCAGCTCCAGACCACGCCTTCTCTATCAAACCATACACCTCCAGGCCACGCCTTCTCTCTATCAAACTATACAGCTCCAGGCCACGCCTCCTCTATCAAACAATACAGCTCTAGGCCACGCCTTCTCTCTATCAAACAATACATATCCAGGCTACGCCTCCTCTCTATCAAAAAATACAGCTCCAGGCCACGCCTCCTCTCTATCAAACTATACAGCTCCAGGCCACGCCTCCTGTCTATCAAACTATACAGCTCCAGGACACGCCTTCTCTCTATCAAACTATACAGCTCCAGGCCACGCTTCCTCTCTATTAAACTATACAGTTCCAGGCCACGCCTCCTCCCTATCAAACTATACACCTCCAGGCCACGCCTCCTCTCTATCAAAAAATACAGCTCCAGGCCACGCCTCCTCTCTATCAAACTATACAGCTCCAGGCCACGCCTCCTCTCTACCAAACTATGCAGCTCCAGGCCACGCCTCCTCTCTATCAAACTATACAGCTCCAGGCCACTCATACTGTCTATCAAACTATACAGCTCCAGGCCACGCCTCCTCTCTATCAAACTATACAGCTGCAGGCCACGCCTCCTGTCTATCAAACTTTGCAGCTCCAGGCCACGCCTCCTGTCTATCAAACTATACAGCTCCAGGCCACGCCTTCTCTCTATCAAACTATACAGCTCCAGGCCACGCCTCCTCTCTGTTAAACTATACATTTCAAGGCCACGCCTCCTCCCTATCAAACTATACACCTCCAGGCCACGCCTCCTGTCTATCAAACTATACAGCTCCAGGCCACGCCTCTCTATCAAACTATCCAGCTCCAGGCCACGCCTCCTCTCTATCAAATTATACACCTCCAGGCCACGCCTTCTCTCTATCAAACTATGCAGCTCCAGGCCACGCCTCCTCTCTATCAAACTATGCAGCTCCCGACCACGCCTTCTCTATCAAACCATACACCTCCAGGCCACGCCTTCTCTATCAAACAATACAGCTCTAGGCCACGCCTTCTCTCTATCAAACAATACAGCTCCAGGCCACGCCTCCTCTCTATCAAAAAATACAGCTCCAGCCCACGCCTCCTCTCTATCAAACTATACAGCTCCAGGCCACGCCTCCTCTCTACCAAACTATGCAGCTCCAGGCCACGCCTCCTCTCTATCAAACTATACAGCTCCAGGCCACGCATACTGTCTATCAAACTATACAGCTCCAGGCCACGCCTCCTCTCTATCAAACTATACAGCTGCAGGCCACGCCTCCTGTCTATCAAACTTTGCAGCTCCAGGCCACGCCTCCTGTCTATCAAACTATACAGCTCCAGGCCACGCCTTCTCTCTATCAAACTATACAGCTCCAGGCCACGCCTCCTCTCTGTTAAACTATACATTTCAAGGCCACGCCTCCTCCCTATCAAACTATACACCTCCAGGCCACGCCTCCTGTCTATCAAACTATACAGCTCCAGGCCACGCCTCTCTATCAAACTATACAGCTCCAGGCCACGCCTCCTCTCTATCAAAGTATACACCTCCATGCCACGCCTTCTCTCTATCAAACTATGCAGCTCCAGGCCACGCCTCCTCTCTATCAAACTATGCAGCTCCAGACCACGCCTTCTCTATCAAACCATACACCTCCAGGCCACGCCTTCTCTCTATCAAACTATACAGCTCCAGGCCACGCCTCCTCTATCAAACAATACAGCTCTAGGCCACGCCTTCTCTCTATCAAACAATACATATCCAGGCTACGCCTCCTCTCTATCAAAAAATACAGCTCCAGGCCACGCCTCCTCTCTATCAAACTATACAGCTCCAGGCCACGCCTCCTGTCTATCAAACTATACAGCTCCAGGACACGCCTTCTCTCTATCAAACTATACAGCTCCAGGCCACGCTTCCTCTCTATTAAACTATACAGTTCCAGGCCACGCCTCCTCCCTATCAAACTATACACCTCCAGGCCACGCCTCCTGTCTATCAAACAATACAGCTCTAGGCCACGCCTTCTCTCTATCAAATAATACATCTCCAGGCCACGCCTCCTCTCTATCAAACTATACTGCTCCAGGCCACGCCTTCTCTCTATCAAACTATACAGCTCCAGGCCACTCCTCCTGTCTATCAAACTATACAGCTCCAGGCCACGCGTTCTCTCTATCAAACTATACAGCTCCAGGCCACGCCTCCTCTCTATCATACTGGATGGACATAGACGTAGTTTGGTGGTTAGCGCGGGTGACCATTACTTCACACATCAAACACCCACCCACACACCTACATGCACACCTTCCTAACCTAACTAACCCATCCATCCAGCAACCCATCACCCACCCCGCCAATTCATTCACTGCTTGCCTGCCTGCCGCCTGCCGCCTGCCGCCTGCCGCCTGCCGCCTGCCGCCTGCCTGCCTGCCTGCCGCCTGCCTGCCTGCCTGCCTGCCGCCTGCCTGCCTGCCTGCCTGCCTGCCTGCCTGCCTGCCTGCCTGCCTGCCTGCCTGCCTGCCTGCCTGTTTTTTAAAACGTTAAAATAGAAATATGCATTTGTATATATAATAAATTGATCAATATTAATAACTAATATTAGTCATACTAGTTCTAAATGCAAATAATAATAGAGATGCTTATGTAGTCTTACTTATGTGTTATTCATGGTTGAATTGAAAAGACATGACGTCATGGAAAGTAAAGCAAGTGTTAAATGATGGGTTGTCACTTGACGTCACCTCAACATAACAACAAAGGGATACGTATGATTAGTTGTAAAAAGACGAGTGTCCAGTTAATACAGAGATATTTATTTTAGTAAGGAATTAATTAGTCATTTAGCAGCTCGGTTGACCTTAGCATTAGTTTACTATTTAATCTTTGCGTCGGTTTAGCGTTGCCGTTCCATCTGTAACAATAGGTAGGAATATACATAGATGGAATTGTGTAAAATAGACACCATAAAGAGGTACGGTAGCTCCAGGTCACGCCTCCTCTCTATCAAACTATACAGCTCCAGTCCACGCCTCCTCTCTATCAAACTATACAGCTCCAGTCCACGTCTCCTCTCTATCAAACTATACAGCTCCATCCAGGTCACGCCTCCTCTCTATCAAACTATACAGCCCCAGGTCACGCCTCCTCTCTATCAAACTATACAGCTCCAGGCCACGCCTCCTCTCTATGAAACTACACAGGTCCAGGCCACGCCTCCTCTCAAACTATACAGCTCCAGGCCACGCCTCTTCTCTATCAAGCTATACAGCTCCAGGCCACACCTCCACTCTATCAAGCTATGCAGCTCCAGGCCACGCCTCCTCTCAAACTATACTGCTCCAGGCCACGTCTCCTCTCTATCAAACTATACAGCTCCAGGCAACGCCTCCTCTCTATCAAACTATACAGCTCCAGGCCACGCCTCCTCTCTATCAAACTATACAGCTGCAGGTCACGCCTCCTCTCTATCAAACTATACAGCTCCAGGCAACGCCTTCTCTCTATCAAACTACACAGCTCCAGGTCACGCCTCCTCTCTATCAAACTATACAGCTCCAGGTCACGCCTCCTCTGTATCAAACTATACAGCTCCAGGCCACGCCTCCTCTCTATCAAACTACACAGCTCCAGGCCACGCCTTCTTTCTATCAAACTACACAGCTCCAGGCCACGCCTCCTCTCTATCAAACAATACAGCTCTAGGCCACGCCCTATCTCTATCAAACTATACAGCTCCAGGCCACGCCTCCTCTCTATCAAACTATACAGCTCCAGGCCACGCCTCCTCTCTATCAAACTATACAGCTCCAGACCACGCCTTCTCTCTATCAAACTATGCAGCTCCAGGCCACGCCTCCTCTCTGTCAAACTATACAGCTCCAGGCCACGCCTCCTCTCTATCAAACTATACAGCTGCAGGTCACGCCTCCTCTCTATCAAACTATACAGCTCCAGGCCACGCCTCCTCTCTATCAAACTATACAGCTCCAGGCCACGCCTCCTCTCTATCAAACTATACAGCTCCAGGCCACGCATCCACTCCATCTAACTATACAGCTCCAGGCCACGCCTCCTCTCTATGTAATTATACACCTCCAGGCCACGCCTTCTCTCTATCAAACTATACAGCTCCAGGCCACGCCTACTGTCTATCAAACTATACAGCTCCAGGCCACGCATCCACTCCATCTAACTATACAGCTCCAGGCCACGCCTCCTCTCTATCAAAGTATACACCTCCAGGCCACGCCTTCTCTCTATCAAACAATACAGCTCCAGGCCACGCCTCCTCTCTATCAAAAAATACAGCACCAGGCCACGCCTCCTCTCTATCAAACTATTCAGCTCCAGGCCACGCCTTCTCTATCAAACTATCCAGCTCCAGGCCACGCCTACTCTCTCTATCAAATTATACACCTCCAGGCCACGCCTTCTCTCTATCAAACTATGCAGCTCCAGGCCACGCCTCCTCTCTATCAAACTATGCAGCTCCAGACCACGCCTTCTCTATCAAACCATACACCTCCAGGCCACGCCTTCTCTCTATCAGACTATACAGCTCCAGGCCACGCCTCCTATATCAAACAATACAGCTCTAGGCCACACCTTCTCTCTATCAAACAATACAGCTCCAGGCCACGCCTCCTCTCTATCAAAAATACAGCTCCAGGCCACGCCTCCTCTCTATCAAACTATACAGCTCCAATCCACGCCTCCTCTCTATCAAACTATACAGCTCCAGGCCACGCCTCCTCTCTATCAAATTATACACCTCCAGGCCACGCCTTCTCTCTATCAAACTATGCAGCTCCAGGCCACGCCTCCTCTCTATCAAACTATGCAGCTCCCGACCACGCCTTCTCTATCAAACCATACACCTCCAGGCCACGCCTTCTCTATCAAACAATACAGTTCTAGGCCACGCCTTCTCTCTATCAAACAATACAGCTCCAGGCCACGCCTCCTCTCTATCAAACTATACAGCTCCAGGCCACGCCTACTGTCTATCAAACTATACAGCTCCAGGCCACGCATCCACTCCATCTAACTATACAGCTCCAGGCCACGCCTCCTCTCTATCAAAGTATACACCTCCAGGCCACGCCTTCTCTCTATCAAACAATACAGCTCCAGGCCACGCCTCCTCTCTATCAAAAAATACAGCACCAGGCCACGCCTCCTCTCTATCAAACTATTCAGCTCCAGGCCACGCCTTCTCTCTATCAAATTATACACCTCCAGGCCACGCCTTCTCTCTATCAAACTATGCAGCTCCAGGCCACGCCTCCTCTCTATCAAACTATGCAGCTCCAGACCACGCCTTCTCTATCAAACCATACACCTCCAGGCCACGCCTTCTCTCTATCAGACTATACAGCTCCAGGCCACGCCTCCTCTCTGTCAAACTATACAGCTCCAGGCCACGCCTCCACTCTATCAAACTATACAGCTGCAGGTCACGCCTCCTCTCTATCAAACTATACAGCTCCAGGCCACGCCTCCTCTCTATCAAACTATACAGCTCCAGGCCACGCCTCCTCTCTACCAAACTATACAGCTCCAGGCCACGCATCCTCTCTATCAAATTATACACCTCCATGCCACGCCTGCTCTCTATCAAACTATGCAGCTCCAGGCCACGCCTCCTCTCTATCAAACTATGCAGCTCCAGACCACGCCTTCTCTCTATCAAACCATACACCTCCAGGCCACGACTTCTCTCTATCGAACTATACAGCTCCAGGCCACGCCTCCTCTATCAAACAATACAGCACTAGGCCACGCCTTCTCTCTATCAAATAATACAGCTCCAGGCCACGCCTCCTCTCTATCAAACCATACGGCTCCAGGTCCCACCTCCTCTCTATCAAACTATACAGCTCCAGGCCACGCATCCACTCCATCTAACTATACAGCTCAAGGCCACGCCTCCTCTCTATGTAATTATACACCTCCAGGCCACGCCTTCTCTCTATCAAACTATACAGCTCCAGGCCACGCCTACTGTCTATCAAACTATACAGCTCCAGGCCACGCATCCACTCCATCTAACTATACAGCTCCAGGCCACGCCTCCTCTCTATCAAAGTATACACCTCCAGGCCACGCCTTCTCTCTATCAAACAATACAGCTCCAGGCCACGCCTCCTCTCTATCAAAAAATACAGCACCAGGCCACGCCTCCTCTCTATCAAACTATTCAGCTCCAGGCCACGCCTTCTCTATCAAACTATCCAGCTCCAGGCCACGCCTCCTCTCTATCAAATTATACACCTCCAGGCCACGCCTTCTCTCTATCAAACTATGCAGCTCCAGGCCACGCCTCCTCTCTATCAAACTATACAGCTCCAGGCCACGCCTCCTCTCTATCAAACTATACAGCTGCAAGTCACGCCTCCTCTCTATCAAACTATACAGCTCCAGGCAACGCCTTCTCTCTATCAAACTACACAGCTCCAGGTCACGCCTCCTCTCTATCAAACTATACAGCTCCAGGTCACGCCTCCTCTGTATCAAACTATACAGCTCCAGGCCACGCCTCCTCTCTATCAAACTACACAGCTCCAGGCCACGCCTTCTTTCTATCAAACTACACAGCTCCAGGCCACGCCTCCTCTCTATCAAACAATACAGCTCTAGGCCACGCCCTATCTCTATCAAACTATACAGCTCCAGGCCACGCCTCCTCTCTATCAAACTATACAGCTCCAGGCCACGCCTCCTCTCTATCAAACTATACAGCTCCAGACCACGCCTTCTCTCTATCAAACTATGCAGCTCCAGGCCACGCCTCCTCTCTGTCAAACTATACAGCTCCAGGCCACGCCTCCTCTCTATCAAACTATACAGCTGCAGGTCACGCCTCCTCTCTATCAAACTATACAGCTCCAGGCCACGCCTCCTCTCTATCAAACTATACAGCTCCAGGCCACGCCTCCTCTCTATCAAACTATACAGCTCCAGGCCACGCATCCACTCCATCTAACTATACAGCTCCAGGCCACGCCTCCTCTCTATGTAATTATACACCTCCAGGCCACGCCTTCTCTCTATCAAACTATACAGCTCCAGGCCACGCCTACTGTCTATCAAACTATACAGCTCCAGGCCACGCATCCACTCCATCTAACTATACAGCTCCAGGCCACGCCTCCTCTCTATCAAAGTATACACCTCCAGGCCACGCCTTCTCTCTATCAAACAATACAGCTCCAGGCCACGCCTCCTCTCTATCAAAAAATACAGCACCAGGCCACGCCTCCTCTCTATCAAACTATTCAGCTCCAGGCCACGCCTTCTCTATCAAACTATCCAGCTCCAGGCCACGCCTCCTCTCTATCAAATTATACACCTCCAGGCCACGCCTTCTCTCTATCAAACTATGCAGCTCCAGGCCACGCCTCCTCTCTATCAAACTATGCAGCTCCAGACCACGCCTTCTCTATCAAACCATACACCTCCAGGCCACGCCTTCTCTCTATCAGACTATACAGCTCCAGGCCACGCCTCCTATATCAAACAATACAGCTCTAGGCCACACCTTCTCTCTATCAAACAATACAGCTCCAGGCCACGCCTCCTCTCTATCAAAAATACAGCTCCAGGCCACGCCTCCTCTCTATCAAACTATACAGCTCCAATCCACGCCTCCTCTCTATCAAACTATATAGCTCCAGGCCACGCCTCCTCTCTATCAAATTATACACCTCCAGGCCACGCCTTCTCTCTATCAAACTATGCAGCTCCAGGCCACGCCTCCTCTCTATCAAACTATGCAGCCCCCGACCACGCCTTCTCTATCAAACCATACACCTCCAGGCCACGCCTTCTCTATCAAACAATACAGTTCTAGGCCACGCCTTCTCTCTATCAAACAATACAGCTCCAGGCCACGCCTCCTCTCTATCAAACTATACAGCTCCAGGCCACGCCTACTGTCTATCAAACTATACAGCTCCAGGCCACGCATCCACTCCATCTAACTATACAGCTCCAGGCCACGCCTCCTCTCTATCAAAGTATACACCTCCAGGCCACGCCTTCTCTCTATCAAACAATACAGCTCCAGGCCACGCCTCCTCTCTATCAAAAAATACAGCACCAGGCCACGCCTCCTCTCTATCAAACTATTCAGCTCCAGGCCACGCCTTCTCTCTATCAAACTATCCAGCTCCAGGCCACGCCTCCTCTCTATCAAATTATACACCTCCAGGCCACGCCTTCTCTCTATCAAACTATGCAGCTCCAGGCCACGCCTCCTCTCTATCAAACTATGCAGCTCCAGACCACGCCTTCTCTATCAAACCATACACCTCCAGGCCACGCCTTCTCTCTATCAGACTATACAGCTCCAGGCCACGCCTCCTCTCTGTCAAACTATACAGCTCCAGGCCACGCCTCCACTCTATCAAACTATACAGCTGCAGGTCACGCCTCCTCTCTATCAAACTATACAGCTCCAGGCCACGCCTCCTCTCTATCAAACTATACAGCTCCAGGCCACGCCTCCTCTCTACCAAACTATACAGCTCCAGGCCACGCATCCTCTCTATCAAATTATACACCTCCATGCCACGCCTGCTCTCTATCAAACTATGCAGCTCCAGGCCACGCCTCCTCTCTATCAAACTATGCAGCTCCAGACCACGCCTTCTCTCTATCAAACCATACACCTCCAGGCCACGACTTCTCTCTATCGAACTATACAGCTCCAGGCCACGCCTCCTCTATCAAACAATACAGCACTAGGCCACGCCTTCTCTCTATCAAATAATACAGCTCCAGGCCACGCCTCCTCTCTATCAAACCATACGGCTCCAGGTCCCACCTCCTCTCTATCAAACTATACAGCTCCAGGCCACGCATCCACTCCATCTAACTATACAGCTCAAGGCCACGCCTCCTCTCTATGTAATTATACACCTCCAGGCCACGCCTTCTCTCTATCAAACTATACAGCTCCAGGCCACGCCTACTGTCTATCAAACTATACAGCTCCAGGCCACGCATCCACTCCATCTAACTATACAGCTCCAGGCCACGCCTCCTCTCTATCAAAGTATACACCTCCAGGCCACGCCTTCTCTCTATCAAACAATACAGCTCCAGGCCACGCCTCCTCTCTATCAAAAAATACAGCACCAGGCCACGCCTCCTCTCTATCAAACTATTCAGCTCCAGGCCACGCCTTCTCTATCAAACTATCCAGCTCCAGGCCACGCCTCCTCTCTATCAAATTATACACCTCCAGGCCACGCCTTCTCTCTATCAAACTATGCAGCTCCAGGCCACGCCTCCTCTCTATCAAACTATACAGCTCCAGGCCACGCCTCCTCTCTATCAAACTATACAGCTGCAAGTCACGCCTCCTCTCTATCAAACTATACAGCTCCAGTCCACGTCTCCTCTCTATCAAACTATACAGCTCCATCCAGGTCACGCCTCCTCTCTATCAAACTATACAGCCCCAGGTCACGCCTCCTCTCTATCAAAAATACAGCTCCAGGCCACGCCTCCTCTCTATCAAACTATACAGCTCCAATCCACGCCTCCTCTCTATCAAACTATACAGCTCCAGGCCACGCCTCCTCTCTATCAAATTATACACCTCCAGGCCACGCCTTCTCTCTATCAAACTATGCAGCTCCAGGCCACGCCTCCTCTCTATCAAACTATGCAGCTCCCGACCACGCCTTCTCTATCAAACCATACACCTCCAGGCCACGCCTTCTCTATCAAACAATACAGCTCTAGGCCACGCCTTCTCTCTATCAAACAATACAGCTCCAGGCCACGCCTCCTCTCTATCAAACTATACAGCTCCAGGCCACGCCTACTGTCTATCAAACTATACAGCTCCAGGCCACGCATCCACTCCATCTAACTATACAGCTCCAGGCCACGCCTCCTCTCTATCAAAGTATACACCTCCAGGCCACGCCTTCTCTCTATCAAACAATACAGCTCCAGGCCACGCCTCCTCTCTATCAAAAAATACAGCACCAGGCCACGCCTCCTCTCTATCAAACTATTCAGCTCCAGGCCACGCCTTCTCTCTATCAAACTATCCAGCTCCAGGCCACGCCTCCTCTCTATCAAATTATACACCTCCAGGCCACGCCTTCTCTCTATCAAACTATGCAGCTCCAGGCCACGCCTCCTCTCTATCAAACTATGCAGCTGCAGACCACGCCTTCTCTATCAAACCATACACCTCCAGGCCACGCCTTCTCTCTATCAGACTATACAGCTCCAGGCCACGCCTCCTCTATCAAACAATACAGCTCTAGGCCACACCTTCTCTCTATCAAACAATACAGCTCCAGGCCACGCCTCCTCTCTATCAAACTATACAGCTCCAATCCACGCCTCCTCTCTATCAAACTATACAGCTCCAGGCCACGCCTCCTCTCTATCAAATTATACACCTCCAGGCCACGCCTTCTCTCTATCAAACTATGCAGCTCCAGGCCACGCCTCCTCTCTATCAAACTATGCAGCTCCCGACCACGCCTTCTCTATCAAACCATACACCTCCAGGCCACGCCTTCTCTATCAAACAATACAGCTCTAGGCCACGCCTTCTCTCTATCAAACAATACAGCTCCAGGTCACGCCTCCTCTCTATCAAAAAATACAGCTCCAGGCCACGCCTCCTCTCTATCAAACTATACAGCTCCAGGCCACGCCTCCTCTCTACCAAACTATGCAGCTCCAGGCCACGCCTCCTCTCTATCAAACTATGCAGCTCCAGGCCACGCCTCCTCTCTATCAAACTATACAGCTCCAGGCCACGCATACTGTCTATCAAACTATACAGCTCCAGGCCACGCCTCCTCTCTATCAAACTATACAGCTGCAGGCCACGCCTCCTGTCTATCAAACTTTGCAGCTCCAGGCCACGCCTCCTGTCTATCAAACTATACAGCTCCAGGCCACGCCTTCTCTCTATCAAACTATGCAGCTCCAGGCCACGCCTCCTCTCTATCAAACTATGCAGCTCCAGACCACGCCTTCTCTATCAAACCATTCACCTCCAGGCCACGCCTTCTCTCTATCAAACTATACAGCTCCAGGCCACGCCTCCTCTATCAAACAATACAGCTCTAGGCCACGCCTTCTCTCTATCAAACAATACATATCCAGGCTACGCCTCCTCTCTATCAAAAAATACAGCTCCAGGCCACGCCTCCTCTCTATCAAACTATACAGCTCCAGGCCACGCCTCCTGTCTATCAAACTATACAGCTCCAGGCCACGCCTTCTCTCTATCAAACTATACAGCTCCAGACCACGCTTCCTCTCTATTAAACTATACAGTTCCAGGCCACGCCTCCTCCCTATCAAACTATACACCTCCAGGCCACGCCTCCTGTCTATCAAACAATACAGCTCTAGGCCACGCCTTCTCTCTATCAAATAATACATCTCCAGGCCACGCCTCCTCTCTATCAAACTATACTGCTCCAGGCCACGCCTTCTCTCTATCAAACTATACAGCTCCAGGCCACTCCTCCTGTCTATCAAACTATACAGCTCCAGGCCACGCGTTCTCTCTATCAAACTATACAGCTCCAGGCCACGCCTCCTCTCTATCATACTGGATGGACATAGACGTAGTTTGGTGGTTAGCGCGGGTGACCATTACTTCACACATCAAACACCCACCCACACACCTACATGCACACCTTCCTAACCTAACTAACCCATCCATCCAGCAACCCATCACCCACCCCGCCAATTCATTCACTGCCTGCCTGCCTGCCGCCTGCCGCCTGCCGCCTGCCGCCTGCCGCCTGCCTGCCTGCCTGCCGCCTGCCTGCCTGCCTGCCTGCCGCCTGCCTGCCTGCCTGCCTGCCTGCCTGCCTGCCTGCCTGCCTGCCTGCCTGCCTGCCTGCCTGCCTGCCTGCCTGCCTGCCTGCCTGCCTGCCTGCCTGCCTGCCTGCCTGCCTGCCTGCCTGCCTGCCTGCCTGCCTGCCTGCCTGCCTGCCTGCCTGCCTGCCTGCCTGCCTGTCTGCCTGCCTGCCTGCCTGTTTTTTAACACGTTAAAATAGAAATATGCATTTGTATATATAATAAATTGATCAATATTAATAACTAATATTAGTCATACTAGTTCTAAATGCAAATAATAATAGAGATGCTTATGTAGTCTTACTTATGTGTTATTCATGGTTGAATTGAAAAGACATGACGTCATGGAAAGTAAAGCAAGTGTTAAATGATGGGTTGTCACTTGACGTCACCTCAACATAACAACAAAGGGATACGTATGATTAGTTGTAAAAAGACGAAGGTCATAGATACCCTTTGCACAATGATGATGAAGAAGATGACGACCTCCATCTGGTTTGACTGATAGGCCTCGAGTGGTATAAACAATGGTTCCGGCTCCTGACGATTCAGCTTCCCCCGACGTGAGAGAATTTCCACGGGCACACAGAACAGGATGGGCTGGTACCCCAGGACCGTGCCGTTTAGCAAAATTAAACAATAGTGTAAATAGGAAGGTTGTAATTTCCAAAGTTTGACCTTTGACCTCAGATACCCAAAACATGTATCATCTCATTTTGCAAATATTTTGTAGACAGTATCATATACTATTGCAGAAGAGTCCCTGAATATATTAGAATGGGCAAATAATAATGTTCAAAGATACATTAAATTAAGTACACCCGACATCACCCGTGGATGGAAAATTGCACCAGGATAGCATTGTTTAACCCAATACAAAGATAGAGCACAATCTCTGATTTTGCTAATATTGTGTACACAGGATCCAATATTATTGCAGAAGAGTCCCTGAAAATATTAGAGTGGGCAAATAATAAGTTTCAGAGATACATTAAATTAAGTATGGATGAAAAATTACACTGGTATGCTCCAGTCCGCCGTCTTCTTCTCAGCCAAGGTCTTGTCCAGCATCTTCTTTGGCTGCACACACGCAATAGCTGCACATATTGCTGCAACCGCCAAAAGTTCTTCGTCGCTGTCGCACGAGGCCATCTCAACGTGTTGACAAGAGTGGCGCCACGCGGTGGGCTGCGGACCAGTTAACGTCTCGTCGCAGCAACCGTGTTGCATAGTGTGGACATGCAAGAGATATTGCATGCAGCAACGTCGCAAGCAACATCGTTCGATTTTGACCTTTCTCAATCGCCTCGGACAGGGAAAGGGAGATGATGAGGGAGAGAGAGGAAGAGATGGAATGAGATAGGACGGACGGACGGACGGACGGACGGACGGACGGACGGACGGACGGACGGACGGACGGACGGACGGACGGACGGACGGACGGACGGACGGACGGACGGACGGACGGACGGACGGACGGACGGACGGACGGACGGACGGACGGACGGACGGACGGACGGACGGACGGACGGACGGACGGACGGACGGACGGACGGACGGACGGACGGACGGACGGACGGACGGACGGACGGACGGACGGACGGACGGACGGACGGACGGACGGACGGACGGACGGACGGACGGACGGACGGACGGACGGACGGACGGACGGACGGACGGACGGACGGACGGACGGAGGTAGGGAGGTAGGGAGGGAGGTAGGGAGGGAGGTAGGGAGGGACGGACGGAGGGACGGAGGGCGGTAGGAAGGTAGGGAGGTAGGGAGGGAGGGTGGTAGGGAGGTAGGGAGGGAGGGAGGGAGGGTGGTAGGGAGGGTGGTAGGGAGGTAGGGAAGGAGGGAGGGAGGTAGGGAGGGAGGGAGGGTGGTAGGGAGGTAGGTAGGGAGGGAGGGAGGTAGGGAGGGAGGTAGGGAGGGAGGGAGGGTGGTAGGGAGGTACGGAGGGAGGGAGGGAGGAAGGGAGGGAGGGTGGTAGGGAGTTAGGGAGGTACGGAGGTAGGGAGGGAGGGAGGGAGGGAGGGACGGAGGGAGGGTGGTAGGAAGGTAGGGAGGGAGGGTGGTAGGGAGGTAGGGAGGTAGGTAGGTAGGTAGGGAGGGAGGGACGGACGGACGGACCGGCGGACCGGCGGACCGGCGGACCGGCGGACCGGCGGACCGGCGGACCGGCGGACCGGCGGACCGGCGGACCGGCGGACCGGCGGACCGGTGGACGTCAGGTGTCACTGCTGCTGATTAGACCAGCCATCTGTACCCTTGGCAGATCCTTCTGCAAAACTCGTATTTTAACAACAGCCAATGAAATCGCTCACAAATAGTGTCGTCGGCTGTGGTCATGTAATCTAATTTGGAGTGATTTTAGCCACACGCTGATAGTGCTACATGTAACGTTTTGGACGTATAAGCAGACATTCGATTCGAATACACAATTGCCATAAAACCGTTCAGCCGGAATTCACATAAACTATGCCGTAATTCACAGAAACTAATTATCTTGCATTCACAGAAACTAATTATCTTGAAACTATATTATCTTGCATAGAAAACAGCTCTTGTTTGCGAAGATGGACAAATGGGGAAAACGTGAAAGCGCCATATGGCAGCAGTAGCATAGCCATAGTCAACTGTTGCCAATCTGGCATTTCTGAATGAAAGCGGTCAATGTTTGTCTGAAAATAAATGTATATCAATGTATACTTGAAATGTTCTGGATGTTCTGAAAGAATCTTGTACCCATAATTGCACTGTTTACTGGACGTTTGCAAACGTAAGGGACAAACGACGACGCTACGACACAATAGTGCAACATTTGTGTTTTAGTGGCAGTTTTTTCGGCGAAGGGGATCATTCATTTACCGCTACTGTTTGGCAACACACATTCACGATCACCTGCTGAGCGATTCATGCGATACGGTTCCCCCAAACTGTGTGGTGTCGTTGCACAAGTAATAAAGTACGCTCGTGGACATTTAGCCATACCGATAGATTATATTTACATTGACATGATAGCATTCGTTGTCAATACTATGTCACATCTTGCGCGTTTGAATTTTGTTGGAATTATTGACCTCTCAAATAATAGACTAGTGAATTCACACGGTTACATAAAAATCAGCAGCAAATAGGACACATGCGCCACGCAGGATTATCAAACAAGCCATGACATTTTACAAACCTTTAAATAACATAATCAACATCACACCACCATCGGGCCTATTAAAACCATAAAAAAACGTGGCCATTAAATGGCTACCAGGTCCAGGTGCCACATCATTCGTCATCAACACTGCAGCGTTCTCCTTTTACCACCGAGCAATTCGCATCTGGAATATGATCCCACAACAGATTACTGAAATAGAAAACCCTATAGCTTTTCAAGCAGCAATCACGAACCTCCCCTTCAAGACACCCAATCACCTATTTTGCCTGTAAAACAAAAACAAACAAACAAACAAGCTTAAACAAACAAGCTCAAACAAACAAACAAACAAACAAACAAACAAACATACTGCCTAACGCATGCGCACAAGAAGCACTAGAAACTCCTGCGTTAGCCCACGTTTAGGTTGTTTGGCGTACACAACCTGTGACACGGGTTTTGACATAGTTAGGCGTCTTTTACGACAGGTGTGGCCGTAGACTTTGCCGTAGAACGATTAACACATCGCTAATAATAATAATAATAGTAACTTCTTTTCCGCCAATATCCTCGAAAATCAAGCTCAGTGGCGCGACAAAACCAGGGGATTAATCAATCTCATAATCGAAAGCAATGCGTGAGTCGTCAACGGATGGATGGAAAAGCTAGGAGGCTAAGGAGGATAGGCAGCATTAAAGAGATAGGTTTTAGATGTCGGCGGAATGAAACTATATTACCTTGTGATTTAACACTGGCAGTAAGCGAATTCCACACCGTTGGTGCGGCAACCGAGAAAGCTCGGGTCCCGGCTTTCGTTTTCACCCGAGGGATGTAAAGAGGGTTACTACTGGTCATAGGATGCACTTATGTTGGCGCATTATATGTTACTCTCAAAATGTCAATGGCAATAGGCCTTAAAATGGTCAATGTACTCAGCTATTTTATCATGATTCGCTGTTGTTGTCGAGGTGCTAAGTAATCCCGTTGCTTCTTGGATATATAATCTGTTCGTCATAGTCTCCATTGTTGCTGAGGTGCGGACAGCGCCTTGAGGCTATACCGTGTTATCTAGTTTAGCACAATGTTTTTTCTTTGTCCGAAAGCTGCCGATTTGCCTCTGCGATATAGTTATCTTTGGACATGATTTCAGCGGCCGAGCCTTTATCATGCAGGTTTACTTTTAACAGTTCCTTATTGCCACTGTGGCAAGGCGGATTCCAGCTTGTTTTGCTGTATGCCTGATGGTTTCTCTTAATTTCGTTGATCTCGTGCCGTGGAACAAATGTCGTAGTTGGATATGATAGTCTAGGAAACCGCTTGGATGATAATTGCGTGTCTTCTGAATCACTGGTCTTCTAAGGACTAAATCCTGCATTCTTATACATTCAAGGCAATCTAAGAGGCGCAATAAACAAATTCACTAGGCGTAATCATAAATGGGAACAGACGAGAGCCGTCATTGGAGCAAGGAACACCGAATTGTTATGGTAGAAATGCAATTTCAAACAAATATGTTTTGCGTTTGTCACGACATATAGTTATATTTTCAGAACATTTTATTGATTGATTCCAGATTCGTGGCGCAGCTGTTGAGAAAAGCACGTGTGACTATTTTGAGCTAAGCTTAAGAAACAAAACTTTGTATGGAAACGGATGATCTAAGTCCAAGCCTAATGATCCCAGGGTTATCAAAGAAATTGTGGCAGATTAACTAAGTGTATCGGTTGTTGAGTAAAAAGAGTACGGTATGTAACAGAAGCCAATTTGGATTAAAATTCGCTATACAAATGCAGACATGCCACATGATACGGATTACCCGTATCCGATACTGATGTTGGTGGTTTTTTAAGTGATAGCTACGGCCGTACTCCGTTTTGATACGTATTTTAACAAAATTTATGGAGAAATTATTGTTAACCACATTATGCCTCGTATGCGTCACAAAACTATACTGCATAATGGAATGATTGTTTACTGTTAGCGACTTAGTAAATCGATTCGAAACGAAACCGATTAGTTTACTGTAGTGCGTAATAGATGGGGTGCTGGCAAATTTCTGTTCTGAAAACTGCGGCAGGTGGCTTAAAAATGTACAATCAGTTCGATTGTTTTTGCTCCTCGCGTTTCAGACTAATTTCACGAAAAAGCAAACGTACGAAGTATCCCCTGTGACATGCTAACTCGTTTGTGCAAATGTGTGGCTTCGTTTTTATTAAATAAACAGAAAACTCAGAAAAAGAGTATTTGCTATCATAGCCGAAACTCGAACCGGACACCCTGTGTTACCGTGACATCCGGAAAAGACTGTAGCTTGAAAATCTCGCGTGAGCGAAAACGAGCAGTGAGATCGACCTTTGACCCGTCCATGCTGTCAGTCCTTCGATAGACTGTTTACTATAATTTATAGAGTCGCAATATTCCCGTTCTTTTGCTGTTTTTTTGTTCAACGATGGGACGCCCGCGTATGTTTGCGACCGAATCGGCAAGGAAACAGGGAAGTGCACAAAGAGCCGCAGAAAGACAGAAACAGCGGCCGTGCGCACACGTGTATTTGGAAAAAGTTATAGACTTGTGCAAGTTGTGGAATCAAATGACATGTACGACAGGTTAGTACTCTGTTATTACTCGGCTTCAACCATTTCACATTGTTTTAATATTGCGTGTGCCAGCTGACAAAATAGTTTTGCTATTAAATTAGTCGACGGTATTAGGCCATTTAGGGTCATTCCGAGTGAACGCAAATAAAATTCCATAAATTGGTTGCTGTCATCGACGTCTTGGACTTAGTCTTAGATTATTTTTGAATAGATCAGTACTAATACAGTATGATGAGAGCCTTTCCAGTTTTGCATTTGCTAAGATTAGCAAGAATCCAAAATTTGAGCGTTGTAGCTTAAATAGGTTTCAAGTTATGGCACTTTGACATTTGACAGGTTGTTAAAAATAAATAATTGTATTTACATTTAATTCACTAGTCAATATATTCTGCAATCTTGAGCCTGTGTCAGTGAAATTGTGGTGAGTTGATCTATATAATATAGAGATTACATAACTACAATTAGAATATAAATACAGTGTACGGTTAATGTACAGCTAGGTGATACAAATCATGATTAAGATTTATTCAAAATATCACTCGCGATAGGGTTTTCAGACCCTGATTGTGAGCAGAATACACATACCTTAGACATAAATTGATAAATTGTACATATTTGGTATATAAATGTGCAAATCGGAGGAATATGGCAGGTCTGGTTGCCTTAATTATGAATCTATACATGTATATGCAAAGATGGTATGTTATTATATTTCTTAAAATATGACCAACTTCCGACCCAAACATTTCGATGAGGCATAGCTTGTATTGTCACAAAACCTTTTCTATGTGTAAGCTCATTCCTATAACTCAAATAACTAGTAAAATAAGTCTCAATATCCTTCCGAGCTTCCTTCACAACAAAAATGGCATACGCCTGGGTGCCACAATTTTTAAAATAAATTGCTCGTGATATACTATGACACAAAATTGTAACTTTTGTCATGATTTAAAGGTAAAGGTAAGGATTGCTCAAAGCGCTTTTTACACTTTACTCCCTGGTAGTTCAATCGAAGACCATCTCGGCTTCTCTGGGAAGCATTCAGCCATGTAGCAATTTTGCGAAGACTGCTTGTACACAAATAGTCATCACTGTTTATAGCCAGGTACTCATTCATACAGCTGGGTGAAATGGAGCAATGTAGTGTGAAAACAACTTGCCCAAGGTTTCACATGGCAGCACAAAATTTGAACCTGGGTCCTCTTATTTTAGAGTCTGATGCTCTACCCCTGAACCACTGCGCTAATACTAGCAACCTTTGTTTATGACCAATATTAAAGAAAAACTGTTAGTCTCACAGACTGGTACATTTCGTCATGATGAAGTTTCAGTAGTATGCCTGCAGTGCAGTTGTGAGGAACACTAAGCAGGTTTTCAGCTCACTTAGTCTTCATGGCATTAAAATTAACTGATTTTAGTAAGTTTATTGTAATATTATTTTGCCTAAAACCGCTAATGACATGTTATGGTCCTGTGCAAGTTAACAAACACAATTTGCTGTGTTTTGTGGTGAAAAACTCAGCAGTGATTAAGATTAACAAAAATATATTTCATTCAATATTACAAATTAACTATTCAGGGCTGTATAGTCCAAAGGACCTGAGGACCTCTTGGGCCAGTGATGATGATTAAATGTCCATTTTGAGGTGTTTACAGTAATGCTCACTGGTTTGGTTATGTTTTATTTCAGATGTCGCAAAGACGTTGCCACTCTGCAGCCTGTTACTATATGTGAACTTTTGTGCATGACATTGAAGAAATTGTGACTGATGAGTACAGACGATGAAGACATGACACTGATGACAAGAGCGGAAGACGTCACTGGCAAACCATTCTGCATTGTGTACAAAGAATGCCTTTTGGAGCTTGCCAGAATGGAGGTAATCATTGGTATTTGATATTCATAAAATATCATCATGACACAAGTAACTGCATTTTAAAGATGTTTCTTAAAAACTATTCATTTTGTATATGGCAAGAAAGATGTTATGTTTGTTTTGATTATGTTTAAATTGATGAAAGTGTGGTGTATATTGGTTAATTATATGTTGCCATATTTATGTTACAAACATAGAAATTAATATTATGGAAATTATACATTGAAATACCATTACATCATGCACTATAATTGGTATCAACTGCATTCTGATTGGGCAGGCTGAGTAGAGTGGAATACATAACTATCTTTACAGAAAGCACTAATTAATGCCCACCTATGTCACTGCATTCACACAATTTTGCTGTGTTTGTGGTCATCTCATATGAATAACCAGAGAAAAATATGCCAACTAGGTGATTATGGTGAAGAAACATTTAATTCATAATTACAAACTTACAACATATTCAAAATTATTCATTATTAGCCCCATGAAATTATGTGTAATAAGTATTTGTCACAGTCGTCTATTTGCCTATTTGTGTAGATGGATAGATTATGCAAAGTCAAAGGGTGCAGGCTTCCCTACGACCTGAAAATAAAACGAGTTTCAAATGTGCGGTACTTCTGTCATTGAGTAACACAAATTCTTTATACTAATCAGTTCTGCTGGTAAAACAATTATTACAATTGTTGTCACATACACAGCTATGCACGGTTGTAACGTTTAAAAACGGCTTAACCAGTAGAGCATTATATATGTTAATATGCATCTAAATTGTCAGCTTAGGTATATGAATTTTATTCATCTGCCAGTGGAAGTTTTTGTGCCCCCTAGAATTAATTTCTGAACCTGCTCCTGCGTATGACAGTTTATTTGTCTGCATGAGGTTTTTGCAGTAATGGGTGTCCTGGATAGATTGTATATTGTTGGAATCACATGTGGACTAAAGTAAAGACAACATAAAGTAAAAACATTTTATTGAAACTTTTGACAAGATTGACTACAACATAATGGCAAGCACTGCACATGATATATGTATTTATTTTTAATATCACATGCACATCAGATAAAAAAAAACAATCAGTAAAATATAAAATTAGGAAAAGGTTGAAAACATGTATGGTATATATATATATATATATATATATATATATATATATATATATATATATATATATATATATATAAACAAACAGTTACTTTTATCACGATTCATTCATTCACAAAAATATCCAGCACAAATACATAGTATGTCAAATGCTGGTTAGTTACAAAACATTAATCCCATTTATTAGGCTTTAAAATGATGCCTTTACCCGAAATGACATTACCTACTGCAAATGTGTGCCTAACACTACACCCATGGGCAAATTGTTCAAAATCCTGAAACAATTGTTACACAAGAACAAAATCCTGGCAATTTACCTAAAATTGTAAAGTTTACTCATAATGCATGCATTATGGATATTACTGAAACATGCTGTAAATAGCTTATTTTTTACAGCAGTAGAACATAAATTGATGTTTTATTAAACATATTTCTCTTGACAAGTTTGCATACAAGTTTCACTTTGGCTTGAATGGCAGACTCATCTGACAAGATTTTATAAATGACTTGTCCAAAATATTTACAATGTGACAAAGTTTAACTGGTTAACTCCTGAAGTAATTGTCTTAGAAAGTTTTGACTTTCTAGATACAAAGTACATATACATACTATATACATGTAATGTGTACATATTAAATAACAATAATAACAAATAAATTACACTAAGTTAACTATAATTATGATGATTACACTAGTCATGGTCCTCGCCATGTGGCTGAGAGTTACATGTGCAATCACTACCCCGGGTATGTGTTTACTCACCTGTATGAAGAGTACCGGCTACAGATAGTGGTAGATATTATTACTTTATATAGTTAGTCTTTGCATAATAACATAAGTGTGGCTGAATGCTTCCTACATTAGTAGATATGTTGTTTGATTTAACAGATCTTAATAAAGTGTAACATATCTGGCATGTAGAGTTTACGATATGAATACCAAATACCAAACAATTCTATAATTGACTTTTGCTAAATGTATCATCACATATGATATCATAAATGTCACAGCCATGTTAATTGTCACTTTGTTTCTTGCACAGGTAGATGTGGATGCACAGAAAATGTCAGGTACCTGGCATGCAGTACCATTAAAGAGAGTGAACTAAGTAACACAGTAATGCCATCGATATCCAAGCCGATGAAGTTCACCAAAGAATGCCGAACCTATCTTATTGTGTTGAGAGAGGTTGACCGAAGGCTCATGCCATATTTGCCAGACCATGGTACCCACTGTTCTACCACAAACTGCAAAGCTAGTCAGATATCACCATATTCGCATGTCAAGCAACCTGCATTCTATATGGGTCTCTAGTCAGTTTGGGTAACTGACTGGCCTGGAAGTCAGTGCACACACCATCAGTACAGGGGAGTCTGTTATGGATGCAACACACGACTGAGATCACTCGGTTGATATTCACATGACATTTGATCTGCAGCGTCTTGCACAGCCCATGGTTGTGGAATCTTGTCCGGGATCTTGGATGGTATATAGCTTATTAACTTGTTGACCTAGTGGTGGTGTTCAGTTTCCTGTTGAGTGTTGACCTGAAAAGAAAAGCATAATATTAAAACTCAGTAAACAAAAACTGGCATCATGGTATTAGAGTTGTCATTATGGAGTGTTCTTTGCCATAATCAATAAATCTACAGCTGTATAACATAATATTTTATGTATGACCTAAAGCATTCCACAAAAAAGGCAGCAAGAAATATTTGGCTACAGCAGCATGTACAGGTTCATATCTAAGCAGGGTTGTAATTTATTAGGTCTGTATTGTCATTACATGAAAGTAAAATTACCATGCTATTTTTAAATGTAGGGATGCCTTATCTTATATATTATTATAGAATTATATTTACTCCCAAGCATAGCGCATTCATATTTTCTGTTTTATTTTCAATATACAATTTTGTGTCAGGGTATGTCATGTAATAACTACTGCATGTTATATTTGACATTTTATGGCTCAGCTGGATGTCAAAGTAAATGTTGGAAGTGACAAAATAAGGTGTTGTTGTGATGCCAACAGTATATTTCCTTCACTGAATATTCAAACATGTCTACCTTCTTCAGAAAGAATAATAATTGATTTTATAAATTTATTTCTGAGTTATTGTTGTATGCTGAATAGTTTTTTAAAGGTGTTGACCGAAGTCTGTGTGAACATTGGACTGGACACACTTAGTATAACATGCATTACACAACTGCAAAGGTTATCCTAGTTTTCCATATCCGAGATATTATGAAAATGCTAATGAAAGCAAATGAGTATTGAAATGGGCATATTAAAATATTTATAAAATGTATACATTGTTGATTGTTAAAATGTTTAATTCACTTGGAGTGATCAGACGTTGGCCTCTTGCAAACTATGTATCCTCCATGCATTTGCCCGACACAAGTGATTGCATTAATCTTAGTCCCTCCTCTGCCTCGTCTCACTTGCATTGTAGTGTGGCCCATACTAATATATCATAATTTGAGTTGTATTATGCATTCATATATTGCTGTGATGAAAAGATAAAGATTAGAACAGCTGGCATATGTGAGTTGAAAGGTATCAGGTATTACATAGACTACAGCCAGGCATCACTGACCACAATGGAAACAAGTGCAAGAATGTTATGTGTAATACTTGCATATGGTGTACACTGGCTAGTAGCTATACAAGCATTTTATATTCATGTTTACCTTTTTGTATATTGAATAAATTCATCACCATCATGGTTGTCATAAATTTTTTAATTATTATATAATTATAATATTATTATTATATAAAATATAATGCAAATCAGCAACATCCAGCAATCATAGTAAAATGTGAGTCACAAAACACTGTTTAAATAATTGTGATAACCAACATAATTCTTCGTTTGACGTTCTGTTGCACGAGTTAACGGATGCTCCCCACGGTGACCATCACCCGGAGCCTATAGGCTATAGCTACTGCCAATGTTCCGAAGCCAATGAGATATCATTTCGTCCCTAACGTCATCTACACTCTCTAGATATGTACTTTTGCAATTACACAGCTTATGAACAAGATCCTGCGTTATCAAATACAATACATATAAACTTATAAATAAAGGCTGTATGAGTGTATCTGGCTGAGACTAAGTCTAAGGAGTCTAAGCGATGCCGATGCCGACTGTCAAACTTTAAAAATAATCTAACAAGTTAGAGAATCCACGTCGAGTAGGCCTATAATGAAGTTCACAAGTTGCAGTTCTTGTTGAATTAGCCCACGACTACTCGCCCTGGTTGCTAACTGCAATAAAACACTTAATACATACCTTCACAGAAGAAACACTTCGGAACGTTCGTCACGACACGCAAAAGCACATGCGGTTTGTTATTGTGCCGTAGGATGCCGATCTCGTATAAAACACGTGACCCAAAAAGGGCAGGACGTCTACACCGGCTAATGGTTTCGTCAGTTATACCCGGTGTAACGACGATTCTTTTTTGCCGAATAAAAAAAGATAAGTACGCATTTTAAAATTAAACTGATTGCGCATACTAGTTAAACTATTGAAACATTACACATCAGGACATAAAAGAAAAGGATTGGCGATGGGCAAAACGAAATGATTGTCAACCTTTAACGTTTGGGAACGGGAGCGTGGCAGGCACGTGGCGATTATAAAATGCAGTACAGGAAATGGAGCTGGACGCCGAGTTCAATGAAATCGCCTGCATTTTTTATTTTAAAATGTTGACTGTTGCCAGTGAAACTTCGATAGCATATTATACACGCGAACTGCTGAAGTAAATTGTGATATTTGGATGACACTGTCTGTTTGCGGTTCGCAGCTTAAACTTGCTGAAGTGAAGTAAAACTTCGGTAATCTTCCAGTTAACTGGCCATAATAATAAAAAGCACTGTGGGAAAACGGTTTTGAAAAGACCTTATAATTAATACCTTAGTTTAAATGTTCTTACCGTACTGGCCACATCCTAACAGTCGTGTATCTACTGTATCTGCCGAAATACTACGTTATTTCGGCGTATATAACATCACCGTCGAATTTATGCAAACACTTGGACACTGACGATGGCGCCTTCTTCGTGTGGAAGTCTCGTTAATCGCCTGGTCAGCTGCAGCTGGAGCTGTACTTAGCGATTGAAAGCCCCTGGTGACCGTACTGACAGACTGGCTGAAGGCGGTCTTTATAAAGACGAGCACTGCCCTGCAGGTCAAGACTTATAACGTACTCCGGTTATATGTTCCTTGATCTCCGTTCGGCGTACAACATTGACACGCAGGTGTCGATCGTCACGTCGAAACCTGTATTTCCCGTACAGTTCCACATCATCGTGTACCACGTATCATTTTGTATTGTGTCAGTATATAATCGATTTCTTCTCAAATGATGTCTCCTTCCTCAAACTACCACGATCGCCATTTTCCCTCGATTTCCGCCGCAGCCGAAGTATTTAGACGAGATGGCGCGTAGTTGTAAAGGTACGGAGCAGTTGGCGAAGTAAAAACTAAACGATTGGCAGTTTTTTAGGCAGAGCATAAAGGGTTACACATTGTTCAAATAAAACGCCCCTAGTCTACACGGGCAGATCATATATTTCGTGGGCAACTGTATGAAAAACCTTGATAAAACAAACTTGGACGTGTATAGTTCATGTCAGTTTGGTATCTTGGGCATATATCGTTAAGATTTCCGTTCAGAAACAGTATTTCTTTATTGGTACAATTGTATTACACTTTGTTGAATATGATTAAAGGAACATTAAACAAGTGCCACAGTGGCCTTCGGAAAAGGCGCCTTTCTGCAACTGCTTTATATGTATCGGTTTTGTTTTTCAAACAAGTGAACACCCTTAACACAATACTGCTCTGAGTATCCGCCACGTTATTACTAACAAGCATTAGCATTTCGTATTGGATCCAGGGAATGTACGATAATATAACACTGTTGCTCAAAGAGCAATGACTGTCAACTGTGACATCCGGTCGACAACTGAGCCGTGTCAGAAGTAGGAGAGCAGATGTTCCATAAAGCCGGGTTCTTCTTTCTCCGCGTCCTCTTCCTCTTGCAATAACCGATCTCGCTCTGCCGCCTCAACCGCCGCTTGCCTGTCCAGCTCCTTGCGTCTGGAATAGAACAAAGTCAAAAGTGACCAACATCACCTCTACAGTCATCCCGCCGGAACCACCGCCAGCTTCACCACAGTGCGTCACCTTCAACCACGCCACACTACAAGTGAAACAATGCAAAGCAATGCAATGCAATGCAATGCAATGCAATGCAATGCAATGCAATGCAATGCAATGCAATGCAATGCAATGCAATGCAATGCAATGCAATGCAATGCAATGCAATGCAATGCAATGCAATGCAATGCAATGCAATGCAATGCAATGCAATGCAATGCAATGCAATGCAATGCAATGCAATGCAATGCAATGCAATGCAATGCAATGCAATGCAATGCAATGCAATGCAATGCAATACAACAAAACATTATCGTCACAGACCAGGAAATTCATTTTGCAGCGTTCGTAATGAAAATATTTATTGTATGCAGATGATGCCTATGATAAATGCCTATTTCAATTTCATTCGGTAGGTGACAGCATTTGAGCAATTTAATTTCTTTAAAAAAAATGTCATGAGTCATGATCACAATCACTAGAGTGCAGTGCCATGTTGTGTAAATGTAATGTAAAACGCGTCATCGTTAGGGGGCGTTGCTACGCAATTGGGCCTGTGACATAATCGCGGTCTTCGCGCGCGAGCGCACAGCTGTCTATTTCTGGTTTCACGTCACCATTGAATTCGTGTAAACTCCAACTGTTATTAATATAAGGCACATCTACGACGTGTGTTAACAAACGCTGGATATAATGAATCAATGCGGCGTAACGAGGTAACTAGTGAGGCATATATGTGATTTGATTGTGGGTTTGGTGGTAAAAGCACCAAAATTGGCATAGTTGATGCTAGGAAGGTACTAATTGATTTAAGATATAGTGCCACGCTAAATTTTTCCCATGGGGCCCTAACATTTGAAAAATCCAAGATGGCCGCCACCCGAGTCGCGAAATTCTAATTATCGTCATATCTTCCTGAATAAATATTGTATAAACATGCATGAAGTGTCGTTGTGTGTGTTTTCTGACATAATGAATCAAATGCCACCACCTATTTGTCGATACAATGCATTTAAATTCATATTATGATGATATTGATGTTAAAATGGGTGCGGCCAAGGCGAAATAGATAGATTATTCTGAGAAATGGATGTTATATATCAGTATACTATGGAATTGGCCAGAATCATATGGAGAAGACAAGTTTGTAGTTCTACTTGGCGGGCTACATATAGAGATGGCAACCTTGGCGACCCTCGGAGATTTGCTCGACGGAAGTGGCTGGACAAATGTTCTCACTCAGGCAGGTATTGCGACTCCAGGAACGGCTGACTCCTTTCTCAAGGGCGCACATGTCAAACGAACCAGGCATGCACACCAAGTCACCCCCAGTGCATTGTCAATTATGCTTCGTACAGCATATGATGCATATTGCTTGGACACTACCGTTTGATGATTGGTGTGTGAAGCAGGTTGAGGGTTCTCCACAGTTCCACTACTGGTACATGGTCATGCACTTGGAATGCCTTATGCTGGTCTTTGTGCGATCAATTCGCGAAGGAAACTTCCCACTCTACATCACTGCATTGAGAGCACTGACTCCATGGTTCTTTGCCCTGGACCACACACACTATTCTCGCTGGGTTCCCGTACATATACGTGATATGACAACACTGCACGAACGACTCCCTGATGTAGCGAAAGAGTTTGACAGAGGCAGCTTCGTAGTGCACAAGTCGACCCGTCCCTTCTCAGCCATAGCTATCGCCCACGCGCATGAACAAAACAACGCAGTCGTCAAAGGTGATGGTGGAGCAATCGGCTTGACGCAAAACCCTAGAGCTCTACTGCGATGGATGGTAGCTGGACCAGACATTGCGAGGACCATCGACGGCTTTGAAACAGCATGCCTGGATAACCACACTGGCAGACACAACGGCAGGCACCACGAACACACAATGGCTGTACAAGTCACCTTTGCAAGCGAAGTTCAGGGTCTCGTGGAAGTGATCGAAGACCTTGGGAATCCGTTCATGGAGGAGAGTGGAGATCTTCGTGTTTTGGATACCAGAGACATCGCAGATCCAGCCGTAGTGACAACTGTGCGAGGGATAGAGAAGAAGGGGCATGATCAGTATGACAGCTTTGCAACGGATCGGTTGGTTAAGCGTACATCACCTGACCTGTATCAGACACCATCTCTAAGAACAGTATGCCACTGTTCAACAGACCATCCAAAAGGACACCATCCAAAGCTACACAGATGATAACTTCCCTCAAGAGCGACTGTGCACTATTTTCCAAGCTGTACATCGCGTGCCAGACACGAGACGGAGACTTGGACAATTTCTTCAAGCATAAAAATCATGCATACCCACCATCCTTGTTGCAGCTGGGAAAATTGCGGTTCGGTACAAAGGCAGTTCTCACATATTGCCTGGAGACGCTGTGCACATCCAAAGGCGAAGCTCCAGTCATCGACGTCATCATACTGGATGGAGCTGCTATCATCAACATGCTGAAGCCAGTTGGAGCGAAAACCTTCCAAGACTATGCCATGTTAGTGTTCCTTCCATACATCAAAGCACAGTTGGCTAGAATCACAAGGGTGGTCATCGTCTGGGATGTCTACATACCAGATAGCCTGAAGTCCACAGCAAGAGAAAATCGTGGAAAGGGCGTCAGACGACGTGTTGCAGCAGCCAACTCCATCCCGGGAAACTGGCAGGAGTTCCTGCGAGTGGACGAGAACAAGACATAACTATTCAACTGCCTAGCACATGAAGTCGTGTAAAATCTGTCTACAGAGAAAGAAGTCTTCTCAACCTGTGGGAAGCATGTGCTGTGCTCACGTGTCCATCAAGATGTCTCGGCCTTGGCACCATGCTCTCACGAAGAGGCGGATACGCGCATGTTCTTGCACGCCAAGGATGCGGCCGAAAAAGGTCATCGGCGGATCATGCTGCGAACAGTGGATACAGACATTGTCGTCCTGGCTGTCTCCACTGTTGTGTCAATGGAGAACACACAGCTGTGGATAGCGTTTGGCACGGGTAAACACCTGAGATACATACCAGCTCATGAAATTGTCACCTCTTTGGGTGCAGAGAAAGCACAAGCTCTTCCCATGTTCCACGCCTTCACCGGTTGTGACACAGTCTCGTCGTTTGCTGGGAAAGGCAAAAAGACAGCCTTCGACACGTGGAGTTCATTCAATGCTGTAACGGAGGTCTTCGCTAGACTTGTCACACGACCGACAAGTTTGGACAATGTCTGCATGTCTGTACTCGAGTCATACGTGGTGCTTATGTATGATCGGGGGAGTGACGAAACTACTGTGGACTCAGCCAGGAAGCACATGTTCACGTCACAATCCAGATCTATCGACGCCATTCCACCAACCAGAGCTGCACTGCTGCAGCACGCAAGACGAGCAACATACCAGGGTGGCCATGTATGGGGTCAAGCCTAGGTCCGAGATCCAGATCTTCCTTCTCCAGAGTCCTGGGGATGGAGCAAGAATCCGGCGCGATGATGGGAACCGTTACTGCCAGAAGCGGCCGTGTCCTGCTCAGAGTTGTTAAGATGCGGCTGTAAGAAAGGATGCAGAGGGCTGTGCAAATGTGTTAAAGCTAATCTGAAGTGCACGTCACTGTGCCACTGCTGTGGCAATTGTGAACACAGTGATCACTATTAAGATGTGATGTCTACTGTCTAGCAGCTGTTCAGTGTCTATCAGAGTTATTGTTTTGTTCAGAACTGTGTTTGGAATTACCAAATTGCTTTGTTAATATTTCTAGTCCACTTACATCGACATATCTGCCTTTGCATCACATTTGCCAACTGTGAATGCTTCAATTAGATAACATAGTAATCATACACGAATGATGGTACTTGGTGTAGTATTAATTATGTCACTCAGTTGTATATTATATATATATATATGTTAGGTTTTTTTTATTTGTATTGGTGGCTTTTAGCAGTGAGTCGAGTCTGTGTATGTTCACCATTTTGTTTAAGATGGTATGTCTTGCAGCAGTTGCGTATTCTGCAACTGTGAACACAGTGATCACTATTAAGATGTGATGTCGAGCAGCAGTTCAGTGTCTATCAGATTTATTGTTTTTGTTCGCAACTGTATGCGTTTGGAATTACCAAATATGTTTGTTAATGTTTCTAGTCCATTTTATATCAGTTTGTCAGTCATTGTATGGCATTGTGTAAAGTGTGAAGGCTTCAATTGGATAATGTAATAATACAGGAGTGATGGCAGTATTAATTATGTCACTCAGTTGTATATTTGTTTTATTTTATATTGTTGCTTTTTTGACAAAGTGATGAGTCCAGTCTTATGTTCAACATTTTTTTTGAATGGTGCTTTATTTTATTTATTTATTTTTGTGTCATCTTGTCAAGCTGTATTATATGACAGCAATTATGATTATTGAATATCGATGCTAACGTTTTGAATTATATTCAATATAAATATGTATGAACAGTTGAACATATGTTTCCATGCTATTGTACCAACATGATTGGCAATAAAAAAAATCCATTTATTGCACCCAAATATTCTTGTCGTTTTGCATTTTTACGACCATGTTTTACACATTGTTCTTGTAAATGTGAATTTTTTTACATTTTACCATTCAAATGATGGTTCCTTTGGAATTCCCATACCTGCAAACATAGAAATAGACACTTCATTCATCTGTTTATGTCAATTATTAATGAAGATAAAGCCTTTTCAAAATGTTCACACTTCGATTGGTGGCCATCTTGGATTTGGTCATTTTATGGACACCAGGGGAACATTGAGCTTGGCACTATATCTAAAATCGCTTAGTACCTCTTTAGCATCAACTATGCCAATTTTGGTGCTTTTACCACCAAACCCACAATCCATCTTATATTTGCCACATATCCGCCTCACTAAACGGGACGCTGGCGGTTGACGGCGCGAGGCACGAGTTGCATAACGGCGCCACATAATACCTCTGAGGGTTCCCCATTACTACAATTATAGTTTACAGAGCTAGATCTGCTGGCAGTGACAAGACAGGCGATGGCTATTTGCTACCCCCACGTCCAAATTCCCTTTTATTATGTTCCTATGTGTACAAACATAATTATTTTAGTTTACGGTTAGTTTTAATGTTAGATTATATTCAGTTAGATTGAAGGTACCTTTTTATAAGACTGACACGTTTACATGCATTTTGTAATATCCAATTCCCACGAGAGAGTAATGATGACAGGTGAAAAACAGTAATGTCATCGCTGGGAAACAAGTGACTACGCATGCAGCTCAAGCCCCCTTTCGTTGTGGATGTGCAAAAGAGGAAGCTTGTACATATGTGTGGGACGCAACGCAACGCAACGCAACGCAACGCAACGCAACGCAACGCAACGCAACGCAACGCAACGCAACGCAACGCAACGCAACGCAACGCAACGCAACGCAACGCAACGCAACGCAACGCAACGCAACGCAACGCAACGCAACGCAACGCAACGCAACGCAACGCAACGCAACAAAACATTATCGTCCCAGACCAGGAAATTCATTTTGCAGCGTTCGTAATGAAAATATTTATTGTATGCAGTAAGTTGTTTACGCCACTGGCGCATAAGTCTCAAGATGGCAGCGCCCTGAATCCAACATGGAGTGTTTCTGATGCAATTATACTATAATCAATTGTTTAATAACGATCTTTGTGCACAATTACTATGCACAACCAATATATTATACAGGTGTGAATCTCTCACTGACTGGAGTATCCCTTTAAGAAAAACGTTAATGCAATACGTGTATACGTGTATGCGTGCGTATAGCGTGTACTTGGAGTCGATGCCTACTTCTTTATGCGCAGAACTGACGCGACGATGACGACGACAGAAAGCAGAAGGATCACCCCCAACGCTATTATTTCAAAGTCGTAGCCTTCTGTCTCAGCCGTAGAGTCGGCAGCACGGTCTGAAATAAATCGTGTTCACTACATGGCTTTTCTAATTCTTCTAAGATTAGATGTCATCAGTACGAATGCATTTAAAGCACAACTTAAGACTTATTATTTCAAGATTACTTTGACTCCTTTTTCACCTTTTACAGTTACTATTTTCGTTTAATTAGCTCAACTAAAATATAATTTTAACTATTTATTAATTAAATGTTTACTAGTTCACATATTTTTTTTATGAATTACACTTGACACAAATACTGTATTGCTGTAGTCATTTATTATTACTGAACTACTATATATAGTATTATATTTTTTTTTATTCTGCAATTGTCTATATAGGTATTATATATTACCTTATACATACATACATATATACTATTTCTTAACTACACTGACATAAAATATAAATTAAAACATTGCCATCTCTGTTTAATTTATCTAGCTCAGTTTCCATGCAA
>OZ024854.1:24189542-24244542 GCA_964017155.1 Oasisia sp. SBJ-2009
GTGTTTCTAATCAAATGTGCATGTATTTGTTGGTAATTTTCGCTAAAAAAAACTCACCCGTCTCAGGCATCACACGAACGGGAAGTGTCTAAGGTGCACAACTCCGTCCAGGGTCAAAGGTCAAGTACAACACCGATGCCAATGGATAAAATACATTACGTAATGATATAAACTTAATGTATATTTGCAAACGTTTTTCTTCTTCGTAGACTACAACTAAATTTGCACACCACGTAGATATTTGATACTTCATGCAAAAGTCGGGATTAATAAACGGTAAAATAATGCTATAGGATGTGTTTTACTTTTAGGCTAGACGTGGTCAAAATAGGTCGGGCTGCAAAAACAATAACACTTAACTTTTTGTTACTGTCTAACTAAGCAAAGGTTTCAGGAAAACGACTTATATTCAACATCTTAAAGAAGGGTACCACGTATATTCATGATAAAAATATTCTGTTTGTTCTAATAATGGTATATTTAGACGTTTTTGTATAACGGTTTCTTGTCCAAAAAGGATAAATGGTTCACAATTGTCGCAAGATTCGTTCCAAATGGTCGGTTGTATGTGTGTGTGTGTGTGTGTGTGTGTGTGTGTGTGTGTGTGTGTGTGTGTGTGTGTCTGTGCGTGCGTGCGTGCGTGCGTGCGTGCGTGCGTGCGTGCGTGCGTGCGCGCGTGTGTATTAGGGTGGCCAACAAAATAATATTTGAAATCAATCAAGCATACAGGCTAAAACGATGACGTTGGTTGACAAAACTAGTGGTCAGTTTAAGAACTTGTCCATTTGACAGTCGCATCGTGTTCACGGGCGTCGAACCGTGGGGGACGGGGGGACGGGGGGACGGGGGGACGGGGGGACGGGGGGACGGGGGGACGGGGGGACGCGTCCCCCCACTTGTCAAAGCGGGGGGAGGGGGCATCTTTAATTTATGCAAATTACCAGTTGCTCAAAGTTGGGGTTTGGGCAGGCAAGATAAATTTGCTCTAGGATCTGATGAGTCCAAATCAACAAAAATATTCATAAGATAGAACATTTAGGGTAACCTGGGGCAGCCCGGCCCCCCTAAGGGAAAAGTTATATATATTTGTATCCATAACTTGTCGATGCGTAATTAGGGAGTAATATTGTTGAGGTATATACACTTTGTGTATGACACATGTCTCTGAACGATTGAATAACCAAAACGTAAGTTATAACAAGTTTAAAATGTGCTCCAATAAAACCGTTTTGCCCCATGCCTGGGGTAAAACGGCCCCTCGTCTGGGGTAAAACGGCCCCGAGCCTATTTACTCTAATATTAGGTTTAACCGTGTTTTATTCATTATTTATTTAACCCGTCATTAACTACTACTATTATCATCATTCATCGTGAGCAGAAATAATCACCAATCCGCATCACTCATCGTGATACATTAGACTCATCATAGTTATGTCTGTTTTCTATTGCTTCTTCGACAATACAACACGGTCACATAATACTGATAATATTTGTTGCACGTCTACAGTTCTCCCGCTCTATTGGTCTTACATCCGGAACATCCCGGTTTCCTACCTATCAGCTCCTGTCTGTATTACTCGACACTACGATCACCTTTGACATCTGCATCATCACAGGCCTTAAAATCATTATAGTGTTGAACATATTATACCAAAGTAATGGCATGCAGATACTTCGCGGCAGATATAACAACCTAATCATCAGTTTAAACCACTCATTATTAATTATAATATTATTATAATATTATTATAATTAATCTACTGTCTAATCACACTCTGACTCGCAGTTGGGACACACGAAATACGGGAGCCCTGGTGTACACTCACTGTGAGCCCAATTCTTACATTCTTGGCATTGAACCCAGACTCCTCGTGGCCGACTGCAATTAAACTCTCCCCACACCAAACAAGGCCATTCCTCTTCATCGCTGCATTCGTCGACTATCTTGCACTTCTTTTATTTAAATTATTGTGTGTGCTATAAATACACATCACAGCTTTATTGCGTTTACATACCATATTCGTACTGCATGGCGGGGCAAGACGGCTCCGGGACCGTTTTGCCCCGTTCTGACAGGGCCGTCTTACCCCATACACACCAGTGCCAACTTTTTTCACCTTCACATGTAATCCTTTAATATCGCACCCATTTCGATGAAAGTCATTGAAAACGTGTATAGATGCGAGTGCATTAGAACCAGTCGCTGGCTAATCATCACACGGTGGACATATTAACACCGATTTTTACAAAGGAGTGATTATTAGATCGTAGGGTATGCAAAACTTTAAAAAAGGTTTGTGAACTTAGTTTTGGTAGCGTTTGGCCTTGCGGTCGCTATGAGTATTTGCTAGGTAGCAGCATCATGTTCCACTATTCAACGTTAGTTTGTGTTCACTCGTTTGGCAGAATAGACCCCCGTATTACCCCCAGGGCCGTTTTGCCACGTACACGTACACACTTGTTGGCGCGCACATTCACGCGCACTCTCTCATAAAAACAAGTACACTCTCAACTTGTTTTCTGTATTTTCCCTGGCGGATAGTGTCCCAAAGGTTCACCTCCAAGGGTAAAAGTATAATGTTTTAAAATAAAACGAATACACAGAGAAATACGCGAACGCATCCGCGAACATCCACGCACAGGAAATATAAGAATAGGCGCAGGCGCAAACGTTCATTGTTTTGCCAGGAAGTTGCGGATTGCGCAACTGCGGATTCGCACAATTAGTGGTCACGTGATAGCGGTTTCCGCCCAACAACGAGACAACGAGAAGGGCGTAAGATGTATGTAAGATGTAATGTAAGGCGAAATGGATCCGCTGCAGGTCAGTGTTCTCACTTCTTTTGTCGTTTTCTTACTCGCCGTCTATAGCTGCTCGTTATCGATACACTTACTATTAAATCGCTTCAATGTTGTTGTAGCAAACGGCCACGGTGACATCGAGATGTGGACTATAGAGTCTAGGCCCTGCAAACTATGCAACGCGCACGATACGGTCATCGGATTGGAACTTGAAGAGGCTTTCATATTGAACGTCGGTCGCACGGGAAGAGACATCAGATTCAATTCAAGTTATTGAAGCGGCTGCCGACTTTATTCACAGTTATCGGACGTTAAATGTTACGGTGTTATAGGGTATAGATCGGTTTAATTTATTTTCGGTAACCATGGTCGGGAGGAGAGTAAACTCCTTTCGCTGTTGAAGCATTGGGAAATCAGACTTCCTCCTCCCCGAAAGGGGTTGGAGGTTCGCCGGCTTGCAGATTCCTTCCATGGCTTACCCGCCGTCTTCAACTGTCAGTTATTTTAACCAGATATGTATCATATCTAATCCAAATGACTGGTTGATTATCGATGGTGTCTTTTTCGTCATTCGATGTATCATTTTGTTAGGTAATAAAACAATACTTCAAGATGGTCGACGATCTTCGGCAATTGTGTGGCAATTGAGAATTCTTTCTTTTTCAGTTTGGGATGCAGATTGTTGACGACGAAGAGGCCACATATCTAGGGTGTGTTGATGGATAGATCGTCGCAATTGTGTCTCGCAATGTTTTCATTAGAATAACGTATCTCCTATACGCTTCGATGGTGAAGTGCGCCTAAATATGGATATATATATATATATATATTATATATATATATATATATATATATATATATATATATATATATATATACGTTCCGCCATGAACATTCTTCAGTTGTGAACGTCGCCGCGAACAGGTATCAAAACACTACTCATTAGAATAGCGTATCTCCTATACGCTTCGATGGTGAAGTGCGCCTAAATATGGATATATATATATATATATATATATATATATATATATATATATATATATATATATAATATATATATATATATATATACGTTCCGCCATGAACATTCTTCAGTTGTGAACGTCGCCGCGAACAGGTATCAAAACACTACCACCACCACCACCACCACCCCCCCCCTCCTCCAATGCAGCGCCCCCGTCTTGTCTTCCGAGGTCAATATCCGACGACCGAGAAATTGCGAACGTCACCGCAAAAATTGTCAACACGTCCCATTTCGATGTCGTGTCATGTTGAAAATACGGCTCACGCAGCTCTCTTCACAAGACAGCGCCGCCCGTATGTGCAGTCACACCACGCACACACACGCGCACGCGCACGCGCACGCGCACGCGCACGCACACACACACACACACACACACACATCACCACACACACACACACACACACACACATCACCACACACACGCACACACACGCACGCACGCACACACACACACACACACACATCACCACGCACACACGCACACACACATCACCACAGACACACACAGACACACCCACACCCACACACACACACACACACACACACACACACACACACACACACATCACCACGCACACACGCACACACGCACACACACACATCACCACAGACACACACAGACACACACACACACGCACACGCACACACACATCACCACAGACACGCACACGCACACACACGCATCACCACATACACGCACACGCACACACACACACACACACTCTGTCTCTGTCTCTGTCTCTGTCCCTGTCCCTGTCCCTGTCCCTGTCCCTGTCCCTGTCCCTGTCCCTGTCCCTGTCCCTGTCCCTGTCCCTGTCCCTGTCCCTGTCCCTGTCCCTGTCCCTGTCCCTGTCCCTGTCCCTGTCCCTGTCCCTGTCCCTGTCCCTGTCCCTGTCCCTGTCCCTGTCCCTGTCCCTGTCCCTGTCCCTGTCCCTGTCCCTGTCCCTGTCCCTGTCCCTGTCCCTGTCCCTGTCCCTGTCCCTGTCCCTGTCCCTGTCCCTGTCCCTGTCCCTGTCCCTGTCCCTGTCCCTGTCCCTGTCCCTGTCCCTGTCCCTGTCCCTGTCTCTGTCTCTCAGACTTTTCCTACCACCTGCCTGCCTGCCTGCCTGCCTGCCTGCCTGCCTGCCTGCCTGCCTGCCTGCCTGCCTGCCTGCCTGCCTGCCTGCCTGCCTGCCTGCCTGCCTGCCTGCCTGCCTGCCTGCCTGCCTGCCTGCCTGCCTGCCTGCCTGCCTGCCTGCCTGCCTGCCTGCCTGCCTGCCTGCCTGCCTGCCTGCCTGCCTGCCTGCCTGCCTGCCTGCCTGCCTGCCTGCCTGCCTGCCTGCCTGCCTGCCTGCCTGCCTGCCAGACAGACACACAGACAGCCACTGACTATGACAAATACAGAGATGTCAATGGCATTACACATTGCATGATAGAATGTTGCTATGGTGATAAACTTTCTAGATATATTGTTACTCATCTAATGACAGAATAATGTTCTAGTGCCAATTAATCTACAAAACACAATACTAAAAGAAACAGATTCTGATCAGCTTGCTAATGTATTCTCTTTTGACCAATCCCAAATGTGAGTTTAATAGTGACCTTGATGGTGAAAATGAGCATACATGATATAGCTCATATATGACAGATCCTAGTGGCAGTAATGACCTAGCCATTGTCGGTGCATTGTTTATAATTTCCTGGCACATACATTATAATTAATTACAGTGTATTTTAAAATATCATGACGTTTTCAGTAGTATAAGTCTGTTCCTTGTTTGTGTCAGCTGAGCAACTGGCAACGTCACCGGTCAGTTGGCAGCTCTTACCAGCTCTTTATCATCCTGTGTCAGAGCTCTAAAAGCACATTACTCCCGTCATAATTTTGTTTTCCCATTTTACCTCCAGTTTTTTTATGACACTAGAAATATTATTGTGAGGAAACTGTTTTTATAAATGTCATAGCATAAGTGATGGATGTATTCAGAAGGATATTCTCAGTTATTAACAAACACATGCATGTGCTTACACACATGAAGGCATGCAGGCACACACATGTACACAAACACACACAGCACATAGACATGTACACATACATACACACACAAGCACATAAGGCAAGTACATGCACACACATGTAAATTAATACACAAACAAACACACAAGTAAACGTAGACATGATCAGTTGTTTGCATTATGTTTTTCTGGAATAATTTGCTTGTGGTGATGTACAGATTCAGCTACCTGGTAAATTTCTAACTGTGGCTCCTCAGTAGCACCTACCACTGTCTTAGAGGAGTCTGTGTGTTACAGACAATGAAGGTGTCAATGTGTTTCAGGCTCTAACAGTGTCAGTGTCATGTAGGCTTTATGTGTCAGTGTTACAGGCTCAAACAATGTCAGCATGTTGACGCTTTAAAAGTGTCAGTGTTTTGCAGGCTGTCACAATGCCAGTGTGTTGCAAGCTATAACAGTGTCAGTGTGTTGCATGCATTAACAGTTGTCAGTGTGTTACAAGCTCTCACAATGTCGGTGTGTTGCACGCATTAACATTTATAAGTGTGTTGCAGGCTGTCACAATGTCAGTGTGTTGCAAGCTCAAACAGTGTCAGTGTGTTGCTCGCATTAACATTTGTAAGTGTGTTGCAAGCTCTCACAATGTCAGTGTGTTGCAAGCTCTAACAGTGTCAGTGTATTGCGTGCATTAACATTTATAAGTGTGTTGTAGGCTGTCACAATATCAGTGTGTTGCAAGCTCTAACAGTGTCACTGTGTTGCACGCATTAACATTTGTCAGTGTGTTGCAGGCATAAACAGTGTCAACGTGGGGTAGGTTCTAACAGGATGACAACTCTGACCTGTCGCCATGGTGAAGTGGTCATCGATGCTGGGCCCACTTCTATCAAGGCTTGCTGTGCAAGGTCTGCTGTGCTGACATATTGCCATGGTGACTATGTTTGCACACATTTCCATGGCTGTCACAAAACTGGTATATGTATAATATCTTCCTATTCCTGATTAGTTATGTTGATTAGTTGCACATCTCTCATGCTGTTAAGTAACGTTGAAGTCTGAATGCAAAATATATATATTGTCCCATTATATTTTTGTGTAATGGGCTTCATGCTACAACCATTCTTTGAAATTATTAATTCTTTAACATTTGACAGTCCTAGTACTAGGGAGGTTACCAGCTCCTAGGTTTTTTTCATTTACTATTTTCTCCTTATGACTACGACATGCATGTTGAAGGTTTACTCCCTGATTAGGCTATCTTTGTTCTGGTGGGCTGTATATTTTGGTGGGTTATCTTTATTCTGGTGGGTCGTCTGTATTCTGGTGGGCTGTCTATGTTCTGGTGGGATATATTTATTTTGTTCAGGTGTCTTTATTTTGAAGACATGTCTGTATTCTGCTGAACTGTCGACTGAAATAGATGACTATTTTTGTGACTGGTTACAAATTGTTTGTCCACTCTTTGCACAGCAAACTTCAAAACATTTCCTTTATTGAGTTATCATGTCAATCCCTAGATAATATGACCTGCCACAGGTCATTCATTGCTTACTGCAGTTGATGTGACAAGATGGTAGCAACAATAGTGTACGTTGATAAGCTATGTCCAGTGTTTTATGCATGTCACATGTGAGCACATTTTCTGTTTATATTTATTGCTATGGACTGAGATCATAAAATTAACAGTTTGATATGTGTTTATGTATTAATCGTTAACAACCCAACATCCATGTAAGCTGATGCCTAGGTGAACATAAATTTGATGTGAACAAATAAAACTTGTTTTCCATGCAAATATAATAATAAAATTCAATGTGTTAACTTAATTATTACATTTTAACTTGCGGTCAACTTAAGTTGTATTCCTTATCTATTGATGCTGGTTATCTGCTTTCAGGGATTTTCTCTCTCTCCCTCTCTCTCCCTTCTTCTCTTTTGAACTTTTGACATGTGTATAAAATATGTGTGGTGGCTGCTTCATACCATGGATGTGCACGCATTTCACTGTACTTAGAATGCTGTTATAACCATGTAACACCTAATGTACCTATTACGTACTATTTACCATCTGTGTGCAATATGTCCCAGCGGTTGAGTATTGACTGTAGTAATATAGGTTTGTGTGTAAAAGTACAACATTAACGTGTGTTGAACCCATAAAAACGACTATTTCATAAACATGACATCCTGTTGCTATGTTACATTCATTCCCAAGGCAGTCTAGATCCCATAAATAAATGCATATCTGAACAGCTAGAAGAGTTGGCGGGTGTAGTGAAGTTAGAATTATACACAGGTGAGTTACATATAAAGGTGGAGGGGATTTAAGAATGCATGATCATGGTTTCATTTATATGGATATTTTTAATTTATATGTAACATAGAGTAACTAAGCAATTAGATAAACAGTAACATATTACCATGTAGTTTTATATTTATTCTCTAAACTCCGCTGTGAATGTTGATTGCTATTTACACAAATATTTCCATTCCCTTGGAAGAAAGATTGAAATTGAATGGAACATAATTGTCAAAACATTTCATAAATGGTAACTTAAGTACTTTATAGATACAAAAAAAGATTAATTAATGCATACAACAGTGCCACACTGTTATAAAGCCTTAGTAGCACAAAGCAGTGTACATACACACTGAGAAAACGATACATACTAACAGTTTTGAGCATATGCACGGGTTCACTAATTTGTCAGCAGATGGTTTAAGCCAAGTTAATACAATCCATATTCTTAATCTGTGCAATCACTGTCACGTTCACAACATCTTTCACTTTAGATGTGTTCACCATCTATTTCTTTTCAGGTACATTCTTCAACTCTTTCTCTTCACCAACATTCATTCCCTACCGGTATCTATCTCTCTACCTCATTATCTGGCTCTCTCTCACTCTTCATCTCTCTCCCTCTCTCTCTTCAGCCACGTTCACTGTCACTATTCAGACATGTACACTATCCTGTCTTTCTTTCGATCTCTCATTCTCTCTCTCTATCTCTCTCTCTCGTTCTCTCTCTCTCTCTCTCTCTCTCTGTCTCTCTCTTTTTGTATGTCTCTCTCTCTTTTTGTATGTCTCTGTCTTGCTCTCGCTCTCGCTGTCTCTCTCTCGCTGCCAGCCTGCCTGCCTGCCTGCCTGCCTGCCTGCCTGCCTGCCTGCCTGCCTGCCTGCCTGCCTGCCTGCCTGCCTGCCTGCCTGCCTGCCTGCCTGCCTGCCTGCCTGCCTGCCTGCCTGCCTGCCTGCCTGCCTGCCTGCCTGCCTGCCTGCCTGCCTGTCTGTCTGTCTGTCTGTCTGTCTCTCTCTCTCTCTCTCTCTCACTCTCATCAGCCACTCTCACCCACTTCACTCTCTTCTGTTGTGGACACCACCTCTCTCTCTGTCTCTCTCTCTCTGTCTCTCTCTCTCTCTCTCTCTCTCTCTATCTCTCTCTCTCTGTCTCTCTCTCTCTCTCCCCCCAGCCAATCATGAAATGTCGGATTGAAGTCTCCATTTTTCTTATAGCGGCAGTCTGAAACATGAGGTTTCTTCAGCACATGGTCCACCACTGGGATAGGGGTTTACTTACGTCCTTGACTTCTTGTAACTACCATACTTTGATATGGCTACTGCAGTCCTCAACATATTCTACGCTAACCTTTACATGAGTTATGATTGTTGTGTAACTTGATAATCTGGTAGAACTCTGACGCTGGCCATATGATGCTGCCAGCAAGAAACATGTTATCTGCCTTCTTCTACAGCCCACATATAGGTCTTACGTTGTACTTGTGTGAGTTGGATATTAATCGCTCTTTGTTTGGCAATCAAGATACACAACATTTACAAAGAAACAATTGATATTCCTGCTTATGTATAAAAGTAGTTCATTGCATTTCTAAAATTCCGCAAAACCAGCTAAACTTATTAAATGGAATCAATGTGTGTGCACACAACATGTAGTGTTTGCATAAGGAACACCAGCAGGGTATGAACCTGCCACACACAACACTGAACCGACATTACCCTAAACTATGCAAGTGAACAAAATTATTTAGAGAAACACTTGACATGGCTTTAGTGTTAAAACAGTATTTTTACGTTTGCATTGTTCTAAGTATTTTATTAATGTTGTTTTGAAATAATGGTCATATAAAAAAAAGTCTTCTTCTTTTATAATGAAAATGAAAATATGTAGGTATAAGATATCTTCGATATTTTCGTTATGTGTCATAGTGTTAGTTGTTTTACTGATCAATGCAGGTACTTTGTCACGTGTTGTGAACACGTATGAAAGTAAATAAATATTAATTTAAAATTAATGAATATCTCATTGATAAGATTATAACCAAAGGTTATACTAGATAACATACATGTATAAATAAACGTAACCAAATTTTAACTAGTATCTTAACATTGAATGATCGCAATTATTTATTAATACATTGAATGTATTATTATTAATATATTATAGTTCGATTTAGTTATTTAGTGACGATTAAAGATGTAGTAGTAGTATATGTAAATAGTAACAATTATTGTATCTTAGCTATTTACTATTTACGTACGTGCAACAAATTAACTAAAGCTTATCGTGAAGTTGAGATGTTGTGTACGATTAAAACAAAACAAAATGTGTTTTAGAGTTAAACATTAAAAGTCTTGAATTAAATTAATATTTTTCTTAATACCTTAAAAATAACAGTCAATGTCAATGTCACACATTTACTGTTTTAAAGAAAAACTTTGAAAAAGAAAAAAAGAGGGAATGAGGAAGTGGGAGACACTGTGTACATAGCCTGTAGTACAATCTAATGTAACTAGTTCAGCCAGAGATACCTCATCGGTTGCTCCTCATAACGTTCCCTGGCACGGTTGGTCACAATCCTTACTCCCTCACAACTGACCGACTTCCGCCGGAAGTGTTCCTATGGGAGGGAAATTACCTGGCCCAAACCCCGATTCGCCAGATCGGTTGTGACCTCCATAGGATGAGCGTCACTGGTAACCCCTTCCGCCACGTGCGGTCGGAACACTCAGTTGCAATGGAGGTAGCCATTTTGTTTGCTTATAAACCCATGTCGAGCCTTAGCTGGTGAAATTGTGGTGTCAACTTGTAAGACACGTAAGCTGATACATCTGACGTTATTTCTGTTGCAGCATTACTTTATAACTTGGCTTATATGGCATACTATATCATATGATACATCAAACATGTTAACATGCATAAATATAATTATTGATGTTGACTTATGCAGATTCATGGTTCTGTAGCGGAAGTTGGGCAACAATATGGCGCACACATTGCCGACGTTTTCTCCTTCATAAAATTAAATAAGGCATTATTTTTAAACGAGATACATAATACAGGACATCCTACAGTGAATAATATAACTCGCATTTGTATATGAGAATTCATAATTTAAGATAATAAACCGAGGTGGATTAAAACCTATTAGTTATTTGTTATTTTATATAATTAATAAATAAAATGCTTACCTACGATTTATATCGACGCATATCAGCAAATGCATCTGTTCATTACATATTAAATATGTTCCCAAGTAATGCTTTGATTAACGAGAAATGGGTTATCTGCGTAATTATAGAGTAGAGTGACGCTAACATTTATGCATAATGAAACAAATTTTAGTCTTAAATATGCGTGCTGATTTGACTATGCAAGTTAGCAATATAGAATGTCGACACTGTACCACATGGCAATATATGGGATGTTCTACCCACAGTTGCATATTGACGTTCTAAATACAATAACAACATTACACACAATAGTCTACCTACCTTAAAGTAATTGTCTGTAGCAGTCGTCGTTCTCTTTTTTGGCGTCTGGTTGTATATCCCAATGTTTGACGACTCCCAAACTGCAACATGTGCAGCTCATTCGAGAACAACTGTCAAAGCGTCAAATGTGTATCGTTTGCTGAATACCATATAATACGCTGCACCCGATCGAACACGAACCATCCATAAATACGTCAAAGTTGGTCTTGTACTGAAAACCAGAAGAACTGCATTTCGAATACAACTGCACTTCGACGAATCCATGCTTTCGATCGAACGCTTAAGTCATTTGTTTGTAGCAACTCTCAGGTGCAACGCGACACAGGTTACTAATCATACGTTGTCAATGTGTGCGTTCTTGCGCGGGACCAAGAACATACCATTGTCGGAGGCCGCACGTCAGGCTAAGAATTTCCACGGCAGTGAAGCTTTGCATTGTCTGTGCTAATTGACAATGAAACATGTCAAGTATTACCGACGGACAAAACCCGGTTGCCTTACACAAGTAGTTTCATTCTTCTTGTCGAATGTGCAAATACCCATGACCGTACTGAATTGCGGCTTAATTAGAACGATGAGAGGTGTGAAAAGGATTGGTGGATGAAAATATGGAGGAAGAGGGGTGTAGAGGGAAAGTGATAAGGGAAATAGTAGAGATTAAAGAAAGTGAGGGAGAGGGAGAGGGAGAGGGAGAGGGAGAGGGAGAGGGAGAGGGAGAGGGAGAGGGAGAGGGAGAGGGAGAGGGAGAGGGAGAGGGAGAGGGAGAGGGAGAGGGAGAGGGAGAGGGAGAGGGAGAGGGAGAGGGAGAGGGAGAGGGAGAGGGAGAGGGAGAGGGAGAGGGAGAGGGAGAGGGAGAGGGAGAGGGAGAGGGAGAGGGAGAGGGAGAGGGAGAGGGAGAGGGAGAGGGAGAGGGAGAGGGAGAGGGAGAGGGAGAGGGAGAGGGAGAGGGAGAGGGAGAGGGAGAGGGAGAGGGAGAGGGAGAGGGAGAGGGAGAGGGAGAGGGAGAGGGAGAGGAGGGGCAGAGGGGCAGAGGGGCAGAGGGGCAGAGGGGCAGAGGGGCAGAGGGGCAGAGGGGCAGAGGGGCAGAGGGGCAGAGGGGCAGAGGGGCAGAGGGGCAGAGGCAGAGGCAGAGGCAGAGGCAGAGGCAGAGGCAGAGGCAGAGGCAGAGGAGGCAGAGGAGGCAGAGGAGGCAGAGGAGGAAGAGGAGGAAGAGGAGGAAGAGGCAGAGGAGGAAGAGGCAGAGGCAGAGGAGGAGGAGGAGGAAGAGGAAGAGGAAGAGGAAGAGGAAGAGGAAGAGGAAGAGGAAGAGGAAGAGGAAGAGGAAGAGGAAGAGGAAGAGGAAGAGGAAGAGGAAGAGGAAGAGGAAGAGGAAGAGGAAGAGGAAGAGGAAGAGGAAGAGGGACAGGGACAGGGACAGGGACAGGGACAGGGACAGGGACAGGGACAGGGAGAAGGAGAGGCAGAGGAGCTGCCAGGCAGGGAGGAAGGGAGAGAGAAAATGTTTAGTATGTTTAAAGGAAGGGAGGTAAATTAGCATGGAGGCAGACAAAGAGAGACAAACAACCAACTTGTTCACTCTGACACATTGCGCATCAGAACGATATGGGATTGCAACGCCACTCATTTATTATTATATATTTCTTTCATCTATTTGCTAAAATGCAAAAGGAACGGTTTAAATAATTATCACAATGGTATTCTGTGTGTGTGTGTGTGTGTGTGTGTGTGTGCGTGCGTGCGTGTGTGCGTGCGTGCGTGCTAGCGTGTATGCGTGTGTGTGTGTTGAAACATATCCCTTTCCACCAATACTGTGATGTGTAATTCATAACTGTTGTTGTTGAAAATAAATTTAAATAACAATCACAGTGGTATTCTGTGTGTGTGTGTGTGTGTGTGTGTGTGTGTGTGTGTGTGTGTGTGCGTGCGTGCGTGCGTTCGTGCGTGCGTGCGTGCGTGCGTATGTGCTAGCGTATATGAGTGTGTATGTTGAAACATATCCTTTTCCACCAATACTGTGATGTGTAATTCATAACTGTTGTGGTTGAAAATAAAAACAATTACATCTTCCCAAGGGACATGCTTCGCAGTAAATGGTTTACAGTGGTGGGAGGTAATGCAAGCTTTGTGAAACTTGTCACAGCCTGAGCCATTCTTACTGTTTATCGTGTAGGCCTAGTCGGAAAGATAAACAGGCATTGATGAAGTGCGAGTAGAGATGCTGGCGGTGGCTGAGCGAGTTGGAATATGATCGACGAAACAAATTGCTGAACACCTGCAAGAGAGAGAGGGGAAGTTCACAGAGGAATGCATACTGGGGCTGATAGTCTGAATATAGAAACGAAACGGAGATGTGCATGGCCCACGAAAAATAGAAGCACTACGTTGCTAAGGCATTGTTGTTGAAGTTTCTGGAAAGAATCGTGTATGGCAGAATAAGAGCAGTAGTGTAAGGGGAATCGTTGAAGAACAGCTGGAGATTAGAAAAGGAAGAGGAACAACGGATGGGATGTTTGCCCTGAGTTAGCTAGTTGAGAAGAAACTGGAAGGACACGAGGATATGGCAATTAGATTCATAAACCTGGAAAAGGCCTATGCCACAATCCCAAGAGATTGGTGGAGGGGACACGAAGATCAGGGAGCTGTGTGGACCAGGAGTGTCAGTAGAGTCCAAAGTAAATGTTGGTCTGACACAGGGGAGCGCCTTGAGCCCATTGCTGTTTATCGCTGTTGTGGAACTGATAAGCAGAAAGATTTGTATAAAAATCGTACTCCAAAAACTATTGTACGCAGGTGGCCTGGCAGTGGTAGAGGATGGGGAAGCAAATCTCCAATAACAGTTGATTGAGTGGAAAGATATTTTCAGCAAACATGGATTGAGAGTACGCTTGGTTAAGACGGAGGTAATGTGAGTGGGATATAAAAGGAAAGAGCTATAAATAAACCAGGAGCCGTATTCACGTCGCCCGATTCACGTCGCCCGATTAAGCCTTCCTACCCGGATGTAACGCTATCCGCCGGATAACAGCACGTGATTCTGTATTCTTTTACTATCGGCGGTTACGTCATTTACCTCTGGGTAGTTTATCTGCTCGACATGAATATGGCTCTTGGATGGGAAGTAGCTTAAGCAAAGAGACAGTTTTGCCTACCTGGGTGGAGCGATATGTGGGGTTAACAGTTCGCCAATCTCAAAAATGGAAAACCTTTAGGGTGTGGCTTAGACGTTGGCGTGGGTGTTCAGTTAACAAAAGGTAAAGGTAACTTCTTATATAGCGCAGTATCAATTCCTCAGAAAAATGTGTCCACTTATAAAATATCACCCTGCAATCTGTGCTGTGCGGCTCCATTTGGTACATAGAAAGTCTTACCTCACTACCAAACAATTAAAAAAGGTTGAACAATTTAAAACAATGGCATATCCATTTCTTTGGAACAGTAAACCCGTGGCTTTGAAAAGAGAATCACTATTCAACACATTTGCTGACGGAGGTCTTAACATTGTAGATATTAGAACTAAAATATAATCTCTATCTGTCAAACAAGTTCTGCAATTAATTAAAGAGCATAGAGTCAAGTGGACCTTCTTAGCAGTGTATTGGCTGGGTATACACCTTAAAGAGTATGTAGTTCTGCACCGCCTTTACCCACCTTAAATGTCATGGTGCTGGTTCACGTCCGGGTAATTTAGTGGGTAATTTAGTCGGAGAGACAAGCCGTCAATCGATGCCTTTTCGAAAACTTTCAATGTCATTAGTAATCTCATTTCTTTCAAATTAAACCATTGCTTAGAACTGTATCAGCTTAGAACATGTTAAATGCGCTTCTTTCGAGTTTGACTTGCTCCCCGCAACATTAAATCGGCACATCCCATGATCGTTCGACAGACATTCACACGTGCGTGGACAGCCAGTCTCTGCCACGCCTCATGACCGTCGCCCGGTACAAAATTACGCAACATGTACTGGAGCGCCAGCGACCGATGTCGCTTCGATCGGCGCAGCAAGTTGTCTCTTGTTTCGGCCGGCCGCATCTATTCACACCACACTCATTCAAACGGATCGTGTTTACAAACACGCCGAACGCTGATATAACCATGCGTAATATATATATATATATATATATATATATATATATATATATATATATATATATATATATATATATATATATATATATATATATATATATATATATATATATATATATATATATATATATATATATATATATAATAATAATAATTTGTGCACACATGTTATTACAACTGCTCTATTTTACCCAAAATAGCCTTTAAATAGATCATTTACGAAAATGTATGCATAGTTAGTGCGTTCAGGTACTCCCAACGAAAATTAAAATTATCAAAGATGAGACGATCGCTCTATTAGATATCATTGAAACTATTTATTATCGAACAACTTATAAAAATAAACTATACGATACTTTATAAGCTGCTAGACAATAATAATTTGTTTGGCAGTTATCACCATATTCGGGCCAAAAAAGCACATGAGACGGTTCAACACCACATGCATGCAATACTTCAAGATGGTCGACGATCTTCCGTGTGGCGATTGAGACTTCTTTCTTTTTCGGTTTGGGATGCAGATTGTTGACGACGAAGACGCCACATAGGACCAATTCAGTATGTCGGTGGTAGTGAAGTCCATTGTTTTCCGCAGCCAGTTGTTACAATGACAATCACGAACACTTCTAAGCAGCCATATTTTATAAGCAAGTGTCGGACGAGAAACAGATCGAGAATGTGGCTATATCCGTCATAGCTGGCTGGCGACAAGGCCCGCTGACTATTTGCGACGTGTCACAGCGGAATTACTTCACCCCAACAGAGCATCACATCGGTAGCGCAGTGTAGACACGCGACGACAGGGACAGTGTGCTCACTCGATCGTCTGTAATTTTCCCTTGCCCATAATAAGTTTATTTAATCACATATTGGAATAAATAAGTAACTGTCACCAAAATATGTTTGGAAATAGTATTGAGCAAAGTGATGCCAGTAGCGAATTGCAGGTGTCGTCCGTCCGACGACCTTACTAGCTATTCTCTGATTTCCTGCCAAGTTTCTCCTAGATGCGAGAAATGTGTCGGGCACCGTGACATGGTTGCACCCCATTGACCGACTACGACGAGGGGTCAGAAGAGATTTAGACTTCCTGGACTGACTCATGTGAAAGTGTTAGGCCTAGCCAAAAGAATTGTGTTACTTAACATTTTTAATAGCCATCATGAAGTGAAATGAGTACAATAAAGCAGACACACCAGTATATTAATTGCTACGATGTATCTGCAATGTAATGACGCATGTTAGGCAGTCTTTAATTACCATAGAGATTTTTAACCTTTTTATATACGACCCTGCGGATGCAGAAATACGTGGTAAATTTGATCAATATTGACGGGCAACGCACATGCTTGCATTTCAAAAGAGCTAGAGGTATGTGATTTTGGCAAAATGCGATGAGCATAACATAACATATCTCTGGTACAGTTTCTTTATAATCGACAAAAATATGGCCTCCAATGGGACAAAATCATTAACATATTATATTAACGAATGGCATGCAGACACTCTACTATCTAATCACACTCTGACTCGCGGTTGGGACACACGAAATACGGGAGAGGGAGCACTGGTGTGCACTCACTGTGAGCCAAATTCTTGCATTCTTTGAATTGAACCCAGACATATCGTGGCCGACTGCAACTGAATGGTTCTCCCCACACCAAACAAGGCAAATTCCTCTTCATCGCTGCTTTCGTCGACTTTCTTTCACTTTTTATTTCAAATATTGTGTATGCTATAAATAAATCACAGCTATATTGCGTTAACATACCATATTCGTACTGCATCGCGGGGCAAGACGGCTCCCGGGACCGTTTTGCCCCGTTCTAACAGGGCCGTCTTACCCCATACACACCAGTGCTGTCTTTTTCACCTTCACATGTAATCTTTTAATATCGCTCCCAATTTCGATGAAAGTCATTGAAAACGTGCATAGATGCGAGTGCATTAGTACCAGTCGCTGGCTTATCATCACACGGTGAACATGTTAGGATCGATTTGATCGAAGAGTGATTATTAGATCACAGGGTATGCAAATCTTTACAAAAGGTTTGTGAACTTACTTTTGGTAGCGTTTAGCCTTGCAGTCGCTAAGAGTATTCGCTAGGTAGCAGTATCATGTTCCACTATTCAACGTTAGTTTGTGTTCACTCGTTTGACAGATAAGACGGGGGGCCGTATTACCCCCAGGGGCCGTTTTGCCCCAGGTTACACTATAGGTTCATTGTTGAACACACATAACTGTGAAATGGACAAGTTCTTAAATTTATCAATATGCGATCAACTTTGGATGCGTTGGGAAGTATTTTCCTCTCAATGATTTTAACACAGTTGTTTTCTCACCCAACCTCATCTTTTTAGCCCGTATGCGTGATTGATTAAAATATTCTCACAATGTAAAATGTGGTCACTGTAATATATACACATACGCAATCACACGCACACGCACACGCACACGCACACGCACACGCACACGCACACGCACACGCACACGCACACGCACACGCACACGCACACGCACACGCACACGCACACGCACACGCACACGCACACGCACACGCACACGCACACGCACACGCACACGCACACGCACACGCACACGCACACGCACACGCACACGCACACGCACACGCACACGCACACGCACACGCACACGCACACGCACACGCACACGCACACGCACACGCACACGCACACGCACACGCACACGCACACGCACACGCACACGCACACGCACACGCACACGCACACGCACACGCACACGCACACGCACACGCACACGCACACGCACACGCACACGCACACGCACACGCACACGCACACGCACACGCACACGCACACGCACACGCACACGCACACGCACACGCACACGCACACGCACACGCACACGCACACGCACACGCACACGCACACGCACACGCACACGCACACGCACACGCACACGCACACGCACACGCACACGCACACGCACACGCACACGCACACGCACACGCACACGCACACGCACACGCACACGCACACGCACACGCACACGCACACGCACACGCACACGCACACGCACACGCACACGCACACGCACACGCACACGCACACGCACACGCACACGCACACGCACACGCACACGCACACGCACACGCACACGCACACGCACACGCACACGCACACGCACACGCACACGCACACGCACACGCACACGCACACGCACACGCACACGCACACGCACACGCACACGCACACGCACACGCACACGCACACGCACACGCACACGCACACGCACACGCACACGCACACGCACACGCACACGCACACGCACACGCACACGCACACGCACACGCACACGCACACGCACACGCACACGCACACGCACACGCACACGCACACGCACACGCACACGCACACGCACACGCACACGCACACGCACACGCACACGCACACGCACACGCACACGCACACGCACACGCACACGCACACGCACACGCACACGCACACGCACACGCACACGCACACGCACACGCACACGCACACGCACACACACCATGATCCCCTTTTAACCCTCTCAACCATCCAGATGACCCCCCACTTGATACGTCCAACGGCTTCCTACTTTCAAACTTACAACAAAATCGAAAAAGTCATAGTATTTTTTCACATGTTCAAATGCGACTGTCTGGCGAATTAGTCTTGGTTAGAAAGTGATTCGCCAGGTGGCGGTACTGCTGCTGTGGGACTGCATCAAGTAAATATATGGTGATTACATTCCGTCAAGGATCATGACGCCCGACGTGTGCGGATGATTTACGATCCGTGTTTGCATTAAATGCGTTGCACTATACGTTGCACTATAGTAACGATGTGATGATCAGCTGGTGTACTCAGAAGTAGACGATGTTCAACCGTTTATAAATTGCAACTGCTTATTTTACACGCCTACACGTTCTTCTATAGGTAACTGCATGGCAAAAAAGTAGCATATACTATGTACGACGAACTCGTCTCGCTTCATTTTGACATGCTGACAACAAATGGGGTTATCGCTGACTATATGCATTGTGCTCTTGCAAATATGGAACACAATGTCCCGACATATGATGAATTTATTCCACCATTCATGGTTTTTCAACACAGAACGTGTCTTTTTCTATCATGATGAATAATATGAGCGGAGAGTCAAAGGCGACGTTGTCCCACGATGATGGTACTCCACCTACTATATATATATATATATATATATATATATATATATATATATATATATATATATATATATATATATATACACACACACATTAACACTCTCACGAAGTGACGCACTGAACCAAAGAAGCACTGTCATACTCATACATTCACACACATACACACTCACACACTCACTTACTCACTCACACACACGCACACACACGCACACACACGCACAAATACACACACGCACGCACATACACACATTCACACACACAAAAACCCACACATGCATGCACGCACGCACGTACACACAATAAAACACACGCACTCACGAACACACACACATGCGCGCACGCACACACACACACACGCACGCACGCACGCACGCACGCACGCACGCACGCACACACACACACACACACACACACACACACACAATAGGCACTGGCACATATACACCGTCCGCACAATCGCCTATACACATGCTTTCCCGTATTAACGCACGCAGATACACTCGCACGCACGCACGCACGCACTTATTCAGACATATATGCACACACCAACCAAACAAACAATCGAACAAATAAACAAACGCGCAAGTGTTTATCATTATAAATAATCAGGTCGTTTTCCTAAGGCATTTTAACAGTTCCATAATGCGGCTGATAGCATCTCTTGTGAATCCCTAGCCTGGCGACTCGCACAAATTAACGAGTGATTTGGTCGTTGTAAAACACAACGTAGGAATAACTCTATCACAAAAAGTTCTTAAGTCTCCTGACTGATGGCAATGTGTCATAATGCTGTCACAGGAAGTGACACACGCCATGATTAGTAAACCCTTGTGTGGGTCTCGTCTCGTACCACTGACTTAGTTCAGTCCGTCTTACTCACACAACCTTACTTACCATATTGACAATACTGTTAAATCTGCCTCTATTCCTCATACTTAAAGTACCAAAACCAACAGACAAGACAACATAGCTTCAATGAAGCCACATTAGAACATCTGCAGAGTATTGGGGCTCACACAAAAATATCGCAATCTGAACATGCACAACTTTCTCTGATGAATTTTCTACACGATGCAGTTGGTGTTACATTCAAAAGTGCGGTTGTTATCCAAACATTAGCTAGATATCTACCACCATTAACTCTATCCAGAGTCGCACCCTAACACTAAATTCGCTTACATTCCCCTTCTTTCTAAAATCTGCATAGTGTTGAACGCAGATGGGTGTATGTATGTATGTATGTATGTATGTATGTATGTATGTATGTATGTATGTATGTATGTATGTATGTATGTATGTATGTATGTATGTATGTATGTATGTATGTATGTATGTATGAATGTATGTGTGTATGTATGTATGTATGTATGTATGTATGTATGTATGTATGTATGTATGTATGTATGAATTTGGATATGCAGGTATTGCAGTACCCCAGGTATTGCAATACCTCAGGGAGTTTGACGCCCCTGCCATGCAGAGTTGTAAACCACTGCCTTGTGGTATAGGTTCTTGTCAGAACCGAAGGCTAAGGGAGCAAACCCTAAACAGAAAACCATGTCACTGTGGCAGCATCAAGGGCGGTTGGTGTATGGAACTCCCAATATCTCTCGACCAGCCACTGCAGGGACAAATAGTTTGCGCCTGTCTTGACATGTTCTTGCCGGTGTGAGACTTCTATTTGTTCCCCGAGAGAGTGTCGCTATTAACTTGCAAAAGCCAGCGGCACTTCAACACTTTTTTGCAAGCAGCTTCCATGAAATGTACAACTGCACGAAACTCCATACCGGATCGGCCGTCGCCCGGGTTACCAAGGACCGCGCTGCTCGACCTCATCTTCCGTCGACAGTGGAAAATCAGCTAGGAAGAAGAAGACAAAGAAGACAACTACTGACAATTGGACAATGGAACGTCAGGACTCTCCTCGACCGAGAAGGAGCTAACCGACCAGAAAGACGTACGGCACTAGTAGCTAGGAACTTGCCAAATACAACATCGATATCGCCGCCCTATGTGAAACAAGGTTCTCAGTGTTTTGTAGTCTCAACGATTTAGAATACTCTTTCTTCTGGAGTGGCAAACCCGAAGGAGAAAGAAGGGAGGCCGGAGTGGGCTTTGCCATCAAAAAGGATATCATCACAAAGCTGACAGAAATGCCACGGCCAATAAGCGACAGAATCATGATGATGAGACTACCTCTGAGCAAGGACAACTTCGCTACAATTATCAGCGTGTATGCTCCGACAATGACAAACCCAGATAAAAACAAGGAAGCCTTCTACAACCAGCTGGCAAGTGTGCTCAGTGGCAGCCCTCGTACAGATAAGCTTCTGCTGATAGGAGACTTCAATGCGAGGATAGGAAAAGTCAATGACAAGTGGCCCTTGGTTATGGGCAAACATGGGATTGGGAAATGCAACTCCAATGGCGATCTTCTAATGGCTCTGTGCTCTGAGTTTGAACTGACAGTGACGAACACCATGTTCAAGCAGAAGGATGAACGCAAGACCACCTGGATGCATCCTCGTTCCAGACATTGGCATATGATCGACTTCATCATCACGAGGTGTCGGGATAAGATGGACATTCACAGTACCCGAGTTATGCGTGGAGCAAACTGCTGGACCGATCACCAGATGTTGTGGTCAAATGTGGCTTTCAGAATACGACAAAAGCACATGATGGATGGATGTGATGGCTAGAGCAATCGCCGGCCTGAAAGATGGCAAAGCACCTGGAGGAAATGGAATTCCTGCAGAAGTATAGAAGCATGGAGGAGATAATCTGTTCGGCAGACTGCACCAACTAATCACCAATGCCTGGGAGATGGGTTCTGTACCAAAAGCATGGAAGGATGCCAGCATTATAACCATCTACAAGAAAGGTGATCGAACAGACTGTGGGAACTATAGAGGAATCTCTCTTCTTTCCATAGCAGGCAAGATCTTCGACAGGATCCTCCTCAACAGGCTATCTACCCACATAACACCAGAGGTAGTTACTGAGACACAATGTGGCTTCAGAGGTAAGCGGAGCACCATAGATATGATATTTTGTCTCCGACAACTACAAGAAAAGTGCATTGAGCAGGTCCGACCACTGTACATGGTATTTGTCGACTTCAGTAAGGCGTTCGATACAGTTGGGAGGACTGGACTATGGCAGCTACTGAAGAAGTATGGCTGCCCAGAGAAGTTCACAACAATGATCGAGGTACTACATACCGGAATGATGGCGAATGTTAGTGTTGGAGGGGAAGTCTCGGAATCGTTCAGGGTCACAAACGGGGTCAAGCAAGGTTGTCTACTGGCCCCCAAGCTCTTTTCCATCTTCCTATCAGCAATGCTCGACGATGCTTTCCGAGACATGGGGGATGGCATCTACATACAGTCCAGACAGAGCGCTGACCTATTCAACGTCGCACACTTCAGAGCGAAGACCAAGACTACTCGGATACTGATGAGAGAGCTGCTATTCGCAGATGACAGTGCACTGGTTGCACACTCTGCTGAAGAGATGCAGAAAATAGTGGATGCTTTCTCCAATGCGTCAAAGAAGTTCGGCCTGAAGATTAACATCAAGAAGACCGAGGTGCTGTACCATCCCAACTCTACAAGAACCCGAGAGGAGGATATCATGGTTGATGGAAACAAGCTGAATTCTGTTCTGGAATTCACCTACATCGGAAGCACTATATCAAGTGACGGATGCATTGACGATGAAATACAGAGGAGAATGGCCAAGGCTAGTGCATCTTTCGGCCGACTACGCCAGATACTCTGGAACAACCACCATGTGTCCATGCGGGTTAAAGGCAAGATATACCGTGCAATCGTGCTGTCCACCCTCCTATACGGAGCCGAGGCCTGGACAGTGTACAGACGACAGGTGAAAAAGCTGCATGCCTTCATGATGCGACATCTGCGTTCGATCATGAGGATAACCTGGATGGACAAAGTGACAAACAAGGAAATACTCGAACGGACAGGGCTGCCATCAATGAAAGATCTTCTGATCAGAAAGAATCTCAGGTGGACTGGACACCTCATGAGGATGTCACCAGACAGGCTACCAAAGCAGGTTTTCTACTCCCAACTGTCTTCTGGTCACAGAAAGAGAGGGCGCCCTCGTCTCCGGTTCAAAGATACCATCAAGAGAAACCTGAAGCTGAGAGACATAGAGATCGTCTCATGGACATCACTCTCACAGCAGTGAGATAAATGGAGAGCAACAGTCAAGTGATGGAAGCAGTCTTTGTCGCTTCGCGACCGACAGCATGATGATGATGTATGTATATATGTATGTATGTATGTATGTATGTATGTATGTATGTATGTATGTATGTATGTATGTATGTATGTATGTATGTATGTATGTATGTATGTATGTATGTATGTATGTATGTATGTATGTATGTATGTATGTATGTATGTATGTATGTATGTATGTATGTATGTATGTATGTATGTATGTATGTATGTATGTATGTATGTATGTATGTATGTATGTATGTATGTATGTATGTATGTATGTATGTATGTATGTATGTATGTGTGTTTGTATGTATGTATGTATGTATGTATGTATGTATGTATGTATGTATGTATGTATGTATGTATGTATGTATGTATGTATGTATGTATGTATGTATGTATGTATGTATGTATGTATGTATGTATGTATGTATGTATGTATGTATGTATGTATGAGTATGTGTATGTATGTATGTATGTATGTATGTATGTATGTGTGTATGTATGTATGTATGTATGTATGCATGTATGTATGTATGTATGTATGTATGTATGTATGTATGTATGTATGTATGTATGGGTTTGCGTATGTATATATGTATGTATGTAAAAATGTATGTATGTATGTATGTATGCATGAGTGTGTGTATGTATATATGTATGTATGTATATATTTATGTATATTTTGTGTATACATATGTACGTATATATATATATAAATATATATATATATATATATATATATATATATATATATATATATATATATATATATATATATGCATGCCTGCTTGCACGCACACATGCAGCCATGCAGGCATGTAAATATGCATGTTTCGAACTGAAATCATATCATACAATTAACACCACTATGGGACGCCGCTAAATTTTATTTTAACATCTACATGCACATTTTACTCATCGATTCAATTGTGGTGTTTACGGGGTGTTGTAAGTAATAAGTAATGTAATAAAACAACTGGAATCGCCAATGAATTATACGTGACGGAGTTGGTAAACTAATATCAATGAATATATATATATATATATATATATAATATATATAATATATATATGTATATATATATATATATATATATATATATATACGGGCAAGATCTCTATTTTTATTGAAGAGACAAACTGGTGGTTATTAAATTATTTGTGGGGTATTAAATTATTTATTTTCTCCAAACACCATTTTATTCCTAACGCACCCTTCACCCCGTCCAACCGTATCCAATATTGTATCGCAATTTGTTTTATTTACAAGGCCCCCTAAGCCTATGAGATGGCTGTAAGGGCAAACGTATAGTGAAAGTAGGCAAGTTCTAATATAGCGCAGTATCCATTCCACAGGACCGTTCAAAGCGCTTTACTCTTTACTTCCCTGACATACCTGTTCAATCAAACACCATCTCGGCTTCGCTTGGAAGCCATATGCTACAATTAATGCGCGAAGGCTGCTCGTACACATATCCACCATTGTCTATAGTCAGGTACTCTTTTATACAGCTGAGTGAACTGGGGCAATGTAGTGTGAAAAAACCTTGCCCAAGGTTTTAATACCGCAGCACAGGATTCGAACCCGAGTTCTCGTAGTCGAGAGTCCGAAACTCTACCCCTGAGCCATTGCCCTCTATTGTAGTTAGGGCACTGTGGAGATGCACTGGTTCCGGTCCTAGTCAATGATGCTACAACAAAGTCCTTCTCCTGACACCCACACGCTGGTGGATATATCGTTCACCGTCTCTCGCTTTCGAAACGTACACACAATGTACGACAACTCAGGCAGATAGATCAATACAACGATATCCGCGAGCACATCTATGCTCGCTTCTGCCGGCTTAGATCGTTACGCATGGTTATTGTCTGGCTAAGGCTCCGATTTCAGCAGATGGATGCTGCAAGGGGAATATACAGAAAGAAACCGGAGTGAGACGGCTAATGACCCCCAGTCCATTCACTACGGGAATGTCTAGACTATGTGGATATCCGTGTGAAAAAAATACGTTTTTCATTATTTCAGTGATAGGATTCACTCATGTCTACAGAGTACAATAATGTTAATAATAATTGGAGCGGCAATGAACATGTCAGTTATTCCTAAAATAAAAACTGACTCTGACAATTACATTATTTAAATTGCAATTTTACCTGGTTAAATTAGAACACTTGATTTCCGTTTTATTGGAAGTACAAATGTACAGCTATTTGCCATATTGATTTTCTATTTACGTTGGCCATAGATGGTTATAAAATGAAAGTTGTCGACCAAAATTACACATTTTCTTGCCACATTAAACAACGCATATAAACCCAAACTTGATGTCTCATACATAATCACTTCTCAAGAGATTGACGCATGAGATACATATCCAAGAAACTGAAATTTATATTAATATAAGTAAAACGTGATATCATATCACCGTACTGTGATAACTTTGAATAATTATTGGATTATTGTTGAACTACTGCGTTGCGGTTTTACCGTTGCGACTGTTTGGTTGTAATCCAGCGTAAACCATCTTATGTCGCCATGTTGTCTCACGAGGTCACGACAGCCTGGCGTGTACGAGTCGTCGCCACTTGTTATATGCTGTGTCGTGAGGTCATAAATAACTGGCATGGCGGCCCTTAAATAACCAGTGCCAGTAATGTTAGTGTCTGCACGTGCCGGAAGCCCTAGGGCAGGTTCGGGTCGCTTTGAAGTCCGCCAGCTTAGTTCACCACGTTATAGCGTAGTGGAGAGAACATCGTTCCACCTGATATCGTTTTAGTCTCGGAGGGTTCACTCGAAAGGCTCACTCTCAAAAGACTACTTCAGTGTTTAGAACGTATAGGTTCAACACACTCTAGAGTGATTTCAATTACATTTCAAAACTCTCTAGAGTCTGGTGAACCTATAATGTATCACAACCGCCAAGTATTCGAAGGTGATCAAGTAGAACAATGCGCAATGGACTCAGTTGACAGGGTTGCGTTGAGCTGGCGGATACGTCAAAGCGACCGCTAAGTTAATAATTATACAGTGACAAGATTCAAAACAATTTTCGTCTTTACCCTACAAATACGTTAAGATATCTATTCTTTGATATAATATATACCCAGAGATGTTTTAATCACGTTTGCGAATAAAGTTGATGTTCATAAACGAGAATATCGATACATTTTCCGAATGAGAACAGTGGTTTAAAGTGTGCAAAATGTAAAGCAACTTCAATATGGTAAGTATTTTGTGTGTCAAACACAAGCAAAAACAGCGAATTTTCGTCAACATCAATTTGTTTCCGTTGAATATTTGGAGACCTTCCGAAATTCGACTGATCAAGAATGGCACACATGCAAAATAACCGATTCAGTGTCGGGCTTATGGTTCGCTGTCTAGGTACCCGGTGTTGATTCCCGGTGAGCAGTCGAAACCACACAAGCTGACATGCGGTGTACCGCAGGGGTCAAATCTTGGACCACTATTGTTCACTATGTATATGACTCCTCTGTCGTTACTACTTAAAAATCCTGACACGTCATCTATATGCTGATGACAGTCAACGTTTCCAAGAATTTAGCCTAACCGACAACATTTCACGCGAGATTGCCATCAGGAAAATAAAACTCTGTGTCACCAGTATGCGTCAGTGAATGAAAACCAACAAACGCGTAAGAATCGGCAACATTCACGTGACACCCAACATAACATGTACGCCAGGATTGACATTCCATTCCAAAATGTCCCTTGAGCGACACGTAACAAACATTTCCCGAACAGCGTATTACCATCTCCATAGCATTGGACGTATTCGTCGCTATTTAGAACCAGGACATACAAATCAACTAGTGCATGTCCTGGTTATATCACTTATTGACTGTTGCAACAGCCTCCTGAATGAACAGTCAGTGGCGGTAATTGAGAAACTACAACGTGTTCAAAATACCTGTGCTCTTGTTATATTGATTCGATCGAAACGAGACGTCTCACCTTTAAATGCCTCCAAGGTTTTGCACCTCCATATTTATGAGCACTTCTCTCTCCGTATGCTCGACACGCAATCGACGCTGTTTTGATAAGTTACTACTTAAACAGCCCACTCCCCTCACTAAATCGGCGAACGTTCCTCCAACTCGTATGCAGCTCCAACTACCCCTTACACTGCGCCAATGTACGAGCAAGTTTAAGGTTGCACTCAAGACGCATCATTTTACAGATTATTTTTACATTCGACGATCATAGATAATTATAGTCAGCTATTCATTAATATTATTTGGATACAATGTATAGATGTGTGCTTATTTAAGTCGGTATTTCAAGGGAACATACTTGTTTTTATTAACAGGAATGATTGCATATTTTATCAAAGTAGTATTGTATTAGTGTTTTACTACTATTTTAACTCAGTTGTAAAGCGCCTCAGAACAATTATTTGGATGGGGCGCCATATATGAAATACGTTATTATTATTATGTTGCGAACGAATTTGTAATAGTTGTCCGTGCTGCCCAAGAGGCCATAACACTGCCGACCCAATCATTGCCAACAACGCTGCGGATAAAATTGTAGTTGCTCCCTGACAGAACATAATATCACGCACCATATTGAAGTACAAAAGCACCTAGTAAACGGCAATTCATTAGACATAGTTTCTTCTTAATTAACCCGGTATTCGATCCTCATAACAGTTCAAAACCCTTCACACGTAATACCCTGGCAGACGTATTTTCACGACCCGGAAACCATTCAGCTGCGCCACAAATACTGCTCAAGGCAGGTGGTAAAAGGTCGCTGCCACCTCAGCGAACGACCGTTTTTATTGGAGCTAAATGTCTTCATGTTGTAGTTGATGACGGGGCCGAGGCTTGGGCCGAGCAATGGCACCGGTAATGAGGCCACGTGCTGTGAACACGTCTGCCGGAGCGAAAGGGGTGACTCAATATGAATAAGACATTCGCGTATAGAGATGACAAAGGCGTATCGTTCTAACGATGCATTGCAATGGCCGATGGGACTTCGCAACGATTTGCACATATGCCTCAATGCTACAGGCTCGTGCAGCCACGAAGATTGCAAACATTCAGTCAACAAATAAATGTAAAAAAATACGTGTTCCTTTTTATTATACAAAAATATTTAAAATAAATACACGACACCGAGTTCAATTCTGATATGTTAAAAGCCCAGATGTGTTTTAGTCGTGCTTTCTAGTTAAGGGGAAGTTCAAATACGACTGTATCGACATAATTTCAAAAGGAGAAACGTACGTCAGAAAAGTGTTAAGATGTTTCACTCAGGTGAGTGTTTTAAGTGTCCTACGTCAACAAAAAATTCCATTCAATATTTAAATACAACCGACCATCAAGTTAATAGGATAAATGCCTATCGACTAATGTATATACTTACAATAACAGATTCCATTTCAGACACGGCATAACACTACAATCCAAATTGTCATAGCTAACATTGCGCACCTAATCGTAATAGGTCTCCGACATGATATAACGCCGCGGTCAAACTTATTACAGCTGTCACGCAACATATCACTGCAGAGCAAACTGTAATAACTTTCATATAAAACATAATACTAGGGACAACAATGTCATAGTCATCAGACAGAACGTAACATTGCTGACCAAATATAAGAGTTACTAAACAAAAGGTAACACTGCCGACAACACAGTGTACAAAAGGGCAAAATATTATCAAATCAAAACTGTTATATCCTTGGCCTTTGAGACGTGTCATCGAGAAGAACAAGCCTCAAGGCTATAAACTCGTGCATCTATGAAGATGACAAACATTCTGGGAATTTTTTTTTTTAAACCGTGCTCCGTTTTTTATTACACAAACATATCAATTGTAAATGAACTTCACCGAGATCAATTCGTATATGTTGAATGCCCAGGCATCTTTTTGTCTTGCTTTCTAATTAAGACGAGGTTCAAATGCGACTGTATCGACAGATTTTCAAAACGAGAACAGTGTTTTCAAAGTACTTTGGAAAAGGATTAAGAATGTTTAATTAAACAAAAACATAACTTACGTCAAAACCAATGTTTCCATTCAGTATTTGCATACTACCAACCATCAACTTAATGACCTAAATGCCTATCGACTATTGTATATACTCAAAATAACAGATTCCATTTCAGACACGGTATAACACTACAACCCAAATTGTCTTAGAAAACATTGCGCACCAAATCGTAATAGGTCTCAGACATGGTATAACACTGCGGTCATATTTATAGCTGCCAAATTGTAATAGCTCTCACATAGAATATAATACTAGGGCCAACATTGCAATAGCTGTCAGACAGGACGTAATATTGCTGAACAAATATAACAGTTATTAGACAGGACGTAACACTGAAGACAAAATAGTGTACAAAAGAGCTATATACTACCAAATCAAAACTGTTATATCCAGTTAAACTCTAAGTTTAAGAAATTACTGATTTAATCACAGTCTTCTTCGAAAAGTCAAAAGGTGCACATTCAAGGTGTTTTTAAAACTGTCATCAAGAACATGGAATTGTTGACTCGCAAAACGTAAATAAAAACTCTGCCCAGACAGTAGGCCTACACATAAAGGGATAGGTCGGCCCGTCGTTTGTAACACACGAGATGTTTGGATTTATCTTTTTTCACACGCACGACGCCTAATTGCGTGGAGGTCGTTGAACGCAAGGCATTGTAGTAAAAACGACCACGGTACGTGGAAGTTCTGTGGAAAATAATCTGATCTGTGTCACAGTGTACAAGACAACAAATAAGCAAATAATTGTGGTGTATTGTGTGTGTGTGTGTGTGTTTGTGTGTGCGTGCGTGCGTGCGTGCGTGCGTGCGTGTGTGTGTGTGTGTGTGTGCATGTGTGTGTGCGTGCGTGTGTGTGTGTGCGTGCGTGCGTGCGTGCGTGCGTGCGTGCGTGCGTGCGTGCGTGAATGTTTGGTGAAGGAGTAATGACAAATGTATACAAATGATCTTTGTTTTTTGATAATATAATGATTTGGCTATAAATAGAAAATGTATCGATTTTGTAAGGACGGTCGAAAGGAAATAAAAAATATCTCGAGTAAATAAATGCCAATGTTTACAACAAAACATTCCGTTTGTGGCGCCATACAGCCTTACGTATGCTTCAGCGTATAAGATCAATTGCCAGTCCATAATGACAAGGCCGCTTTGGTAAAGTAAACATAGCTAGTGGGTGAACATCTAGCAAACGACTTTACTATTGAACGGGCTACCGCTATGAAATAACCAGAACTGTTCAAAACACTTCACATTTAACGTGCTCTCACGACCCGGGAATCATGCAGCCACTCCACAATTACTACTGTAACATTACCTATTCATAAATGTCGTGTATTCGTTTTCACTGATGAATGAACGGAAGCAATGTGGTGCGACAGAAATTGTCAATACTTCGCGACAGCAGTTCGACGATGCAAGCGGGATTGTGACGATTGCCTGCTACGATACCGCGACCCAGACGTCGAGGAAGGTGGTGGCATGTTGCTGCACATCAACAGACGGCCGCTGTTGGAGCTATACTTCGTCAGGTAGTAGCTGCGTCAACGGCTCCATGTAGCGTGACGGACGGGGTGTGTGTTACGTCTATGATGAATACTAACACTGGTGAGTCGACTGGCGCACAGCAAGGGGTCGACTCAGTAGGAATAACGCGTTAGTGTAATGACAACAGTATGTCGCTTTATCGGTCGGTGTCTGGCAGTGGTAGTAATCACTGGATCAATTCACAGTCATCACATTACATATGACCACCACATGTTATAATGCATAATACCGTGAACTAGTGAGGATAATGATCGAGGTGCCAGTAAAATGACAAACGTTCAATTAAACAAATTCATAGCGTAAATATATATTTAACATGCACACTTGTTACGGTAGTCCACCGAAGTATGTTCTTTTTTATTAAATGTCCAGACGTTTTAGTTATGCACCTGAAAAAAGCGAGATCCAAATACGAGAATATCGACGTACTTCCAAAAGGAAAAGACTACTTTTAACATAAATTGGAAAGTTGGATACCACTAACCTTCGACTAATCACGTGTGACACAATTAATATGCCTTTCGACTATTGAACATTCTAAAAAAACAGTCAATGTAAGAGAGGACATAACACTGCAAAATAAATTGTAATAGCTCTCAGACAAGATATAACAGAGCGGACACAATTATAACAGTTTTCAAACATGGCGTAACACTGTCGACCAAATTGTAATTGTTGTCTGACTGGATTTAGCACTGCGGAACAAATTGTGATAACTATCGGACAGTGACATCTTAACAGTTGCTGGGCAGGACGTAGCACTGCGGCTAATTTAAATTGGACAAAATGGCAAAATAGTTAAAATATTAACAACTCAGCTACATCGAAGCAAGGGTTGACATGTCGCAGCACCGCAGCAACGACTACTGCTGGAGCCGCTTGCCTTCAAGTTGTACCTGGTTCAATGGCCAGGTACCTGTGACGAGACGGGACGGGGGCGTGGGGGCGGGGGGGGGGGCGGGGGGGGGGCGTGGGGGCGGGGGGCTGTGTCAGTGGTGAGTAATAGCACATAGTCCGCGTGCTATAAAAAGTTTCTTGCAGACCATACCATTATGATGCATTCCTTCATGTCTCACACGCTGTCTCATAGATCAGGTTATCTTCCTCATAATTTCCACGTAGCGTCGTTACTTTTGTCTTGGCCTAGCGTTCAACGACCGACATTCTAATAAACATAGCGCGTAAAATCTGATAAAATCAAATGGCGGCCGTTTTTTCCCCACCAAGGCCGACCCATCCTTTTGTGTTGTAATGCGTTGGTGGAGATGTTATTTACGTACGTATTGCGAAAGTATAATTATAAGATGTTGTCGACAGTCATAGAAACATAATACAATACGTACACGTTGACGTCTCGCAGATTTTAGGATTAAATCAGTAGTTTTCTTCAATTTGAAGTTAAGCTGGATGTGTGTCTTGTTAATATTGTACCATATTTGCATTGTTGTGTAAGAAGAAGTTTTTCCTTACGATATATCCTTTCAACTTCCATATTTCTTTCAGACCGTCGCAGCAAATATCTATTTGCGACATATTTGTTTTGTTGATATACATCAGTTTATCTTTTCTATAATGTCCACGTAACGTCGTTTATGTCTTGGCGTTCAACGACCGCGATGCTACTAAACATCGTGGGCGTCAAATCAGATACACCAACCTTCTTTTGTCGTTTATAAACAACGGGCAGCACCATCAATTTGTGTTTGCGATCATTAGTGTGTTCTTGATCAGGTTTTTCTAATGTTGCAATAACAATAATAATAATAATAATAATAATAATAATAATAATAATAATAATAATAATAATAATAATAATAATAATAATAATAATAATAATAATAATAATAATAATAATAATAATAATAATAATAATAACAATAATAATAACAATAATAATAACAATAATAATAACAATAAGAATAATAATAATAATAATAATAATAATAGTAATAGTGATAGTAATAGTGATAGTAATAGTGATAGTAATAGTGATAGTAATAGTGATAGTAATAGTGATAGTAATAGTGGTAGTAATAGTGGTAGTGGTAGTGGTAGTGGTAGTGGTAGTGGTAGTGGTAGTGGTAGTGGTAGTGGTAGTGGTAGTGGTAGTGGTAGTGGTAGTGGTAGTGGTAGTGGTAGTGGTAGTGGTAGTGGTAGTGGTAGTGGTAGTGGTAGTGGTAGTGGTAGTGGTAGTGGTAGTGGTAGTGGTAGTGGTAGTGGTAGTGGTAGTGGTAGTGGCAGTGGCAGTGGCAGTGGCAGTGGCAGTGGCAGTGGCAGTGGCAGTGGCAGTGGCAGTGGCAGTGGCAGTGGCAGTGGCAGTGGCAGTGGCAGTGGCAGTGGCAGTGGCAGTGGCAGTGGCAGTGGCAGTGGCAGTGGCAGTGGCAGTGGCAGTGGCAGTGGCAGTGGCAGTGGCAGTGGCAGTGGCAGTGGCAGTGGCAGTGGCAGTGGCAGTGGCAGTGGCAGTGGCAGGGGCAGTGGCAGTGGCAGGGGCAGTGGCAGGGGCAGTGGCAGTGGCAGTGGCAGTGGCAGTGGCAGTGGCAGTGGCAGTGGCAGTGGCAGTGGCAGTGGCAGTGGCAGTGGCAGTGGCAGTGGCAGTGGCAGTGGCAGTGGCAGTGGCAGTGGCAGTGGCAGTGGCAGTGGCAGTGGCAGTGGCAGTGGCAGTGGCAGTGGCAGTGGCAGTGGCAGTGGCAGTGGCAGTGGCAGTGGCAGTGGCAGTGGCAGTGGCAGTGGCAGTGGCAGTGGCAGTGGCAGTGGCAGTGGCAGTGGCAGTGGCAGTGGCAGTGGCAGTGGCAGTGGCAGTGGCAGTGGCAGTGGCAGTGGCAGTGGCAGTGGCAGTGGCAGTGGCAGTGGCAGTGGCAGTGGCAGTGGCAGTGGCAGTGGCAGTGGCAGTGGCAGTGGCAGTGGCAGTGGCAGTGGCAGTGGCAGTGGCAGTGGCAGTGGCAGTGGCAGTGGCAGTGGCAGTGGCAGTGGCAGTGGCAGTGGCAGTGGCAGTGGCAGTGGCAGTGGCAGTGGCAGTGGCAGTAGCAGTAGCAGTAGCATTAGAGGAGAAAATGTATTACTGATGACTTTAATTTCATAATGACATAATTTATATAGCAGAATATCATGATCATTAGTGTCAAATGCTTTGGATAAATCAAGGAATCCAGCCAATGTAATATCTTTAGTAATTGTGTCATTTACATCTGCTGTGCCTTTGAGTAAATGCAATATTGGTTGTATAGTGGAATGTTTATAGCGGAATCCATATTGATGTTTATATAGTATGTTATATATATCCAAATAATTTATTAATCTACTACACACACTGAGGGGTAAAATACTTATTGGTCTGTAGTTAATACAAACATTAGTGTTTCCTGAGCTATGTATTGGAATTACTTTGCCAACCTTTAGATTGTCTGGGACAACCCCAGTAACAAGGGATTTATGTATAATGTGCCCAAGCGGGATGACTATTTCTTCTATAGTCTGTTGGATAAGTTTTGTTTAGACAAATTGTCAAAACCTACACAGTGCATTTTGTTTTTATAATTTTTATTTCATTTTTTATTTCGTTTATGTTAGTTGGTTGCATCAAGAAATTTACAGCAAATCTATCTTTTAGATGCGAATGAAGTTAGGCTGTAGGAGAAGGTACTGATTCGCTTACTGTTTGACCTATTTTGGCAAATAAATTGTTAAAATCTTCAGTAATAAAGGCATAGTTTGACACTTTTTCTCAATTTACAATGAACGTTTGAGGGAAATGTAAAAATACTGTGTGTTTGAAATAACCTGCCTTAATGTGATCCATTTATCTTTGATGTATCGTTTAGGTTCTTCCAATATCTCAGCATAATAGTTTGTCTTTGCAACTCTTTTCGTGTTATTATATAGTTTACAGTAAACTCTATACACATTCTCTCTCTGAATATTTGGTTTATGTAACTTTCTTTGGAGTAGTTTGTCTTTGTTTATTGACGAAACTATTAAGCCAAACATTATCCAGGGTTTTCTTTTAATATAATTTATTTTATTTTGGTAATTTCGACTGGGCATAATGTTTCAAATAATGATATTTATATTGGCATTAAATTTTCATATGCTTCATTTGGATCAATAGTATATAACACAGTAATGTAATCAGCTCTTGCTAATAGATTTCAAATGTTTATAATGTTAGACCTGTTCAGCTGGCGTGTTTGTTTACATTCTATTTTGTGTATAAGAGGTATACCATATAATAAATGTAATATTCCAAAATGGTCCGTCATGTATGTCACAATGATCCGAGAGTCATAGATAGCATGAGTAAGTTTGGATTACAAATGGTCCATAAGAGTTGCTGTTGTAGACGTTATTATCATCAATTCAGTGTCCGCCTGCCCCTCGTTCGCGTTAGTCTAACCCAGCAGCTTATAAAAGACAGAATAAGGTTGGTTTATCTGATCTTACGCGCACGATCGTAGCGGTCGTTGAACGCCAAGGCAAAAACGACGTCACGTGGACATGTTTTTAAAGTAAATCTGATCTGTGTCAATAAAAACACTCCTGTCGCAAGTAGATTTTTGCAGCGACGGTCTGAAAGAGACATGGAAATTGAAAGGATATAGCTTAAGGAAAAAGTCCTGTTTATAGAACAATGCAAAACGTGTACCGTTGTTTTACGAGCACACGTGCCGTGGTTTAACGGGCACAAGAACCTTTGTTTGTCGAGCACACATAACTTTCTTTGAGGAGCATACATACGCTTGTTTGATTATAATGATAATAATGACCTCTTTTGCGTCAATATCCTGGAAGATCAAGCTCAGTGGCGCGACAAGGCCAAGGGATTAAGCAAACTCATAATTGTAAAACAATGCGTGAGTCGTCAAAACGAGCCGTTGTTTGACGAACGCACGAACTGTTGTTGAATAAACACATGTAGGGGAGACCGGGGCTAGTTGTAACAAAAACAACATATTTCAGGATTGCGGGAGGGTCTCGTAACCGATCGAAACTTTTGTTATGCCAATAGGTCCTTACATATCTCCCGCAGTTAATTGGAGATAATTAATTGTCTGGAATATTTAACATTTACGGTATGATGTATTATATGAGGTGTCCTAAAGTGTTACAACTTACCCCGATACGGGGTAAGTTGTAACAGAGTACGGGGTAAGTTGTAACACGTATGTTTTACCCTTGGGGTAAGTTGTAACACAACATAAAATTACACAATTGATGCTACTGCTTTCTGTAAGCTATATACATTATTTGAGACTTAATAATAACATATATAGCATATTCCGTATTGGAGTTCAGCTTTTAAACACAGTATCTGACCAAACAAAACATAGTTTTATTACCAGAAATTGCAATAACAATCATTTCGATTACAAACATGTGATGGTTCTTTATAATTGCCAAAACACAGTAGGCCCAGTAATTAGTCGCATGTTTTAACTAAGTATCTGATGTAACGTATAGGGTGAATGCAATGGGCAATTATGCACAATCGTTAGGTATTCCTTTCCACAATAAAATTAAAAAGAAAGATGAAAATCGAAATTAAAAACAAGACTAGTATGACATATATCATCAAATCGGCAACGACAGGAACTTGACGAATAAGGTCTACTCGCTGTCAGAGTCGCACAAGTGACACAGATTTGTGTCGTCGCCTGTGGTGCTTTCAGTGTGTGCCCATCTGAGGCACATCTGACACTGGATCCACTGTTCATGCGACCTGCTGTCGGCATAATTCTCGTCACATACTAAGCAGAACCATTCGACTTATTTTGTTTTCTTTACGAGAGCTTTGCCTTTGCCTTTCGTGAGTGGCAGTTTTCGCTTACTACTGCATCCTGTAGCTCGCGCTGCTCTAGCGGCCTGTCTGTTTTCGAGCATTTTCTCCCTTGGCATGCACAGTCAAAAGGTGACGTTGACTCGCTTCATAATTACTGGTGATACCGCTGATTCCAGCAGAATATGTACCAGAACCTGATATAGACTTGAGCCACTTCATAACTGTCTCTTCTATTGTTTTAACAGTGTGGCAGCGGATAGTGCGATCTGGCAACACTGATAGCCCCAGCACGCAGCAGTTTCTCTGAATCAGGGTGCGTTTTCTCAATGTGTTCTAGAAAGTGGCCGTAATATGTGAGAAATCAAGCATAATTCTGCTGATTTGCACAGGCATGTGGCTTATGCAGACTTGTACCTGTCGTAGTCATTCGTTTTGATTGCGTTGTTCAATGACAAGACGAGCCAGATGCAATCCAAGTATTCGAGCCAGAAGCGCCCAGTTTCTCCCAGTTCTCCATTTCTCACTGAACGGACCATCATGGTACCAAATAGAAGCTTATGGCCTTGGGAAGTTTTCTATTTGGAAAAGAGTCCATGTTGTTCATTTCGAAGGGCTTGTAAATATTAATTTCTGACATGAACGTGTCAGGCGGAGGACGATTCTTCGTCATTTTTGGGACGCAATGGCTCAAATTATGGAATTGCTTTGTGGAAAGCCCCTAAATCATATATGGTAGCCTTCCCTACTATGTAGTGATGCTTTCTCCCAAATATGGTTTTTCTATGTCTATTTCTGACGTCACACTGACACAATATTTGAATATACCTAATTTCAGGCCCGAAAAGGGGGTTTTGGCCTCCTGAGGGCAAAGGCCCCGAGTTGGGAGTGGTCATTACAAACTTGTGATGGCCCATGGCATAGGTTAACAGGATATGGCAGTGAAAAATACTTAGCAGAAACCATCCTGAGACCTGGATCTGGCTCCCGGCCTAAACGGTGTTACAACTTGCCCCGAGATTAATGTTACAACTTGCCCCGACCCGTCTTTTTCATAAAACACGATATTGCATAAAATATTCTTCACATCCTGTTTAAAGGTTTATGTCAGAATTACAATAATATATTCGTAAATACATCCATCAATGAAAAAGCAGAAAATATGAATTATGGGTACACATACACTTAACTTGAAAATATTGAATGAAATCAGAATAGTACGTGTTTTCTTTAAAAACGGCATAAATTAATGGCGTGTCGCCGGATTCGTGTGATATTACACATGACATGCTCAAATCTATTGATGAACATGCCGTCTTCTTGCAGAATAATTTGCATTAGTAGTTTTGTCTTCAAGCCCTCTGTTAGAACTTACCCCTGATACAACTAGCCCCGGTCTCCCCTACTGTTGTTTGACGAACAGACATACCGCTGTTTGACAAGCACACGAACCGTTGTTTTACGAATACACAAACCGTTGCTTGACGAGCACACGAAACGTTGTTTGACGAACACTCTTGCCGTTTCTGTCGCTAAGCTAATTTGACTGCGAGACGGTGAGCGCACAGGGAAATAAAAGGCAACGTTAAAGGGAATCAAAGGGTAAACGTTACATGCTATGCACGTCAAAGAGTTAATACAAATCAACCATTTCGGACGGTAATCACATTTGTAACGTCATTGGCTTAGTGGTAGTTAAATTTCAAAGTGAAAATATTTACAGAAATCAGCCACAGCACGGAAGCTTCCATCAACGCGCTGATGCTTCTGGGCTGACCAAACAGCGGGCAGAAGTCACATGACCGATGATATACTGAATGCTCTTCAGTTCACTAGCACTAGCATGTGGTAAACACATGTTGTGAAATACGCCAAGTCGGTCTTTGTGTGTTGAATTGCATGATACAATATGTCATACTGCTCGGCATGTGGCTGTACGAATGCAAATGTAAAAACAACAAAGAGCTGTCATGGTTTCACTCCCCGTTGAAGAGACCAGAACTGGGGCAGAGGGTTCGTAACTGTGGACGGGCTGGATGGAAGGCCTCGAACTATAGTTGACTTTGTTCGGCGCACTTTAAAGAAAGCTAATTGCTTCGAAGAGGATCTTTCTCACCGCATAGTGGCTCAAGATTCGCTGAAACGCCGAGTTTTTAAGCATAAAGCTGTGCAAACAATATTTAGCCACCGACCAGGTCTGATTGATGACCTAGAGATTATCAGAACTGCACACAATTGTAAAACAAACAAAAATCAACTGATTTCAGTGATATTAGCATGAGCCTGCTTTTAAAAGTTTCAATTTCATAAATATTCAGAAATAAGAAGAACATTTACTTGAGCTAAGATGACACCTTAATTAGGCAAATCGTCAGGTAAGTTTGATGAAAATTGTCATTGGTGATCCAGCTGTATCAATGTATAAAGACCAATGCACTATACACCGCTGACGCGCTTACATATTTCCGATTGACGTTTCTGCACATGCGCAATAAATGTAAAATCATCAATGTGCAGCGAAACGACAAAGCATTTTATTTTTAAATCACTCGGACTGTTCGTTAACTCTCCTGTGATGACTACTGTGAAGAGTTGCTTAAACTGTCGTTCAATACAATAACATCTTATATTTGTTCAAATCACTGTCACAGATTATGGCGCACTACAGTCATGTGATTTACGCTTGCTATCAAAACATGCCTCAACACTTGTTAGCCTCGTGTTAATTTGCGACAAATAACTTTGCAGAGAGGTAATATACATCTTAACGAACAACCCGTAGTATTTATACCATATATGCCTTGTCCTTTCGCTGCACATTATTGATTTTACATTTATCACGCATGCGCAGAAACGTCAATCGGAACGTTTATAACGCCGGAAAAATGTAAGCGCTACACCGCAATGCTTCCGTGGCGTTGGCAATGCAATATTGGAGGTTGTAGCGTTACGGAAAAGAAACACTGTCAACGAATAATTGGCGTTGGTGCTGTCTGGAATGGATACCATAAACGGCGGCATAACACTTGGAAACAGATAATGGCGTACTGTCTGTGTCATACAATTATGACGGTGTTGCTGCTCATGGTTGTACAGTTCAACCGTTCGCGACAAAATGAATTAGACAATTGTAGACGGGGATTTGTCGCATGGCAAAAACTTAGGATCGTTGGTTGTTGGAGCTGTGTTTCGAATTTTACTAAAAAGCACTGGGCCCTGTTCTTGTCTGCCTGGCAATGAGAAGCAACATACCATGTTCGTGCAAGCAATAGTTGCGTAACCTGTTTTCGACTCAATGAAAGCAAAAACAACTATTACTTAGAATTGCTTTGAATACACACATACAATACAATAACATACAACAAAACGTGATTCTTCCCTGTAAGGGCAATTGTCGTTTGGGCAGGGATTGTGTACAAAATATGTATGTATGTATATATGTATGTATGTATATATATATAAATTATACATAATATATATTCATATACATATATTACACCCACGCCCACCCACACACACAAAACACACACACACACACACACATATATATATATATATATATATATATATATATATATATATATATATATATATAATATATATATATATATATATACATACATATATGTATATATATATATTATATATATAATATATATACATATATATTATATAATATATACATATATATATATATATATATATATATATATATATATATATATATATATATATATATATATATATATATATATATATATATATAATAGAGCACCCTCTACGGCAATACCGAAACACCGGGATGTTGACCTCCAACAACGTTTGTGTATTTAACCAACACTGATAACCAGTGGTTGCCACGCCTTTCGTTTGAATCGGAACGTTGATGTTTGCCTCCACCTGTCCCGATAGCCATCCGCCAGCTCTACCTTCTTCGGTAGAGTTGTCGCATTGAACCACCCATTCACACGACGCGGGGCATCAGCTTCGCATCGCCGCAGGTCCGTTGCTTTCCTGTTCTCGCCATGACAGGTGTGGTGCCGTTACTAACTACAACACGCCACGCAACTACTGCTGTCTACACACCGGGCTGTCTGTGTCTCATCCATCTACTCATTCAATCTCACACTGTGTCCGCTATGTCCGTTGTACCCGTTGCATTCGTTGTATATGGTGCATTCGTTGTATCCGTTGTATATGTTGTATCCGTTGTATCCGTTGTATCCGTTGTATCCGTTGCAGCCATTGTATCCGTTGTATCCGTTGTGTCCGTTGCAGCCATTGTATCCGTTGTATATGTTGTATCCTTTGTATCCATTGTATCCGTTGTGTATGTTGTATCCGTTGTATCCATTGTATCCGTTGTATATGTTGTATCCGTTGTATCCATTGTATCCGTTGTGTATGTTGTAATCGTTGTATCCGTTGTACATGGTGCATGTGTTCTATCTGTTCTATCCGGTGCATCCGCTGTGCCCGTTGTATCCTTTTTTTATCCGTTGCATCCTCGTATCGATTGCATCCATTTTATCCTTTATATACCGTGTACGCATTGAAACAAATGTACATTGTATACATTACATGCTTTGTGTCAAGTCCAGTGAACAATTTTTTTTGTATTTGATCCATTCCGTTCCGTCCCGTCCCGTCCCGTCCCGTCCCGTCCCGTCCCGTCCCGTCCCGTCCCGTCCCGTCCCGTCCCGTCCCGTCCCGTCCCGTCCCGTCCCGTCCCGTCCCGTCCCGTCCCGTCCCGTCCCGTCCCGTCCCGTCCCGTCCCGTCCCGTCCCGTCCCGTCCCGTCCCGTCCCGTCCCGTCCCGTCCCGTCCCGTCCCGTCCCGTCCCGTCCCGTCCCGTCCCGTCCCGTCCCGTCCCGTCCCGTCCCGTCCCGTCCCGTCCCGTCCCGTCCCGTCCCGTCCCGTCCCGTCCCGTCCCGTCCCGTCCCGTCCCGTCCCGTCCCGTCCCGTCCCGTCCCGTCCCGTCCCGTCCCGTCCCGTCCCGTCCCGTCCCGTCCCGTCCCGTCCCGTCCCGTCCCGTCCCGTCCCGTCCCGTCCCGTCCCGTCCCGTCCCGTCCCGTCCCGTCCCGTCCCGTCCCGTCCCGTCCCGTCCCGTCCCGTCCCGTCCCGTCCCGTCCCGTCCCGTCCCGTCCCGTCCCGTCCCGTCCCGTCCCGTCCCGTCCCGTCCCGTCCCGTCCCGTCCCGTCCCGTCCCGTCCCGTCCCGTCCCGTCCCGTCCCGTCCCGTCCCGTCCCGTCCCGTCCCGTCCCGTCCCGTCCCGTCCCGTCCCGTCCCGTCCCGTCCCGTCCCGTCCCGTCCCGTCCCGTCCCGTCCCGTCCCGTCCCGTCCCGTCCCGTCCCGTCCCGTCCCGTCCCGTCCCGTCCCGTCCCGTCCCGTCCCGTCCCGTCCCGTCCCGTCCCGTCCCGTCCCGTCCCGTCCCGTCCCGTCCCTTTCATTCCATTTATTCCACCCTTTTCGTCCATTTAATCCATTACATATATTTAATCAGTTCCATATATTCCATCCATTCCAACCATCCCATCTATTCCATCCATTCTATCCATTTCACACAAACAATCCATTCCATAAATTCTATTCCCGTCAATTAAATTCCTTATATTCCGTCCATTTTATATGTTTCGTCAAATAGTTACAATCCATCCATTCCGACCATTTCTCTCTCATGCAAACCATTGATTCATCGATTAATCTGTGACGCACTACACACAGAACACCAGCCCGCATATGAGCTAATAATCTGCACACCTGTAGGTACAACGGCCCATCACTGCAATGACTTCTGCACTGTTTTCTCAGTGGAATTTCTTTGTTCTTTGTTGTCTATCTGCTACTTTGTCAGCGGAAAAATGCTACACATTTTATATGAGAGTCATACTTTGCAGAATGTAATCAGTAGCTTACACTATTTACTTCCACCAGAGTTATCAAACATTCCGGTTTTACAGCTCAGGGAAATGACGCATGATGATATTTCGGCTACTACAAGGCCCATTTGTTTTACTGCTTAGGGTAATGAAGCATGCTGTTGTTCTTAACAAAGGCGAACTGACGCGTTGGTATGCTTCAAACGATGGTTTTTCGTCTTGTCTTAATTCTCCACACGAAAAAACAGTGATATTGTGCAACGCGCCATGAGTGACTTACATAGGCGTATACTGGCATTACATGTATAGAACGCATCGTTACTATCACAATTGTCAACATCGCAGTGTGCAGTCTTGATCGACCGGACAATTAGAGCGTCAGCGAACAAGCATTGGACTGTGCCGTGCAGCTAAGTTCATTTTTAGAACTAGCCCACGAAAGGAAATGTCGGTCGCCAAAACTCGCCACGACACAAAGCCTTTTGAATTTTATTTTTGAAATATTCTTATTTCATAGCTTAGAGAAATAGAGCGTAATAATGCTTCGGCTACAACATTTCCCACAAATTCCCAATGAAATATACACTGTGTTCGAACGAACACAGCGTGTAATTCGACATAACGTGTTTAATTAACGCTCGCAAGCATGCAAACATCGCCATTCCCTCACCTCCCTATCTTACACTCTCTCACTCACTCAATCGCTCGTTCACTCACTTGCTCACTCACTCCCCCACACACTCACTCACTCACTCACTCACTCACTCACTCACTCACTCACTCACTCACTCACTCACTCACTCACTCACTCACTCACTCACTCATTCATCCACTCACTCATTTATTCACTGACTCACACACTGACTCACCTACTCATCCATTCACCCACTCACCCACTCACCCACTCACCCACTCACCCACTCACCCACTCACCCACTCACCCACTCACCCAAGCACCCAAGCACCCAAGCACCCAAGCACCCAAGCACCCAAGCACCCAAGCACCCAAGCACCCAAGCACCCAAGCATCCACTCACTCACGCTCACTTCCTATCTCTCTCTCTTTCTCACTCTCTCACTCTCTCACTCTCTCACTCTCTCACTCTCTCACTCTCTCACTCTCACTGTCTCGCTGTCTCGCTGTCTCGCTGTCTCGCTGTCTCGCTGTCTCGCTGTCTCGCTGTCTCGCTGTCTCGCTGTCTCGCTGTCTCGCTGTCTCGCTGTCTCGCTGTCTCGCTGTCTCGCTGTCTCGCTGTCTCGCTGTCTCGCTGTCTCGCTGTCTCGCTGTCTCGCTGTCTCGCTCACTCGCTCTCTCGCTATCTCGCTATCTCACTCTCAATCCGCAAAAGCACGCACGTTCACACACATATACACACACATACACATACACATACACATACACATACACACACAAATACACACATACACGTACGCCGATACATACGCAAACGCATGCACTTTCACACACACACACACACACACACACACACACACACACACACACACACACACACACACACACACACACACACACACACACACACACACACACACACACACACACACACACACACACACACACACACACACACACATACCCGCACACGCACATACACAGGCAAATCCATCATAGATTATGTTATTTGAAGGTGGTCCATCATATACAATCGTAAACAAGCCCGACCCAATCCTGACGTCATAGCCTAGCAATAGCACCAACACATAACGTCTGTTTGCTCGGTGACGTCTGTGCTTCGTCTACCTGTCAGATAACGCTAAAAACAGTCCTAAAACATTGTTGACATCGTTTATCCTTTAGTGACACAGAGAAGAGGGGTGAAGACCGGATGGAACATAGGCTACACCTATGATAACATCTCCCTTCAGACAAGCGCACCACTGTGTAATGATCCGCCAATTTCTATACATTTGTTACCGCGGCCGATGTCTCATCAGTATGACGTCTCTGTTGTCGTTACGCCATGCCCGATTACTTTATTTCAATCACATTCTTCGAGTGTTTCCGGCGGCTGGTGAGAACTAGTTGCTCAGAAAAAGGGCAAAACAGTCCAATGACATAGTGACATCAAAACAACGCCGAAGTTTATTCATAACAGAATCAGGAAATAATGTTATTTTGGCCAATGATTCGATTGCTCTTGTGAGGTCGGTAGGTAGTAGGTACTAAGTACCTACGTAAACTTGTGTGTTGAGTTATTAGCCATTAACGCAACATGGAGGAAGGATTTACTTTCCACTGATTGGGGTGTTGTAAAGTGGACTGAGCAACAGTAATAAAATCGACATATACCTAAGATGGGTGGGGTACACTTAGATAGTTTGGACTCTCGATAAGTCAAAGGGTTTCCTATTCCACCTGCCATCTAGAGTTGAGTCTCTAGGTGGCAATCTTGTCAAATCTTGTTAAATGTCGGTATTTCGATAATTCAATGGACACAAACTGGGGCACCAAAATGCAAGCGCTAATACGTGATCATATGCAGGCACGCACACGCGCACAAACAGGCACGCTCGGTCGCGCACGCGTACACCCGCCATACACGCACAAGCATATATATACACACACACACACACACACACACACACACACACACACACACACACACACACACAAGCACGCACGCACGCACGCACGCACACACACACACACACGCAAACACGCACGCACGCACGCACGCACGCACACACACGCCCACACACACACACACACACACACACACACACACACACACACACACACACTGAAATTGTCAATACTAAATAGGGGACAAGAACTCACATTTTTTCAGTTTACGTTTCAACGGCATTGTAGTTATGACATTTACTGTCTCGTCTATCTTTAACGTTCTGTCACCCTTCAACACAAAATGGATGTTGCTGCTTTTTTCTATTCGTCGCCGTTGTTCGCTTTAGCCTTTGACTCTGGCTGCTTTGACGTACATTGCTATCAATCGAAAGTCTTGCAAGGTGCCGTGGATGCTGCTTTTTAAAAGCGAACCTCTGCGATGCATTACGCAACTTTCACATAGGATCTAGAACGCATATACGGGTGATTCCTTTACCCAATGATCGTTGTAATCCTGCTGCGAAATTTTACCATTCCGGAAATAACGTTTCTATTGAATAATGAGTCAAAAGCAGCGTGTGTATGTACGGTTCGGTGTGAACCAAGCACTGTTTTCAATGTCTACAGTGTTTTGTTTCCGAAATAGTCGTGTAACTTGACACCGGCTCTTGCATAGAGCGCCATTCATGAGTCAGTCTCGGTGTTCCAACGCTACACACGAATGTCGTCTCGCCGGGCCCACTGAAAGCTGCATAAATATTACATAGACGCGAAAAGACTCGATTTCAAGTCAGAGTGACACGCATTAGCATATTGCCTTTTCAAGTGGCATTGCTCCGGTTTGCTCAACAACACTGTATGGTGCGAAAATGTCGCCTACACGCGTGATTGGCATTTTGACATTTTGAATGAGTAATGTGTCTCTCAGTGATGACAACTCGCGTCGTCATTCACGCAGTGCCGCCGTCGGAAGGAATTATAGGTCTATAATGTGTGTAACGCCCAAAATAATAGGTCTTTATAATGCGTAGTTATACTCTAGTTCGATGTGTGGGTTGTAAAGGTATGTGGTCCTTTTCGTTGCACTGGCGTCAGTGTAGCATTCCATATTGTCGTATATTATTATATTATTTATTTATAACTTTTTCTTAACAACGAGAAAGAAAAAATCGAGTGTTCCTCGTTAGCCGGGACACTCGATTAAACGACCTGATTGTCGAAACAGAGTCCCGCAGTTCGACGCCCAAAGCGAGGGAGGCAGCTCGTAGGTTTTATTTTCTCACGTAGTAGTATGATCTTGTAACTACAGCATGCATGTTGAAGATTTACTGCCTGCCAAGACTGCTCGTACACAAACGTGTGGTTTTTTGTGAGACGGTCAATGACACGTCCACGACGGAGGACATACGTCTTTGCCCACGATATCTCAACTCATGGTAGCGGGAGATCTGGTTTGACGGGACAGTGCTGTGTACTGTTACCTGTGCAAGTCCTCCTTGACACGCGCCTAGCTTCCAGTGTCACGCGAAAGGGGAGGGCCGCCTTTGTGCTTTGATGATGGCTCTACGGGATGTCCTCGGCGGATGATTGTTAACGTCGCCGTCACGCTTTCAACTCGTAGTAACAGGAGATATTGTTTTGTCGAGAGGGTGCGTAGTGCTGCCTGTGAACTCCCTCCTCGAGACATTCCTAGCTACCAAAGACAAGCGAGCCCTGTAAACAGCCCGATAGCACATCCCGAATACGACAGCCTTAAAGTTGTCCATATGGGAGGAATTATGGGAATGAGCTGCGTTCGCTCCATCACAATGCATCTATTGTGTGTAAGGTACACAATCGTAATAAACGTGTAAAACAAGTTGTTGCTTGTGGTTTCATCACAAGGCATTGACTTCTACCGTCGCCATTATCTTCCACGAAGTCCATCTGGCCTGCAGGAGACGTTGCTATGCAAAGGTCCGGTGATTTGGAACGCAGTTCCAACCTGCATTCAGCAGTCACATAGCCTAAGACGTTTTATGTTATCATTAAAATCAATGGGGGTAAGAGGGTATGAAGATCTGGCTCAACCTTAATTCTGAAGCATATGTAGCCTTACTTACTTTAAATCACACATATTATGAAATATGTATTTACATGTGTAACTAGTTCAGTTGAATGTCGAAACAGAGTCCCGCAGTTGGACGCTTAGAGCAAAGGAGCCACCTCGTAGGTTTTATTTGTCTCATTTAATATTACAGTCTTATGACTACAGCATGCATGTTGAAGGTTTACCGCCTGCCAATTTGTATTAAGAAATTTAATAAAGCTCGGAATAATGTTCGGAGTTAGAAAGATTCCGCCTGCAACACGTTCAAATGGTAAACAAAACATCCAGTTTCAAAACCAAATTAATTACTAAATAATGCCGAGGCAATCAGAGTTAACCACAGCATCCTTTGATGTGTAATCTTCCTTAAGTTCTAGACAGCAGGCATCCCGTTACAAATTACTACTATGCCAATTCTGGGCAAAGGAGCTGGGGTCCTCCGTCTAAATCCCGTCGAGGTGTTCTTACATTGTCTAAGCCTGTTTCAGAATCTTATATACACTGCATGATTTTGGTCTTTATTGCACTCGAAACGAAACCTTCGTTTGTGACCCGTGTCTAAGTTGGCATATAACGTTTGTTTTGATAGTTGTTTTGTATCCGCATCAAACCTGTCGGAACCATCTGAGTTAATTTGTTTTCAGCTCAGATTGCGACCAGCTGATCCGTAGGAAATCTAAGAATTCCACACGTAGTAAAAGCAAAGCCAATGACGTCGGAATGCGTGGTAATTATGCGTTAGAGGTGACACACAGACACCGTCATTGTCCCCGTTACTGCGGTCACCGACTGTCGCTCATGTACCCGTCTGGTCGTCACCACCAGTACTGGCTGAACCGACACATTAACGGTTGTACGAACATGATGACAAAGCGGCAACCCGTTGGTGCATTAATTCGTGTTTGTACGTGTCATTTCATTACTTACAGCTAAAACGGGTTACCGGTGCCCTGCACCGAATGATATATATTGTGTTTCTCGCTTGATTCCACATCACTATTACCCGCATAATTGATATCAAGCGGATAACATGAGGATATCCTTTAGTGATCATACAAAACCAAGATGGCTGCCAATATACCACGCCGGTACCCGAAAGAAAGATAACTTTTAACCAGTGGCCTTAAAATCGCGAACAATACTAATTTTTCAGCTAAATTTATTATGCGAAATCGTTCTTTTTGTAATTTCAGGGAACACATAAAACCGAAGGTAATACTCGAGAACATGTCGATGAGATTATACATACGAAACAAGTACTTTCGGAAGTAGAGGGTAAGGAGAAGTGAGTATCACCCTAGGGTGAGGAGATGTGAGTATCACCCCAGGGTGAGGAAATGTGAGTATCACCCCAGGGTGATGAGAGGTGAGTATCACCCCAGGGTGGTGAGAGGTGAGTATCACCCCAGGGTGATGAGAGGTGAGTATCACCCCAGGGTGGTGAGAGGTGAGTATCACCCCAGGGTGATGAGAGGTGAGTATCACCCCAGGGTGGTGAGAGGTGAGTATCACCCCAGGGTGAGGAGAGGTGAGTATCACCCCAGGGTGAGGAGAGGTGAGTATCACCCCAGGGTGATGAGAGGTGAGTATCACCCTAGGGTGAGGAGAGGTGAGTATCACCCCAGGGTGAGGAGAGGTGAGTATCACCCCAGGGTGAGGAGAGGTGAGTATCACCCCAGGGTGATGAGAGGTGAGTATCACCCTAGGGTGAGGAGAGGTGAGAATCACCCCAGGGTGAGGAGAGGTGAGTATCACCCCAGCCCCAGGGTGAGGAGAGGTGAGTATCACCCTAGGGTGATGAGAGGTGAGTATCACCCTAGGGTGAGGAGAGGTGAGTATCACCCTAGGGTGAGGAGAGGTGAGTATCACCCCAGGGTGAAGAGAGGTGAGTATCACCCTAGGGTGAGGAGAGGTGAATATCACCCTAGGGTGAGGAGAGGTGAGTATCACCCTAGGGTGAGGAGAGGTGAGTATCACCCTAGGGTGAGGAGAGGTGAGTATCACCCTAGGGTGAGGAGAGGTGAGTATCACCCTAGGGTGAGGAGAGGTGAGTATCACCCTAGGGTGAGGAGAGGTGAGTATCACCCTAGGGTGAAGAGAGGTGCACACATTCGAACAACTAAAACTTAATGATTTGCAGTGACATGCACAGGCATAGTGTGTGTGTGTGTGTGTGTGTGTGTGTGTGTGTGTGTGTGTGTGTGTGTGTGTGTTTGTATGTGTGTGTGTGTGTGTGTGTGTGTGTGTGTGTGTGTGTGTGTGTGGTGTGAGTGATGTGTGCGTGTGTATATATGTGTGTATGACGCGTGTGTGTATGGTGTGTGTGACATTTGATCTTGTTCTTGACCTGAAATTACTTAAAACATTACCTCCACAATGGATTCCTCATAATAAATTGAGCTAACTTAGTGCTATCACTCGCGAATCTAGGTTCATCGGTATCTTTCTTTTGGTCGCCAGCAGCTGCCTTGGATTTATCGGATTGCTCAAGTATATCTTCATGACATCCGCTTGATATTCGCCATAGATATTCTAAGGATGTAGATCCCAGCTAGAGAGACTATATCAGTCAGCGCAGGATTAAGCCCCAAAATCAGGTTTGGCAACATTTAGGTCTTAGCCCTGTTGACTCCACACACACCCTTCTGGGGCTAACATAGGACTTGCATGGCTAATGGGAAGGTTATACCAGTATTTTTAACAACGGGACGGGACTATCAGGACTGCCTTTAAGACAACTAGTTTTCTCCTCGCAACGACATACACACACACGCACATTCACACACATACAAACACACACATACACACACATACACACACACGCATACACTCACACACATATAAACACACACATTCACACACATACACACACACACACACACACACACACACACACACACACACACACACACACACACACACACACACACACTTATTATTTTCGGTGGTTTTTATACAGACTGGTGGAACATTTCGCTAACGTTGCTACGCACTTTTTAACCCTAATTTACACTTTAAAACTTTTGTTCGTTCTCGGTTATCTTGAGTACCTGAAAACTGTCAACTCCATGACGCGCCAACGTTTGGAGAAATACTTACTTAATTTTAAAACGGATATTGCTGAGAGAGCTGTTTAAGTAAGTAAAACTGTCCCGAAATGACATTTCTGAACTAAAAACATTTTACGAACACTTTGACTTGTTAAGAGGATTATGCCACTGCTCCGGTAGCGTCGGCGTAAACATTTCCACGTAATGACGTCATTGCCCTCCGCCCCGCTTTCAACGACCACCGAGCAACTAAACATAACATCAGACCGACTCGACGCGTTCCTTTAACAGAAACACCTGCGCCGCAGCAAACCGGTTACGTCCTTTGTGCGCCGTCGTCACTGGACCGTGGCGTGTTGTGTCACCGAAGAACTTCCGAATCGAGTTGTCCCCCGCTCAAATGGAGTCTGCGCACCCGCGTCGGGCGGAAACATAAAAAAGGGCGTTCTGTTCGCTCCCGCCCCTCTTTGTGGCTATAAAAGAGTCGGCCGGCCGCATTCTTGTGACAGTTGAAGGAGAATCTTCGCCAGTGAGCCTTGGCTAGTGCGAAGAGAGGGAGACAAAGGTAGGCGATCGATGTACGTTACGTGGCATGTTTAAGTCATGAGGACAGGACAGTGCGCTCTATAACTATAAGGACTTACCGTTACTGTTTCGTGTTAGGATATTATGAAATAGCTCAACCGTATTGGTGTGTTTAGTCATATTTAATGTGGAATATCGGTGAACATGTGTTTACGAAATTTCTGCATTTTGCAAACTCGCGCGGAGGTGGAATGGGAAGGCGACAACCTGTAGGGCTAAGTTGGAGAAAGAATGTGAGTCGTGATGAGGAAATAGAGGTGGAAGAGGTTGTACGGGAGGACGCAATGGACGTGAGGATGATGTTAGACCAACGGCCGTAGTTAATTAAGCGCCAAAACCGGGTCTTGTTTATTTTGACTGTCGTGTCTACGTTGTGATACACGCACATAGACTGGACAGTCAGCAGCGTAACAACGTCTTTGTTTCATAAAGACTTCAGATTATACTTTACGAATTAGTGTAAGACCATGTATCACGGAAAGTGACATCATTCATGGTGACGAATGAATCATATTCGCCAATCAACGACACACTGACTATTGTAATGATTGGTATAATAGTGATGATGGTGATGATCATAATAATAATAATAATAATAATAATAATAATAATTAAATGATGATTACATAATTAAATAATATTTAAATAATAATAATTAGTAATAATTAAATAATAATTAAATTATACTAATAATAAATAATATTTAAACAGTAATTAAATAATAAGTTAATAATAATTAAATGATAATTAAATAATACTTAAATATTAATTAAGTATATTAATTAAATATTCATTACATTACAATATTATTCATAATCTTGATAACCAACATTGGTCTCAACTGCATCAGGGGAGCTGCGTGGCCACGCGCTTTTTTCTTCACCAGTACTAAATGGAGTGTCAACAACTGCGATGCATTCCTTTCTCGTGCGTCCAACGTCGGCCTCGAGCGAGCGCGTACAAAGGCGTGCGGTGTGGGCCCGGCCCGGCCCGGCCCGGCACGACGGCGTCAACGTAAACAGTAAAAAGGCAGTTCTTATATAGCGCAGTATCCACTCCTCAGGACCGCTCAAAGTGCTTTACACTTTACTTTCCTGACAGACCTGTTCACTCAGACACCATCTCGGCTTCTCTGGGAAGCATCCAGCCTATGCTACAATTAATGCGCGAAGGCTGCTCGTACATATATCCAACACTGTCTATAGCCAGGTACTCATTTATTCAGCTCAGTGAACTGGAGCAATGTAGAGTGAAAAAACTTGCCCAAGGTTTTAACACCGCAGCCAGGATTCGAACCCGGGTTCTCGTAGTCGAGCGTCCGAAGCTCTACCCTTGAGTCACTGCGCTCTACAAACGTAGGCCACTCGGTCCTGGCTTATTCTAACATCTTGGAGTCAACGGTCCTCACTTATTCTAACATCTCGGAGTCGACGGTCCTCACTTATTCTAACATCTCGGAGTCGACGGTCCTCACTTATTCTAACGTCTCGGAGTCGACGGTCCTCACTTATTCTAACATCTCGGAGTCGACGGTCCTCACTTATTCTAACATCTCGGAGTCGACGGTCCTCACTTATTCTAACATCTCGGAGTCGACGGTCTTCACTTATTCTAACATCTCGGAGTCGACGGTCCTCACTTATTCTAACATCTCGGAGTCGACGGTCCTCACTTATTCTAACATCTCGGAGTCGACGGTCCTCACTTATTCTAACATCTCGGAGTCGACGGTCCTCACTTATTCTAACATCTCGGAGTCGACGGTCCTCACTTATTCTAACATCTCGGAGTCGACGGTCCTCACTTATTCTAACATCTCGGAGTCGACGGTCCTCACTTATTCTAACATCTCGGAGTCAACGGTCCTGGCTTATTGTAGTCAACGCGATAATGTAGTGGTTAGCACACCAGCACGACCGAGCTGGCATGATATTTCGTGTGAAATCCTCGCTCTATGCATTGGGGACTGTGAATTCATCGCTACTTTTAGATTACGGTAATGTCCGTAGCGTTTTAATGTGGCACGTAACAGTACTACTAAGGATGACCAACACACAGGCAGTGACCACCTCTGGCGCCAGCGTGTACGGGTCGGTGTGGCGGTCATGTTCTGAGAAATGCTGAATAGTTGAGTAAGACCTCAAAACATGTAACATTACAGCTACAATACATATAAATTAAATAGCTGGAGACAACACAAACACAGCAAGATGGTGGCTTATTGTGGTGTCGACGGTGTTTGAGAACAGAATGCCCGGCGAGACAGCGTATATCAGGATTTTAGCTTCATATAGTATTTAAGTGCCTATTGCGGGGTATTTGCGATAGCATTGTTACAGCAGTGCACCCACTATTGTAATAGTATCGCGACAACGTAACAACTATCGCGATGACTCCGCGAAGGAGCAGAATTTTTCAAATCCACATTTCACCAATGACGTCATCGCGTGACATTGGAAGAATGCTTTATGCAAAAAAGTGGAATGCATATGTCGTCGTGTTGTTGCGCTAGTTGTCTACCGACTTGATTTAATTATAACTGAATTACATGGTGACTCGTTTCAAATACTTCCTTTGCAACTATACATTAGTGCCGCGATTCTACCTCCTTATTTACGTGTTTCCGCCATGAGAAAATGCCACCACGAACTTCGAAGCCTATTCAGCGTTTTAGGGCTGCCTGGTCACGCACCCGATACACCTGCATACATAACTAAGCTGTCTAAACAGCTAGACGGCGTCACACAATTACGTTCGTTCTCCAAAACACAAACCCGCCCGGGCATAAATAACGCGTTTCAACGGAAGGCGTCGGCTAAATACAAGCGCTCCACATGTCAACGCTCGGTGTTCTCTGAAATGGTATCACGTGAGACACTTAGTCATGTGACACACTTATTTACATGTCTGGACGTTCACACCAGGTGGAACTTCGCATTCCTTGTGTTTAACACGTCAACCAGCCAAGGAACTAGTATGTTTGTTTAAAAAACGCTCAAGAAAGCGTTGATTTACTGGTCAGTGCAGTGACCCTTAACACATCGTCATACGCACTCGTGATGTGCTTGTGTGTTGTCCGTAAAAAGTTTACTATGACGCACTGTTTGGAAGTCTGAACTTCCACACGGAATGCAAGTGTGCACTTATTATATCCAATAGGTTGGTCATCCAAATAACAAGCCGTTTTTTTAAAGGTGCCATTTAAGAATGTTGTTAACTCAAAATGCCTTGAAAGTTGTATGATTCACATGTCAGAGAAGCCGAGGAAATCATTATACACGTTAATTAAATGAAAACCACGTCATCAACAGGTTCATGATACTC
>OZ024854.1:24249542-24252042 GCA_964017155.1 Oasisia sp. SBJ-2009
ACATCAACAAAGGTCTCTGATTGAATATACATAATTGTATGTTTTCATAATGATGGAGGTTGAGTGTAGTGCTAATATATCTGATCTCGAACCTTTCCTATAGACATATAACCATGATATCAGTGTGGTTCAGCTATGTCGCACAAACACTGCAATAGTCATCTGATTGAATGTTTAAAAGAGCATGTTGACGTTAAAAAAATATTATTTTAATATCCGAACATTTTTAATATGTACTATTTATATATTTTTTTTTATTGTAATATAATTAACTATTCTTTATTTTTAATATCGACTATTTTTAATATATATTATTTATAAAGTTTTTTTTTTAAATTGTAATATAATTAACTATTATTTATCAGTAGTAATATTTTAGTATTATTAACATTATTTTACTGATCTATTTATTTTACAACTACGTCTCAATTTTTTTATTTTTAGGTAATCTATATATTCATGTAAAGTGTAGTGCGCCTCTGGTTGTATTGCTAGAGACATGGCGTAGACAAATACTGTATTTATTACATTTCCAGGATGCACCGAACGTGTCGACGTCATCTTCGTGATGGACGACTCCGGCAGCATAGAAGAAGTGAACTTCAACAAGATGAAATCGTTTGTCGCGACAATTATCGATGACTTGGACCTAGAGAACGGCAACATTAACGTCGGTGTGTTGACATTCTCCAGCAACACTCGGCTCCAGTTCCACCTGAACAGATACAGGTACATAGAGCAAACAGCGTCGGTCTCGTGTCGATGACAAACGCTACTTTCTTGCACAATTCCGCAACGGTCAACTGTTGGGGTTGTCCGTGTCCGTGTCCGTGTCCGTGTCCGTGTCCGTGTCCGTGTCCGTGTCCGTGTCCGTGTCCGTGTCCGTGTCCGTGTCCGTGTCCGTGTCCGTGTCCGTGTCCGTGTCCGTGTCCGTGTCCGTGTCCGTGTCCGTGTCCGTGTCCGTGTCCGTGTCCGTGTCCGTGTCCGTGTCCGTGTCCGTGTCCGTGTCCGTGTCCGTGTCCGTGTCCGTGTCCGTGTCCGTGTCCGTGTCCGTGTCCGTGTCCGTGTCCGTGTCCGTGTCCGTGTCCGTGTCCGTGTCCGTGTCCGTGTCCGTGTCCGTGTCCGTGTCCGTGTCCGTGTCCGTGTCCGTGTCCGTGTCCGTGTCCGTGTCCGTGTCCGTGTCCGTGTCCGTGTCCGTGTCCGTGTCCGTGTCCGTGTCCGTGTCCGTGTCCGTGTCCGTGTCCGTGTCCGTGACTTCCTTTTATCGTTCATTGAGGCATTACAAAACACCTAGATTCAGGCTCCCAAAATCTGTATCTGCAAAATATCCAAAATATCACGATTGCTTAATTTTTTTATATTGGGGCTATTCCTATTCCCAACCCACCAACAACGACATCTTCACCACAAACTGCTCACCCCATCAACAAATCAAAATATTGGGAACAATCTAGTTCTACCCTCAGCCCCCCCCCCCATCAAAACAGTTTGCGGACACTGTTCCGAAATGAAATGTACAGTGATCGCTTTGAAATGTAATTTTTGCGTTCTAGGAAATTACGACAATACAACAAACGGTGTTATTCGGACTTCTCGTATGTATCATTTGTCGTTCATCGTTGTATCGCTTGTCCTGTCAGGTCACGCCAGGACGCGACGTCTGCCGTGTACAACCTGCCGTACACCAAAGGTACAACCAACACGGCGGCGGCGCTCAGCTATGTGCGCAACAACATGTTTACCTCCGGCAACGGAGATCGTGGCAGCGCGCCAAACGTTGTCTTCGTGATCACCGACGGAGGTTCAAACAACAAGAAAGACACGCAGAATGAGGCATACATGGTAAGCGTGCACGATACGGGAGATGCGGAAACGTTTTGTTTAATTGAAAAGGCGTGGTGGCGCAGTTCGGTTCATCGGATTTGCCGATATCATGCAATGTCGCTGGATCGTATATGTTATATTTACCATGCTTTTGGGTGTGCTTGGTCGTGTGAATGGAGGTGTGCGTGCGTGTGTGTGTGTGTGTGTGTGTGTGTGTGTGTGTGTGTGTGTGTGTGTGTGTGTGTGTGTGTGTGTGTGTGTGTGTGTACGTGTGCCCGTGTGCCCGTGCGTGTGCGTGTGCGTGTGCGTGTGCGCGTGCGTGTGCGCGTGCATGTGAGTGTGTGTGTGAGCTTGTTCGCGTAAATGCAAGTGTGTGGTTATGTAGGTGTGTTTGTGTGGCGTTTGTGTTTGTATTTGTATGATTGTTTGTTTGTTGGTTTGTGAATGTGTGTGTGTGTGTGTGTGTTCGTGCGTGCGTGTGTGCTTGCGTGCGTGCGTGCGTGTTTGTGCGTATGTGTTTGTTTGTTTGTTTGTTTGTTTGAGTGTGTGTGTGTGTGTGTGTGTGTGTGTGTGCGTGTGCGCACACGCATGAATGTATGTGTGTGTTTGTATGTGTTTGTGCGTATGTGTTTATGTATCTATGCGTATGTGTGTGTGTGTGTGTGTGTGTGTGTGT
>OZ024854.1:24257042-24274542 GCA_964017155.1 Oasisia sp. SBJ-2009
GCAACTCGAACCGCGACGAGCAGTACACCATCCCGTTCGCCATCGACGCCCGCGTCAAGGGCGTGCACATCATCGTGCTGTCGATCGGTGACATGCTCAACATGCTGGAGCTGCACGGCATGGCGAGTCTGCCCAGCAGCGCCAACCTGCACCAGGCCCGGAGCTGGAGACAGCTGTCTGGTCTCAAAGACGCGCTGGTCGCTAACACGTGCGACGGTAAGACGCATATCTATTTTATCTTATTTTGCAGTGTCTGGTATTAAATATTTCGACAGTATGGTTCGTGTCATGCGTTTCTTCGTCAGACATGACCTCTTGCGGTGTAGCGCTTACATTTTTCCGGCGCTATAAACGTTCCAGTTGATATTTCTGCGCATGCGCGATAAATGGCACATGGCACAACTTCCTAAAATATCTATCGTTCTCGGTGAAACGTGAAATATAAAACGTGATTGTTGTCGTTGATTCTGGTGTTATTGTGGCTGTTGTTTTCATTGTTGTTGATGGTGTTGTTTAATGTCTGAATTTTAGATGAGAACGAATGCAGTAGCAACCCGTGCCGGAACGGCGGCCGATGTCGCAACATGTTGAAGCGATTCTGGTGCGAGTGTCCGACTAGCTACAGCGGCCTTACGTGCAGCAGACGTACGTACAACCAAAGTCTAGGGACAGCTAATTGGGCAGACCTTGTGAAAATATATAGATAGATACGTATGTACAACCAAAGCGTCTAGGGACAGCTAACTGGGCAGACCTTTTGAAAGTATATAACACGCAAAATACAACACATGAATTCACACACATGCACGCACGCACACGCACGCACGCACGCAATCATGAACGCGTAAGCATATAAACAGGCAAGTGGACATTATTTTTATTCTAGCTTCATCGACAACTACCACCGGTGTGGTGTGCTATAGCGTAGTGGGTCGAGCCGAGAGAATCCGGATTTGAATGGCCGTTTGTAACCCTGGACAATTCCGTTCTTTCCACGTTGCTCCAGCTCAGTCAGCTGTGTGAACGAATACGTTGATCTCGATGGAAATTTGCGTACGGATACAACTCACACTAGCCGCAGTATGATTGAAATCGTTCAAAAGATTTAAGTCTCACTCGGAGCTAAGTGTAATTGCTACCAGCCTAAATACCGCGCTGTATAAACTAACTTACCTTTTTTACATGTTGATTATCTTAACTACCACGGCTAACGGCATAGAGGCTATCACCGGTAATGTTCATCTCTACCAATAACAGTCACCGCGGCGTTCACTTTCACTTTCACTTTCACTTCATGGTCTTTTGTTGACACACACGACATTCTTCCTGCAGATTGCACGAAGCAGATGGACGTGACCTTCATTCTGGACATGTCCGGCAGCGTGGACACCGTCTACAACAGCAGCATCAACTTCATCAAGCACGTCGTCTACGGACTTCCGGTCCGCGCCGACCGCGCACGCGTCGCGCTCGTCAGCTACTCGACCAACGCAAGGGTCGAATTCTACCTGAACACGTACCGAAGCAAGCAGGGCATCCTGAACGCCCTCAGCTTCCGGGCCGCCGGCGGAAAAACCAACACGCAGGAGGCGATCAGAATGACCTACAACGACATCTACACGTCCGGAAGAGGAGATCGCGCCGGCGTGAACAACATCGCGATCGTCGTGAGCGACGGCAACTCGAACGTCAGAAGCGAGAATACCCAGAACGAGGCGAAGGCGGCCCGGCAGAGTCACATCGTGATGTACGTGGCGGCCGTGTCCGACAACATCAACCCGGGCGAGTTGCACGGCATCGCGAGTGACCCAGACTCGACACACGTCGTGCGGGTCCGCGGACAGAGCGATGTCGAGACCGCCGCGAGACAGCTGCTGGATCGAATCTGCGGTTGATATGGTGAGTGAGTTCGTGGATGACTGACGCTGTCACATTCGTATCGGGTCAGTCGTGTTGTCTTAATGGGAGCCACCGATCTTTTGTTGCTCTCATTACTAATTATTCTGGTTTCTGAAGCAATGGTGCATGATATCCTTAGATAAATATGTATGAGTACATATTTTATTTGTGGAATTGCATATACATCACACAATTATTGTGTAATTAGTTTGTTTTATTTTGAGTCTAAATAAAATTATTATTCCTGTTCTCTATTGTGTTCTTCTCATCTCATCTCATCTCATCTCATCTCATCTCATCTCATCTCATCTCATCTCATCTCATCTCATCTCATCTCATCTCATCTCATCTCATCTCATCTCATCTCATCTCATCTCATCTCATCTCATCTCATCTCATCTCATCTCATCTCATCTCATCTCATCTCATCTCATCTCATCTCATCTCATCTCATCTCATCTCATCTCATCTCATCTCATCTCATCTCATCTCATCTCATCTCATCTCATCTCATCTCATCTCATCTCATCTCATCTCATCTCTTCTCTTCTGCTTTCTCAACTCGTTCTCTTTCGTCTTTGTCTATTCTGTTCCTGTGTTGCAGTAGCACTGTCGGTGGTCAGCAGATGTCTATGTAAATAAGAAATGGTGCATAATTTAGAAGTACAATGATTGTCTTTGTTTTTTGACAGGATGAACCAGCCACTTGAATCTCAGCGAGCCTTCTCCTCCAAGCACGGCGTACCGGAGCGCAGACAACCAAATAAGAGATTAAGTAGTTGTTTGTATAACAATTCATTATTATACATGAGCTATGACAATGTTCCATACAGTCCATGACGTTGTGAAAACAGGACAGTGATGTATTATATCGGAGTAAACTTGTTGTTTACATATTTTACTTTCCAGTTCATTTTATGTACAAAACGGACATGTCATTCTTAAAACAGGTATAGAGCTTTCATGGCCAAATAACTTTCTAAACACCATTGCTACTGCTCATAATTATAATGATCGTTTCATCACACCAACACTATTCCAACCTGTGACATTGAGCTAACCTTATATATAGAAACAAAACATATCGTCCGCGTTGTACCTTAGACGAAGTGGAGTGACGGAAGGCACACTTTGACATCAACAAAAATACGTAAAATGTCGTTTGGTGGCGAAGATAAAATAGGTTAACCTATTATATCTAAATATCGGTGTAATAGTGTGTATACCAAATGTTAAATATACATGTGCCAATTACGGTGTAGGAATTTGTATGCGATGCAATAGCAATGTTACGTCGATGTGTCTACTTTATGTATATCTGTAGTATTGCTTCTATTGCCGATCTAGTAGAGTGAATGATTACTATCGCCTGTTTACAGCGAGTGTTTGGTTTTTACGAATACAGACTGTTCAACAGTCATTTTTTACGAATACAGACTGTTCAACAGTCACCTTTGTACAATAATATCATATGATAATTGTTTATCATTTTTACCATGCTTTGTACCAATTAAAGTCAGAGCATAAATGCAAATGTGCACGCGTACTATATCAAAATGAAATGTGTAATATAATTTGTATTATGTAGTGACGATATAAGTTCAAAACGCGTACTTATATTTAACAGAACATGAATTTGCTTTGTGAGTACGTTGGTTGCATTACATATACAATATGTTTTGTATTAATTTTTAGTGCTCATTACGAAACGTTTTATCCCATTTCAATGCCGCCATATTGTTTTAATACGTTTGTGTGTTGTACACATCTTATTACTATTATTCCAGTGTGTGTCTGGACGAGACTATTTCTGTTTTTAATGCACCATTTTTGACGGACAATAAAATTAATGAATTGTCTTGAATCTATTTTTAGTATTCGTGTAGTATTTTCAGCAAAGCTGAATTCGCCACAGAGAAGTCGAGATAGTGTTAGATTGAACAGGTCTGTTATGGGGTAATATGAAACGCTTTTTGAGCAGTCCTGGGGACTGGATACTGCGTTATACCTTTGTGTATGACCAATGCGAAGATCGTTTGAACGTGCTACCATAGAAGCGATTGCGAGTGAGATTCACAATATCGTCAACGATGACGTTTGCATAGTCACGTGTCTATGCCGACAAGCCGACAAGTTCACGTACGTCGCCAGTGGTACCAACGATACCAACGATGTGTTACACATTTCCGGCGAGAAATCGTTCGTGTGCTGGTACTTCGGTTATCATCCAACGATGCAATCCCTCGTGGGGAGCACTCTGACCGCGTGACAGCGACACTGGATTACTTGTTGCTATTGCGCACCTGTGAAATAGCACACGACACAGGCTGGGTGACGCATTTGAATTACCTGCTATAGCCGTGCACATCAGAATTTGTGATGAACATTGCTATTTGCGGCATCCGTGGATTGTGCCTTTCGCGAGATGCACCCTCACTGACGCGCTTGGATTACCTGTTTGTGATTTGCACGTTCTGCGTGACATAGTGAATAACGACGTTCTGCGTGACATAGTGAATAACGACACGTTTGGATTACCTGTTGCCGTTGTGCGAAATTGGCACTGAAAATAGCATTGCAAGTAGCTGTACACTGGGATTACCATCAGTTTTGATGCATACGTTGCATTGCGTGACACGACACATGGATTACCTGTCACGTGACAATGCTATCGGATTACCTGTGGTGTATTGTGCGCAAGATGGCGTATACTCCCCATCGCTTACCGTATTATGCATTTGGATTACCTGCACTTAAAGATGCACCAAACAGAACGAACATCGGCATGTATAACTCATTTGCTCATTTTCTACACGCTCGATACAGCGTTGAACTTTGCTAAAAGAGAAGAACACAGTGCTTTTTAGATATGACTCCGTAACGAGCTTTGTGAATGTAGCTGGGCGTTAGGAATACTGAATTCTTTGCCAATATTGATCGTCAGCGCCATCTTCCGGCTGGTGTCGACTGCTTTGGGATAAATGAAGCCATTCCACTTCCTGTCGTCGCTATATATCAGTAGGAATCAGATATGTGTGTGATACTGCTTAACAATCGCACGGCGGTGTCGATGATTTGACAGCAAAAGGCAGCCAACCATGATAACACGCCGCGGCATTTGGCATAGTTCACTGCTTTTTAAGGATCTCCTTTTGTTCAGCGAATACCACGCGTGTTAATGTATTTCAGACGACCTTTGACGTAATAAAACATTGCTATCATCGTACCACCTACGTGTGTTGTTGTGAGGATGTAGCAGCGTACAGATATTTGCTAGATGAATCCAGATCACTAATACGCAATTTAAAGCACTTCACCTTGGTTGGAAAATGGTAGCAAAACCCAAAATGTGTTTCACTGGATAGGGCAGTTTGTTGATTGTAGCTATTTTGGCATGGGTTAGTATCCGCTTATCTGGTGTTCTTTGAGAAAAGGTCAACAGTGTTTCCCAAACAAATATAAGAGGTAGTATCTTGTCCTGATCTGGCTACGTACGAATTCATGCCTGTTGTGGGAGCTTTCGTTGTTATGGTCTCGTCTGACTAGTCGCGTGCATCTAACGATATCCAGGATATGACAGGACTAGTGTAATCTTTATTGGTTTGATACATACCAAACATGAACATATCGCCGACACATTCAACACTTGTGGGATCTGCAATTATACATGATTTGTACCAACAAAGTATTCCGATGACACCATCGTGGTCTGAATTACGATAACCTTGCCACAAACCCGTCTGGTCGGTATATATCATCAATGTGACAAATCACGAGATGTTTATCCGTGTAATTACGATTCGTGTTAATGATTCGTGTTTGGATTCGTGTTATTTTGCATGTAGCGCGATAACTAAATACAATCCTCGATGACCCAGAACGACTCCGATTGGTGTAATAATATTATACCAAGACGATTGGTTGTATTGCAATTGCATGTACATGAACATACTTTGACAAAAATATTGCGTCATCTAACAGACGCACATTGGGCTGGATTTGGCATAGACACGCAACACGTGACAGACCACAACAAAACTCAATGCTTTCGCGGAAATAGACTAATAGAAAGAGACGTGTTTGGCTGTTTATCTAACTTCACAGACATTATTGTATCTTTCTACGAAGGGAGATCGAGTGCTTAATATACTTAAGACGCTGCCAAAGGTTTCTGAGAAAATAAAAAAGAGATTTAACAAATGGTGTAAACTTTCTAAGAGAAAACACTTTCATATAGTATATACTTTTTGTTATAAGCGGTGTGACTTGATATTGGGTGAGCCTCTGATACTTTTCGCTGTACCCTGGACTCACGTATGATGGTTGCTTTAGTTGCCTTCCTCGAGTTAGGCCACTCTCTATTGCATATCCCGTTTCACAGCTGAGCCCACCTTCCGTTTCTAGTTACGCTACTCTCTATCGCATATCCCGTTTCACAGCTGAGCCCACCTTCCGTTTCTAGTTACGCTACTCTCTATTGCATATCCCGTTTCACAGCTGAGCCCACCTTCCGTTTCTAGTTACGCTACTCTCTATCGCATATCCCGTTTCACAGCTGAGCCCACCTTCCGTTTCTAGTTACGCTACTCTCTATTGCATATCCCGTTTCACAGCTGAGCCCACCTTCCGTTTCTAGTTACGCTACTCTCTATTGCATATCCCGTTTCACAGCTGAGCCCACCTTCCGTTTCTAGTTACGCTACTCTCTACTGCATATCCCGTTTCACTGCTCAGCCCACCTTCCGTTTCTAGTTACGCTACTCTCTACTGCATATCCCGTTTCACTGCTCAGCCCACCTTCCGTTTCTAGTTACGCTACTCTCTACTGCATATCCCGTTTCACTGCTCAGCCCACCTTCCGTTTCTAGTTACGCTACTCTCTATCGCATATCCCGTTTCACAGCTGAGCCCACCTTCCGTTTCTAGTTACGCTACTCTCTACTGCATATCCCGTTTCACTGCTCAGCCCACCTTCCGTTTCTAGTTACGCTACTCTCTACTGCATATCCCGTTTCACAGCTGAGCCCACCTTCCGTTTCTAGATACGCTACTCTCTACTGCATATCCCGTTTCACTGCTCAGCCCACCTTCCGTTTCTAGATACGCTACTCTCTACTGCATATCCCGTTTCACTGCTCAGCCCACCTTCCGTTTCTAGATACGCTACTCTCTACTGCATATCCCGTTTCACTGCTCAGCCCACCTTCCGTTTCTAGATACGCTACTCTCTACTGCATATCCCGTTTCACTGCTCAGCCCACCTTCCGTTTCTACTCACACGATATCCTACATCCTCAGTTGTTTGTCCGGTAGTTTCACTCATCACACGCGATCTCCCCCTTCTGTCGATCATTTCCACTGTTGTCGCTCACCATTCCATTGTCATTCGTTCCATTTGTCCTGTGTAAAAATGCTGTTACCGTCAATTCCACTCTGAATCTCTCTTTCCCATCAACGTCACCATTAGCACAGTCTTCGCTGTTCTATTCACGTTACTCCTCGCTTCTTCCTACTTAATTGCGCATGTAAAATGTGGTTTTCTTGATGTTTTATTTGTCATCAATCATCGTTTTATTTGTCATCAATTTGTTGACGTGACAGAGGAACATAGCCCCATTATGTGAAGTGTTGCATAGCGTATAGTCAATACCCCTGGTTGTATTCACCTACGAAGTTCTGTCATTGAGCCACCATCCCCTTGTAAACATCCCACATGTTTACAAATGTTGTTTCACCGTTTCAGGCTTCAGCTCATTCTCACGCATAGCCAACTTCTGTTTCTTTTTCTCGACTCAAAGTGTACACTGTTATTAGCAATTTTAGAGCATACTAGCTATTCATTGGTTTGGTAGAAGACTTACGTAAACGATTGTTCCTCACTCACACGTAGTTATTTAACTAACGGAACTCCTTGAGCTGTTTGTTCTCTGCTGGCGAGGGGGCGTGGCGAATGTAATGTGCCACACGTCACCCAAGACGAAGCCCCTCGCGTCGACTCGTCGTTGGTATTGTCCATGTGGTGTCGTCAGTGTAAGTAACGTCATGTTATACCGACCTCATCATAATAAAAAAAAAATTACAAAAATATCAAAACGTATGTGCAATATCTCATTGTTACTTATGTAAGTTAAATATAGAAATTCATTAGAATTTTAAAACGCACAAATATGGATAGATGCAAAGAAATGTTATATGTATTTTTTTATTGTCACTTAACTATTTCTACTTGTACTACAGAGAAGCTTGTACACACGCGTCAGAGATAGATTTAACTATAAAGAGATAAAAGATCGTATTGAAGTACAAAATACTATACATTCGTATACTGAGAGGTTAACTATATGTATAATTACTACGAGTGGCTCCTGTGATAGCGACTTTTCAGTATTTACAGGAACCACTGACCCCCATTTCACAGTTCTGTCTTAAGTGATGACGTTTTGTTTATGTTCTCCTTATGATTATTGATTATTGATTCATGTACTTATTTAGGGTAACAAAATAAACATCTAGTTCTTGTTGTTCTGACGCGGATCTGGGATTTCTTTGTTCGTTCTTTCTTTCATTGTATTCTTCTACTGTGGGCCGTGCTCGTAGCAACTGCCTTATGTATCATAATGCCTTTGTTGATATAAATGTTGCTTTTCTGAAAAGGTAGAGAGCATGCCCACGTATTCGGGCGGGGGGGGGGAGTAAAGTAAAACACATTATGATAATTGAAAACATGCCGATACATGCTGATCCTCAATCAGTGGATGAAGTTTCTCATAAATGCAATTCCGTCGCTTCCTGTCTACCATCTTCGCCCTGTCTACTACATAGCTGTTACTCTCGTAGTTGTCTTTTACGGCCGATATTTCTATTGCGTGTAAGCAAAAAACAACCAATTCCTGATGAAAGCGAAGGAGAATTACATTTCTGTTCTGTATTAAGAACAGCCGATTGCGTGGGTATGCTAGCCAATATATTGCAATATCTTGCAAATTACATTTTGGTGACACCGTATATAGTAATGACACTTCTGCTATTCTGAAGTATTCATAACCACACGCGCTGACACCGTCAGTCAATGACGACTCACGCGCATACATTAGCGAGCCTTGGATGTCTGTATTACCATATACCAATTGCCTGTCAGTGCCAAAGAGGTGCCACACACAGACCACGCGTTTTTTCTTCGTAAAGTAGGTTGGAACGATATTGAATACGAATATATTGGTATATTGCCACTGTACGGCTGTGTAATGTATTTACCAAAAACGGACTAAGGAATCGTGCGTGTTATGGATTAGTGTACATCGAGACGTATTGTTCATTGTTAATTCATACGTAGGTAATGTCAATTAACTGAATGCATGCGCACTTACGCACGCCCAATCGGTACCATGCACGCACGCACGCACGCACGCACGCACGCACGCACGCACGCACGCACGCACGCACGCACGCACACCACACACACACACACACACACACACACACACACACACACACACACACACAAACGAACGCTCCCAGAATCACACGCGTACATATACACACGTATACCATGAGCGCAAACGCTCTTACACAATCATAAACACATGCCCCAGCACACATATACACACACAGGCATTCAGGTCCGTGCACACACACATTCACGCATACACACATACACACATATGCCCGTTTTTTCACTCTACGTTGTTCCAGTTCACTCAGCTGTATAAAATGAGTACCTGGCTATATACAGTGGTGGACATGTATACGAGTAGCATTTGCGCATTAATTGTAGCATACAACTGGGTGCTTCCCAGAGAGATTGAGACGGTGTTTGATTGAACAGATCTGCCAGGTAAGGAAAGTATGCAAGCGCTTTGAGCAGTCCTGAGGACCGGATACTGCGTTATATAAGAACGTACCGTTTTATTAGTCCTGTTCGGAAGACGGAAACAGACACACTAACGCCTGGTAGTCTGAGTGTCAACTAACGCCACCCTTAAGCACCTGTCTAGCAGGTTTCAAAAGGGATATATGATCAAATGTGTTGTCTGTTGAACTACAATTCCTTCCTGTCATAGAAAGTAGCAATATGAGTCATCCACAACTCCGAAGTTTGGTTCAATTAACAGCTGAACCGTATTTCCGATTTTCGCCAAGGCAAATTGCAATATCATTGAGTAATAATAATTTGGATAATAACAACAAGAATAAAACATGTTGTTGTAGTTGTAAAAATATTGCTAGCATACGCACTAATACATAGTATCAAAGACTGACATGGCACTTTACACATCTTCGAAATGCTAAAGTGTAATATTTAGATGGAACAACATGGCCTCTGCTTTATAAAAGACACAATTTAATATTCACCAATACTTATTATATATGCTTACAATAAACAGGTGAGCACTCATCAAGTAGCACACGATTTCATATAATAAAATACTTGCAAAAGTGGAAACACACGTTACCAGCCAACAGTAGTATAACAAACATGTAATGGAACGCTTGATAATGTCTGTCACATTGGCTGTTATGCTAGACTGTTAAAATATATCCTCTAATGTCACATATATTCATATAACCAACAATACACCACGCTGCAATATATCGTGGCAAACCACATAACCGCATGACAAGTGGTAGAAAATAGGATGTTGACTACATGACTCATGGAATGGATATAAGCCCTGGATCAAAAATACCTAGACTGCGAAGATTCACCTGAATAGGCCACTTAACCATGTTTCCTACTTCTACAATGACAAATGGTCGTCATTCTCCGGGGCTTCTGAAACGGTCCGACGATTTTATCAGCGTCATTTAATCTACCAGATCTCACATGCATTTATTTGAATTGATTATTCAAGATTTCGGATTTAAGTTTGTTGTCTGATTCTGTCTGGTAGTGCTTATAGTTAGGGTTGGTATTCCAATAGTGTCTACTTTTAAGCTTTTTATGTTGGACCAGAATCGTGTTGCCGAGTCTGAACAGATTGATGCGCTATGACTTCTGTGGGCCGTTCATGTTTCTTTGTGCGCGTTGAAGCGTGCCTTATAAAAAAATTGTCATGGCTGGCTTGGTTTCTGTGTATTTTATGGGTGTTTTTGTTGTTGTTATTATTATCTTAGTTGGTATGTGAGAGTTCCTTGCTGAATTAAGGGCAGTTTGGAATGCTGTATACATTTCGTCAACCGTGTGTGTCTACAGGCACCTGCTGCAGTGTCATTCACTGTGTTGTGTGTTTGTAAGAAACACTTTGGAGGGCTCCGCCACTTAACTTCCGCTGATAAAATCTGGTAAGCTCCAGTAATGGAAGGAATTTCCGGTTTTATCGCCCTATTCATTGTTGACGTCACAAACCAGTATATGTGTCATCAAACCAAGTATCAGAGTAATAATATTGTATAAATGGTTACACTCACGAAAGTCCGCTTAGTTTGAATTGATGAATTAGACCGTCTCGGGATAACATACATTTTCGATAAAATAGTAGCATTGTGTGCTGGCGAATGTGTGTGCGTGCGTGCGTGCGTGCGTGCGTGAGTGTGCGCGTGCGCGTCAGCAACAGACACATAAGTAATGAAGTTGGCCATGTTCTATACGGCATGGGATAAGTTATTAGTATATGAAGCAGACAAATACAAATCATTTCTTTTATGATATATGCCATCTATTGATGTTCAACCTAGACACATTTTATTATCCAATTTACAAGCATTTATTGTTAGCTCGAAACGCGTTTTTCTGTGCACGATACCAGCTACTAACATTTGTTCCACAAGACACAAGATGTCGTTGTGCAAGACACGTGTATTTGTCTTCAAGTGACAGATATTTGCCAATGGCATCCAGCCTGAGGTCTTCAATGACCCGGCCAAACACTCTCGCTGCTGCTGGAAAACATTCAATTGTTTATGAAGGAGAAAGACACGCTGAGCGTGTTTGTTTTCCTGGAGTATCTCTTCAGCTTTGAAAATGACGTTGTAGCCACAACAGTGGGTATATTTGCTTTGCTCTGCAGGCCGGCTACATTACGTGAATGAGCAAACCTACTTGACGTCTTCTTATTCCAATGCACTCATATAGCGTCGACATGCCGATGATACAGGCGGTACATGGCATGTCAGACGAACACGAGAACAGGTTCTTGTTATGCATTTACATTTATTGTTAACTCCTGTACGGAAACTTGTTCAGGTTCAATCGTCTAGTTCTGATTTACTTGTTTTCAGCAAAGTGAATACTAATATTTTGCTGTGGGTGCACCTACTCTTTGGAACATCTTTCCTTCTTGTCTTATATCAGTTGAAAATGTTACTAAATATGTAATAGTTAAAGACCTTAACCACTTTGTCTATTCACCATAGCTCTCTGGCGTATCAATCAATCTGATGACAACTGGTATTGCTTATTGACTCTAAGATCGATTAACCATTTTGTATTGCTGCGTCTCTGAGCTTGGTTTTTAAGGATTTAGGGGCAGCAGAATTTACCTTATTATTATTATTATTTTTATTATTATTATTATTATTATTAAGAGCACAATGTTTCTGGTTATAGGCACACATATACTCGTCATGTGCCGTCTCATCAAGTGGCTTCTGTTCTGAGATATTTAAGAAACAAATCATGAGAACTGGAAACTGCCATTCTGCTGAAAAACACCGCTAACACTACGCTTATAATTATGTTACGAATAAACAGATAACTGGTGGTCGATTTCAACATTGTTAACAAATGTTAAAGTTGTCAGTATGTGAGCGCTGTGTTGCGTCGTACTTCTGGTCAATTCAATCGAGTTTATTGGCCACTCTTAATTTTATACGACATTTCTTTTGAGCATTTCGAAATAGTCCCGTGCCTGTTGAGATGTTCCCACTCTTGTCACAGAGCGTCATCAGTATCACTGACGTCATAGTAAGATGACGTCATCACGTAATAATGCGCGTAAACCTCCTTCGTCGTGGTTGATCCATCCTCTGGTTTCATTTTCTTTCTTTGTGTTCCTCTACTGCGGGACGAGTTCGTAAGAGCCGGTGTACGTTTCACAATAACGTTTGTTAACAGAATTATGCCCGCAACATTAGACACATGATTTGAAAGCCACGAAAGAACTGCATGCCATGTAATGGACAATACGTGGAATAGGATAAAACACAGAATACACGTGTGTTTATACCAGCGACAAGCGAAACAAATCATATGCAAATGTTGTACTGCATTGAATTGACATTTAGTTGGGAAATAAATACACTGAATATATGTTAGCAATGAATACCAGGACGCCAGTAAAAGCTAAACTAGTTGAAGCATCTGGACGCCATAAATACTACATAAAATAATTTCTACCTCTAGTAACCCATAATATATTTAATTAAAGTGAAAACAATGGCAATTATCAATACAATGAAATATTTCATTACTATACATAAGTAATAGCAGTATGTTAGAAAACGAAAATGAACTAACTAACAAACAAAATCAAACATTTAATTCACGTCTATAAATAGTATTTATCATATCAATATAATGAGCTATTTCAATATACGTTGGCGTGGTATATTATACAATTACCAGTTACTATCACTCATCAAGAAAGAATAGCAATTTCAATACATGCAACAATACGCTCTGTATTTTATAAAAACAATCCTGTTTTTTCTGTTCTTATCATACATCATCAATATTATTATTATGCCTGATTACATTACATGAGTTTCATTATTTTTATAACAGATGCTGAAAGGTATTTTGAACATTGCGGTTTCATATTATTTTGTCATTATAGTTAATATTCTTGAATTATAAATACATTTATGTGTTCTAACTGCCCCCAATCCCGGAAAATTAGGATGGTGGGAGTTGATATGGTTATTGGAAGGGCCCCTCCGATGCAAACTCCTGGCTACGCCACTGTCGCATCATTCAGCAAGTCTACACGTATTACCGAGGTCCATTTTGTATCGGACTGTCTGCTCCCTCGTTGTCGCCAGTATTACGTGTCTGAGCGTAAAATCCTTCATAGAGAGTCGAACTCTTCCGATCTCACTAACTTTGACAGGTACGTCGTGTGTAAGTGTTCGTACTGAATGTACGTAGTAGGTTTATTTATTTTCCTGCTTATTTTGTCATAAGTTAACTTTGGAGACAGGCAAGTTCAATGACCAACATTTGGGTCACAGCCCCAAAAGGTGAAGAACCGCTGGTCTTAAGAATTCGCGATGTTGAAGAAAGCTGCTTCATCATCATAAAATGCGGCTAAGCCTGTCTGGAATTATTCCGGTTGATACGAGAAGCATAAGACAATTTGCAATACAATACAAAGCTTGATGTCGGGTTGCTAAATTACAAAGCACGTCGTTTTTTGCATGACAGGGTGTTTTATTTTTTTTGGAAATCGACCCTTGTGTTAAATGTTAAGCACAGCTAAAATGTCAAATACGTTTACACTGATAATGTCAAAACCGTTTTACTGATGTGGAAGACCTAAGCCGTTCGTGTTGTGATACGTATACCGTTATGTTGTGGTACATATACCGTTGTGTTGTGGTACGTATATCGTTGTGTTGTGGCACGTATACCGTTATGTTGTGATATGTATACCGTTGCGTTGTGATACGTATACCGTTGTGTTGTGTTTACAACTGCGTTATTCAATCTTTGTGTAGTATATCATATCGATAAATGTATAAATCGTGTGAACTAAGATCAACAACGTTACAATGGTCGCTTATGCTGTCATGGACTACCAATTAGACACATAACCTGCTTACTCTTGCTTTAGCTCATTTTGCCCCAATCGATGAGTTATGACAATCCCCTATCTAAATCTACATCTTGTCTTCCTTTCTTAAAAAAGAATGTATAGTAATGCCTTCTGCATACAACGTATGCCAACTTTATCCCGATGCAGCTACTGTTTGGCGTTATGTAATTCTTTAATTTGCTGCCTACAAAAAAGTTCGTTCGTTCGTTCGTTCGTTCGTTCGTTCGTTCGTTCGTTCGTTCGTTCGTTCGTTCGTTCGTTCGTTCGTTCGTTCGTTCGTTCGTTCGTTCGTTCGTTCGTTCGTTCGTTCGTTCGTTCGTTCGTTCGTTCGTTCGTTCGTTCGTTCGTTCGTTCGTTCGTTCGTTCGTTCGTTCGTTCGTTCGTTCGTTCGTTCGTTCGTTCGTTCGTTCGTTCGTTCGTTCGTTCGTTCGTTCGTTCGTTCGTTCGTTCGTTCGTTCGTTCGTTCGTTCGTTCGTTCGTTCGTTCGTTCGTTCGTTCGTTCGTTCGTTCGTTCGTTCGTTCGTTCGTTCGTTCGTTCGTTCGTTCGTTCGTTCGTTCGTTCGTTCGTTCGTTCGTTCGTTCGTTCGTTCGTTCGTTCGTTCGTTCGTTCGTTCGTTCGTTCGTTCGTTCGTTCGTTCGTTCGTTCGTTCGTTCGTTCGTTCGTTCGTTCGTTCGTTCGTTCGTTCGGTCGGTCGGTCGGTCCGTCGGTCGGTCGGTCGGTCGGTCGGGCGGTCGGTCGGTCGGTCGGTCGGTCGGTCGGGCGGTCGGGCGGTCGGTCGGTCGGTCGGTCGGTCGGTCGGTCGGTCGGTCGGTCGGTCGGTCGGTCGGTCGGTCGGTCGGTCGGTCGGTCGGTCGGTCGGTCGGTCGGTCGGTCGGTCGGTCGGTCGGTCGGTCGGTCGGTCGGTCGGTCGGTCGGTCGGTCGGTCGGTCGGTCGGTCGGTCGGTCGGTCGGTCGGTCGGTCGGTCGGTCGGTCGGTCGCAAAAACAACACGATTTCGTAAGTAGATGATCTCAAAAACCCTCTCAACATACCTGCAATATAGGGCGTGCAAGTGGGTCACGATACATGGCGAGACTCCGCGCGACTGGAGCTGATTTGGGGACTGGTCAAAAGAATAATATTCGATGGATGACAGTTGTAACTTCTGACTGATGAATACTAGGAAAATCAGGACATAAATATCTTGTGTTATACCTTTCTTATCTGAAATGTCCGATTTAATATTGAGTTTACCACACAATCATAGACATAGTGATTTATGTAGTGCAGATAATAGACACTCCCCACAATTTTAGGTCGTATGTGTCTTTTACGGGATTTGCATTTTACATAGCTGTACGTTGTGGTTTCGATAAGCACTTATATCTGACAAGTTGTCTAAATGCACATAATCATAACACATGTATATGAACAGGTTATACTGCGCGAAATGGTAACCACCATAATAATCGATTAAAATTCATGATTTCCGTGAGCCCTGTCACCGGCAAAGTGTTCCACTGCTTCCGCTTGTAATAATCCTTCGGACAGTATAACTTAAATAGTTAGACTGGAACCGTTCGATTATTACAACCAAAAACAAGTCCTATACGTTAACATGGAGAATATGGACTTCCTGCCCCCAACTGCCCCCAGCCTCGATTTCGCGCGCGAGACTTGCACGCCCTATTGGCTGAGATACAGCGAAAAAAACTTTTTCGGTAATGCTGGTGCTTTCGAATTGGCATAGTATAACAGGGACACACATAGTCAATTCAAGTATGGTCCTTTAATGATCGTTGACCATGGACACGTGGGACTGGACGGTATTTGTGCAGTTATCTGTAATAGTGGCTGAGATATAACGAAAACTAGTTGGTAAATAATGACGGCACTAATTTGCATAAAAACGATACGTGGGACATTTTGCTGACGGGTTAACATAGCAAACCGTTTTCTACGTTTTTTCCGATCTAGTGATACCAATTAAAGTTATATTTACAGGGGTACACGGTACCCGCTCTTCCGACTCGACTATGCGTCTTCGAATGAGAAGACGAAATACTCGGTTTGTGTGAGTCGACAGTCGAGGCTAACGACAGACCTGTCTGTCTGTGGTTTCCTGTCTGAGGCGACAACAATACGTCTTGTGTCAGTGGCGAACGAGACGAGCTGTCGCCACACACGCTCAAGAACGAGCAAGGTCATTTGCTTCGGTGATGATTCACTGCCCGATACGAATTCAGATAGTCGCGGAACGATTTTTTATCGATGCAAAACGCATTTCGTAAAACACACACGTACAGGCTTAATTTCTTTGAGACGTAAAATATATTCAATTATTCTGACAATAACATCGGTTCGTCTGTGTGAGTGACAGAGGTGTACAAGTGACAATGGTTTACTAGTCGGGGTTATTACACGGTAATGTTGGGGTGTTTTTCAGCCTTGCGGTAAGCTTCGCTTTTTGCGTTGTAGCGCTTACATCTTTCCGACGTTATAAACGTTCCGGTTGACTTTTCTGCGCATGCGCGATAAATGTAAAATCGTCAATGTGCAGAGAAACGACAAAGCATTTATGGTATAAATAGTATGTATCTGTATGTATATATATATATATATATTATGGTAACCACAAACAGGATTAGAAAAACGAACATGTATATATATATATATATATATATATATATATATAATACTATTCGTTAAGGTAATGTATGTGTGGTGCATGTGTATCTTGAGTGTGCGCATGTGCTTTGTGCATGGTTACGCATGTGCGTGAGTGCATGTATGCACATGTGTATATGTTATTATGCATGCGTGCATATATGTACGTGTTGTACTGTTTGAAATGATTAAAAAACATTTG
>OZ024854.1:24292042-24327042 GCA_964017155.1 Oasisia sp. SBJ-2009
CACACACACACACACACAAACACAAACACACACACACCCACACACACTCAAAGACAAGCAGACACACAACCACACAACCACACAACCACACAACCACACAACCACACAGACACACAGACACACAGACACACAGACACACAGACACACAGACACACAGACACACAGACACACAGACACACATACACACAGACACACAGACACACAGACACACAGACACACAGACACACAGACACACAGACACACAGACACACAGACACACAGACACACAGACACACATACACACAGACACACAGACACACAGACACACAGACACACAGACACACAGACACACAGACACACAGACACACAGACACACAGACACACAGACACACAGACACACAGACACACAGACACACAGACACACAGACACACAGACACACAGACACACAGACACACAGACACACAGACACACATACACACAGACACACAGACACACAGACACACAGACACACAGACACACAGACACACAGACACACAGACACACAGACACACAGACACACAGACACACAGACACACAGACACACAGACACACAGACACACAGACACACAGACACACAGACACACAGACACACAGACACACAGACACACAGACACACAGACACACAGACACACAGACACACAGACACACAGACACACAGACACACAGACACACACGTAATATCGGTAATAATGTCAGAAACATGTGGCGCAGCGAATCTATACAGGAAACCCAATTATGATAATATCATAAACCGCATAGAAAACGTCCACTTATACGTTATATATACACACGCGTGTTAACGTGCACTCGTATTGAAATGCAAGCAGGTTGGCACATGCCATCGCTCCAACATTATAATAACCAGCCCTAGGTCATACGTTGGACAGCGTGTACTATTGCTTGTTTATACGCCAAATGACCACCGTTCACGGTCTACTGAATCCATAAGTCACGGTTGAGTGACAACGAGTTCAGCCAGGTCCCGTGCTTAGACGCGCACGCACACAAATCCTCTGCCATTGATACAAAGCCGATGTAATACATACAATGTCATTGTCCAGACCGAACTAAAGCGAACACACCCTACTTGATATATGATACTCTTTTATACACACTAAACAGCCCAGCAATGTCGTTAGTAACCCCGTATTATAAAAGGTAACACGTTGCGTAGATATCCCGGGCTAAACGTGATGGCTCTGGGCTAGCGAGACTGTAAGGGTAGCACCTCGGTCGGCGTTATGAGTCAGCTACTCCTACAAGCGATTACACACCAGATTTCATGTCCATTGTCTGCACCCCTAATGTGTACGATGTCAGATACCGCAATGACAGGAAATGTCTAGCGATATGCGTCCACTAAGCGCCTAAACGGAAGTTCTACAGCAGGTTTTGTGATATATACGATTAAGTAGGTGATCGAATTATATAAATTTTACGTAAACGGGTTGTTTGTAATACGTAACTAGATTTGGAAGGAATTTAATGCAGTCGTATTGATTTGGAAAGATCATCATCTATGGAACTTAACCTGTTCACGCATTTAGCTCCGTGTTACTCTATTTCAGATGCAACCAGATCTGGCTGTATTTATGATTAGTGTTGATACGTGTTGTCAATAGCATCAAATAACCGGTATCAGAGTATAGAGCAATATAACGTTTAACATACAATATGTTTAGCCGATGCCAACAACCATGTACGACTATGCCTTATAGGCATACGTGTATAATTGTTACCGTACTTGTAAACGAAGTGTTCTAGGGCCACTGCGGTTCGCTAAATGTGCAGTTTGACCCACAAATCACTGTTCCTTCATGTCACAGTGCACCATATACATATTTCGAGCGTGCTTTACAACCTACGACATAACTGGAAACACTGACGTTTGACCCATAACCAGCTGTGGTCGTGTTACGGCTTCACAATGATCTGTGTTTCCCCTGTCAACTACCTCCAACCGCCTAGGGCGAGATGTAGGAGGACAGCATGTCTCGCGGGCCTAACGGGCACCAACCAGCTGCTCCAGTACTTGAAGTCTGCTTCACGCGGACATTCACAGGAACATTGCCTTCCGAACAGATTGTGCCCGCGTGTTGTTGCTCCGAGGCAAGTCGCTGATGCTGTTGATTCTGCTGTTGCTGCTGCTGTTGCATACACCGCATATTCTGTGTTCCACGGCATGTATCGCAAACTAAATGGACACCCTTTAGCGTTCATGAGTCCATGTGACATGATGTGACATGATGCTCCTATTACTTTGGCACTTTTAACTGCAGTGAACTGGTGATTGATCGTCGTGATGTTGTTATTCATGGTATTAAATATGACATACACACATACATACATACATACATACATACATACATACGTACATACATACATACATACATACATACATACATACATACATACACACACGCACACGCACACGCACACACACACACACACACACACACACACACACACACACACACACACACACACGCGCGCGCACACACACACACACACACACACACACACACACATGCATACATGCATACATACATACATACATACATACATACATACATACATACATACATACATACATACATACATATCGCGTAGTGACAACACTCTTCTGGTGTTGTTTGTCATTGAAGTCCGACATGAGGCTGGATTCGGTACTTGTTCTCATTTTGTTTCCTGTCACGTTCGGTGCCGTCTCCACTCCGCCTCCCCTCCTCTTGTATTGCCCTTTCCCAGAACTGCCAAATCTTTCCCCACACAGTCGTTTCAACTTAATGGGGGACAATACTGTCGATAACCCCTCCCTTCCGCTCTGACATATAGGTTACGTCATTCTATTCTGATTCATGCATGCCTAACGACATCACGAAGCATCAAACACGACGGTGTGATTCTTAAGGTATTGTCACAGACTTCAGACTCTGCGTCTTTGAAATGGGCTTCCTCTCTATAAAAACGAACGGGGTCACTTTTTTTCGCGACGGTTCAGATTTTAACTGTCGATATGGGGCAGGGTATCCTTTACCACGCCTGAGCCCATTCACAATCTCACATTCATCGCGCAATCAACAACGGAGATCCATTTAGAAGCTCACGTACAATAGATGCAACTCTAGTCTGGGTACTGGTGTTGTCTCGCAAATGCTGATCCCTACACAAAGCTCAAGACGGGGGTGGTATTCCAGCCGAATAAGCAACCATCGGACAAACTAACTCGAGTAGACAGCGCGAATTTAATAGTGATCGCGTCATCGAGATTGCAGACTGCACACAGCGGCCGTGTCGCTTGATTTATAAGGAGACATTTCACGCGTCCGTCGAAGCACGTAAATGATTCGCCGCTTTCATAGGTTTTTCATTGACCGAATGACAACGACTGTTTCAGGTGTGGTGATATAGAAGACGTATTTATACCGCAGTGCCTACCGTTTTGAAAACAGCAGTAACGCGTAGTGGCGTGCTTGAACAGACCAGGAACACCTTTACGGGTAGTTGGTGTTTTATAATAGGCAATGTGACATTGGCTGGCAGCGATTCTAAGGCGCCGTGGTGTAGTGTGTAGAGAATCGCACTCTCAATTTGATAGAATGCCGTCTTCCTGCAATTTCACAATTTGGATAATTTCTGACACACCGTGTACCCCAGTTTACTCGGCTGTATAAATGAGGAGAGTCGGAAGTAGATAAAGAAAACATTCATAAATGAATTTTCAGGGAACCTTACAAATAAAGCCACCCTCGGGATCTGGCGAAGCGACACAAATAGCGAGGTGACCGTATTATCGAGTCTACTGGTTAACTCTACCGGCTCAAAAATAATATGAGAACTCTTATCTTAACTTTAAATCCAATGTGGGTATATGTCTGAGGTGGTCGTAAAGCTAATGCTCCACTGTATGTGTAGCATGGGTGAGTTGCATGCCGGTTTGAACGAACAGCCTCTCACGGAGTCAAGTGTTAACTTATTAGCGTTGCCCTCGTGCGAGAACATATCTTTGGCGTTATTTTTATACCTTTGTTCAGCGTGACAGCCGCCTCGACAATGCACGCTGTGACCAAGTTAGATTCGTGGACGCAATTGACAAAGACGGGCATGAATGGGGGGGGGGGGGGGGGGCATTCCTAACCTAAAAATGTTGATTTATCTGTGGTTTTCATCAAAGGAGCAGCACGACAGACATGCCATAAGAAGGCAGCAAATAGTAGTCACCCCTACCGCCGCGAATATGGCCGCATCGTCCGACAGTATATCCTCTACGGTTTGCATTGTAAATGTTTAATGGAATACCGAAGTGCTAATACTAGTGCGGTATTTGCGCTTTGATTACGCCATATTATTTCTGAGACAAATTTGCATTCGCTGTAAGGAACATGCGTCGCATGATGAATATACAGTGTTAACTTTTTACGGAGGAGAAAACACGTGTCTAGACCCGCGCTTCACAGACTATGTCTTTCTTCCATCGCGGTGTATGACATGCCGTTTACAAGCTAGTATAGACATGGATTCGACCAATATACAAATCAACCCACATGCTTTTACCGGTAATCTGGCATATAGCTGTTATATATCCGGAACCTTCCCAATATCCAGAGTGCAGGTCTCCATGGTCGACAATGGAGATTGTCTAATGTCCCTCGACGGACTATAGATTCTGCAACTCAAGATTAAGCGTTCAACGAGGATAATTGCAAAAATATTGCCGTAATATGTTGATCAATAGCGCCAGTTATTATTGTACAATCAAATCCTTGCTTTATAGGTGCATACTGCATATATTAGTAGCAAGTAGCAAGTTGTTTTTATTTTGTAATGCTAATGCACACGCATGCACAATACGTACACACACCACGCACACACGCTCAACACACAAACATATAAACAAACAAACAAACATACATACGTGCATACACACAAACGAACGCTTGCGAGCGGGAACACACACAAGCATAAACACACACACACGCGCGCGCGTACACACCCGCATACACACACACACTCATATTCACACACATACACACGCATACACACACATACACACGCACACACACGGACACACACACACACACACACACATACGCACACACACGCGCGCGCATACGCACACGCGCACACGCGCACACGCGCACACACACGTACACACACACATACGCACACACACGCGCGCGCATACACACACGCACACGCGCACACTAACGCACACGGACACACACACACACACGCTAATATCCTCTATGAAAATGTGCGATAATGAAAGCAATCTGAAGCATGCAGAAAAGACAAATGCGATACGCAGTCGGCGGGGGCCACGATTAGCCTGCACGTGCGTCAATTTTCAACGTCGAAAGTAGCATTGGTCGTTCTATGTGCCTGGGGTGTTCTTCATGTATTATACCGTGTGGGTGTACCCGCGGCTAACCCAGACGCATTCCCTCTGCACTGTGGAAATTGGGGTCAATGGCGCGCTTCGATAGTTACGTCACTTCCGCAGCAACACACGGCTTCCGGTAGTAGAAGGCCCGCTAGACGTCGCCACTGATCACCGACACTGCTAAGCAGTAGCCCCGACAAGATTAATGGCCTGACAGGGATTCGATGCCGGGAGGAGTGGTGGTCTGACCGGGAGATTTACGACACCTATGCTTACATGTGTGTTCTATAATACCCTTTTGAAATGGTGTAATTTATCACAAATGTTACAAGGTTATTGCATTATAAATATATACAGTGTGCACGCATAGATCAATATATGGCATGAATAAAACGTGGGACATATTATTAATGTCTTTACGGATAACTGTGTATCATCAATTTCAACAAGTGATTTCTAACCAAGGAAAGCGCACGCCTGGAATGCTGGCAGCAAAGCGGAGAAATTGTGGAAATTATCTGTCATAGTAAATTGGTATTCTACCAAATTTGTTTTTAAAACAGTGTACTTAACTGTACATATCAGGCCAACGGACATTCCGTGGGTGCATCCAGTAGCTTCTGCGAAGCGGGGTGAACGTATCATGACAAGATTTGAACAACGCCCACTGGCCACTACGTCACTATATCTAAGGGTGACGTCCATCTGTTTTGATCGATTATACGAAGATGAATACGCTGGTCGCCGTAAGGGGCACTCGATCAACCGATGGCATGCTGGTAGGCCCTATATTGGAAACTTGCAAATGGGAAAGTGAGTCACTAAAATTTTGACGTATCGTGATCTGCTCGCAAAGATGTTTGTATTAAGGAAAAGGTATCGACATCTTGTGGAAAACGAAATAGTGTATAAAACGTGCTGATGTGTTCATTTCATCCGGAACGAATTACAATGACGAATAAATGTATAATTGTATAAGTTAATACTGAAAGTATATACCCACACCGAACACACCATTACGATTTCATGTGCAGACATGCAATTTCGGCAATAATCGTACACGTGTTCTCGGGGGTAAAATGGATTTCGTCTCTGGTTGCTGGCCTTTAGCGATCTACGATAGAGAAAGCAATTTGTATGAGACACCCGTGCGTGTAAAAGCAACCCCCCGAAAGCACTCCCGGGCCGAGGTATTTCCCATTCAGTAAATACATAGGAAATTTGAGAAACAATATACTCGTCGAAGTGCACCCGCCGAAAATAACCTGCCAAATGCGCACGGTTTTTTCATCAATGCCAAAGGCGTTGCAGTCTGTCAAGGCCGTCAACGCACAAAGACTCTCTGCGTGAACTAGACGTATTGCGTTACGCCCTTACAGTGGGCATGGCTTTGAAGTGCCATCGAGCAAGTTCATTCATTCCCACGTCAACCGACGGAGACGGACACCCGCATTGCTCCGGTAGCTCCATGGAAACAGGAGATTCTCCTGAGGACAAAATCAACGTTTTCATTTTAAGTACTTCAGAATTCATTACGTCATTTACTACCAGAGTGTGTGTATGCAGCGCATCATTGAATACATTTCGTTTGCATTTTCTGCGCCATGTGTATTTATTTCGGATGCTCTTTGGCGTACCAAGTTTTATGGAGATTGGAAAGCAAACTATCTCCCAGAGTTCGAAGCAAAGATTACGATGTTCCATAGGGGTAACTTTCAAATAACCTTTCGTACATATTGTTTGATGGGAACATATCAAGGTATTAATTCTAAAATGATTGACGATGCTAGTTACCCATGAATAAACTGTTAATGTAGATATTGAATACGGCCATTGATCTCGGAAACTGGCACACACTGTTACCAAGATGCGACAATGTGGCGTTCATTGTACGCCCAAAGGCATTCAAGTGCCAGCAGTCTGGTATTCACGCCAGCGACGGAACCCTGGATCTTCTGACGTCTGACGTTACGAATGGTAGATGGGGTTTAAATAATTGTAATTTAACTACCGCCTACGAGCCGTGATTGTCACATGAATGTGCAGAATGTGCCAGACATTGATAGCCGGGTCGTAATATATAGTCGATAGACAGGTGAGTTTGGTGCAACCAAACTGGTTCTTATACAACTAGCAATAAATCAACTCGGCAGTAGACATTATATGAAGAATTTAATCAGACGTTCTGCATCAACGCTGTGAATGGTTTGGCTTAGTATTAGTCAACGCTATACATATTATAATGGGCGTTAACGACTATAAAAGTTGCATTGTTTACACGTGAAATTATTTCTCATTTCCACGGGCAAACGCTTCACTGCAACTTCACATGTATACTAATGGCTCTCTATTGAGAACGCTATGCTGTGAGACTCATTATCATCGACGACACCTCGGTGTGAAGACAAAGCTAGCATCGTGAATTGTGGTGTGCAATTTTCGAAGAATTGATTGTTCATTTTCCGTTTGAAGTTTATCAATGCGCAATCATTTATTTATGACGACGACAGCTTTGCGTGACGCAACTCTGACAGTTCGTCCAGGCATCGCCGCGATTTGATTGTTCAAGCGCCTCACGTGCGGTCTATGCTGGCCCGACAATCGCACAAGGTGTCGTTGCTTTGAAGTAGACTCTGCCCAACGAATCGTTCACAATACGATACGCGATCACCATAAGGTGTCAGTTCTGGGTTTTTATAGTTTGTATTGTGCGCACGGGTAGACACATTGTTAGCATTCGTAATGGCTTATGTACGTTCTTGGACTCGCGCACGCACAAGCCCAAGCGTATACCCGTGGACGTGTAGTAGATTTAAATAGCACCGTAACAAACCCACTTGACTACTCGGAGTGATTTACATTTTACATTCTGGAAATCCTGCGCGTTCAAACATCATCGCAACATGTCTGAGAAGATTTCGGCCATGCAGTATTTGCTGCACTAAAAGTATTCGAATATACATAGTCACCACTGTATGTAGCATGGTACTCATTCATCTGAGTGAAATGGAGTGAACAGACTTGTCATTAGACCAAGGAAGACGGGGTGGGGTGGAGAGAAACACCGACAGACGGACAGATATAGACACGAATAGACAAACTCTCGGTGATGTTGAATAACCAACTAAACAATTGTCTGATTCTACATTCACGTAAATAAAGAGCCAATTTGTACAGTAGTATATAATATATATAATGTTATAACATTTACGTATAAGCTTATGTTTTTTACTTTCTACTGGCAAAAAGGTCGTCATATCAGGCTATAATAACGCGGACTTTACACGCAGTTGCCGTTCCAACTTTCTCTACGAACCGTAATATTTCCCGTCAACATTTAAGGAAGTTTGTAATTGCGGCGTCGTGAAAACGTCGACGCCGCCCAGTAGTGACGCGTGAATACTGACCGATGTGCACTGAAGTACCTTTTGCACGACGTGTTGATATATTTCCCCCACTTCAGTCTAGAAGCTAATGGTACACTTTCTTTGTGCAACACCACGCGCTGACCCGTTGGTGTTTTGCGACCGGCACCGCATAAACATTTTACTAAGTAAGTAATGCTTAATTGGTGAGACTAGGCAGCCGCTGACCTTTGTCTAGTTTCGCCGTAGCGGGCGGCTAGGCACCAGTCATGCGTGACGTGACCCTACGTCACCCTCAGGTCTTTACCTCGTAAATATATATCGGCAGTCGTGCATAAATTATATAGAATAGTTCAGTAAGTGTCGCAAAATATATGCAAGGAGTATCAGCAAGGATAATGTAAGGAGTATCAGCAGAGGTAACGTAAGGAGTATCAGCAGAGGTAACGTAAGGAGTATCAGCAGGGGTAATGTAAGGAGTATCAGCAGAGGTAACGTAAGGAGTATCAGCAGGGGTAATGTAAGGAGTATCAGCAGAGGTAACGTAAGGAGTATCAGCAGGGGCAATGTTAGGAGTATCAGCAGGGGCAATGTAAGGAGTATCAGCAGGGGTAATGTTAGGAGTATCAGCAGGGGCAATGTAAGGAGTATCAGCAGAGGTAACGTAAGGAGTATCAGCAGAGGTAACGTAAGGAGTATCAGCAGGGGCAATGTAAGGAGTATCAGCAGGGGTAATGTAAGGAGTATCAGCAGAGGTAACGTAAGGAGTATCAGCAGGGGTAATGTAAGGAGTATCAGCAGGGGTAATGTAAGGAGTATCAGCAGAGGTAACGTAAGGAGTATCAGCAGGGGTAATGTAAGGAGTATCAGCAGCGGCAATGTAAGGAGTATCAGCAGGGGTAATGTTAGGAGTATCAGCAGAGGTAACGTAAGAAGTATCAGCAGAGGTAATGTAAGGAGTATCAGCAGGGGTAATGTTAGGAGTATCAGCAGAGGTAACGTAAGGAGTATCAGCAGGGGTAATGTTAGGAGTATCAGCAGAGGTAACGTAAGAAGTATCAGCAGAGGTAATGTAAGGAGTATCAGCAGGGGTAATGTTAGGAGTATCAGCAGAGGTAACGTAAGGAGTATCAGCAGGGGTAATGTAAGGAGTATCAGCAGCGGCAATGTTAGAAGTATCAGCAGGGGCAATGTAAGGAGTATCAGCAGGGGTAATGTTAGGAGTATCAGCAGGGGCAATGTTAGGAGTATCAGCAGAGGTAACGTAAGGAGTATCAGCAGGGGTAATGTAAGGAGTATCAGCAGGGGTAATGTTAGAAGTATCAGCAGGGGCAATGTTAGGAGTATCAGCAGGGGCAATGTTAGGAGTATCAGCAGGGGTAATTAAAGAACATGAGCAGGGGTAATTTAGAATACTGCTGTACTATTGTGGGCCTAACGTTCAGTGTGGAGGTGACATTGCTATCGATCGTCAACAATTATTTTCAAAAGAAAATGTGTTATATAGATATTGCTATTGACTGGACATATCAGTCCAGTTCACAAGTATGCGTGCAGGCAGACACCGGTGACAATCTGGTCACTGCGTCACATTGATACTTTCACTGAGTGTCATTTAAGGGACTGTGCTAATGGCGCCTTCAGAATGTATATAGTATTCTATATATATATATATATATACCGACCCGTAATAATTACTTCCGTCCATTCTTGAGCTGTTCTGACACGAACTTAGTACGCGTGCTTGTAAGTTTATCAACTATGTTCCGGAATGGCATGCTACTCTTACAAGAAACTATACGTGTAATGAAAATACCCACGGTGATCTTTGAGACGACCCGTGTCGTTCAACTGATGGCCCCACATAGTCAGTCGCCCGATGTCGCACGGTTACGCCGTTTCGACGTCATAAAGGGTAGGCAAGCGCGTTCACATTTACTACAGCAATTCACATTTGTCGCGTTTAGCAGGGCGTTAACGATCTCGCTGTCGCGGGCTCAAGTGTATGTCTATGCTTACTCATGCTGCATGCCATAATGTACCTGAATTAAACCGACTCACAAAAAGATGTTTCCAAGGTCAACGTCGGGGTCACTTTCACGACAACACAGTCGAAATTTAATGTCACCCGAGTTTCGTGGGTGACTTTGGAAAAAACGCTCAGCTTTGGAATTGGAACATTCCAAGCGAAGTCATCACGTAGAGCTGAATTAAAGTATTTCATTGCATGCATGTTTTTAATGACAGCTAGAGACGTTTGTATTGAATTCGACGCTTACATGGTTACAAAAAATCATGCTACCTAGTTAAACAAGTGTAAGTAATAATGAACTATTATAAAGAATTAAGACTTTGACTGGCTTTTGTAGTAGAGGTGTTATTATGTGGGAAAATTTACCGACTACGACTCTGAGCATCTACTGGGCTATGCACTTGGAACACGACGGTACAATGGTCTTCAGAGAGCGGACTGGAATTCGAACATTCCTGCTGCGTATTTTACATATCTATAGTTTAGTTGTCACCATATTACTCTAGGTCTTTCAACTGTATATACGAATCTGTGCGATGGATGTCTGCAAATTAGTTGTCTTGGCGTGTGTATAGTAATTCTATTTGGCTTAATCCTCTTTATTGAAGTCTAGTTTGTGTCAGAATGAATGTATCTGCCAGAAGCGAAGTACAAACACTTCGACAGGTCCTATGGCCTGGATGGCGTGAATAAGTTGATGGCCGAGAGGTCAACAACCGTGTGGAGAATAGTTCCACCTTAGCATGTTATCCGCCACAGACAGCCCTTTGTGTGTAGGCAAACACCGGCAAGAACTCCAGTTCACCCAAGGCCACGCCCTCCGGCGAGCGTAGGAGTAGCTGTTTGTATTGCCTACGCTAGCTTCAAGAAGTTCTCAGAAATTCCACCGGTCACTCTCCGGGCAACGCGTGCTCCAAATGTTGACGCAGTGTTTGTCCAGACACACCAGCCCCGGGGATGTCTTGGTCCTGTCCGAAATTAATCGGATTATTCCAAGTGACCGCACAGGTGACATTGTCCTGCGTTGACCTTACGGGTTGACCACTGGAATATATAATGTTGTTTAGCGGACACGTGGGCGTAGTGTCATGATTTATCGCTATTGTAATACAGGTATCTTGACTTGATATCAGAATAACGCTCCTAATCAATTCAATTAATATCAGTCGTGTGTCTAGCTAACGGCACATAAACATGAGTGCGCTATTCAGTCGATATCCGGCGCGCTACAAAAGACGAAGACGTAAGTCTACAATCAGTGCGCGTAGGTCAGATACGCCACCACGGGTCAATTGTAAGTCCGAAACAATAGGTACCGGTATCCCTTATTGTGGAACACTTCCATGAATAGGTTTACTCTTTGCTTTAATACGGTTTAACATAAGACAGAAGGCAAATAGTTCGGACCGATTTTAATGACGGCAATATAGTGTTGACGGTTGGCACTGTATAGCGGTATTGACCGTGAGAACAAGTAAGGATATTTGCAGTTTGCCACGCATTGGTATGATAGCAAACCATTTAAGTTCACAACAAAGACGCCGCCGTCATACATGATACTACTGTGTCAAGATGTACGGACGAAAATGTACATGTTTGTCGAGCGGATTTCATACCGGTTACCGTTGCATCCTCGCGTACGCCCGATTGTTGATCGAAGGACCCTGTCCTGCTTCAGTGCCTAATGGGCATATCCGTGCAGCGGTACTCTACTGTGGTTTCACAACCCGGTTGTCACACGATATTCACGGTCACAAATGGCCTGCCGGTCGTTGAAAAGTAATACACGATCAAATGCACTCGAAATAAATTCGTAGCCATGCGTATTCACACAAGGTGTCTAACTGTTATTCCACCACACTGATTTCATATAGAAATAAGGGCCACTACACTCATAGTAGCGCACAATCGGACGAGCGAGCCTTACCGCTCAATAACATAATTGTTTCGATAGAATGTCGGTGCGATAAAATCTCCTTCCCTGTCTACCTGTGTTTCTAAATAAGTGCGGCTTTTATCGTGTGGACACCACCCCGTGTAGGCGTGGGAGGTGCCGAAATTACAAGACTCTTGTGCAGTGCATGGCGCCACTATCCACGCGGTTGTATTCGTAGTGAACGCAGCAGCGGCTTGCAAACTGGGATGGTGAGCGTGGATGCTACGTCACGCTCTAACGCGTGAACACAATCACCAGGCGGGCACGGACGACAAAAACCGGTCTCCGTAGACGCCTAACGCGGGGAACCTGGCTCCATTATTTATTTGTAGTTATGCGACATGACGTTGAGCGAATGAATACAGCGAGATCATTAGCTGGATATGATGAATATGGCTGTCCGCGTAAATACGTCGCAATGGGACATCGTTATATATGTGTGGGGTGTTTAGCGGCGTGGGATGAGGGGCGGTCTTTGTCACCCGTCTGTGTTTTACACAATTGTACAGTGACGCGTAGGTCGTATGGAAATATAAACAACAACTGATATGGTTGCCAGGATGCAATGTGTCCCTCAAAATGTCATCGGTGTATATCGCGCAAAAGGAAATCCGATAGTATCCGCCATAGATCCAGACGGTATTGGATCCATGGGTGCAGGAGAATGCGGACTCTATCAGATAACTCCGCCTGGTTTCCATGGCCAATAATGAAGTGCCTAGCGTTTAATCGCCTTAGCGTTTTGTTTAGCCAATACACATATGCATGCATGCGACATGTCACTTGTCAATGTTTTGTTGACGGTTCTGTGGCAGACGTATTGTATTTATTGTGATACATTTATTCCAACTGCAACTGGTCCAGAGAATCCAATAACAGGTTGGATAACTGGACAAATACATAATAAAACACCTGTTGAAATGGAATAGTAATAAAATCAACAACAATCTGAGTGTCATAACGATGAAAACAACACGTCACTAGCATGCCTTCATCGAATATATAAGCATGCTTTATACGGAGGTTTTTGCACGTACGTTAAGATATATTGTAATGACCTGTTCTGGCATGCGTCTAAGCACAATGGTCATACTCAGAAAAGCGTCACAGAACAACACAACACAACACAACACAGAACAATTGCAACAGTGTGTGAATATATAGTATATTTCATATGTCCAAGTATCGTTAATGTCAGCCTTCGCGTGAGTCATATCCGCTCCCGCTGGGGTCAGCGGGTTCGAACGAACACTCGTTTTGAGGTAATGTGTGTCTAAAATGGAAACATTTATTATACATGATCAGCGATAGAGAGAATGCAAATGATAAATCGTCAGACGTGTAATGTGGTATGCTTTAGAGAGAGAGAGAGAGAGGGGGGGGGGGAGGGAGAGAGAGAGAGAGAGAGAGAGGGGGGGGGACGGAGAGAGAGAGAGAGAGCGAGATGAAAGAGAGAGAGAGAGTCGTGGTTGCAGGTGTCTGATGAACCTACGAGGTGCAGTTATATTATTCAAGGTGTCAAGTTGGAACTGTCATTACTTTTTTCTCTGTGTCTCGAAATAGTGTTAATGTATGCAACGTTCCATAATACGCAGAGCCGTCTTTTCCGATTCACGAAGTCGGATGTCTGCATCAAGTGCTCTAGATCAGGGGACAAATGGGGAACTGCTCAAAAGTAGGTGTAGCAACACCTGCAAGTGAAGTGTTATCATTGGAAACACAAGTGTTGACATCTGACTGCACGGAGGATGCCGAATGTTGGACAACATGTCCGTTACATCCGATGTCCGTTACATCTATACCTGCTGGGAGTATGACCAAAACAGGCTATGACAGGGCATTTTTCGGATATGCATTTGGACACCGGATGTCCATGTTGTGTTTGCAGTTAATTTACATCGGAAGAAATATGGTACATAATCGTAGCTAATACTTACCGTTATAACGTGGACACTTACCTCAATTAACACTCTTAACACTCACGTGTTTATTTGCGTTTTAAAGTTAAATTCCGTTCGTTGGGGAGTGTTACTTCAGGCAGGATACAATACAGCATGCATTTTTATTTCTACAATAAAACGATTTGTCCAAGGCGGACGGAGGAATAAACGGTTAAACACATCCAGCTCTAGCGAACGAAAAAACCGGTTCGCACTTCCTCGGCAGTATTTTTAGCACATTTTTCAACTACTGCTCTCGAGTGAGCGAGCGTCGGAACAATCAGTCTTAGACGCGCGGTCTCGACAGCAATTATCGAGACACGACGTTCGCCATCATGGCCACATAAACCATGCGTCACCTCTCCCCGTATAATTTTCATTTGAATTTGTATGGCCGAGTTTTATGGTGGCCGCGACCTACAGACTGGTTAGACTGGTCGAGACCCGACCCGTCTGCGGTGAGTGCCCCCACGGTTCTGACACCTGGACAACTCGAGGTCGTATTGCAATTTCGCTGTTAGTGGGAGAAGTTCACGCGTAGAAACAAATTCAGAACAACATAACATTTTCTTAACAAAACTTATAAAAAGTATCGACGTTATTATTAATGTGTTGCCTTGATTATACAAAACTAATAAATATATAATATTCTCTAATCAATATGATCATCTTTAAACAGCCTTTTTTTACAATTGTTCTCAAATATTTACATTGGATTCTTTCGTTCTTCTATTTCAAGTATACAGTTATGCAAAAGCATGTTGACTCATGATGGCGCTATACATTTATAACGCAGCTAATTTCACTCGCTGCGCAATGTGTTCGCGCTAGAAATGACGAACGACCTTGTCACTTTTGACAATGAATATGCAGAGAATGCCATCATACACAGACCGGTCTATAGATAAAATGACAACCGTAGCTAATGCCACGATTACGCCGAACCTTAAAGTATCACAGATAGTATCAAAGCCTGAACGTGTTCGACGAAGCGTCCGCCTATAAATAACAGTCGCCTCAGCGGTGTACTGAGTATTTGTTATTATTTAATTATAGCAACTCGACAGGAAAGGTGAATCACGTAGCAACGTCAGGAACACAATACGCTTCCGCCGCGTTGAATAATCGAACAACATAACTACAGTCGACTGAGACTGTATTGACTTCAGACGACCGACATTATAGACTTAGAGTATGATGTATATGCAACGTCATGCAACTAAGTATACATTTCTTATTGAACGTTTGAAATTTCGGAGATTTACCATACATATGTGTATATGTCGATCTAACGAGATTTGAGACATATGTGTGTGTGTGTGTGTGTGTGTGTGTGTGTGTGTGTGTGTGTTTGTGTGTGTGTGTGTGTGTGTGTGTGTGTGTGTGTGTGTGTGTGTGAGTGTGTGTGTGTCCGCGCGTGCATGAATGCACGAGCGTATGCGTGCGTGCGTGCGTGCGTGCGTGCGTGCGTGCGTGTGGGTGTGTTTTTGTAGTGGGGCGTATATTTGTTGAATAACTGGCTATTTTGACCGTGCCAATTTTAAGAGGTATTTCTTGTCTGAGACATCGTCTCAGGCTGTGATCGATCACACCTGAATTACGGATACGTGGCTACACATGAATCGTTTTACTGAGAACAGTGGAACACTATTACACCGTAACGACTATTGAGTTGGTTGCAATACATGTGTTATGAATATACTAACATGCATATATAGTACGACGCGTCATATGTATTGACATAAACAAACATGCATATGGAAAGACGTTTGATATACGACAAATCGTCGATCGATTGTAACACGCTTGTTTTATTCAACTATAATGCCGATTGTGAAGCATTGCCAATTGGGTCTAGGAGCAAACAAAATATAAAGGATGAAACTTGTCATATAGTAATTATTGGTACACGTTTGTAACGGCCTAAATAAACAGTAACGTATGTTCACTAGTCATGTTCATTGCAAGACGTAAACACTGTCCCAGATTGAATAGTGGTTGCACATTAATTGCCTTCTAACATACGTCATCTACTCTATGTGGTGGCCAAGAAATCCTCCTACATTCCTTTTTATTAACCAACCCCACCTGTGGTAGACTGTTGGTACTGGGGAAGCGCCATGTGGAACATCGGACCATCTTCTCTCAGTAATAAACAACAGGTCTAACTCGGTCTCACATGTCAACCTTACCAGTGTCACCACTGTTGTAATCATGCACCAGATGGTATCTTAGTGAACCTTACACACCACGTCTTATTGGTTTGGCGGGGATCATTTGTTTACCAATCTATATGTGTTATGTAATCCGGTTTCAATCGACACAATCCTTCTGAGTCAAAGGAGACTGACAGAAAGTAGTTTTGACTTCAGTGTCATTCTACCTCTGTGTCGTAGATCAAGTTACGGCGGCCATCTATGTCCTATGACACCACTTACGACAAACATAAGACCAGGGTCAAAAGTGTATAACTATTGACACCGACAACGACGCGTGTTTTGGTATTCCTTGCTCTATGAATGTGTTTAAGAGAAACATAAGACGTTGGCCAAAAGGGGACAATAATTACTGACATAGACAACGCCTTGGGTTGACATTCATTGTCACATGACATTGGTTACTTGGAAGTTATGAAGTGGGCAAAAAGACAACCATGGCGATATGGACAACGCCTTCGGGTTACTTTTGCGCAAAAAGTCTCACTTAATGCTAACAAGTGTCTTTTTGTGGGCACTTCTTATCATGACTTTAAACGTCTCTTCCCGTCTGTCGACAAAAACCTGAATGTTTGTTTTTGCGAAGTGTTTTTACCAGAAATTGGCACGCTAACAGAATTAAGCAGCCCTTTTTAAATGGTTTCGCATAATTGAATACTGTTACTAGACACACCTAGTATTCAGTATACGTAGTAAAGGAAGTCGATTAACAATGACTAAATATGACTTACGAATGACTAAGCCCGATAAGGTCATGACAAATGTCACCTCTTTGTTCGTTGGCGTAATTGGTGGTTGGTTGTGCTTTATGTGTAAACTCGCGCCGTGTCCTTTTTGTACTTGCCGGTCGAATCGACACATCAGCTATCGGTTTGAAACATAATTGTCAAACAAGAGAAAGCGGAAGCACACGAGGATGGGGGGGGGGGGTGCTGAATATAGCAACGCAACAGCGAAAGAAGAAAGCTAAAATTTAATATGTAAGGCCTGTCTCACCCAAACTACAGGGAGAAACAGGTTGTAGTGAACTGCTTGTGGACTGGTAACGTGGTCGTCTTCGTGATAATTGGAATGTTTGTCTTTCCGCCATAGCATAATAATAATTATTATTAGTTTTTATATCATCATCGTCACCATTGTCATCATCTGTCGTTGTCGTCGTTGTCATAGTTGTCATTATAGTCAGCATTTTACCCAGATCTTATCCTGAGCTCCCAAGTCCAGTAATTATAATACATTATCAACTACTCACTTGATATGGAATAGTTAGTTTTATTCGTAGTACATCGTAAACGTAACGTCCTGTTGCCCCGTTTGGCTACCATTCGATACATTTGCAATGAAAACATCTTGCAAATGTTAACTTTTATTAACAAATTACAAGCTACGGTTTCTTCCTCGAATCAAATACCTCGGTCACACGGATTAACACAATGTTCCACACAACCTACTGGCTGATCAGCCCCACTCCAGCCCTCGACGTAACCACTTCAACGCAAACATGGCTACATGACCACAGGAGGTCTTAACCGGCATTGTATCTGCACTGACCCGTGACGTCTTGAGTCATATACGTGCTAAACACATTCCACGAGTCCATCTCTCTTTGTCCACCTCCGCCCACTACGCGATTCTGCGAGACATTTTTTCTGTGACTGATTCGGTGCCGTCTATTGAAGACGCTTCCAAACGTCGACGACTTAAAGCGAGACGCCGACCGCTTTGCCTTCAGTCCGTGGCTCGTGCCGACGAGTTCGACCGCCAAGAGAGCCAGTGAGCAGAGTCGCGTAGGACGAAAGGTAGGATTTGTGTATACTTGTTCGCGTGTTCAACTAGCACGCTCTTTCTGCGGTAGGTTTTTATTCGGCGATAAATCACGGGCAGGAACTCGCGCGTGGACTAAAACGTCGGTTCGGTTTGTGGCAATGCCGCAGTCTGTCGTGAACTAAAACTTGGCCATATACGTCGTACGATGGACTGTCGTGCTGGTAAGACATGTTTGTGCAGAGCGCCGCGTTGCGATTGTCATCCAACTACTTGGTCTATTCGTTGGTTTGTCGTTGGTCAGTAATCAACTCTACATTTGATCACTTGTTTGGTTTTGACAACAACTTGTTCGCGTGACGTATTCTTCGCTGGAGTACACGACTTTGACGCTTCGTCTTAAAAGGTCAGATTTTTTATCTAGTGCTGACTTCACGTCGATCGGACACACGTGGACATAGGGCATATGGAGTTTTATCCTTGTACAGATGTGTTAGACGTAGGATAAAGATATTGCGGTGTAGCTACATAAAGTGAAGTGACACGTTTAATGAACCTTCACGGAAACCCCGTCGCTCGTTGAGATGTTAATTTACGGCTCGTTAGAGAATATATTTTATATATTTCAGTGTTGAAATAGTTTTAAGATTTTTTTAACTATGGTGTTAAAATAGGGCACGGATGTTGATTAAGACTTTAGATATTTCAGCGGGATACGAGAATGTGTAACTAACAGGCAGTGTTGAAGTTGATTGGATGAATTATCCAGACGGTTTGCTTTTGGACAGCAAGCACTGCATGGCTGGCCACATGCACTTTATTTAATTGGGGACTGCGTCTGTTAGATGTTGCAAGAAATGGAGTATAGGCAGCAATTACGTATGCTATCACGTTATATCCTTTTTCCTTCCTTCCTTCCTTCCTTCCTTCCTTCCTTCCTTCCTTCCTTCCTTCCTTCCTTCCTTCCTGCCTTCCTGCCTTCCTGCCTTCCTGCCTTCCTGCCTTCCTGCCTTCCTGCCTTCCTGCCTTCCTTCCTTCCTTCCTTCCTTCCTTCCTGCCTGCCTGCCTGCCTGCCTGCCTGCCTTCCTTCCTTCCTTCCTGCCTGCCTTCCTTCCTTCCTTCCTTCCTTCCTTCCTGCCTTCCTGCCTTCCTGCCTTCCTGCCTTCCTGCCTTCCTGCCTTCCTGCCTTCCTGCCTTCCTGCCTGCCTGCCTTCCTGCCTTCCTTCCTTCCTTCCTTCCTTCCTGCCTTCCTTCCTTCCTTCCTTCCTTCCTTCCTTCCTTCCTTCCTTCCTTCCTTCCTTCCTTCCTTCCTTCCTTCCTGTCTGCCTGCCTGCCTTCCTTCCTTCCTTCCTTCCTTCCTGCCTGCCTTCCTTCCTTCCTTCCTTCCTTCCTTCCTGCCTGCCTTCCTTCCTTCCTTCCTTCCTTCCTTCCTTCCTTCCTTCCTTCCTTCCTTCCTTCCTTCCTTCCTTCCTTCCTTCCTTCCTTCCTTCCTTCCTTCCTTCCTTCCTTCCTTCCTTCCTTCCTTCCTTCCTTCCTTCCTTCCTTCCTTCCTTCCTTCCTTCCTTCCTTCCTTCCTTCCTTCCTTCCTTCCTTCCTTCCTTCCTGTTTTCTTTCTTTCTTTTCTATCCGTCTGTCTGTCTGTCTGTCTGTCTATCTGTCTGTCTGTCAGTATATATATATATATATATATATATATATATATATATATATATATGTATGTATGTATGTATGTATGTATGTATGTATGTATGTATGTATGTATGTATGTATGTATGTATGTATGTGTGTACGTACGTGTGCCTGTATGTCTGCCTGTATATCTGCCTGCCTGCCTGCCTGCCTGCCTGCCTGCCAGACGGGCCTGCCTGCCAGACGGGCCTGCCTGCCTGCCTGCCTGCCTGCCTGCCTGCCTGCCTGCCTGCCTGCCTGCCTGCCTGCCTGCCTGCCTGCCTGCCTGCCTGCCTGCCTGCCTGCCTGCCTGCCAGACGGGCCTGCCTGCCTGCCTGCCTGCCTGCCTGCCTGCCTGGCTGGCTGCCTGCCTGCCTGCCTGCCTGCCTGCCTGCCTGCCTGGCTGGCTGGCTGCCTGCCTGCCTGCCTGCCTGCCTGCGTGCGTGCGTGCGTGCGTGCGTGCCTGTCTGTCTGTCTGTCTGTCTGTCTGTCTGTCTGTCTGTCTGTCTGTCTGTCTGTCTGCCTGCCTTTCTTTACTTCTTTCTTTCGTTCTTTTTTCTTTTATTTTTTATAATCACTCTACGGTAGACACCTCGACATCGAGAATAAAGTCTGCATTGTGAGACGCTCCGCTCCATCAGAGGTTTTGAAGTCGGTCTGTGCGGTTTTTACAAGTCGTGCAAATTGTTGGTGACTTTGTTCATACGATACCTAAGTGTTAGTTCTTCCTGTTAGCTGGGATTTTCCTGGTAGGCGTTGTTCGCGACACCAAGGGGGTGCTGTAGAAAGACAAAGAGTTCAATGAACTACACAAGCGCTATGTCAGGACAGAACACCTGGTGTGGAAAAAGAGGCGTAGATTGGGTGTCGTAATGTCAGTCGAAAGAACAGTGTAATGTAGGTAAACTGGACGAAAAAAACGGCACACGCATAGTGAATAGGCGTAACCGCAATGGTATGACACTAATACCGTTCACCTGGCAAATGTCTGTAGGGGAGACACGCGTTAAATATTAATACATAAATATAATCTCGCTGTTAACCTACATGATACATGTCAGTTGAAAACATTGACAGCAGCACACGGGCAACAAATGACAGTGTGAATGTTATGCACGCGTTGCTCTTATACAGGGATAATTATCGTGAACGTCACGGATGATTGCTATTAATATGCGTAGTTCCTGTAACGCGCCATTGCTATTGAACATACACTTTACTGAATGAGTTGAACCGGTGTCGTGACATACCTTTTTTGTTAAGACATGTCTGGAAGTGTATTCCCGGCAAGAATAGACTTTTCATGATATGCCTATTGTGTGCTCAATTGACAATACAATTACTTTTATAAATCTGTTTAGCGTCGTTCATATACCGCATCGTTTGGATGACCTCATAGTGTCGTCAATGATATGCTAGTTAGCAATACAAACACTATAATTATATGTTAACTGGTTGAGTGAAGATAGGACCACACGGTAGGAATTAGTGTCTAGATACCACGTAAGCGTCGACGGTTGTTGCGATCCAACAGACACGCTTAAGGTAATACAAAACGTTGACTGTGTTGTTCTTTGCGGTGTGAACAACACTGTTTCAAGGATTTTGCACGCGACTAGATGCATGAATTGACAATCATCTGGGTCGATGCTTAGCACTTTGTGATGGACGAGTGATGGAAACAAAGCATTTATTGTTTAGTCATCACGTTCTCCTGTACAAGGTCACGTCACATTTGTGGACGGATGTTTTCGGCGAGTTACATCGGAGTAGCTATGTAAAACGGTTAAATCATCGTCATTGTTGTCGTTTTTATGCGCTTACGAGTGATTTAATTATTTGACAGTGGTAGACGTCATCACGCTCGGTTGCGCATTCCTCCGTGAAAGAAACCCTACTCACGTGTTCAGTGCCCTTTGAAAGCATAGGGTTCTAGCAGGTATCCATTTGGGGTTAAGCGGTACGCAGCCCGCTGGTTGTGATATTTACATAGGAGGGAATTGTTTAAGCGCCAAACATACGTTCAATCGGTGTGAAGAATGTGTCCTATGACATAAATAAAGGTAACAGGAGGGGGCATGGAAACCCCCCCAAAATACGTTTGTTGTACTTCTGAGCTTGGATTGTCAAGGTTATCGGCGCCTTAGAAGTGCTACAGTTAGTACCACTGTTACTACTATTTAAAACAACATATCACGATCAAGATATGTTTCAAAATATGGTTCTTTAAAACGCATTTGAACAGCAGCAATGCTAGCACAAGTACCACGATTTCGTGAACTTCTGAGGTCAGCCTTCTGTCCCACATAATGCGGGGACTAATTGCTCACTTGGGTCGGCACGCACGCTCGGTAAACACACTTCTACGGGTGTCTGGCCGCACAACTAGGGGTGGCATGTTTACAACGTAGACCGGTCGAACTTGTGCTTCGCGATTTTCTATAGTGGCTCGTGAGCGCGTCCCTTGTAAAATTTTCATTGCCAAATACGTACGTAGATACGACCTCAGACACGCCGTTGTCTTGGCACGCCACGGGTGAACGAACTTGCACAAGGCGCTCCTCTAAGGCCGGACAGACGGGGGCAGGTCGAGTGACAACGGTGACGCATCTGACGTTGTAAATAATTCACAGTACATCTGCGGAGAGATAGATTCGCGCACTTCTGACCGTGTGTGGCATTCTGACACGAATGGCTACGAAGTTGCACGTGTGAAAATCAAACAATTAGTGCACCGAATCTATAAGCGTACGTACATGACGGTATCGATGCCACCAATTTACGCTGACACCGAATAAGACCATGAGCGTCTGTACGACCCATACCAGTCTGTTTGTGTCTTACGTAATGCTTCTGTGGCGTATGTTTTTGGCCTTTGAAGATATGTGTTAATGTGCAATTTACGATGGCAGTGTTGAATGGAGCGTGTACGATAACATAGCGGTGCGGCTACTTGATGTAACGAGATAATTAATAGTAATGACATATATTACAGCAGTGCAACCAAGCGTATGGGCTGCAAATAATGCGATTCTCCTGCAACAAACATTTGCTGTGAGACTGAGCCATCCATCACTCAACACGTCGTTACTGTCGCCCGAAAGTACCGTTTAAATGCAGGCCTTTTTGTAAGCACGGCGGGCTTTGTGTAACTATAGCAATGTTCATATATAGACGCATTTTATGCGATTCACGAGTCCATATGGCAACGAAAGTTCATCCTTTACTATACCTGTGCATCGTTTTAGTGATTTGTTCCTTCAGCTGTGCCATCTGTTGTTTCTTTTGTTTTTTGGTGAGAAGATACGGCACTCATTGTTTGTGTATGATTTGACGGTCTATGAACATAATTGCTATCGAATAAAATTAAATGGTCAGCAAAAAAAAACAACGAATACATTTGTCGGTGACTTCAGTATTTTGTGCGAGCTTGCAAGTCTGGACTGCATGGTTAAAGCACGTGCGAACCAGAGCACGTGTGAATCAGACCCGTCTTGTTGATGAAGCGACAGTAACCCTTTATAATGTGTCCATCTTTCTCGTACTCAACCACACGTAACATATGGGAATTGCATACTAAGTGGTCAGACTTAAATAGGAGGTATTCACAGCAATCGCAAACTAACAATTATCGCCTTGTCAGTTCAAAGAAGACGCTGTGGAATGTCTGAATGAATACGGACAAAACGCGTAAATTTGCCATCCAGCTACCGTTGTTTAGTTAGCATACCTCACCTATTTTACATATGCAGACGCTTTAGCCTAGTTGTCGCCGGTGTCATCGGTATGATATACCATATTTCTAGATGACCCCAAGGGGTCCAAGTAATAATAGCGGTTCTGTTAGTAAGATACAAAATTGGCACGACTTGTTTGTGGCCCGGGCTATATATGTCACAGTAAAAACGGTGTATTCATTCCGAGACAATATGTCACGGTGAAGAAAACGTAGGGATCACTTGCACCGCCTCGTAGAAGCAGCTTTCAAGGAGGCAAGAGCCTCGACAAGTAGTACACGAACATGTCACATACATATTAGAAACTCTCATATGTAATGCAACTGTGTCCATATTTCTATGCCTATACTAGACTGAAGTTAATATACTAAGTATTTGGATTTACATCAATATTCAGTTTTACAATTATCTACTTTTGGCTCTATTTCATTAGCCTCCCCCACAATCTAGGTGTGATTCATCACTACACAGACCACCCCTGGCAGGCCCATTACGCAATGTATGGGCGTTAGCTGAATCAAACTGTAGTAACTGATATTGTCGGTCGCGACTGTAGTACCCACGAAAAGTAAGAACACCGCAGTCATCCGTTCAAAGGGAACCCCAGAATCCTTACCGTGCGATCATTCTTACGAAAGATTCTGCTGTATTGTGTATTACACAATTACTTCTGCTTCCCAAACAATACACGTAACACTAGCGTCCTGTGGATGAACTACAGACGAACAAAACATTCAGACAAGTGACATCAATGGCTGATTTTATATTCAGCGTTTCGCAAAGATGTCTGCCAAGGGTGCACGCACGTGGACGAATTTGGCTTCTCGTAGATAAACAAACGAAATTTGGCGTTAGACTGGCGGAATGGGCTATGGAACCTTTGAGAACGCAAGCGATGCGTCAAGTTGCGCCCTACCGCTACCGACGCCTGTGTTGTACCGATTATGTCAACTTGTCGAGTCGACAAGCGCAGCACGGGTATGTTATGTACGAGGTCTTGTAAATGTCGCACCCACAATAGGCGAAACATCACTCACAGAGCGAACCTCCGCCGAGCACCACGCTGTGGAGAATCTCGTTTCTTGGTAATACTCCATTTATATCGCGCGAATGCAAGACATCATATAGTAGGCCTTTGTTAGAACGAACTGTTGATGCCTGTTCTACTCAAAATGAGTTTGCTGGGATGTGGAAAAGTGCGCCGACATTTTGTAGTCGGGTTGGGAAACTGGAATGTCGAGTGATAAATGAAACTGACACCAAAGGTATGTTTGAGGGACAAGTCGAGACAAGCATAAATGGAAATCTTTGAACGTGATGGGGACCACACAAGAACACTGGGAATTGGTCGAACATGGAGGTTTCACACGTGATATGTTATATAACACAAACAAATATTCCACCCCTTGTCGTATCTTCCTGTCAGTGTACGGCTCTTTGACTAGTTGTCTGCGAATATATTCGTATGCAAGTCTCTCTGTCTGTAAAAATATGTCTCCATGTGCATCGTTCTGTCTGTTTATCTGTGTGGTTATCTGTCTGTTTGTACACAAAGTTTGTGTATGTCTGGATGTATCTATGTCTGTATTTGGGTCTATCTGTGTGTGTTTGCGTTGTGTGTGTGTGTGTGTGTGTGTGTGTGTGTGTGTGTGTGTGTGTGTGTGTGTGTGTGTGTGTGTGTGTGTGTGTGTGTGTGTGTGTGTGTGTGTGTGTGTGTGTGTGTGTGTGTGTGTGTGTGTGTGTGTTTCAACGTGTTTGTCTATCAGTCTGCCCGCTGTCTGTCCATCTGTTTACCTATCTGCTCGTCTCTGTGTGTGTACGTTTCTCTGTACGTCTCTCTGTGTGCATCTCTATATTTGTGCATCGACTTCTCCCCTTTCTGCTCCCTCTTCCATAGGCGAGGAAACGGGGCAGTCCTCGGGGATTTTGTGAGGGATAGTCAGCCACGTGGTTCTGCCCCCAATAACTTTTAAATAACGGCGGCGCGGCTGCGTAAAACGGTCAACACCCCCCCCCCCTCTCTAACGATGGCTCTCATCAGTGGGACCCAGAACAACCGCAGCGGAGAAACTAAAGTTATGGCGACGCGGCGGCAGCATTTGTTCAATGGCCTCCCTCCCTCTCGTTTTCAACGGACGGGTGCTGAAGCTCTGGTTCTGAACTCTCCCAAAATATTTATTTCGTTCACGCGCAAGCGTCTTAAGACAGCCTGTTTGCTTTACCTGCGCAGCCTTCCATTGACAACCGTTGACAGACATAAAGGCCGACTTCGATTGAGCTACGCGAGTAACTCGCGTAACCCGAGGGCTACCCGAGTCCCAATCGAACAGCCGAGATCACTCGAGCACGTGACCATTTTTGACCTAGATTAGTTACTCGAGGCAATCGCGAGTTTTACAGGATTCACTCGAGTAACTTACGTAGGCCCCCTACCGCATAAGAAATTAATTAAACATTACATGACACAATCATTTAAGGACTTCAATATGGATTAAAGTCAACACATTGTATGAATTATAATTAAAGTCCAAGAACATGAACGTCATAATTTACACACTAAACAACAGATTGCTTTATTTTATTTATTTACATAAGGGGTTTATGTCCGTGATCACGATCATCGGTGTTCAGTTGGATTACGCGCGTAGTACTGCGCGCGCAGTTAAATTATCATAAACCGGATACCACGTTGAAGTTACGCGAGTAACTCGAGTAGCTCAATCGAAGTCGGCCAAAGGGTCCATCCGTCTATATCCAATGACAACATGCTTGATACTGGCGCCATCTGGCGGATAACCTGATAACTAGTTGATGTAAATTAATTCGTGCTTACGCGTCGATTTTCAGGATGCGTAACGTTTAATATCTGCAACAAAAAGTTGTATAATACGTCGTGTCGCTTCACAGAAAACAATATAAGTGTCGTATGCAAATTCCAACAGAATTGACAGATTAGCGTGTTTATTTATTATTATTATTATTATTACAAGCATTTATAAAGCGCCATATCTCCGGGACCAGCCCGTTCATAGGCGCGTACACACATTACAATAAAATGTACATAGAATCATACAAAAGATATCTAAAAATGAATAGCATGGTATTTATACATGTGCATAGCTAGGTATAGGATATTGTTTCTAAGATTGCATAAATATAAATTTTATAAATAAGATTAATTTAAAAAGTAAAACATAATTATTATACAATAACATTATAATACCGAAATTAATATTTAAAATAAATAAATATATATATAAAATAAATAAATATATATATAAAATAATAATAAATTTGTTATAAAATAATACTAATACAAGTAATGATTCATAAAATACATTATCATGAGAGTGTCACACAGAACAGTTCCTCATTGGTAGTACGCTAGTTTAAATAAATGTGTCTTGAGGAGGGTCTTGAATTTTGCTAAAGTGTCTGACTGACGAATGTTTTCTGGCAAACTGTTCCAAAGCGCTGGTCCAGACACCGAGAAAGCCCGCCTGCCGTAGCCCTCCAGATTGTAGCGCGGAACCACGAGCAGACACTGATCAGCAGACCGGAGTTTATTGGTTAGCATCTGAATATGCTGCTATGAAGTACTGCACGATTCGACGAACAGCCGCTGCTTTGATAATATGTTATTCTCGATCGATACGTTTGCAGGTCTGAACATGAAATCTCATTTGTAAAAGTTGTATATAATACTAATTCCGTTTTGCTTGTGTTTACCAAGTTATTTTGTTTGCCATTCAGGAGCCAAGATGAAGTTGGTTTTAGCAGTTGTACTGGGGCTATGCCTTTTCCAACAAGGGACGGCGGTGGACCAAGGTAAATGTCTATACATCTATTCATAGTAACATCCGCTATACTGATATATTACTCGCGAGATTGCGATTATACTACTAATGTATCGCGACCAGCCCATAAGAAAAGAGCAATGATTGGTGTGTTACTATCATCGCTATTGTTATGATCACATACGATATTAACTGCTGGTATATAAACGATATGTATTGCTAACTAATGTGTTAAATCATTATGTAACGAGGTGTAAAATCGTCAAGAACTTAAGTATACATAAATTTTGTTTAAGACATAATATGAACGGTGATACGATAAACAGGTCATAATGGAGGGATCTTACAGCAGAACACTGAAGCATGACACGAGGATCGGATCGACAATTAATATATTTCCAGTGATTGATAGTACACGGACTATATTACACATTTCTAACAATCAGGAACATTTCCGAAAAAGCACTGAGAATTGGGAGGTTATGTCTAATCTATCCAATATTATGATTGTAAATCATAATCAATGTAAATTGTTCTCTGATTAACGGATCGTGTTCTCCGAGTATGATGTACTATTCGGTGACTTCGTATATGTGTGTATATGGTGGTATACGCACATCGATGCTTGCAGTTTGTCTGATGGATGTGGCCCTTGTTATTGATCATTCCGGGTCGATTCGTGACAACAACCCGCCGCATGGCCCAGACAACTGGGGACAGGTGATCGAGTTCGTGAAGGCAGTCGTCAGGAAGCTGAAGGTTAGTGTTATGTCACGTGATATCTTGGCCGTGGTAACACGTCTACGTGGTACAAGTGATACGCGACCCCCAAGACGTTTGTGAGATTATAGTTAATGTGTTAGGTCGTGGATGACGGGTTTTCCTGACAGGAAACAAAATGATTCTTGTTTCGAGCTGTTTGCAAACGATAATATAACAATAGTGCGGGAGAACACGACAAACGCTCACAAGTCAAAACATTGGTCAACAAGTGTCACCATGTCATTCACAAGTATTAAATACTGCGATCTAAGCAGCTGCAGCAGCAGCAGCAGCAGCAGCAGCAGCAGCAACAACAACAACAATAATAATAACAGCAGCAGCAGCAACAACAACAACAACAGCAGCAGCAACAACAACAGCAGCAGCAGCAGCAGCAACAACAATAACAAAACAACAACAGCAGCAGCACTAGCAGCAGCAGCAGCAACAACAACACAGCAGCCACAGCAGCAGCAACAACAACAACAGCAGCAGCAGCAACTACACATTATCCATCATTCCTGCAATCACAACGACCACAAGGTATCTCGTAGGCACGCACACACACACACACACACACACACACACACACACACACACACACACACACACACACACACACACACACACACACACACACACACACACACACACACACACACACACACACACACACCCACACACACACACACACACACACACACACACACACACACACACACACACACACACACACACACACACACACACCCACCTTCATGACATCCACAGCCTCAACCACGGCGTCACGTCTCACTAAGACGACGTCACCTGTGTCACTACCGTGTTTCTTTCGGAATAGATCAGCCCGGGAGGCACACACATGGCGGCCGTCAGCTACGGAAACGACGCCACGTTAGACTTCGACCTCAACGACTACACGACAGAGAGCGAGGTGCTGAATGCGGTTGGCAGGATCAAGTATGGCGGCGGAAACACCAACACGACCGGCGGGCTGAGAGAGATGCGGGTAAACGTGTTCTCTGACAAGGGCGGCGACAGAAGCAACGTCCGCGACATGTGCATCCTCATCACCGACGGAGTGCCCACGAGAGAGGTGGGTGACGGCAAACAGACGTGTGCACTCATGGCTGCATGTGTGTTTATATGACTGTGTGTGTGTAGGTACGCATGTGTGTGTGTAGGTACGCATGTGTGTGTGTGTGTGTGTGTGTGTGTGTGTGTGTGTGTGTGTGTGTGTGTGTGTGTGTGTGTGTGTGTGTGTGTGTGTGTGTGTGTTTATGTATGTATGTATGTATGTATGTATGTATGTATGTATGTATGTATGTATGTATGTATGTATGTATGTATGTATGTATGTATGTATGTATGTATGTATGTATGTATGTATGTATGTATGTATGTATGTATGTATGTATCCGTTTGCGTATGCGTTTGCGTATGCGTTTGCGTATGCGTTTGCGTATGTGAATGTATGAATGTAAGTAAATAAGTAAGTACGTAAGAAAATAAGTAAGTAAGTAAGTTAGTCATTCAGTCAGTCAGTATGTACATTTGTACGTATGTTTGTATGCATGTTTGTGTATGTATGTGTGTAGGTATGGATATATATATGTAAGTGTGTATGCGTGTTTACCTACATACATATACGTATGTTTGTATGTGTGTTGTGTGGATTATTTATGTGTGTATGTGTGCATATATGTATGTGTGTGTATGCACGTATGTAAAATTACGTATGTACGAGTGTGTATGTGTATACGTGTGTGCATGTGTAGTAATTTGCGATGCTCGCTATATTGACTATGCTCCGTATGTATCAGCTATGTGGGCTGGACAATCATGGCGGCCAACGGCAACACGTGTTCTGTTTCGTTTGACAGGAAACAATCCTGGAAGCCGAGGTGGCGAGGATTAAGGATCAGGGGATAGTGGTCCTCGCTGTGGGTGTCACGGATCAGGTCGACGAATCACTGCTGAAGAGACTCGTTACGTCCGATGATTATTATTTCAAGGTCGGAAACTTCGGAAGTCTCGGACAAATCCTCGACAAAGTCATCAGTCAGGCTTGTGTGACAATCGTACCGCCAAAGCCAACGCTTCCGGCGCCAGCAGGTAATCAGTGTTCTTCCGCCACCTGTCCCGCTGTCGTTAACATTAGCAACACCTTCTACGATCCCGTGTAATGCTCTATATGTGTATACATATATGCATACATGCATGCATGCATGCATACATACATACGTACGTACGTACGTGCGTACGTGCGTGCGTGCGTGCGTGCGTGCATGCGTGCATGCGTGCATGCGTGCATGCGTGCATGCGTGCATACGTACATACGTGCATACGTGCATACGTGCATACGTGCATACGTGCATACGTGCATACGTGCATACGTGCATACGTGCATACGTGCATACATGCATACATGCATACATGCATACGTACATACGTACGTACGTACGTACGTACGTACGTACGTACGTACGTACGTACGTACGTACATACATACATACATACATACATACATACATACATACATACATACATACATACATACATACATACATACATACATACATACGTACATACGTACATACGTACATACGTACATACGTACATACGTACATACGTACATACGTACATACGTACATACGTACATACGTACATACGTACATACGTACTAACGTGCATACGTGCATACGTGCATACACGCATACACGCATACACACATACACGCATACAAGCATACACGCATACACGCATACACGCATACACGCATACACGCATACACGCATACACGCATACACGCATACACGCATACACGCATACACGCATACACGCATACACATATACACATACACATACACCACCTATACACACATACACACATACACACATTACGTACATACATACATACATACATACATACATACATACATACATACATACATACATACGCAGGTCTTCTCTTAATCTAGTACCAAAGGCGGTTTAATAAAAACGATATTATAACTCACGCAATGTGCATGTTTGCAGAATGTGCCATAAAGGCAGACATCGTCTTCGTGCTTGACTCGTCTGGCAGTATTGAAGAGAGGAACTTCCACAAGATGAAGTCATTCGTGTCGAGTATTATCGCCGACATGGACCTGGAAGGCGACAAAACCCGTGTTGGAGTCCTCATCTTCTCAAACAACGCTCACCTTAAGTTCCACCTCAATAAATACAGGCAAGTTCCCCTTCACGAGCACATGTTTGTGCTTACTTTCACCGAGGAACTGTTGTGTATGATACTTTTACGTGCATTTATCTTATTAATTAATTTATTAACTGTTTTAATTAATTAACTTATTTTATTTATCATTTTATGATTATTTAAAATATATAGTATTTAGAATGCTTAATTTATTTACTATACCATAATTGTTTACATGCATGTCATAATATGTTAGTAACATAAATGTCGTTTGGGAGACACGAGGTCATCGCGTGCGTGTGACTTTGCATAAATTGTGACACGCGGTAACCTTTGACATTATTCACTACGATTTGACAATTCTTTCACGTGTCGAACGATTGAACGGCAGTTTAAACCGGTATTCACCTTGTTTTATTGGCTATGCTGCAATACAGTTGATTGTACTATTTAGGATTTGCTGAATTTTAACGTTTTACACATCACGCAGTGTTTATTAGAAATAACAACTCACCGTACCTTCCGCGTTTCCTTTTACGCAAATATTGCCAATTATTAATGTAATATGAGAGCTTTACTGCGTACTTTGAAATCATCTTATCAACTACATAAAACAAGTATATTCTTATAACCTATTCACGACTGTAGTCTATTCATGACTGTAGTCTATTCACGACTGTAGTATATTTTTGTGATCTACTCACGTGTTGCCCCACACGGTCGGGAGCTTCTTGCCTCCAGCATGCACGATCTACACAAATGTCAATTCCCGCGCTAATTATAATTATCACTCACTTTCATAAAATGTAAATGAAACTTACATCAAACATGTAACAAAGTATTAAATGGAAATATTTACTTACCGCGTTTTTTGCCTGCGTCTGTTTTTCCGTCAGAGTAGTCAATAGGTGGCAGCATTGTATTCGTCCACCAGACACGGGGGGCTTGTTACCCCACGGGACCTCCAGGCCCCACCCTACCCTAATGCGCGTCTACGTGATGTGACTCTGAAACATATAACAGTCACGTGATCTTCCTGGTTTCAGATCTCGGTCGGACGCGTCGGAAGCCGTGGACAAGATTCAGTATATCCACGGAACGACGAACACCGCAGAAGCTCTCAGCTACGTGCGCAATAGCATGTTCAACTCGGGCAATGGAGACCGCCAAAACGTGCCCAACATCGTCGTCGTGATGACCGACGGAAGCTCGAACGACAAGAGGAAGACGCAGGAGGAAGCGTTCAAGGTTGGCTGTTAGGATGGACATTACCACAAGAAGGGCCGTCGAGTAATCCCGCTGTTGCGCTTACATTTTTCCGGTCGCTATAAACGTGCCGATTGATGTTTTTGCGCATGCGCGATACGTGTAAAATCATCAATGTGCCGCGAAAGAAGAAAGAATGTATATAACCTCTCGGCAAAGTTATTTGTCGCAAATTAACACGAGGCAAACAAGTTTTGATAGCAAGCGTAAATCACGTGACAGTAGTGCGCCATAATCCGTGACATTGATTTAGGAAAAACGTCATGTTTTATTGCATTGAAGACATTTTAAGAAACTCTTCACAGTAACCATCACAGGAGAGTTAACGAACAGCTCGTGGCATTTATACCGAAAATGCTTTGTTCTTTCGTTGCACATTGATGATTTTACATTAACGCCTATGCGTAGAAACGTCAATCGGAACGTTTATAACGCCGGAAAATTGTAATCGCGACATCGCTAGCAATTTAGAGATTTCGCGTTCGGAACGTCATGCTGACGTTTCGATCCTTTGGCTTAGCCTGAGCAATTTCGGTTGTTCTACGTTACTTCAGTTCTCTCAGTATGACTGGTGAATATTTGCGGAGTAATTGCAAAATGGCTGAATGCTTGAAAGGAAATGTTTGATAGATTCAGGGTTTGCTAGGGAGTAAATTCGAAAGCGCGTCGAGGAGGGGTGAATGCTGCGCCGTGTAAGAAGGTAAACGTTGGAGTTGTTGTGTGAATTCACGATATTCTGCATGACACATGTACCAATGTGTCGCCTCGCTGAATGTCACGCAAGGCAACGATAATTTGCTTCTACTGTAAGCCTTTCAGTGGTTCGCCATCAAACGTTCATATACGCTCAGTGTATAACGTCACCGTTTGGATAACAATGCTGTGTGCAACATTTAGTACACAGCCGGTATATCAAACGTATGTGTTACATAAAAGTGTCACTGTGTTTGCAGCTTAAATCTGGAGCCCACGTTATTGTTATCGGCATTGGAGGTTGGCTCGATCCCTTGGAACTCTCGCAGATGGCTAGCGCCCCCTACTCGAAGAACAAGATCGACGTGCCCAATTTCAACGCACTGCAGAACATAAAACAACGAATAATCAACATGATCTGTGACAGTATGTACATCGACAAATACACTTAGTGTCGTGATATATTCAAATTTTAACATAATATTTGAAAACATTCTCTAGTGGTAAACGATATTTTAAAATGGGGAGAACATATTAAGCAATAATGTCTTTAAACCCCAAAGTTGACATGTCTGGGTATATATGCATGACAGTGAACTGTTTTTGTCAGAATTAAGGGCAGGAAGGCTACAGCATAACACAGTTTTGTCTGGTGTGACTTGCAATATAACACAAACAACTGTCGAGTGGAATTTGTAGATAATCAGTTACATAGGTATTTTATATGAAACCTTGTTGTACTTTCATGAATCTTACATAACTAAATCACAGGACACCTTCGCTTTAGACAGAGACGAGTGCAAAAGCAATCACTATTTTATATGTAAACCTTGTTGTCCTTTCGTAAATCTTACATAACTAAATCACAGGACACTTTCGCTTTAGACAGAGACGAGTGCAAAAGCAATCAGTATTTTATATGTAAACCTTGTTGTCCTTTCATGAATCTTACGTAAGTTAATCACAGGACACCTTCGTTTTAGACAGAGACGAGTGCAAAAGCAGCCCGTGCCGTAACGGAGGACAGTGCATCAATGGAATCGACATGTACTGGTGTCGGTGTAACACAGGCTACGCCGGCACCAACTGCGAGAGCAGTAAGTTCAGCACTAGTGATGATACCAATATACGTTCAACGGTACCACGGACCATCTTTCATGGTTTTAGTGTTTGTATTACTAAAAACTAGAATTAAAAACTAAAGAAGAATGACCTCAGATGGA
>OZ024854.1:24332042-24337042 GCA_964017155.1 Oasisia sp. SBJ-2009
TCTAGTGATCAGTAGCGGTACCCGGGGTTAGATATCCGGGGCTAGTTGTAACATGGGTGAGTTGTTACAGAGGGCTTGCAAACAAAACTGCAAATGCAAATTATTCTGCAAGTCGATAGCATATTCATCAATAGATTTGAGCATAATATTATCATGAATAAACACACACACACACACACACACACACACACACACACACACACACACACACACACACACACACACACACACACACACACACACACACACACACACACACACACACACACACACCACACCACACCACACCACACCACACACACACACACACACACACTCGCACGCACGCACGCACGCACGCACGCACGAACACACACACACGCACACACACACACACACACTCACACACACGCACTCACACACACACACACACTCACACGCACGCACGAACACACACACACACACACACACACACACACACACACACACGTAAACACAACTCACTTGTTTGATAGTGCTTTCATTAATGAAACTACGAAACTTAATTAAACTCGCCACAAGACACCCACACATAGTTAACGACGACACGCACGCGTAAGCTATCTTCAAACGTGCGTTGTACTCGCCACAGGCTGCACGAAGCAGATGGACATCACCTTCATCCTCGACCTCTCGGGAAGCGTAGACACCATCTACGACCTCAGCGTCAGCTTCATCCGCGAAGTCGTCAACGGCCTACCGTTCCAAAATGGCCGCACCCGAGTCGCGCTCATCAGTTTCTCGACCCACGCAAAGATCGAGTTCTACCTGAACAAGTACCAGAGCAAACAGGAGGTCTTGAACGCGCTCAGCTTCCGGGCCGCCGGCGGAAAGACCAACACGCAGGAGGCGATCAACAGGGCCTACAACGACGTCTTCTCGTCGGGACGAGGAGACCGCAGCGGCGTGCAGAACATCGCGATCGTCGTCACTGACGGCAGATCGAACGTGAATCGCGACGGCACGAAAACCGAGGCGGAACACGCGCGACAGAACAACGTCAAGATGTACGTGGCCGCCGTCACCGACCGGGCAAACATTGTCGAGGTGAACGACATCGCCAGCGACCCAGACAGCACGCACGTCGTCAAAGTGAGGGACAACAACGCCGTCAGCGGGGCCGCCAGAGAGCTGCTCGATCACCTGTGCGAATGAGAGGTGAGTCTCGACAGAGCGAACTGAAGTTGGCCTATTCAGGCGGCTTAGCAAATTCCGTCAAGCGAGCAACAAAACGGTTGTCTGAATACGTGGTTGTCATCGTATATCTTGTTGAAATGTTTCTTTCAGAATAGTATATTTATTTCTGCATTTGTTTTCTCAGCTAATCCGCGTAATATGCAATTCACCGATAATTCCAGAGCATTTTACGTAATTTCCAACAATCGTAGAAAACACTCTCATTAGTCAAACACTTTCGAAGTTAATATTTTGTTTGTTGACCGTCAGATACGACTTAATACTTCGATGAACTCTGCCATCATTTCATTGGTGACTGTATATTGCGTCATCGGATGTCTGAAGATTTTTGCTATTAACATTACTGATATATGTAATTACTGACGTTTGCGTTTCTTCTGGATAACAAATCAATATTTTCATTCACCGTTTGTGCCCAATATATATACTAAGTAATCCGAAAGATGGCGTTACTAGCTATAGCAACGTTTGTTTTATCGAATCGGCGTAACGTAAGTTTCGTATCCATACATATCTACTGCTCATAACGGAAAATAGTGTTAACACTAGGTGGTTACCTACGATTGGCGGATTGTAACAAAACATCATGTATTATTTGTAGTAAGACGTTGTTATATCTGAGTGGTTGTTAACAGCCTAAAGGCAGTTAGCCTTACATCCAGTTATACTTATAGTCAAGATAAATTCACCCAATTCCCGGCCGCAGAGCAATCCGTGTTACCTGTATGTATTTTCAATACTGAATGAAACGCTTCACAGGTCGAAGGTTAAACTCATGTCAGCTTTGGGATTTTTCCAGACTGCAGAGTGACATTCACCCAACAGAATCGTCACGCGCAGCGTGAGAAAGGGAAGACGAAATGTGACTACACACTTGCTGGCTTAGATAGTTAGTGCTACCCCCGCCGCGTTCACTGGGGCGCCACCGACGAATGCTTTCAGCAAACTGTATTAACGAAGTAAAGGATATGTAATTAACAACTAGGGATTGAAGTAACTCAGCGTCGAAAACTGCGTCGTGTATAATTCATGACGCAACAGTTATTATTGTATCGTATATTTGTGACGTTATTGCACAACCTATAATATATATTGTTGAATCGCATGTTTATAGGTTACTTATTATCATAGCGATTATACGTGACGCGCAACAATGTGTTCAGCGAATGTGTTGAACAGGAGAATGCTGAAGGGGATTGTATAGACATAAATTACCAGTAATAGTTCATCTACTCAACGATGGAATTAATATAGCTATGCAATTGTTATGACTCATCAGTAATGCGTGGACATGGTAGTATAATTCCAAATCGGAGTTATTATTTTCAAATAATTTAAACTATTAAACTAGTGACATCGTGAGTAGACGAATAGACATCAAACTGCAGTTGCATATCATGCGCCCGCGTGTTGTAAGCGCGGTAATGTAGCAAACAAACACAACGAGTAATTGTTATGTGTTTTACGTGGTGGCAGGTTTACCGTTTTCGGGCCGACTAGGTCGGGCCAATGCAATGTACGACAGCTCATTGCGGGACCTTTATTCAACGGTGTATAAATATGAACGACAACTTCCAATGGGTTCTTAAAATGTTGCGTGTTTACGAAGCTCTTGCTCCAAAGAGCATCAGAGAAACTTGCATTAGGGAACTGAACGATGTCTTAACAAATGATAGCTTTTGTACTATGGATGTATTTGTAGTAATACTCACTCAATCAGCTGGCGAAGTAAACACGAATGAGAGAATACTCTTTTGTCGTCTATGCTTTATTTCTTATAGACCTCCAACTAGATCCTCTTACAAATACGAGCAAATTCATTAACTTTATTTCAAATCTACTAAGAGCTGTACACAACTGAGCATAAATCAATTTTTTAAATATGCATAAGTGACAATGCTACATGTTCACCTCATTTCCATAATTGCTTATGAATACCACATTACTACGTTCTCATATCCAGCCTACATTATGCGATGTGACACCTTAGAAAAGAAACGTTCTACTTCCACTTATCAACATTCTTGAAGACAACTGTCCGCGGCGATCGCTTAAAATAGATATGGAGAAACAGAACACGTATTCCCAATTATGTTGTAAATATTTCATAGTATGATACATTTGAACTACTTGCACACATGGCAAATGAGAGCTTCTGGTGACGGTTTACGATTTGTAATCTCAATGACTTTTTTATAGTCAGCAAATGTGCCAAATTTTAACTCGCTGACACAGCTGGCGCTGGTTCGCTGCTTGTGACAAATTCAACAACTTTTGTCACCGTCAGAAGAGAAGGCATAGCGAGATGTTTAAAATAGATAGTCGGTTCAGGTTCACATAAAAAAGTTGACTTCGTCCTCTTTTTCCCTAATGTATGAAAGAAACCATTGTCCAATAAGGAGGATTGGATTTACGTCCTAAGGCAATGACATTCAACAAGATGCCTGCTTGTTTCCGCCATTTTGTTCTTTAGAGTTGGCGCATTATATTCATCCGTACACAGCGAGACAGACAGTGGGTCACATCGTTTGCTGGCCGCCTATTCGATATAGTCAATCTTATAATAAACAACACAGTGCCCAAATTTAAAGATACATTCGAAATTTGCGTGTGGTGAACTTGTGTCACGCATAACGCCAGTTAATGATACGTTTATTGAATAATACCATGTACTTGCCAGGCAAATACGGATGTGTGTATGAATGCATATGCGTCGGTGTATGTGCACGTGTGATTTCAGGTACACGCGTGTGTATACGCATGTATGTATTGGTCATGTGCGCATATTATGTATCATGTACATGTACGTACGCGCGTGTAAGTATTAGTCTATTCATTATTGCAAACAAAATTAATAAGCATGTTGTGTGCATGTGCCTGAACATATTCCTGGTAGTTTGACTGTAGATCTTTATCGTTCACATCGGTTATGTGTCGCTCGTGGAAAATCCAGTCAAGCGTGACTCCGTTCCCCTAGACATGTTCCCTGCAGTCATGCGTGTCGAGGCTATACTCCCCTTCATTTCGTGCAATAATTGCACCGCTATTGACTAAATGTGGCACTTTCAGGAAAATACAGACTAGTGTTATCAAAGGTAAAAGAACGCCACTTCTCCTGTTTCAGCGATGTTGCCATTCAGGATACCATTTCAAAAGTCATAACGCAATACACATTATTTGTTAGAACTCGGTCGAGCAGCAAGAAGAAAACACTTGCTTCATGACTCGACGAACACGACTGGTGTATCCATAGTCGTACAGAACCTGCTTCACAAGACCGACGCCAGACTATGGCACGTCTATGTGAACAGACGTGAGTTAGCTATGACGTAAATGTCGATAACATTATGTATAGTATAAATGCATATTTAAAAATGCGTAGGCGTATCTCTACATAAACAACGCAGATACAGCTACGGAGTTTAGCGATTACGTACACTCGAAAACGTCGAAACAAGTGCAATAAGTACACAAAGGTAAGACGGAGGGTATCACACGTCTGGGTCTTTGTTAGTCACAACAGCATACACTAGCTTCGAGCGAAGTTTTTTAGATTGTGACCTACCTCGGTGATGACACATAGATACGGGTAATGTTTACTTTAAGGACCTGGATCCCTCGAGCAGTGTTTCGGGGTGGGGGTGGAAAGGTTGCGCTCCAACAAGTTTCGCTTAAGGCGAAGCAGTTATTCACACATGGTGTGTATTAGGTAGATCCGGTAGATATTTACTTCGAGACATCCAAGATATTCGCTGCAGATGTTGAGTTTTTGAACGAATGGTGTA
>OZ024854.1:24349542-24362042 GCA_964017155.1 Oasisia sp. SBJ-2009
TGATTGTGTATACCTTTAAACGGTAGAACAGCGTGGATGTGTCTCCAAAAGCTGCCGCATATCATAAAATGGCAACTAAAACATTCAAGTGTAAATGCACAAATGTCGGTCAATCGATGGGTCAAAGGCTTCCTTGTCCGCGTGCCATCCGAGTTGCGATTGTGTTAACGTGTTCTTTGGTCGCAGGCTGTTCTAAGAATCAATCTGTTATCACGTTTAGTATCTGTCCATGGAACTCCGAGAACACTGTCATGATCATCTCACAAACGTCGAATATGCGTTCGGCGTAAGGGCAGTCAACTAAGACACGCCACGCGGACACGGTGCTGCGCTAAACATTTGCAAACGGCGCACGTCATGCATGAATACAACTTGCAAAGTAACATTCCACAATGTACGGCAACACCAGTTATTCCGCCTTTACGGCCGCCTATCAAAGCTCAAGTGCACTGCAGGTGAAAACCATTCAGACTCGGTGGCCCTTATCCGTTCCGATTTCACAGTCATCAGCGTATTGTTGGGTGTTGAAAATGCTGCCTGGCACCTTGATCTAATCGACTCGTGGCGTCAGCGCTTTATCTGTCATTCATATGATCGTCGCTTAAAGTGAGCAACTGGCCGCTTTGTAGTCACAGTGCCGTGGAACTGCCCTAGAGGAGACTACTTGGAGAATCGCTTCCCAGGATCGGTGCTGCAGGAAGGTAAGGTTAGCAAACGTGGAGATGTAGGAATTGTGCACATGCAACGTTGTAAATAATCTACACAGCACGACTCCATCGCAGTGTGAACTGGTCTATGAAGTTGTTTTACGTGTGACTCAAATGTGTTTAAGCATGATCATTAATCGAGGAACGGCAACGCCTTTTTAGGTTTGATCGGAACTGAATAACATCTTTGAAAGTGTAGTTCCTTTCGTGAATATTACATATGCATATGATTGAAGCAGGAAAGAATAATATTCGAGAAATGTAATTTCTCGATTGTAGTATTGTCTATATGATGCGTCACTATACATATTAATGTAATGCACGATATGTATGGCTATGGTAAATGGTATGTTTTGTTGGCTTAATATTGTCTGTTCGCCAAACTTCTTTGGCTAGTTCGTCGTCAGCCATTGTTTCCACTACAAGATTCTCTAATTTAAATCAACCACATTTTATTCGGCTTCTTCTTCGTCGTCTTACATGCGATGTTGTTGTTGATTCAGCGGTTATGTTGTTCGAACTGCTATTGTGTATCCTCGCGAAGTGCCACGCCCACCTAATATTGCTGTTGTGATCTTCTTAATATATGTTGGACACCTGTTTTATCTATGTGTTCGTTCGTTCGTGGTGATTCATGCCAGTATCGGTTTGGTTATAATTTGCAATGCACCGCTTTCTTAGTTCTGTTTACTCGTAGTATAATACAACAGTAGCCATGTTCCTTGTACGATGTGGGAATATATTGATAGGCCAGGAATTCGTATACACTGTTGTTGGACTATGCTAGATACTACTTATGGCTACATGTGTCGTTTTCTTCGTGTTAACGCAACCGGTCTACTTTCTCTGCCAACATTATTTGTCAGTTCATTGAGGTCCTTTTTATTATATAATTAGCCTTGTACATAGCATAACGTAATGACACGGTATTTGGAGAGTCGGGTTGTCATGTGACGTCGCTGTTTGAATGCAAATGTATACTGCCATTTCGATGTTTAAATATCAATAGCACCGTTGTTGCTAATTGATCATAATTATGAATGAGAAACATATTTAGATAGTGATTTCTTTTACATGTCTGATGTTGTTTTCACCATATGAAAGGTACTAAGCAGTGCACAGAGTTCAAAGGGACTAATTAGATATTTTCCTGATTTGCCGTACTGTTTGGTACACGTACCACTGTCCGCATAAACCCCGTTTTAATAAAAGCTTTCAGTGGTGGAGGCTGGCATCAACTCAAAGTATCTTATTTACTTATATGTGTTTTGTAAAATGGTAACGTTCTCCTCAAAGAGAACTCGTTCATTTAAGTTTGTTAGCATTTATAGGAAGCAACAATCCTCGGCTTCCTCCGTATGTCAGAAACATAATTGACTCTTGTGGTAAATGTGTTATTTGACTTGAAAACGATGTCTTGTTTTCCCACCGATACGTTGTTGGCAGTAAATACTATGAGTAGATCAACGAAACTTGTGTAGGAACTGCAACCAGTTGATCTAAGTACATCTATGATTGTTCACATCTCATACAAAATATAGTATTAGTATTATACATGTAATCTATGTTGAACTGGAAAGAAAAAACGAAAACAGTGAAACATACAGATGCAAAATTATTACAATAATTGTACATTTCTTTAGCATCTCATTGATTGTACCTTTTGCCGTGTAAGAGTTAGTAATATGTGAAATGCTATTGATAATGGCGAAGTTTTGTTGTAAGAAAGACCCTTTAAAACATATTTACGTTGCTAACATTTACAAATATTACTCACCTATGAAAAACATTTCTAGTAGGAATACATTCTAAATAAAACAACGTTTTTGTCTGATTCGTTAAACATCGTGCTTTCAAACCAACACATGTTTGCGCAATTATAACGCGCCACCGGAGTAGTTTAGATTATTATAATCACACGTAACTAAAGCACCCACTTCTGACAACCAGAACTGCATTCGTGGTTTCAACATTAATTACAGTTGAGCGTATGCATTAGTTTGCAACGTATACCTAAATCATTGCCATTGTATGTGTGTTTCTCGAATGTCGTAACAAAATTGACTTATGTTCATAATAAGAAATATCATTATATGACATAAAGAGCGACCTTGACCTATGCTCTCATAAGGCGCTATACAGACTTTGTTGCATAGTTAAAACATGACGAAACATTAAAACACCTTTTGTGCTGCGGCGTCGGTCACCAAGGCTAGTTTAGTTTCCGTGTACATGTACATGTAGGAACACCGCTTAAGTACAGGGGTTAGAGAACGACTATCGGCATGACATCGTTTCGTGCTAGAACCGGTATGAACTGTTTACTACAAACGCCATCGGTGAGGTTGCTTGCAGTCATTGCGCTGACCTAGACACTCCACTTAGTCTAGCTGGATGCAGGCCCAGATGCGACACACGATTGACGGGTTGCACAAAAGAATTCGTCGGAAGCGGACAAACAGGTTCTAAAACTACACGTGCGGCTGTGTTCGGAGAAATGCTGCATTCGCACAGACCAGAAGTCGTAATTACAGCCGCAGCTCTGCTGTGCCGACGCAATCAAGTGTAATCAGTACACCTATGTCATGTTCTTTGGAGCGCGTCAACATGGCGTGTGGGCATCTAGACGCCTCAGTGTCATATAGCGTGTTCACCGATTGATATCCTGCCGTGTGTGGGCGACCCGCCATGTTCTCTGTGCGGTAAGAGCTATTGTTCTCAGCTGTTATCTGCCAATATCGGTCAAGCACTTACACCACATCGAGGTCGTCCTGTATATCACTGTGTTATATATATATATCTTTGTTTTAATCTTCCTTTACTCAACTTACCTTGTCTGTTTTCCATACATTTATGGTATGCATATATCCAGTATTATTAATATGTACATTCTATCCCAGTCAGCTGCTATACTCTAGCTCTATATTTCAAGTGATTCGTCATTCCTGTCCACTGTAAGTCTTCTATTTTCTACTTAGGTTTGCTGCGTCAGTTTACATGTTAATGCAGCTGTATTTCACTGCAGTAACTTCTCTTTGTCTACCTATGTTTATGCAGGTGTACCGCCAAATACGTAAAATGTTGATGTCACGTAGGCTTACAACACTGTTTCCTTGTGTTGTTCCTTTAGCTGTCTGCTCCTACAGTACCATCCTCCTCTTTCTATTCCTCCACGTTTGCGCAATCTTCTGTACCGCTTCCCTACTATCCATTATTTCACACAATTCCACAAGATGCAAACAAACTTATACTTATTTAGTTGTTCCACCCAAGATTAATTACGTCCACCTCACGACCAACTATTCATCTAGGGCACAGTAACGCAGTACTTAGAGCAATCGATTCGTATTCGAAACATTCTGTGGTCTAAACCCCTTTTTTGGCTTTTTAAAGTCTGGCCTCGGCTGTCCGTTCTACTTAGCTCCTGTTCACTGACTATATGAATGAGTATCTGGATCTCAAAAGCACCTACACTGAGGGGTATTTGTGCGTGAATACCCTTCACGCTGTAATTGCTGGTGTTGCTGAAGGCACAAAGCAATCGAGATGGTGATCGCGCGTAAACATGTCTTTATGTTACACAAGGTGCATTATAAAGCGTATCTGACAGTAACAAGATCTTGATAGTATGCTTTGTAGAAACTCACCATTTCTGTTTTACGCTACGTCACAAATTTCAATACTCTTTTCAAGCTAACAGTTGTTACTTTATTGTTACACTGACCTCTGTGTTTCTTCTGATATTATCTATCAAAATGTCCATCTAATCGTAACGTAATATACCACGAAGTTCTTTCAATCCGGTGGCAAATTTCGTCAATACAGTTCAAAACGATGCAGATTGATAATAAACTATGGTCGATAACGTATCAATATTGAATGACAATATTACAATTGTACCCAGTAACAATTACTGAAGCATACTGATTAGTTGCCATATTGAAAGTTACGATGTTGTCAAGATGAATAATTTTTTTATATTGGGTTACACCCGTAGACCAATCAACAACACATTCCACTATGTTGACATTAAAGTCGTACCCGTGCCTATACAATATTTGCTGTAGCCAATTACACCGTTGAATGCAGCATAACAACACCGTAAGTCCACTGACGTTACCCGAAGATAGACTGCAACAAACAAACAAAAAGAAGAGCTAACTACTTTTATGTTTTTTCTCACACATATTGAAACTTTCTGGATGAAAGGATAACCGCTCAAGGAAAGGATGATTATACAAATAGGCAATTGGATTTCGGTGTGTGAGAGGAAATAACCTGGTTTGAATTTAGCATGTAATAATAATAATAATAATAATAATAATAATAATAATAATAATAATAATAATAATAATAATAATAATAATAATAATAATAATAATAATAATAATAATAATAATAATAATAATAATAATAATAATAATAATAATAATAATAATAATAATAATAATAATAATAATAATAATAATAATAATAATAATAATACTAATAATACTAATAATACTAATAATACTAATAATACTAATACTACTACTAATAATAATAATAATAATAATAATAATAATAACAACAATAATAATAATAATAATAATAATAATAATAATAATAATAATAATAATAATAATAATAATAATAATAAAAGCATTGATATAGCGCCAAAATTCCAAGTTACCTTGTTCGAAGGCGCTGTTACAAAAAATCATAGAAAGAAACTAAAAGTTAAAAATCATTAACACATGGCATCAAATATCGAAATAAGAGATGTGCCCTGTGTACAACCAGTAGGGACTCTGATGACGATGGCAATGTTCTGATTGGCTGGTAGAACTCGAGCAGATCGGAGAGGTAGCTAGGCGCAAGTAGATGACTGGCTTTGTAAGTTGTTGGTATTATCTTGTACTGATAGGACGTCCTAATAAGACATCCGGTAAGCCGTAGAAAATGCTGTTTCCGTAGTTGAGTCGCGATATAACAAGAGCGTGGACCAAAGGTTCGGTGGCATGCTGTGTCAGGCAACCTCTTATTGCACGAATTCTATGTAGATGGTAGTAAGCTGTCTGGCACAACTTCGATACTTGGCATTTCATATTGAACGCACTGTCAAACATAATTCCCAGGTTGCGAGCAACGGTAGTTGGTTTGAGGATGCTGTCACCGATGACAACATCAGTCAGTTTATGCTTGCCAGCCGAACTTGGTGTTGTGGATACCAGTATTTCAGTCTTGTTGTCGTTAAGCTGAAGCCGATGATGAATCATCCATGCTTTCAATTCATCAATACATGCTTGTATGCGTGCATGTAATTACATGATGCTACTCATATAAGTTTTATTCGATGTTTCGCCAATTACAAAACCAGATTTGAAAATACAATAGTTGTCCCGCAGCAAAGACAACAGTATATTTCATGCGAAAACACTTTTATTTAATTGTCGTTCACAAGTCTAAATAAATACAGAGGATACATGTTCTTGTTCGGCATTGGTTTGCATGGATGCTTCGGCTAGATATGTTATATGCAAGCTTGATGTTTACCTTTACTGGAATGAATAAATAATTTAAGTATTTTGTTGTATATATTAGTAGAAACCAACGGCGTAGGAACAAGGGATAAGGTAGAGGTCTAGAAGACATATATAGTTCTGCCCCTTCACCCCCAGTAAATCAGATGATTCGGCGAGATGGCTTGTTAAAAAGCACCTACCCCCATACCCATCACATTCATTTCAATAACTTATAATATCACTTGCAATGTGCACAAAGGTACACAGTGAAAAAGGCCCACTTTCCAACCCTATGTACCTGACTGGAGGTGCCGGGTGTGATGGGCCGCTTATCACCTATTCACTTATTTATCTGACACCGTCAGTTATACTGCTTTGCATGATCGTAATCAGTACTTATAATAGAGCACACCGCCTACATTGACACTACCAGCTGCACTGTGTATCTCACTTAGCGTCTGGTTACAACGTAAGGCATTCACCCTGCTAAACGAGACGGTCTCCGTTCAGGCAAATTGTATTACTACATGACATAAGACCAAGACAGCATTACTATTCGAGAGCCTGAACAAAACATGTGGTATTTAGAAGTCATCAAGTAAGTTTATTGCATGATTTGACTTACTTTGGAGCAAACTTTCGTCGATGAGTGCGACGTTTCGATTCGTCAGCTACGGGCCTTGTTCACGTACTGGTGTCACGTGTGTTGGCTCAGATTTGAGTGAACAAGGCCAGTAGCTGACGGGTCGAAACGTCGCATTCATCGACAAATGTTTGCTCCAAAGTAAGTCAAATCATACAATAAACAATTCTTGGAGCCATGAGTAATATATTCAATATCAAGTCAGCTGTTCTTGTCCTGTTGACGAAAGCCTGCATGTATAATTCCTCAGAGGTGAAACCAGTGAATGATGTGCTAACGAAACCGACATAAACGTTTTACGATTTCAAGTAAATGTTTAGTATCCTTGGCAACCCTTTTCATATACTTCAATACCGAAAAACGAACTTCAGGTTTTACAAAGTGATATACTATTAATATGCACAAAGAACATTAAGACCTACGCATTAGTGTGTGATTTGTTCTGTCATTTAATTAGTTCCATTACTACACATGAACCAATCCCTGCCCGTGTGTACGAGTCGTCATGTATGTGGTTAAAGATTGCGTGAAAACAGATCCGGTTACTGCCTGGTTATGCCAGTTCAAATGCCGCCCTCGCCGTTGGTGAAAGTATCACACGTATATGTTAAAAACGTGACGAAACCGGCCGATACAGGTTTTGAGAAGTTAACACCCGGAGAGAATTAGAATAATCCCACTTCTAGACAGACTACTTACATGCATCTGAAACGCGAATCGCGTACGCTCCGATAATTCTAGCAGCAGGGTTTGTATCGTCTCCCGTCTCGTGTCACATGCTACATTAATTACTGCGTACGCCACAGCTGTTGTTCCGGTGAACGTTGTCTTTGTGACAATACGTCTCGATCCTGAACAATACGCAAAAACCTACTCTCAATCGATATATTCATTTCTAAAAGAAACAGTACAAATGTGATAGGTAAAGAGGTTTTAGGGTGTGTTCACAAGTATGGCCAGTTTGTTCGTGATAAGGGTCTTTTCGTCGAAGAGGGTTTTTCAATAGCGTAAAGTTACGCGGATGGAACCGACATAACCGGTTTTGATGGTTCATGCATCGTTCGTTCACAACACGCGATACACGAATGCAAGATGTATTATGTTTACTGACTGTGTGCTGCCGTACCCGAAGGGAAAGGCTGGGGTCATGGTTTGAAAACTTGGCTGTTCAAGTTTATGGTTACTTTCGGCTATTCCAGCCTTTTGGGTCATGTCATGACTTTAGTAGGGGTAAATAGCTTAATTTATTCTTGGGCTACATGAAATGTTCTTTCCGATTTAGCTTAATGAACATAACGAGTAGATTACTGTGGTAAAATTATGCATCTTACAGAAAATTATTTAAATTAGACAATCATAAACTATATTTGCGGGTGGTGATATAAAACCTTTGTATCAATTATCTGTTGCAACATAGTATTATATTTTGCCGCGTCCAGGATATTCAGGCTAGTTAGAAGTATTTCAAAAACATGATATAGTTGAATCTAGACCACACAAACTGAACATTCTGGGAAGACAGTACTTTCAAAGGTTCACATTTGACCGGGTAAGGGTTTCGCAAAGATTGTAATATAATGTCAAAATCACTCTTCGTGCAGATAGAATATTTCATAAAACAAAGAGTTTTATAATCTTACTGTTTTCGCAGCAACAACAACAAACAAATCGTCAAAAGAGTATGTGGCATCTTTGCCACCCAAATAAAAAAAAAACATATACTGCGTTTTTGTGTAGCGATTACCCGAAATAGCACTTGTTTCTATTGTATCGCCAAACAGCCTCTGTCGAGGCTAATTCCTGTCTTGTCATTCCTGACCTTATTAGACTACCAAAGCAGCGCTCTTACTACAAAACTCCTACAGTTTTCGAACGGTTTCTTTCTAAGATGCAACCGTTTCGTGGAACCACGCATGAGAATGGATCTTACCGAACAGGAACGATTCGGTACGAACGTTGTCCTCTTATTATATTAACGAAAAAGAACGTGAGTAAAACAGCTCAACGCACGTCTACGAGTCATCTTATGAAAAACGTCACTAGAACGTACTGGAATCACAAAAGCACGCACGTTTTAGATGTCTTACGTTGAAGCTACCAGGCCATTGTCGTTCCGCCGACCCACACGAGGCCAGCGTTCCACGCGACTGAACTTAACCCGTTTCGTCGCACATAGAGTTGACGCCACGACAGGCTGTCAACCAGTCGTGAAAGGAGGTAACTAGATATCTACCTACGTCACGACTGACAGAATTCTTAGAGTATGCCTTTCCTTAAATTAAACTATCGTCTTCGTTTACATCATTAGCCGTGGTGCGATGTAGATGTAAATAGTGTGAATATCAGAAATAGTTGTTATTTGGTGATATAATTTGTAATATTATGCTTACACACACACACACCCACACATATATTATCTCATTTATATACTATTATCATGAGCGATGACGCTCACTTTTGTAACATTATGATATGATTGTTACATGCAAGTTATCATTCCTGTAATATTGTATTGAGCTTGATGATCACACAATATAAGTAGTTTCTTATTACCCGTTTCACGTCACATTCTGCGTACGATGACTTAGAGTTGCCCCGGTATTAGTTTATTGTGTAAGAAGATCCTAACAATAAAGTAGTTTCTCGGATCGCAGTGACAGCAATCGTAACCGAACGACAGGCGACTACGCTGTAGGATTTGCAACGACATTGACATTATATTCGTGCGACGTACGTGCCTAAGTGCAAGCGAGTCACGCGTCTCTAGGTTTGAATAACAGCCACCCAGATACAATGTTCTTCCCTGTGATCACAATCGATAAAAGGGTTCGACAGTGTGAAATATCTACTCAGCTTGACCTACTTGACTTAAAAGCATAGGCTAATTTGACCCTTCGCTGTTCTGTTGGGTGTCACATCGCGCCATTTCCTCCTCTGTAGGGCACACCGGTCTGATGACTACTACTAGAATCTACACAATACCTTCACATTTCTCACAGTCGTTTTTGTGTAATATGATCTTGAAAAATCTCCTCACCATCTACTGTCGCTATGTTCCGCGTCATTACCCAAACCTGTAACGCACACAGCATTTCGCCGAATAGAACAATATTACTTCTATTGGAGATATTCTGTAGTAACTGGTCTGGCACTGAAGGATACGGTTAAGTAATGTTCTAGGATCACACCCGACAACATGTAATAATAGGCAGTCGTGCGATGTGTATCTACCTTGTCAGCTGAGCGCATTTAGTTAAGGCTAGAGCGTCGAACACTCAACTAAGAGAACCTGGGTTCGAATCCTGTGCTGTTGTGTAGAACCGTGGGCAAGTTCGTTTCCTCTACGTTGCTCCAGTTCACTCAGCTACATGACTGATTGAATGGCTATAGAGACTGGTGGATCTTTGTGAACGTCGTCGCTCATTAATTGAATCCTGAGTAAATAACTCCAAGTAAAATCGAGAGGGAGTAAAATATATAGTGCCTTTGTCAGTCATGAGGACTGAATAATGCGCTATATGTGACCCTACTTTGGAATAACTACCAAGCTCCACAAATGAAAGACAGCTCTCAAAGCGAGTCGCTATTCTAGCGAAAACAACATGTTTTGTTTATTTCTATATTGATTGCCATTACGTCTCAAGAAACGTAAACAGCGAGAACAGTCTTGTCACAGACCTATAATAAGACATCGTGGCGCGAACGAAACATTTATGTGACGTCAATACATTTTGGAACTTTAATTTTCTTTGTGCTGACCGTTTTGCTCTTTGTCATTCTTTGCCGTATTAAGAAGTTCTTAATCGTTCTCTTGAGTAACTGTCGCATATTGCTAACCGAATAAAACTATGCCAGATATGGCAGGCGCCTTTACCAATACAGGCACCCTTGGATCACCGCAAAAAGGACACAGCGTGCTCATTGACTTGCATCAAAACTGTCAAATATTACCGTATAACTTGCGAAATGCATGCAGTCAGTGAAGGCAAATAGGTCATCTGGAGTTTCGTTGTACAAGTAAATAAAACTGAAAAAAATAAATTAAGTTATCCCGCCTGTTGCTCGAAGCTGTCTATGTTGTGGCAAAATAGGTCACGCGCCGCGCACTGACGGTACATACAATGCGTCTCTTTGACGAGGAATTAGCAGGGAATGTGAGTTGACGGGGGCTAGTTCTTGTGAAAACACGTACGTGCCTAGGAGTATGTGTCAACAACGTGGAAATAACTGGCCTAAGAAAAACGACCAGGTGTCAACTACCCGGGTAGACAACTTTCTTCGCCGACATCGACTGGCAAGCGATACACTATTTGGCTCACCTAGCGGATACTCCGATAACTTCAACAAAACGCTAGTCGCTAGAGGACGACAGTGGTGCGATATGTATATGGGAAGGCAATGCTAGTTATCCCATTTTCACTATTGTTAATATCTACAACAAAATAATTCCTAAGTCAAATTCGTTTATACTCACACACGTCAAAGATATATTGCAAGACAAATCAAACGTGTCTAAAATGTATGGAGTAATTAGAAGCAAGGTGGTAAATATTTACGTTTCGCTCAACTAACAAGGCCTATTCCTATCTGAGGACTTGTTTTCTACTGCATATTGGAAAACATGACTCAGTCCATGAATTTGCATGATTGAAAATATTAGCGAAACAATCAAAGCAGCATTCTCGGCTGGCTTAGCCAATTGAAAATATGTCAAAATTATTTGTGAGTAGCATTTAAGTAATGTGCGCAGTCAAGTCGGTGTAGCGTATTAACAAAATGTGCGCTACTGGATAAATAGTCAAGACAAGACAAGCCAGGTTTTGGTTAATACTTGTACAATTAAGTAAACAATTAAGTACGTATACAGGTAAGAGCACACATTATCAATGTGTGCTGTGAGTTACATGCATTACTTATTGCTTGTTCACTGGAAACACCATTGATGCTATTATGTCGAGTTCTCAGAATGTGTATCAAATTATTTCTCTTTCAATGTCTGCCAGGTTTTTCGTGACATTCTTCTTCTGCATCACTGCTTTGTATTGCTTCTGCATGCTTTCTTGTTGTGGTGGTAGTTGTTTGACCAGTTGCAATACTCTATTTATTAGCTGGATATTGTTATTTAATAGTCATGACAGTTGGATTTACTTACAGTTTGCATGGTGACATCACCTAATCTTCAGTCAACAGAACGCCTTTGTTATGTATCGTCTAATGAGCAAATAACAACAATGTCGAGACATCTATTGGCACTGCTCATTTGTCTGAACTGTCTTATAAAATGTGGAGAACCATGGAGATTTATAACAGGTTCAACATTAAATAGGTATTCAATTTGTCTGTTGATTCCTACTGTTGTGTATTTCTGGTTTGCACTTTCTAACATAACTTCCTAACCTGGACCACCTAAGATAACATGTGAAGGCCTGTAGCTTTTCACAGCTTCCTTCGTTATTCATAGTTGGTGCGTCTCTTTGCTTCATGGACTCTCGACGTTTTTCAGGAGCCGCGATGAAGCTGGTCGTTGCAGCGGCCCTGCTGGTGTCACTTGTCCACGTCAACAAGGGCCTCGACCGTAAGTACATCGTCTACAGAGTCTGCATCAGTTCCTGTGGAGAAAAGGAAACAATGATTTGTGTGCAGCGG
>OZ024854.1:24364542-24424542 GCA_964017155.1 Oasisia sp. SBJ-2009
GTGTTGGGAGAGTATCAGCGGGTCTGACTGGTCTCCTTCCCATTGACCCTCATGGTCTATATCTTCATTGCCTCGGTTACCCAGGCTCCATGAGATGGCAGCACCTTTAAGCCTCTCAACTCTGCCTGGGCAAACTAATGCTCTGAATTTGTTAACCGCCAGGGCGGCCTTATCCCAAATTAGGGTAGAGACGCTGATTGGCTATCAGGCCAACTATGAAATAGAAATTAAAATAACGATATACTTTTACAAGATAATGCTATCCTATGAAAAGTATTCAATATTGAACTTATATATATTAACACAAAAATAAGTAAAAATTCAAATTTACAGTATATATATCAGAATTATGGCAGGATTAGCCAGTATCCCTGAGGTGGCACCCACTCGAAAACGTACAAATTAAGTCAGGATACCTTTTTACCAAATACTGCTGTATTATAAAAACTATTCAAAATTAAACATATATTAACACAAAATAAAAACACCACAACATTATAACATCTGATACGCATTCCACTTGAACCGCATTCGAGTAAATGAAAGTGTAGTTGTTGGGAGGTAGAGCCAACTCCACAGTCCACATCTAAAATAATTTTCACATATTATATGTTTCCGATCTTCTGCGATTACTGTAATGCAAACAACACCAATGTCATCAGAGCGTTTCAATGCCGGTTCCATTTCAAGTATTTTTCATGACACGCCGTCGTTATCATACGCACGGCACACTCATTACTTCGCTAAACTTTGTGTTTTGTTTTCAATCTGCAGATCAGCCAGAGCGGCACGCACATGGCCGCCGTCAGTTACGGCAACGACGCCAAGCTCGACTTCGATCTGGACGATCACTTGAACGAGAGAGACATGCTGGACGCGGTGAACAGAATCAAATACCGGGGCGGTAACACCAACACGACCGGCGGTCTGAGAGAGATGCGGGTGAACGTGTTTGCACCCAAGGGCGGCGACAGAAAGAACATCCGCGACTTGATCATCCTCATCACCGACGGGGTCCCAACGAGAGAGGTGGGTGCTACGCCTTCCCCAGCAGAAAGGCATGTTGTTTGGGCATTTTCATTGTCATCGCTATGTTGTCTGTTCGTAATGTCTTTTTCAGGGGACCATACTCTATCGAGAGCTGTTTAAATACCCAGAGCGTCTGTCTATGTATCTTGATCATTATATAAACAACGGTTGGTTTATTTTTGGAGGAAACCAAAGAACAAAATATAGGAATAACAAATATAGTCTTAACAAGTAGTAATATAAATTTATTATATAAATAATAAGACGACTATTATCGATGTGTCGGTTTATGTGCCCATGTCGTCATTTTATGTATTTAACCACGCATGTCATTTCCACTATCAACATGTTGACATTTACTCAAGACGTAATAGCGATTACCTTGGACGGATGACATGAATTTCCCCCAGCTAACCTTTCTATTTAAATTGAACAGCATTTCCCGTGTTGTTGCCACCTCCATGTGAATTGTCTCTTGATGTTGACTTTAACAAGACAACATTTAACAAGACTGCCACCTAGAGAACCAACTCTAGACGGCAGGTGGGCAGCCATTTGATTGATCGAGAGTCCAACCTCGATTTTATTATTAAATATATTAACACTACAAGCACCCACACAGTCGCCGGATGCTTTATTCCATTGATTTACTGTTCTCTGCGACTGGAAACTATTGCTGGATGTATAGATGTTTTTGTCAAGAATGTTGGTACTTCCTGACAGGAAGGCAAGCTGAAGGATGAGGTAAAAGATATCAAGAAACAGAAAATCGAGTTGGTGGTGGTTGGCGTAACGAATAGAGTCAACGAAACGCTGCTGAGGTCACTCGTCGAGTCGAACGAAAATTACTTCTCCGTGAAAGACTTCGACAGACTGGAAGACATTCTCTCCAGTCTCATCAGCCAGGCGTGCGTCACCATTGAGCCGCCTAAACCCACCCTCCCTGCTCCGGCCCGTAAGTCTCCCCTCTCAGATATCCCGTTTTGCTTGTTAATAATAATACTAATATATATATGTTTTATTTCATACACCGTCCATAATTGTCGTGGCGCTTCACAACATATTACTATCGAAATACATAGGAAGGATATTTTTATACATTAAGAAGAATGCTAATGTTAATAAGTAATGACAAATACATATGTGTATAAATAATTATAATTAATACTGTATTAAATAACGTAGCATTATCAGAAATAAAATAAGTAACTAAATCAACAAATTACCTATTATTCATCAAAAATGTATAATAGTAAACAATCCAGCAAATACTTCCACAATACTGATACATGAATGTATACGCATGGTAAATAGTAATAAATAATTTAGTAAATGTAAACCAAATGTTTAAAACAAATAATTACGTAACAATAATACTCATAAATAAATGTATATGTATTGAAAACAGTAATAAATAAGTTAGTAAAAACAAGTAATGTTCTTGTCGAATTACACTAGTAAGGCATGAAAATAAATGTGTCTTCGGTCGATGTTCGAAGCTGGCGAGATTGTTACAAGTCTTAAAATGCGATTTAGGAACTGGTAAGCAGTTTTCGAATAAAATATGTTTGCAGTTAACACGGTGTAACAAAATATCTTGTCCACATATTATCGCAATTGCACATATGTTTTGATTAATAGCTCCATCGTCATATAGGTTACTATTCAGTAATAACACAAACAGACACAGAAAGCACTGCAAGTTATACATTTCCGCTACAGGAGTCATGTATGCATGAAAATAAATTCAGGACATTTACACAAATGGCAGAGTATTATATATAAGTTCCAGAAATGATGGGCATATGGGGATCTTATTCTGTTCATTTCGTAGAAAGTCTTAGAACCATGGGCAAGTTAGTTTTTGCGCGTTGCTCCAGTTAACGCCGCTTAGCGAAATATTTGACAATTGTCTTTGATGAATATGAGTACACAAAACGGCTTCGCGCTATAATTGCATCATGGCTGAATATTTCCCATAATATTATATTTCGAGATGGCGTTCCATTGGCCAGATCAACCATGAATGACGTATAAATCTCTGTACTCAGTTCCTATACGCCGCTTGATGTAAGAATATGTCGTTGCTCTCTGTCTGTCCATTTTTAGAATAGACTCAAAATAATGACACTCCATGTTTTCAGGATGCGGCTCAAAGACGGACGTTGTGTTCTTGGTGGATTCCTCCGGAAGTATCGAGCAGAGGCATTTCAACAAGATGAAGGTCTTCCTATCGAGCGTGGTCATGGACTTGGACATGGAGAACGACTTCTCTCGTGTGGGTGTGGTCACATTCGCCGGCTCTACCACTTTGAACTTCCACCTCAACGCCTATAGGTATGTTCTGGGTGGCCGACTCGCTGTGCAGTTAAGCAGAGTGTCGTAACAACACTTGTAAAGTGAGCCAATTTTCGATTGTGGGAATTTTCTTTTCGTGTTTAATGTCACTCAGTATAATTCAACTCTTCTTCCGAATCGAATATGTTCTATCGATACATATTGTAGAGTAAATTATAGAACACTTATTGGAAGTAAGAATGTATAGTACAATATCCATATGCATGTGGCGGCACCAAGCATACACTTTTTTTAATTTAAGAGAATGACACTGTGTGAGCTTGAGTCTGAGTTAGCATGAGGACATGACAGGTTGTGTTAGTATGATTTGTAGTAATGGTTTATTCACTCAGTTAGCCAATTATTTAATTCATTTATTTAAATAATCAGTGTGTTCATTTATTAAATTGAATCATTTCATTTATAACTTATTTAAACTACATAACCTTTTATTACTATTGTAATTAAATTAATTAATTAATTATCTATATGTCTGTATGTATGTATGTCTGTCTGTCTGTTTATCTGTCTGTCTGTCTGTCTGTCTGTCTGTCTGTCTGTCTGTCTGTCTGTCTGTCTGTCTGGCTATCCGCCTTTCTGGCTGCCTGTCTTTCTGTGTATTTGTATATTTATTAATTTATATATGTATCTATTTAATGATTTACTTTTCTAATGAACATTATTTTAATCATTACGGACCAACACTCGAGTGGAATTCGCCGATTGCAATAATGCAGTGTTATTGTGCTGTATCGTATCGCTATACATTCTGGTACTCGTATCCTACAACGACTGTGTGAGCAGGTCGCGATCGGATGCGATAGACGCCATCGCCAAGATCGCCTACACGCACGGCCGCACGAACACGGCGGCCGCCCTCAGCTACATGTACAACGTGATGTTCCAAGGCGGCCGTGGGGACCGAGACTACGCACCCAACATTGTCGTCATCCTGACGGACGGAGTGTCAAACAACCGCAAGGACACGCAGAGGGAGGCGTACAGGGTGCGGACATGACATGAGTAGAGAAACGTATTGCTTTTTAGTGGCGTCGGAAAACCGAAAGAATTCTTTGAAAGTAAACAAGTATCAACTGAAATGAAATTGCGTTGCGTTGCGTTGCGTTGCGTTGCGTTGCGTTGCGTTGCGTTGCGTTGCGTTGCGTTGCGTTGCGTTGCGTTGCGTTGCGTTGCGTTGCGTTGCGTTGCGTTGCGTTGCGTTGCGTTGCGTTGCGTTGCGTTGCGTTGCGTTGCGTTGCGTTGCGTTGCGTTGCGTTGCGTTGCGTTGCGTTGCGTTGCGTTGCGTTGCGTTGCGTTGCGTTGCGTTGCGTTGCGTTGCGTTGCGTTGCGTTGCGTTGCGTTGCGTTGCGTTGTTTGTTTGAATAGTCTTCGTAGATCAATTGCAACGTTGCTTAATACTTCCTAGTAGAGTTAAGATTGTGTTCAATTGAACAGGTTGGCTAAGGTACTAAAGTTTAAGGCGACCATAAGCATAGTTTCCAAAGGACTGGAAATTGTGCATGTCAAGTTTTGTACTTTACCTTTTACTTTCTATATTACTTATTTGTCTTATAAAATTATCAATTGAATACTATAGCCGATAATTTATTAGTTAATGTCATCTGAATGAATTACGTAATTAAAATGTAATCCCATGTGTAACAGTAACAGCGACAACAGCCGTAAGGAACACACCCACACAGGTCGTCGTAATTATCATTATAACGTCATAATGTAACCATTCCTGATGTTGATGAATTACTACAATTGCCTGTTTTAAAATTTAAAATTCATAACGCAATTTGCCGTGCGACCGTTTCACGGAACGTGTGTGAAATAACAGTCGCGGTCGCCAATTCTAGGCAAATATCCGCAAATGTAAAATGTATGGTAGCGAAGAATGATACGGAAACGACTTACGTTTTGGTTTTGATTGTGTTGGCAGTTAAAGAAGAAGGGCGTCCACGTGATTGTCATCGCCATTGGCCGTTGGCTCGACAAGTTGGAGCTGGCTGAGATCGCCAGCGCGCCGTACCAGAAGAACCAGATCGACGTGCCAGACTTCAACGGCCTGCCGTCCATCAGACGGAAGTTAGTCGACATGATTTGCGACAGTACGTGCCTTACCAAGTCGTGAGATGGTGTACGACTGAATGAAGCGTGAAACGAGCTGAGGAGTCCGTATGGCGAGATGCCGCCTTGGATAAGAATGAGTTCGTGCGTTTGTGCGTGCGTTTGTGCGTGAATACTTGTTTTTGTGATTGTTTACTTGTATAACAATTTGTGAGCGCACTGGTTTAGTTTTAGCTAGAGATCGATCACGCGATATAAGAGAGCAAGTGTTATTATTATTATTATAGTGCGTGTGTGTATGTGTGTGTTTGCGTGTGTTTGTGTGTGTGTGTGTGTGTGTGTGTGTGTGTGTGCGCGTGCGTGCGTGCGTGCGTGCGTGCGTGTGTATGTGAGTAAGTCCGATGTTGTGTGTGTGCACGCGCATATGCGTGCGCGTGAATTTGCACTTGTATATCTGTTTGTCTATATATTCAAACAACATACCGCTATGCATGTATTTATTGCTTCAATATTTGCGTATATCATTTCTCGTGCAAATGCAATGTTAGAAGTCAAGTTGGTAGACGTACTGTGTAAGGCCTACACACGACAGTTTGACTTCTGGATGATTTACAGTGAAAAATAAACGTTTCAGATGATAACGAATGTCGAAGCAGTCCTTGTCGGAACGGTGGCACTTGCATCAATGGTATTCAGATGTTCTGGTGCCGTTGTCCATCAGGTGTCGCTGGTGAACGGTGCGAACGAAGTAGGTGATTCAGGCAGATTTTTTTCTGCGCATAACGAACTGATTTTTAAGAGCACTAATTAACCAGAAACATATTAATTGTTTGTTTCATTCTCTGGGATAAACTCATATGTCACTTCTTAACAACTGATGCCATGAAATTGTTAAATACGTTATCTTTACGCAATTACAATAGTGACAACGCGCCCATAAAATAATTGCATTCGACTCAACGATGTACAACATATTTCCTTGCCTAAGCCCGTGCATCCGCTGTTATTTCATGTTTGCTAAAACTGTGATTACTATGTAATTCAACAATCCTTGTAGTTTAAGATCAACACGATTAATAGTCATTCCAAATCGTCATTGTATAAATTGTTTACATAAAAAGCTTCAACGTACGAGTATACCATAGCAATCTGTAAATCACACGCCTCCTTTATATTTATATTATTAATAGTATTATTGGACGTTATACGTAAAGGTCTTGATACGCAATCAGGCAATGCAGTACGGCAGTGACCTATCGGGTGCGCTGCTATGGCAATATGCACACGTTTACGTCTTCGCCAGAGTTAAAGAGCGACCTTCACCCATAGTCGCACTTTCGTCCGGCACTGTCTGAAAGTGTGACGGTTGGACGCCAACCGACGCAGCTAGTAACCATCATACAGCTGCATTGTCGTACGGCATTGCCTGATAGTGTGCGTGGGCCTTAAAAGCGACATGTTCTTGCAGGATGTCGCATCAAGTCCGACATCAGCTTCGCCCTCGACGCCTCCGGCAGCGTCGGCCAGGCGAACTTCCTGAAGCAGATCGCGTTCGTCTACCAGATCGTCAACGGCCTCAACCTGAACGTCGACAGCCGCGTCTCGGCGATGACGTACGCCACGTCGCCGAACATGCAGTTCTACCTGAACGAGTACACGATGAAGTACGCCGTCCTCAGCGCGCTCAACTTCCACTACACGGGCGGAAGCACAAACACGGCGAGCGCCATCGACAAGATGCGCAACGACGTGTTCACCTCCGGCAGAGGAGACCGCCGCGGCGTTGCCAATATTGGCGTCGTCATCACCGACGGACGGTCGAGCGACAAAAAGAAGACCATCCAGTCGGCGATTAACGCACGCAAGCAGGGCATTGAGCTGCTGTCTGTCGGCATCGGAGGCAACGTGGACGACAGCGAGATGAAGGCCGTGGCCAACTTCCCTCAGGACCGCAACTACTTCAAGACGGGGAGCTTCGACGGTCTCGGCGGGCTCGCGAACAACCTCATCCTGGCCATATGTAACGGTACGTTAGAGTGGTGTGTTCTCATCGCAACTTCGATTGTCTCGGCGGTCTCGCAGGTCACCTCTTCTTTTAAAGCATCTGTAATATTCACCGTATCCACACAAATGCCTGGAATACACTTCCAAACAATATCAGAGCCAGCCTTGGGTCTTCAAGACAGCATTGAAGACACGTCTTTTTAAAGCTTACTTTCAGTGATACATGAAAACTTTCCCTTGGACATTTTCTGGACTGTATACATGTTATGACACTAACTCATTTTTTTAATTATTTTATTATTATTATTATTGTATATACAGTTTTATAAATTCTACTTTACACCGTTTTTATTACTACTTTATTTAATGGTAATTATATTATTTTATTTGTTATTTTGTGGGTCTAAAAAAGGTCGCTTTATTGGCATTAATAATACTGTTTTAACATGATGTTTTTATATGTAAAAGCGCCATGAGCGCCACGTAGCGCTATACAAATTGTCATTATTTATTATTGAAGTAATGGTACGTTACATTGGGGGTTCTTATCGCATAATCTTGGCAACGGTACGTTAGACTGACGTGTTATCACCGCCTTGATTGTCCTCTCAGCCCTCTCGATAGCCTATTGTGACGGTACGTGACATATGTTCATGTCGCCACTTCGACAATCTCACTGCTTTCTCAAAGAACCAAATTTTTGGCGTACGTCACACAACAGCTACGATTGTCTTAGCGGTACCGTAAATAACCTAATTTAGGCCTTTTATAACGATACGTTACATCGGTGTGCAGGGGCGTCGATCCGGTTTTAAAAGTGGGGGGGGGGGGGGCCAATTTATATACACATAAATGTATGCATAATATATATATATATATATATATATATATATATATATATATATATATATACGACCTGAAATACACGTAACTATTTTTTGTAAATATAAAACATAATTCATTGTTGGTCTGGTGCTAATTCTAAATAAACTAAAAAAAGCCTTTATGTTATGCTATTTATAATAGTTATGTTGGCAACATATATTTGAAGAGGGGCCATGGCCCACCGCAATCACTGAACATTTGGGGGTAGACTTTGGATCCAACACTGCTTGTCTGATTCACAGAGTGACAAGATGCAGAGCTTACAGGGGTGCCTGTATAGGACTTCCCAATCCCACCTTTTGGCAAAGAAATTTGTCATCACTAAAATGAGATCAAATTTCACAAAGTGCATAAATCCGCTGGTTACGCCGTAGGCGATATAAATATCGACCAGGGCGACCAGGCTGCAATCCGAGGGGTGACAGGGCAAGCAAAAATGTATAATCTTTAATGTGCTTGATGGCTAATGCCTATTAATATATCAACACAAGGGTGCAACATGACAGAGCCCGGCGTGATGACAATTTACTGGACTAAGATCAAGTTGCGGGCCAACCAAGCAATTTATCTAGTGATTTTCCACTAGGTAATGGGAAATTAATATCTTTATTAATTTTACTACTAGATCGATGTAGAGTTTTTAAGAGAGGGGAGTGATCGTTCTCGCTATATATGCCTATACATTTGTTTTATGAACTGAAAAAGTATGAGGACATTTTCTATGCTGACCCCGTCAAGCCGTGGGGTGGTCAGCGTCCCCCTCGTCCCCCACCGATCGACGCCCATGCTGTGCCTGTGTTGAACTTCCCAATCCAACATTTTGGCAAAGAAATTTGTCGTCACTCAAATGGGAATAAGTTACACAAAGTGCAAGAATCCGCCGCTTCTGCCGTAGGCGATAAGCATCAAGCAGGCGAGGGGTGAAAGTGCAACACAAATTTCATCATATAAAATGTATTTGATGGTTAGAGCCTATTAATAATATCAACACAAGGTTGATAGAACCCGGCAGCGGCTTACATTTTTCCAGTAGTTATAAACTTTCCGATTGGCCTTTCTACGTATGCGCGACAAATTAAAAATCATCAGTGTGCAGCTAAATAACAAAGCATTTTTTGTATAAATGCCACGGGCTGTTCGATAACTCTCCTGTGATGACTACTTTGAAGAGTTGTCTAATATTTCGTTAAATACATTAAAATATTACGTTTATTTAAATAACTATCACGGATTATGGCGCACTAACAGCAAAACATGCTTCAAAATAAAATATGTTTCCTCGTGTTAATTTGCGATAAATAACTTTGCTGAACTTCATATCGCGAGTTTATTGTCTAGCTATAAATATGTAGCAGCTTTTAAGAGAGAGGAGTGTTGAGTCAGGCTATATGCCTCGCAATTTTTCTGAACTGAAAAGTGGGGGGGGGGGGACAATTCCTATGCTGTCCCCCCACCCTGAAAAGTGGGGGGGGGGGGACGCGTCCCCCCCGTCCCCCACCGATCGACGCCCGTGTCGGTGTGTTCTTATCGTAATTTCGACAATCTCGGTGGCCTCGCAAATAATCTCATTGTTTGCCATCTGTAAATGTACGTTACACCGTTGTTTTCTTAACGCAGCTTCGATAGTCTCGTGGTGTCACGGACAACCTGATTTAGCCACCTGTACGGTACACGGGCGTGTCCTATCATAATCAGTTATGGTAATTTTTGAATTGAAATCTCAATGTTGTCAAGAATGCGGCAAATTTCCTAGTTGTCTATATAAGGTTTAGCACCCATATCATGGCGAAACATGTCGCTTCGCAATATAAACGACTGCCACGTGACTTTCTATAATGTTTCGACATGTTCACGACTTATGCGTGATAGCGCAACTGTTAAACAAAACGATAGATACGCAAGTATTTATAAATGGAACGTCCGCGCGGACCCGAGTGTTACTGGGCATATGTGTGGGTTTAGTGAACGTAGGTACCTAACTATGCGTCGTTGTATATACTGTAATAAAACAATTGTTGTTATTCACCGTGCTTCTGTCTCTTAACAGCCGACAACGAGTGTTTGTCGCGTCCCTGCAGAAACATGGGTAAATGTGTCGACCTGATCAACGGATATCGCTGCGAGTGTGCCAGCGACTACTCGGGAAGTAATTGCGAACGTCGTGAGTATTTCCCAATTTCGTATACGATATCAACATGTTATTAATACGCGGTTTAGTTTAGTATATGTTAAAACTGTTAATAATAATAATAATAATTACGTAACAATAATGCCAATAAATTAGTATTTGTTGCGCGCCTCTGAGCTTAAATTTATTTTCGAGGATACAGGCGCTATAGAAGGACTATAATTAGTACTACGATATGACGTTACCTTCTACTATGTTCTCTCTTGACTCTATTCATTGTGTCCGCACAGACTGCAGCGGCAAGGCCGACGTCGTGTTCATGATCGACGCGTCCGGCAGCATCCGCCGGGAACGATTCGGGAAGATAAAAAGGTTCGTGAACCGCATCGTCGACAAGAACTCCGTGGTCGACGGCTCGACACGCTTCGGTGCTCTCGTCTTCAGCGACATGGCCTCCGTCGCGTTCCACCTGAACGCCTACAAGACGAAGCAGGATGTGATGAACGCCATCAACTGCATCCCCTACGCCGGCGGGAGGACGCACACGTCGGAAGCCATCCGGCTGATGGTGAGCACGTGTCGCGTGTATGTGGGAGACACTTTCGACTAACGTCAGCAAAGAAATCTGTATAAATGCGGACGGGTGTAAACTGACTTTGTGTCGTAATGAGGATTTGGAAGAAGTTCTTATATTGTTGTTTTTGTTGTTGATGATGACGATGATGATGACGACGACGACGACGACGACGACGACGACGATAACGACGATCTGCTTCTACTGATCTTTCCCTTGATGTTCCTAAGGGTGGGGCGTATATCTCGTGAAAATGTCTACTCTTTTTGCGATCCTTCTTCAACTATTCCTGTTTCCGACAACTTCGAAAATGTTTTACTCGGTGGTCTCTTCACACCGGCGACCCATAAGAACTAGCTCTCCTCGGTGACAGTCTACCTTCACTTGACACATTCACTTCTCCTTCTACTACTCTCCTCTGTCTCCCGTTAGTTTTCTGTTTTACCCCCCCACAACTAACGACACATGTCTACGCTTTGTTGCTCCATGGCAGAGTAAAGTAGTTGTTATTCTTGATTTATATTGTAGAACAAATTATAATAATAACTATCATTGTCATTGTCGTTGCCATTGTCATTGTCATTGGCGTTGCCATTGTCAGTAACATTATCATATCATCATCATCTTTATTATAATTGTGTATCGTTATTGTCAATATTGTCATTATTGTCAACAATATCACTATTATCATTATCTGTAATTGTTATCATTATCAATATTATTATTATTAGTAGTATTAGAATTATTAGTGTTAGTATAATTACCCCTATTATTATTAACGCAGAAAGACAGCATGTTCACGCGAGGTCACGGCGACAGAGACGGAGTGCAAAACTTCGCCATCTTCATCACCGACGGCAACTCGAACGTGAACCCGGAAAGAACGATCCCGAACGCCATCGACGCACGCGTGAAGGGCATCAACATCATCGTCGTCTCCATCGGCACTCTCCTCAACATGCTGGAGCTGCGAGGAATGGCGAGCATGCCCATCAAGGCTAACATGCACGAAGCTAAGAGTTGGAGGAACCTCGACTCTATGCCGACGCCAGTCGTAAAGAACATGTGCGACGGTAAGATTTTGTGTTAGAAGTGTAATGCTATAACTCCCCAAGCTGCCTTATTGTTACGGTGATTGGTGTCAGAAGTGAAATGTTATAATTCCCAAAGCTGCCCTGTTGGCATGGTGATTGGTGTCAAAAGTGCAATGTTATAATTCTCCAAGCTGCCTTATTGGTACGGTGATTGGTGTCAGAAGTGCAATGTTATAATTCTCCAAGCTGCCTTATTGGTACGGTGATTCGTGTCAGAAGTGCAATGTTATAACTCCACAAGCTGCCTTATTGGTGCGGTGATTGGTGTCAGAAGTGCAATGCTATAACTCCCCAAGCTGCCTTATTGGTACGGTGATTGGTGTCAGAAGTGAAATGTTATAATTTCCAAAGCTGCTCTATTGGTGCGGTGATTGGTGTCAGAAGTGAAATGTTATAACTCCCCAAGCTGCCTTATTGGTACGGTGATTGGTGTCAGAAGTGAACTATTATAATCCCAAGGCTGCCCTATTGCCATGGTGATTGGTGTCAGAAGTGCATTGTTATAATTCCTCAAGCTGCCTTAATGGTACGGTGATTGGTTTCATATCATTACTGCACTGCTTGGATAATGTCACATTAATGAAAGGTCAGAAAATGGAGACCGTAACATTGATCAAACACTAACTACAGGAACATATTAATGGTAACTGGGTAATGTCACGCAAACGTATTGTTGACGAATTATTCTCTGCGCATGTAGGCGTCATCCACCTTTCCATTGGCAACATTTACTGTATCTTCGCACACGTTGTTTCCTCGCTAACAGAACTGTTTCGTTTGCGGAAACCACCCCAGGGTGTGTAGTTACATAACATGCATCAACTTGTGCAAAGGGGATACCGTAAATCCTGGTTATTTTACAAGCTTACATAACATTGCCAAATTGCGATTGTCTTCAGTCAAAACCTCCAGATAAGGATGGCGTACTCTGCATCGCAGGTTGTAGAAATTGAAGTCTGAAACAATTAACTCGTAACTCTTACTTCGTTGCCGAAGACGAGTACAGAATCGTGCGCTGAAATTCAATGAAAGCATTTCTTTAATACGTTCGTAGTAGAAATATGTTGTAAAATGTAGTATGCTTGCTAACATGCACATTACTTGTTTTGAATAACACGTAAATATTCTTTATAATAAAAGCATGTCACACTCAAAATAGATAAGGTGTATACGTATTGCTAATTTCCCAATGTACACGAAAAGGCAGACTACAGTAGAATAATTACGGTATCACATTTCAATACTATTGATATTCTATGATGATTTAATGCATTAATTGTATTTTAGTGTATGATGTGAATCCAACTCAGTTGAGTTGCTAATAACACTTTTGTTATTATTATGATAACTATGCGGAAAATTGCTGTTTTTTGCCGCCCACGTGGTAGTATTTGTTAAATAAGTATTATATGTTTTCAATGTGATATCTTAACATAATTTATTATATATTATGTTATTCCACATTTTACATTTCATGATTTTATATTTGTATTAGATCATGTTAACAACTATTATTTATCGATGTTTTAAGTAACGGACCGATTGTATGCGATTGCTCTGATTGATGTATTTACTTATTTTTAATAATTCAAGGTAGTTGGATATTTATCATAATCGTTTGGTGCATGTGAGTGCATTGTCATGTGAAATTACTTGTACGACGATCCAACATTACAATGCATTCCAATGTTTTATTGTAACTACAATTAAAACACATGACAATAAAGCTCATCTTACTTAATCTTATGTGTTATATTTGTCCGAGCAGACAGAGACGAGTGCGCCAGTAACCCGTGCAGGAACCGCGGAGTGTGCAGGAATCTCCTCAACCATTACTGGTGTCAGTGTAGGGACGAGTACACAGGCGTCAACTGCAACAGAAGTAAGTGAACATAATAGTCGAGATGCCGTCCTATTATGTACTGTAGGGAATCTGGAAATGGTTGGTCGTGTAAGTTTTTTTGCTGAATCATATAGATTATGTGTCCGTGAACTCAAATCCGTGGGATGGCAATGCGCCATCCTTGGGCAACTCGTGGGAACCACGAAAATCCAAGATGGTTGCCGTGATCCTGGTAAATTACAATAAATTTCATCTTTACACTACATCATGCTAGGAACAAAATGTGTGTATGTACACGCATGCTTTGGCGTATGGGGTTTTCAATGGAACCGTTTATAATAATGTCCGACTATGTTCACGTGACCACAATCCAAAATGGCCGCCATTTTCACCAAAAATAATCAAAATCTAGCATAATTTGATTGACCTTTGCTATATAAATATGATTTTATTTAATAAACAATAAATTGATCCACTCAATGCAATGGCCAAGTACTTTTTACGTTTTTCAGAAGAAACTTTCACAGTTCACAGCTTATGTAAAATTCGTGGTGAAACAACTGTTAGTTATAGCTGTATCACTGTAATAATTATTATTAATACACCCAAAAGGTCATGTTGTTCATATTTTGGCTTTGCTTTTGGATTTTCGAAAACGTATCCAGTGAAAGGCAAATACGTGAATGCTGTTATGTATGAAGTAGATACTGCTTACTATATGACTAGTGTATTATTTGTTAAACTTCGCGCTTTGGTAGAGTTTCCTGGTATCCCATTCCGGCTATTAATTGTTGTGGCGGCCTGCGATTACGCACCAGATCAAGTACACAATGGTTACTCCAATACTCTGCTGCTATTTAGAGCATTATTCAACAGAAATATATGTTTTACCTCTAATCATTTCTTTACCATATAAAAAAATTACTAAAATGCAATTAGCCCCCTATTGTAAGTAGAACAAGAACACGATATTGCCAAAGTGTTACTATTCTGTTTCCAAATCACCAGACAGTCGTTCGGGACGACGTATATGTGTGTCAAACGAAGAAACAATATCAGCCTTCATTGTGTAACTACTTATGTTGCTTACAATTAATCTGCGCTGACTCCTGTGAGGACTCGGTAAATGGACACAGAAATATTAGTTGTAATAATAATAATAGTTTTATTTCACTCTGGGCAATCATACAAATTGAAATAGGTACATAAAACATGCAAAATATATTTGTTAAAATAGATTGAAATAAAATATAATTTAAAACATTAGCATAAATATAAAATTAACTAAAATGTAGAGAATAATTTATTTGAAATGTATCTATAAAGGTAATTTAAATAGGTTAAGACATTAAAACATATTTCCTGTGATTATTTGACTAAACTTAAAAAAATACTTTAATGAAATATTTTAATAAATACTTTAAAACATTAAAATAAAATAGATCTAAAGAATAAATGAAGGCTTTACAATATTTTACACATTTCTATATCAGCATCCACGAAAGTTTGCTAAGTGTCACTGTGAGTTCTTTTGGTTGAAAAGGCACCAGTTAGTGAAGCAGTTCTTCGTCCTGTTGGACCAAGAACTGCATCTTACAAGAACTGTAACTGATCATTGAATTACTCTTCCATCCAGAGTGCACAAAACACATGGACCTCGTCTTCATACTGGACCTCTCGGGAAGTCTGAACAACCTGTACGACATCAGCCTCGAGTTCATGACGAAAGTCATCTACGGCCTTCCGATGCGCTCGGGCCGGGCTCGCATCGCACTCATCACCTACGCCAACAGCGCCAAGGTGGAGTTCTACTTGAACACGTACCAGAGCAAACAGGAGATTCTCAACGCGCTCAGCTTCCGGGCCGCCGGCAGAAAGACCAATACCCAGGAGGCGATCAGCAGGGCCTACAACGACGTGTTCTCGTCGGGACGAGGAGACCGCAGCGGCGTGAACAACATCGCCGTCATCATCACGGACGGCCGTTCGAACGGGAACACACAGGACACGGTGGAGGCGGCCGAGCGGGCGCGCCAGAACCACATCGAGGTGTTCGTCGCCGCCACCTCGAACAGGCCGAACATGGGCGAGGTGCAGGGCATCGCCAACGACCCGGACAACAGCCACGTCGTGAGTCTCAACTCGAAGGGAGAGGCGCAGTCGGCAGCCAGCCGCATCCTCAACCAGCTCTGCGAATAGACCGTCCGGACCAACTCGGCGACATCGCTGCGTACGTAGTTAGGTCCGCTCTGACATGTTTCTTGGGCGACTCTGTGTCTCTTTCTCTGCTTGCATGCCTGTATATCTGTCTATCTGTGTCTGTTGTCTGTCTGTCTGTCTGTCTGTCTGTCTGTCTGTCTGTCTGTCTGTCTGTATCTCTGTCAGTCAGTAGGTCGGTCGGTCGGTCGGTCGGTCGGTCGGTCGGTCGGTCGGTCGGTCGGTCGGTCGGTCGGTCGGTCGGTCTGTCTGTCTGTCTGTCTGTCTGTCTGTCTGTCTGTCTGTCTGTCTGTCTGTCTGTCTGTCTGTCTGTCTGTCTGTCTGACTGTCTCTTACTCACTCACTCACTCACTCACTCACTCACTCACTCACTCACTCACTCACTCACTCACTCACTCACTCACTCACTCACTCACTCACTCACTCACTCACTCACTCACTCACTCACTCACTCACTCACTCACTCACTCACTCACTCACTCACTCACTCACTCACTCACTCACTCACTCACTCACTCACTCACTCACTCACTCACTCACTCACTCACTCACTCACTCACTCACTCACTCACTCACTCACTCACTCACTCACTCACTCACTCACTCACTCACTCACTCACTCACTCACTCACTCACTCACTCACTCACTCACTCACTCACTCACTCACTCACTCACTCACTCACTCACTCACTCACTCACTCACTCACTCACTCACTCACTCACTCACTCACTCACTCACTCACTCACTCACTCACTCACTCACTGTCTGTCTGTCTGTCTGTCTGTCTGTCTGTCTGTCTGTCGATCTGTCTGTCTGTCTGTCTGTCTGTCTGTCTGTCTGTCTGTCGGTCGGTCGGTCGGTCGGTCGGTCGGTCGGTCGGTCGGTCGGTCGGTCGGTCGGTCGGTCTGTCGGTCTGTCTGTCTGTCTGTCTGTCTGTCTGTCTGTCTGTCTGTCTGTCTGTCTGTATGTTTGTTTGTTTGTTTCTCTGTGTCTGTGTCTGTGTCTGTGTCTCTGTGTCTCTGTGTCTCTGTGTCTCTGTGTCTCTGTGTCTCTGTGTCTCTGTGTCTCTGTGTCTCTGTGTCTCTGTGTCTCTGTGTCTCTGTGTCTCTGTGTCTCTGTGTCTCTGTGTCTCTGTGTCTCTGTGTCTCTGTGTCTCTGTGTCTCTGTGTCTCTGTGTCTCTGTGTCTCTGTGTCTCTGTGTCTCTGTGTCTCTGTGTCTCTGTGTCTCTGTGTCTCTGTGTCTCTGTGTCTCTGTGTCTCTGTGTCTCTGTGTCTCTGTGTCTCTGTGTCTCTGTGTCTCTGTGTCTCTGTGTCTCTGTGTCTCTGTGTCTCTGTGTCTCTGTGTCTCTGTGTCTCTGTGTCTCTGTGTCTCTGTGTCTCTGTGTCTCTGTGTCTCTGTGTCTCTGTGTCTCTGTGTCTCTGTGTCTCTGTGTCTCTGTGTCTCTGTGTCTCTGTGTCTCTGTGTCTCTGTGTCTCTGTGTCTCTGTGTCTCTGTGTCTCTGTGTCTCTGTGTCTCTGTGTCTCTGTGTCTCTGTGTCTCTGTGTCTCTGTGTCTCTGTGTCTCTGTGTCTCTGTGTCTCTGTGTCTCTGTGTCTCTGTGTCTCTGTGTCTCTGTGTCTCTGTGTCTCTGTCTCTGTCTCTGTCTCTGTCTCTGTCTCTGTCTCTGTCTCTGTCTCTGTCTCTGTCTCTGTCTCTGTCTCTGTCTCTGTCTCTGTCTCTGTCTCTGTCTCTGTCTCTGTCTCTGTCTCTGTCTCGGTATGTCTATTTATCTTACTATTTGTCCCCTGCCTGCCTGCATGTCCGTTTATTTGTTAGTATGTCCGTATGTCTGTCTTTCTGTTTCTCTCCGTCGCCGTAACTGCTATCTCTGTATTTCCGCCTGTCTGTCCTCCGCCCCTCTTTCTGTCCAACTGGCCACTATAATAGCTTGTCATCTGGCCACTTGTTCGCCCATCCCCTTACATGTGGCGCCGTTTTCCAGCGGTTTGTCCTTATGTATCTCCGCCTACCCATCTACTCATCTCTCGATCTCTCCGTCTTTCCTTATTTCCTTCTATCAGATTCGCCGTCTCTCCCTCTCCCCGAGTCTCCATGTGTCTGTCTGTACGTCTCTAAGTCTGTCTATATTTCTATGAGGGTTTTTTCCGTTTCGTTTCGTACAGTCCACTAATCGTATATTCACACAAAAAATAAAAATAAATCATAGGTAGCTGTTGACGTTTTTTCCAAACGCAATATGCTCAACCATTGTCTAGAATGTTGCCTCTACTAAACTATATTATCGTATAATTAAAATATATTTATATTTTAAACAAATGTGTTTAGAGTGAAACATACATTTTTGCCTGGTGACCACTGCCTAGTGCTACGTACGTTTAATTTTGTCTTCGCTACAAAAAAAGTATCTTAATATTTATCATGTGTCTTTTTCTAATACACCATTGTTGATATGCGTGTTTTTATTTTCAGAACACAGAACGACTGCTGCTCAGTGAAGCCGCTAACTCCGCTTGTTTACGAACTAGCAGCATTCTAACCGTACCGCTGGCTCGCATCACAATAGTATGTACCAAAGGAGGAAGGTCCGATCGACTTTCGTTAACGTTTTGAACGTCTTATACAATTCGTACGCCAATCAGCTAGTAGTGGATATAAAACTTAGTTGTGAAGCTAACACATATTGCACGTATTATATAAATAGCACGGCATGGTATATGTGATGGCGTAGGTATAGCAGTATACCTGATTCTTTGTTGCCTCGTTCACTGGTCACCGTGCGGCGCCACCATCTTCTAACAGCGCCCTCTCGCGTGGCTTCCAAGGCGGAGTAGAAAACGGTTAAGAAAATTGACCAATCAACAGAGTAGAAGAGCGAGTTTACCTGATAGCTCGGAGCAAGGAACAGGCACAATTACGGTTGAGACTTTTACTAAGCCATTACCACGAATCAGGAATACATTTTAAGCGTGGTGAAATTCGACAAGACTGCGTTTGAAAGTAGATATAGACCACTGGTGTTGATAGTACATTAGATTATATTGCTTTGTCACTATTAGGTGCGATCACAAGTTCGTTGGCCGACTGCAATCACCACTAGAATTCTACGCACACGAACTATACCTTTTTAAATTGTCAGTGCATTAGTACTTTATATAATTATTGTAATACATGCATTGATGTTCAACATTTGTCTGTATTCATGTATTCGCATGCTTACGCTTGGTTTTTTTGATATTTGCTAGGTTGTTGCCGGCTGTAGTATACGTTTTATATGTTATATTGTTTCACAGTGGGGAGCCTTTGTTTGGACAACGGGACAAACACTGTGTCCTCACGTCTCTACCAATGTGTGTTTCATCGATACGTATATTTTATGTATTGGCATATTGCATGCGTAACAGAGGAAAAGTAGATTTGTGGATGTAGTCGTAACTTGCACGCTACCAATGGCATATTATATTTTATGTGTTTGCGTTACTGTGCAAGTATGAACTTCGGTATATAGTTGCTTCGGCAGCATGATTAGATTGTGTAGACATCGCTTCTAAAATGCACTCGAATTGGACAATTCGCCATTTTTGTTTAACAAGCTGTTTTCAGCCAGACTGCATAATAACTGTTGTGCCGAATAGTACCGGAAAGAAGATCAAATACCGTTACAACAGCCACCGCCATGAGCGTTTCAACATGAATTGTACATTGTACAGCAACGTTTCACTTCATTCCTTAGAATGTTATTTGGTCAGTTGCTGTATTTATAGTAGGTTCTGCATGGTATATAATTAAACGTTATGAATACTGTCTTGTATTATTTGTGTTATATATGCAGTATATAAGCGTTTTCCGTCTAATCCGAATGATGTAATGACAAATACTGAAAACTCCAGAAAAAAAACTTCATCTAGACATGTTACCAAATAGTTGTTGTCAGCGTTAGTGGTAGTGATAATGGCAGTGGTTATCGTCGTCACCGTCGTCGTAATCGTCGTCGTCGTCGTCGTCAATAATCTACGTAAATCCAGTACTTGGCAAAGGTGCGCGCCGTGTATCGTCGGAAGTTACGGTCAAGCTAGATACACTAAATGTTGGTGACTTTGTGAAAAAGAAAAAACACTTGCAGATCAAGCACAATAATTGGAAAACCCTTGAATATTACCTTGTATTGAAAATCGGCAAAAACAATTATAACTAAGGTTGTTCGTCCTTCGGTATGCGAAGAGGTAGACATTATACCAGTTCAGCAATTCAACGTAACCCATCGGGTGATATCTTAGTCATTACAACCCTTCTTATCCGTACCTAGTGTGAATTATCTACACCAGCAACCTCGTAGAATCGTGATATCTAATACAGCTTTAGGGTTAGACTCGATTATGCAGTCGCCGTGAGGTGGCAGCACTTTATAGCCCATCACACCCGCATGGGGAATTAACGCTCTGCCGATGTAACCGCCAGAGCGGCTTTACCCCAAAGTAGGGTAGAAACGCTGATTGGTTCTCAGTCCGGATTTAAAATAATTAAATAATGATACTATATACTAAACATTATTAAAAATTAAACATACACTGAAACATGTCACACACAAAATAAATACAGAAAAGGCAACTTTTTGTTAATGTTTCATCTTATTTTTTCTTCTCGCTTAGCTTCTCGCTTAGCTTCATTATGAACAGTATACACACATCATATACACGTTAATTATTAAAACACACGTTACCCTGTGAATGAATCCAAAACAGTGATGCCGTCTGACGGTTTCGAGAGATGATACTAATTAAGGGTTACATAAGCAAAGTGTCGGCGAAGTTACGCAGTCGAGCGAAAGTCGGTTAAGCGAGACTACGTTAGGGCTTATTACGTGTGGTCGACGCATAGTTATGACGAGGCGGGATGCATTTTAATTAGGCTAGTGTCTGATAGACGGCAGCACGATCATCGACGTTACCGCTGGATTCCCTCGCAGTATGTCAGCATTTCCAAACAGGCGCAATGTTCATAATAAACCAAGCTTCATGTGGTGGCCAGATTTAAAAACCAAATAAGTGAAAATTAATAATAGATTACGCTTTACGTCAGTGTAGCGCGATGATGTAACAACGCCAATAACGTATTGTTTCCCGCCATATAAAACATATAAGCGGTCCTGATGACAGAATAAGTAATGATTTTTGACAACTCATTTATATTTACCCTTTTCCGATATTTATTTGTGCACAGATTCTCATGATGTTTTGCTGTCACATGTCGGCGTTGCAAAGGTACCTTTAAGGAGAATAACATTATACACCGAACTAACTGTATATCGAGTTACTCAAGGTCACAAGTTACACTCAACCTTGGAAATTTTCTCTCTTACACGCACGCACGCACGCACGCACGCACGCACAAACACACACACACACACAGACACGCACACGCACACACAGACACGCACACACAGACACGCACACACAGACACGCACACACAGACACGCACGCACAGACACGCACACACAGACACGCACACACGCAGACACGCAGACACGCAAACACGCAGACACGCAGACACGCAGACACGCAGACACGCAGACACGCAGACACGCAGACACGCAGACACGCGCACGCGCACGCGCGCGTACGTTGCCACAAACTTTCAATCACTGACACATAACACTCGGACGTAACACCCAATAACGCTCGCACTGGTGCATGCCGAGATACACCGACGTATATCGTTATGATGTCCTCGCTGAGTGTTTGTCCTGGGTTGTGTCACAGATGCGTCGTTTGGATTCAAATTTGTGCTAACAAATCTAGAAGAAAATAAAACAACAACAAATCGCAGTCTTGTTTTCTCTATAATCATTCGTGTCGGCAAACTCAGTTAACATCGACAAAGACAGCAGTATGAATAGTTGAACACACGACACAAATACACCATGAATCACTGTAGGTGTCGTTGACCTCATTCTCCAAGGGGTGATTCACATAACCCATCCCTGACTTTCCACGCACGACGTGCTACGTAAGGACCGACGTAACCGCGACGTCCAACGATACGCAATAACACTTCATTTATATTGGCCATTACGACACCGGAAGACCATTATTCGGTAACAAGCGGCGACCGAGTACGGCTATGGGTGTGTCATTGTAGTTATATTTTCACTCTCCGGACCTGGTTTCCGCCGAAGACGCGGGTAATGGTTGCATAAACACATTGTCAGTCGCTCTCCGACGGGACCAGCCCACCTATCGCCGCACGCCCCGAGTGTCTCGCCCTCTCACCTCTACAGCACTGTACCACCTGGCTATAGACTGTGGTGGATGTGTGTTTACGGGATATTCTTCGCACGTAATTGCATCGTGGCTGAAAGGTTCCCAGATAAGTCGATATGTTGTTTAGTTGAACAGATCTACCACGGAGTTAGGTGTAAGGCACTTTGAGCAGATTTCAAAGCCTGGATACTGCGCTATATAAGAACTTTCAAGGGAGGCTGCCACACTTTAACAAACATTGCTCAATTATAAGAACACACTATTTAGAGGACATGTGACCATACAGAGCGAAGGCATAGTTAACCTTTGACCACCGGGCACCGCCATCTTATGTTGTAGCTTCATTTGATTTGACTAGCTCCTTTCTACTCAATGTATTTTTTTCTAATTTTTCCAATTTACCCCATCAATATGTTGCTTAGATCAACAGGTATCTCTTCATACAATGGGTTATGAACACATGGTTGGTGTACCGTCTCAATAGTGGGAAAGCGACAACGAAGTGTGTCGGAGATATCGGACAACATGGCAGTTATGCTGTGTTCTCTTCTGTATATTCAGAAGATGGATAGGATCATGTAATATTACAATACAACATTATATACAACTGACAGCTGATTCAGATCATGGCCAATCAGTCCCATAGTAATTTGTGTTTTATTACATTCTTGGTTGTGACATTGAGATTGTTATTAACACTGCGTATCTTGCTCTTTATTATATGCTCTATCTCACTTGACATACACATGGTGACGATTCACAATATTTCTCAAATGGTTTCTTATAATGGGATCTATAGAGTGGCGTTACATGCCATGGCGTTCTACAACATTCCCAGGTCTGGTTCGAATGTGTTGTTTTCGTACGTTTGTAATACACCAAGAAATGCATATAATGTATAAGCATTATTAGTTCCAATCATCATCCAAACATGTGGGAGTATCAATAATGGGCAGACGGGAAATCATAAAGGGGAAATATGACATAATTTCACTGACGTGACACAGTAATCGCACGATGCTAACCAAACCATTTGAGTATTGAAGACACTCAATAATTTTTTTAACAGCGTCGTTTCACGCTGCGTGCTTACTCGAATGTTAATAATAATAATAATGACTTCTTATGCGCCAACATCCTCGAAGATCGAGCTCAGTGGCGCGATAAAACCAAGTGATTAAGCAATCTCGATGCACTCTGCGCGAGTCGTCAACGGAAAGTGATAGGAAGCTAAGAGGGTAGGTTTTCAGACGCCGACGAAATGAAACTATACTTCCTTCTAACTTAACGTTGGCAGGAAGCGAATTCCACACAGTTGGTGCGGCAACCGAGGAAGCTCGGGTCCCAGCTTTTGTTTTCGCCCGAGGAATGTGAAGGAGGTTACTACTGGTTGATCGTAGCTGTCTGGGATTTCTTTGTTGGAGTGAGCATCCAATTCAGGTATGCTAGTTGTGGAGATGGGAGGGCTTGATAAATGATTGTACAACTCTTTAAAATAATGCAATAGTGCACAGTAAGCCAACGCAGTTATTTCAGAAGCGCCACTGAGCGATAAAAAACGAGGGGAACGCGGGACTACCCTTGCCAAACAATTTTCGTATACTGTGTTGACTAAGTTCTGTTACTAACAGAAGTATCAGTGTACATTAGTGTTAGTTTCATTCGCCAGATGGCGAAACCATGTGTGGCTTGCTTCAACGAAGTGGTACACAACATTAAGACGTAAAGTTGTGAATCGACTTGAATTAACATATGTTTAGTTTAAAAACTATGATGCCTCAAGTGTTACAATATTGTCAATAGTTGCTATCCATCGTTACGTTATTCAGCATATTTGTCAAAACTGACATTTTGAAATAGGCCTAGAATTGGGTTATGTGTAAAACCAGTGACCATACCAACAACTGTACAGTTAGTATTTTGTTATTTGATCGCGTGCAGAATAATAAAATACTAACTGTTCAATGCGACGATGGGCGACGACTCGTTTATGAATGTCTGTGTACGGTTTCGCGTTGTTCGTTATAAATGTGTTCAAAAGGATTTCTAATAATTAATTAACACACCAGGGCCTCCTAAATATGTTATACCTTTGATCTTAGATTGCTTCACACTGTTAACTGTATTTGGTTAAATGACGCGAATGTGACCAAACTGATATGGGTAATGTATTCGGTGCATGTCATAGCATTAATGCAGATACGAAACCTAGTAAATATTTGCCAAAACGTACGTAGCATAACACTTGATAAATCATACAGAAACATAGACTGTCAACTTGACTGCCTGCCCATCCAACCGGATAAATCAGTGCGCTAAATGCTATTGTCGCCATTCCGCCGATGTGTAGATGAGCGCCCCAGGGCAAACACACGCTGTTGGTGTCCCCATTATCTAGATGGACGGCGCGAAGTCACACAGCGGCTGTCACTGGTCGGCTGTGACTCATATTGGCGCTCCGACGTAGAGCTTGGTGATGTACCAGTCTGACACGGCACGGATAACAATGCACGTGACATGTTGTAGGGACATGCTACGAAGAACAAAGTGCGCGGACACGGTGATGTCCATGATGAGTGATTAGGTTAAATATGTAACATAACTATGCATGCAGGTATGTTCACGGACATACTGTACCCATATGCGCCTGCGCGCGCGCACACACACACGCACACACACAAACACACACACACACACACACACACACACACACACACCACACACAAACACACATACAGACGCTCCCCTCAAACCACACACTCAAACAAACAAACAAGCAAACAAGCAAACATGCACACATGCACACATGCACACATGCACACATGCACACATGCACACATGCACACATGCACACATGCACACATGCACACATGCACACATGCACACATGCACACACAAACACATGCACAAGAACACACACACAACACACACACATACACACACACACACACACACACACGCACGCACACACCACACCACACATCACACACAAACACACAATATATATATATATAATATATATATATATATAATATATATATATATATATATATATATATATATATATATATATATATATATGCACACATGCCCGCACATACACACCACACCACACCACACCACACCACACCACACCAAAACAAACCACACCACACGACACACACCACAACACCACACACCACACACCACACACCACACACCACACACCACACACCACACACCACACACCACACACCACACACCACACACCACACACCACACACCACACGCACACACACACGCACACACACACGCACACACACACGCACACACACACGCACACACACACGCACACACACATACACATTACACACACAAACATACACACAATGATTTGAAAATCAAAATTCGTATGTAGGGCGGCATCCAGTCACAAAGACTATTCAACACTCTTCACACTTCACGCCTGGTTGACCTGTTCAGTCGAATAACTCGATCAATATTCCTAAAAAGTCAGTCATGCAATAAATACATCCACAATTCCACTCGTAAACAAATAACAGTTACGCTCTGTAGTCGGGCACTCATTCATGCAAGTAAGTGAACTGGAGCAATGTCAGGTGAACGAACTTACTCAAGATCCAAAATGACAACAAGAGGATTCCAACTTTGAAGGACTCAATCGAGAGGCGTATGTTCGGCCAACTAATTTACCGCGGCCACTAATTCATAGATAATGCATGCTGAACCTAAATTAATGTCACCTTCATGAACGGGTCAAATTATGTCGAAACACTTCAGCCCTGATGAAGATTGTTTGGCACGACTGTGATAATCCGAAATGAGGATCTACTACTGGAAGACATTACTCGACGGCGCATGTTACAGTGGTTTGCCCTATGTGTGGCCTAGCGTGTAGGCTACTCATTGGAACAAAACAATCGACTAGAATGAATATACATAGTATATGTTTCATTACTCGATGCAGGTATTCGTGTATCCGGGACATTATCTATATTTAGAACGTGTTTAAAGACATATCTTTTTATTAGACATTTTAATTAATTGAATTTTTTTGAAATGACGGACATTGCATGAGAATTTCTCTTAGTGGTGTCATACACGTTTTAATCAGTGTTTATGTTTTAGATTAATTATATATATATATATATATATATATATATATATATATATATATATATATATATATATATATATATATATATATATTTACGTACAGAATTTTAGTAAAGGTTTGAATTTTATATTAATTTATATAATTTACATACCAAGTTTTAGTACCATACATCTTAAAAGCAGTGTTTAATTTATTTCAAATTAATTTATATAATTTAAATACAAAAGCTTACTAGTACATATTAAAACCAAAAATCGATCCGCCATGCGGGAATTAGCGCTATATAAAAACTGTACTATTATTGTATTATTATTAAAATGATTAGTGTAAATGTCATTATGCGTTAGAGTTATTGTCACTGCTATACATAGTTAAGGTGTGCAGTAACAGCAGCTAGCGTGAATTGTGGTTAAGATTAGTTTGCGACGTCCGCTCAGGCGATCGCCCTCTGCGCGCGAGAGCCATTTGAACGGCAACTGCCGCGACACCTTGTGAGTAGAACTTTCGCTGCAGCCAGCCGCCGCTCGTCGACACGCGTGGCCGCGCACGCGGGATTGACCCACTTACAGCGGGTCGACGGAGGGACGGCGACTGCTCGAAGCCCCGTGGTGTATGCGTGTGGGTGGGTGTCTGTCACCCGTCGGTAGGGTGTGTTGGTTCCGGAGCGATTTCACGTGAGCTCAGTGGTGGATATTACATGGGAGAGTGAGACGACAACCGACGACTCTGTCTACAGCGAAAGACAAGGTAAGACCGCGCGTGAATGTGTCGACAGAAATCGAATAAGCCGTGTGTAGCGTTCACGTGGTTCACTTAGAACGGCGTCGATCTAGACCGGAGCTCGTAGCACAGATGTCGGTGGACGTGCATCTGTCCGGGGATTGCACCCGGCGCCGAATTGTTCAACGTCGGCGACATCCGGATTACATCACAAACAGGGCGGGTCGACACAAACGTGTATCTATTGTAGTAATGGTACACTACAGTTGGATGCTCGGTGTATATTAACACATGAAAATCGCTGTTCGAATGACCGGATATGTATAATCTCAAAGCGTCCGGATGCTGTATTCAGAATAATGGCTTACAAAAAGGATTGATTTTCTAAGCGGTCGTGTAACCTGGATTTGGGCTAGATCCAGGATTGAGCAGGACTCATCTATCATTTACTTGAGTGTAAGTGTACTGTGAGTTCGCGTCGCTCCACTAGTCACGCATTGTTGACTCGCACTGGTGAGAAACAACTGTGTGCTGAGGTCATCAGTGTGAAGAAGTGGTTTGACTAGAAATTGGCTAGAGGCAGCTGCGATCAAATGCCAAGATATCGTGGAACTCGAATGGCTTAACGAATGCCTGTTAATAATGATGTCGTCCACATGCGCCCAGTTTGATATACACGTGACGTCAGTTTATATATTTAAATGTCCGCAGTGCCTTCTGTTGAGATGGGCAATAATTGCTTCCCCAACCCTCTACTCTGCGAACAAGATTTTGGTGTGGTCCCAATGCAGTATTCAAGGCTCCATATGTAGTAAGGGAATTTTATATCAACGTTCCTGTTAAATAACTGAAAACTAGTCCATGTGTATTTTATAACCTATTCCATACTGCATCACTATTATATCATAGCAACCACGTTGCACGATTAATCGTTTTCTTTCTAGCAACTTATTAATAATTTACCGTAACTAGGTTCATAACCAATTAAGGTTTTTAAGTTTCACATTTCCATTGTTGAATACCGTCAAGTTTGCCTTGTAGCCTAGGTTACTTACTAAACGATGCTGATTGCTACATAGTTGACTGGTCTTTAATAGCCCGAAAACATCGTTCTGGGCAAACACATCATTGTTGCGCTTGAACTGCGGTCGTAAATCGTCGTTCTGTTGCGAAATAGTTAACGCTATTATAGGCGTAGCTATACTGGAGCGGAGGTCCACAGCTCACGCTATTGTTATGTATTTGGCAATGAACTTCGTGACATTCCAGTGACAGTGACACGTGCCCATACAAGCCGCTGTCATGCTATCATTGTATTTTATAGAATAACTACAACCGTAGGCCAATTTATGGATATTATTTGTCAAACGCATGGCCGAGAAGTTGCAATACATTACTGTTTCGGGATACTAACATCAGTAGGTTAGTATTTGTGTTGTTGTTGAACAATGGAATGGTCAAAAATACAAGGAGAATGAACAGCGCAATGGTAGGGCAAGTGATGGTTATTATTCGACTCGTATGATGCCGTGTGTATGTGTGTGTGTGTGTGTGTGTGTGTGTGTGTGTGTGTGTGTGTGTGTGTGTGTGTGTGTGTGTGTGTGGGTGTGTGTGTGTGTGTGCGTGTGTGTGTGTGTGTGTTTGTTTGTGTGTGTGTGTGTGTGTGTGTGTGTGTGTGTGTGCGTGTGTGTGTGCGTGTGTGTGTGTGTGTGTGTGTGTGTTTGTTTGTGTGTGTGTATGTGTGTGTGTGTGTGAGCATGCGTGAGTGTGCGTGTGTGTGTGCGTGCGTGCTTATGTATGTGGTATGTGTGGTGTGTGTTCTTTTGTTATTGTGTCTACCTGTGTAAGTCCCAGTTACACATCTTCTGCAGTCAACCTGGTCCCCGTTGTAGTGTTGTCCCACGCGCTGGTTGCCTTCTTATTGCCATTGATTATTCTGCGTCTCAATGTCTCAAGCAGTTCCTTTGGCAATCAGCGTCCTTTCCATTTTCATTGTCTTCAGGCCGCTGTATTGTTATATATTTCCTTTATGCTAACTACCAATGACACCAATAAATATAATATCACAACAATACCAGCACATTATCAAGAAAGATAATTAAAAATAACAAAAACACAATTGTAATAGCAAAATGTATACGAACAAAAATATTCACGAAATTTAAAATGAGCAGCAACGGCACACACTAACTAACAGCACAGCCAACACGACAACAACTGCAAACTAAGTATCAGCTCAGTACAGCAATGTTCCTAAAACGACATCTGATTCAGCAGTGGTACATCATTCAACATACTGTAGCAAACATGAAGGTGATGCAGGTAACGCAGGCTGCAGTTAGAATGTCGGGACCTACGTGTAACATAGCGTGTTCAGCAATTAGGAAACCATCAACGAAAAAGACGTACATGCAGGGTAACAAACACTACAGTGTTGACTCTAAGTGCACAACAGATTCACACGTCTGTTTACCTGGCGGTGGTTGTCGTACGGTACGGTCTAACCTGTTTGTCATATGGCTCGGATCTTGAACACAATAAATAGGTTAACATGTGGTTTTGGCTTCAGTGTCCGAATGTGTTATAGGAATACGTTATCACTCTATGCATTGATTTATGATAATTGTTATCTCGCTTTACGTTCCTGGTGCAGCTAGCCATGTCAACACCCAAACGTATTTCGGTTATAATGAATGCATCATATTTAGCGCTGGATGAAAGATTTCGGAATTTAGTCCCCATTTGTCTGAAATGTCGTACGTCATACATTATTAGAATCAAAATGAATATGCTGACTGTCGTAACGCTTAAGCCGACTTCGTGTGCCTGTGTGCAGTTTCCTGAGGTGACGGCGGAATGGATGGTCGACATGGTGTAACGGCAAAACTGCGAACATAAAAATCGAATATTGTTTGCAAACATATGCAGCCATGAGATCATGAAATAAAAATAATAGAAACGATTGTGACATCGAAGGAACTGAGGACAGTAAGATAAAGGCAGACCCTAGGCAAAGAAAGACTGATTCCATTTCTGGATAATTAGCATAAGGTTATATGACGAATAGGCAAGAGCTATGTCGTACACTAAATGCTTATCAGAAAGACGGATATACACGCAGCATAGAATAATGCAAATATGATAATGATCTTAAAGAACGGAAATAAGAAAAAGACATACAGAAAGACGCATCAATATGCCCCTTATCGTGCGTGCTCAAGGAACGCACGGAATTACTAACGAAAATAATAGAGAAGACACGTAACGAAAACCAAATACGAGAGTTTGTATTAAGAAAGAATTGGTAAATATACGGCTTTCAATTGAGGTATTCCGTTTTCGAAGCCTCTGTTGTTGTTTTGAAAATTTAAGTTTTGAAAGTTAATTCCCTTATATGTTACTCAATTTAACTCAGCTGCACAGCTGGACACGTGGAAGTGGAGACTTCGTCGTCGAACGATATTCGTGAAGTATTTCAGTGTAAACAACAAAGATCAGTGATCATCAGTGAAGTCGTGGTTTAAATAAAATACGTTTCTTGTAGTGGCGTTCGCCGATGTTTTGAAACCACCCCTTACCTCAATGTAGGCTACACCTGGCGCGTTATACTGAGTGTACCGTGAACGGTGAGAGCTTCATGGTGATAAACGTCGCGTCTCTAGGGTAAACGTAAATTACGTCACTATAACGTCTGCGTTGTCTTACGTAAGACGTTTATCGACTTCGTACGTGAACCGTAGAATGACTGTCTATTCAACACCGTTTCTGTACAATCTGTTAGACAGAACATGCCCTTGAAAACTCATACTGTATGGTTTTACAAATATAATTATTGTAATCCATACGCAATGTGTTGGATATTTATTTTAGCAAGGAACGTGTACGTTGAGATTTACACCAATGGTTTGATCAATAAGACAAACACTCATGCATAATGGCATTTAGACTGGATCATCGATTACTTCAGTTGGCAAACACTTGACACGTCGAATAACAGGGCAAGGGGGCAAATCAATATTACGAATACTGCTACTCATTTATCAATCCAAGACAGCAATGAAGTTGTATACTACGGTGGAGTTTGAAGTTTGTGTATGAATACTTTATGAACAGTGATTACATACATAAATGTATCACATCGAAACCGATAGCGTGATCAAACAGAATGACAAAAGCAGTCGGGAAAAGAGATCGATGGTGGTGATTCCAGATGATGACGTATGGCTACACTGCTACAGCCTTGGTTTGGTACCTAAAATATCCCCAACCACTTCAAGTCACCACCTATCTATCGTTTGATGTTGCCAAACATCCCATTTTAGTCTTACGTTTTATCTGCCTTCTTATTGTTGTCTTTCATTCCTACTAAATGTCAGGCACTTAACGAATGTCGCTCCACGTTACAACAATAGCGTTATTCTTGTGTCAACGATGTGACAGATGTTATCCCTTGTGAACTCACTATACGAAGCTTATAACGATCTATTTCTGCGTAATCCAAACCTGGTCGTTGTGTGACATAGCAACTAGAGATAGCATACTATGTCTTAATAACTCTTATTGTCCTTTATGTGGCTATCATCGTGTCATCAATGCCACCTTTAATGTTCTGGGCAGTATCTTCTCCATCTGTTCAGTCCATGACATTACTTCATTCTCAAATCATTAATTTTCACACAGACGTTAACACTCCGTTTTATTGTGCGTGCTCGTTTATTCTTTAAATATTTTTTCTACTCTGAGTGTCTAAGTGATGTTGATGACTATTAACGCTTCGTCGTCAATGCCTATCCCTTGCTCTAAGCCAAGCTATTATCAACATCCATCGATGTGGATTTGTCATATCTACCAACACATTGCACAATGCATTCGTTTTGGGATACCCGTTAACCTATTCGCATTGACGTTTTCATATTGCGATGACTTTCGTGTTCGAATACTTTCTTTCGAAAGTTAGGCTTTTACATGTGAATAAATATCTGGACAGTCGTACTTGTTGACCTAATCTAACAATAGAGTTTCTTACACGAACACCCAATAGAGACATCGTGTCTGGACAGCTGGGCCTTACTGCGTGGGTGTTTACTCGTAAGAGTGTGACTGATATCTGTTATCTTGATGACTGTTTTATACACTCTTGGGTCGCATTCTTTCGGCTTTTGTCATGAATGACTAAATCATTCGTGTACGTAGCTGAATAAAAGAGCACAGTTTATGTTAAAACATTCTCGTCTGATGACAGATGCTTCGTGTATAGCATTTTAATCGGTGAAACCCGTGTGAAACAGTGAAAGGTAGCGTATTTAATGAGACCTAAGTACCGTGATAATGTAATGCTAACGAGCTAGTATGTTGTCAGCACAGGACAGCTACAGCTGTGCTGTGTGTGACAGTCTGGTCAGTGATACCCTGATGAAAGGAAAGCACTCACAGCAGATGTAGTTAGAAATAGGCCACCACAACTAAGTAAATCGACAATTTAGCAATAACGAGCTGGTATGTTGTTGATTTTAACTGAGAAAACGTTTTCGCGAGATGACTCACAAACAAACAAGACAACTGGAAACACTGGTGGTTGCAAACGTTTGTGTGTGAGTCAGTGTATTTACTGGAAGTGTTGACAGTATTCCGAACAAGGAGCTCCATGGTACAGCGATGTCTCTGAGTTACACAATCAGTTGAATGACTGTTTTGCAACAATTACGCTGTTGTTCGAGAGTACAAGAGGGTTGCTTGCTTTTGAAGCTTAGATTTATGAAGAGTTTTGCAGCAGATGGTACATAGAGCATGTTCTTGCTGACAAATCGGTTTCCGACGACGGTGAATCACCCCTCGACAGTTGACAGTTTGACACACACGATGATGGACACGGTGATGCCATGTATCAGGTTCCTCTGGAAATGTTGGATGTCGTCTTACTCTAGGAAAGTGTCACGGTGGTAATAACTTGCCAACATATCAATGAACTTTCGAATTACCGAAGTGCTTCCGTAATTTGGGAGGTATGTCCATGAACAAATGCTATGGCGTTTTTATTATAGGTTTAAGCCGGCTGGCCGGCCGATTTTGCATCGGCCGGTCATCGTGGGACGTCGTTGGGCATCGGCCGGGCATCGGTTATGTGAGTTCCAAAAATCGTGGCATCGGCCGGGCGTCGTGCGTTGAGCCGATGCTCGCACGACGTCGGCCGGCGGTATCAAATATGTTTGATACTGCCGGCCGGCCGACGCCCGGCCGCAGATGTTTTTGGTTGTTTGCCACAAAAGTGGCACTTGCAGCAACAAAAATCAGCATAAATTCATCCTCTGAGTCCGCCATGATGAACCTTTGGATGTAGGTCACCTGGGCGAGCATATTGAATCCCTCTTTGGACCAAAAAATCAAACTAATTTTTATTTTTATTAATAGCCCTTAAAATATGAAATCGGCCGGCTGGCCACCGGCTGTGTGTGTTCGACCGGTTCTGTGAGTTCCAAAATGACCAAACCGGCCGACGGCACGATGTTCCAACGACGGCCGGCCGATTTCATTTTTCTGGCGTCGGCCGGCTGGCCGGCCGGCTATCGGCCGGCCGACGGTTCAGTGAGTTCCCTGCTTTAGTTGTTGCTGCTGCTGGAAAGGTGATGTTTATATCACTAATAGAGCTGAGGTGAAACTGCCGATATGTTGTTTGCACCGTTTCTGCGTAGAAATCAACTATTAACCCACGAATGGTTATGTCAACATTGTCTATTAGTTTAGTGACAATAAGAATAGCAACAACGTAGTGATAATATAAGTTAACTGACGAGTACAATCCAACTAATACTCGTTACTAACATGTATTTATCACTCTAGTGTCGTGTTCATATATATAGGCAAGCATTACTACAATGCTACGCAGGAATGTTCATGTCCGCCTACCCAATGGCATACATTTACCAAGGTGGTAGTTTGCGCACCCCATAGGCTGTCAAATGAGCGTTCACGTTAACGCCTATGAATGCATTTATTACCGTCACGTGGTCACTAACACCCACGCCCATGTCCGTCCAAACCGTCTCGTTGACCGCACATATGGTGCCCTATTTTCATGGTCACCTATGACGACAAATTATTTGACGCCGTGACTTTACATGACAGTTCATCCTAATATAACACGCCCATTCCTGCCCATCTTGTTTTCCCGTGATTTATGACAGCATTGGTAAGTGAACAAGTAAGTCCCTAAAGCTTGCGATCATATCTTAATTCCAATAAGTCGAAAAAGTTGCACGATACGTTCCATCTGTATGAAACCATATTATGATCTATTGTACAAAATACAATGAATGCCTGTATGTGATAACGTGTTTGTAACAAAGCGGGAGTGTTTTATGAGTAATTGCAAGCAGCTGACTCTAGCCGGGAGATTTAAGCGTGCAGTCCGTGCCTGCTAGCAAAGTGGCCGCTGGCGCACACTCGTACACTGGCCGACTGTCATAACGGACAGACCTGCTTGCCGTCACTGGAGTCTGTGCGCAGCCACGCGTGTCGAGGATATCACGTTGCGACGTCAGACCGCGCTGCAGTCAATGACTGATTGTGTTCGCGCTGCAGCAGTCTGCATACCGCAATACTGAGTGCGTGGCAGACAATCGACGATCGCAACTCATAATACAGCACGTGAATTATTTACGCAATGAATTTGTACCCTCGTTGCTTTTGGGCTTTAATTGGTTCGATTGCTGTCCGGGATGCTCGTGTTCGTGAACAGTTCACCACACACACGATGCCCGCGACGTCGCACTGGTGTCAGTAAATAACATCTGCCATGTGTTAATAATTATTACTGCCGTGTGTTTATAATGTACTCGCGGTTAATGGTGATGTATGCGACTACGTTTGTGTATGTAGGTCTAGGTGTACGCATTGTATGGCGGCACCATTGAGCGTACATCACGCATCCGTAGCTTAAGGGTGCGAGTTGCCGTAGGGGGTAGTACCAATGCTATCGGTAAGATCTGCTGTAATACAACTTATCAAAGCGCACTAAGGTAGGGCATTTAGAACGAGGAGACAAAGCGTTTGCCGGTGTGGTTGCGGTTATATATATATTTAGTTCTTGTTTTCGGCTCCTCAATCTAAATGCCACTCTTTAGTGTGGTTTAATCAGTGCATGCAAGTTCATGGACGTTTTGTTGATTTTTCAGAACATGAACAATTACCCTATTGCACTAACAACGTAATATAGGTGGCGAATGCGACCCATGAACTTTGACGTCTAACAAAAAGTCAGTTTAGTCATTTAGTTTTAAAAAACCTAGGGTCTACCGGAAGGGATTGAAAATAAAAATTAAACAATGAATACAATGTGTTGGTGTTTCCCTCAGTGCCGCTAATGCAGGCCATCTCACTCCTCCACAAACACATGTCCGTGTTATCAATAATTAATGCATGGGTATTAACAAAAGAAACCCAACGGATATACATGTCAGCCTTAGGACCACATTGCGTCACTGACGCCTGTGAGTCGCCGTGACTCACAGCCGTTAGTGACTCAATGTGGTTCCACTGTCGTGACTTATTACCACAGCTTCGGACCATTTTAGACTGTGATATACAGGCAATTATTTCTCATGCCGTGGTCACTGTAGCCAGCACATTGAAGGATGTTTGCGTCACCGAAAGGCGACAGATCTCCTTTTTAATAAAAATGCTGCGTGTCTCATGCTTACGTGACCTTTGTCTATCATTTGTATTTGTTCAGTTTCCATGACTTTAGAAGTAATTATTATTTTGGTCTTTGAAGCAGCATGCAGTTTAAACCATTTCAAACACTCTGTTGTGTGAAGAGTGACCCAGATGGTTCAGTCGTGGTTTCCCGTGTTCACTCGTACGTGAATCAATTTGCTGACTACAATGACGTTGGTGGTTGAGTGATCATGGAACGTGCGTTTCGTGGTCGAGTGCATCCCAAACAATAGACTATAATAATCAACGTAACCTATTTTTGACAAGTTACGACGCCATGATAGATTATATTAGAGAACGCATTAATGTCGTGTTTGCCATTTTACCGTTTTCTGTGATAAGTTTTTATCTTGTCTTATTTTAGATAGAGTTTGATGTTGACATCATTTAGATAGTTGGCATAGTCTTGATATATTTTATCGTTGAGATTAAGTATATTTCGTTGAGTTCGTTAAAGAGTGGTTAACAGGATTGACATCCTTCCAAAGCAATGCCATTATATATTTTTGCATAGATGTGGTGGGTAGATACCAAGTGAACTACGCAAAATACAAACCGTCGGCGGGAGATAATTTACACACACTACATGCTTTTCAAATATAATTATGTTCTGACTGCACGTGTTGTGAATTATGCGTTAGGTATTTCCATCCTAATTCCTGATGAAGACAGGCAGGACTAACTGTGTCAGTGAACTTGGTCTGAGTCTGAAATATACATTTACGCCCTGTTCAAGGGGCGAAAATTACCTTCAGTCTACTCTCTCGCTGCAGTTCTTTCCGGTTTGACACCTCTCTTAAATTGGTAATGCTATACGCTCGCCGAAAATACAATGTCACCGTAATTGTCCACCATTTCAAACATTTCAGACAACTCTCGTTGTTATACTAATGGAGTCTGGCCAATTTACATTTCCTATTGAAGTTAGACACGACTACTTTTAGAGGTAAATACTTTCAACGGCAACAATAGCCTACTATCGCGTTACAATATCAATACCCTTGGGATAAAGTAGTTAACCCTTGTGTAATTCCACTGTCTACATGCTTGTGTTCGGTTACTAGTAAAATGTTGGGCTAGCTTATGTGAACATGTCTGAACAACAGTCTCAATTGCTGTTGTTGGTGGTCTACATGCTCATATTCGGTTACTGATAACATTTTGGATTAGTTATGTGAACATACCAGGACAATGTCTATAGTGTTTAAGATATCGGTGCAGTTATGTGTTCATAATAATAAGTGAATGGTACTTACTAGTGATGGACAATGTATATATAAACGTGACATGGTTTATTCCGACAGGGTTAACAATATGTGTAAGTCATTCCAAATAGTAATTAGTACGGTACATTGATTGTTTAACTATAAACGTTTCTACGTATAATGTTTTATGCTCGTCTTTTTTCAGTATTATGGCTGTCGCGATGACGCGGTGTCTTGTAAGAGTTCTGGTCCTGGTATTGGCTTCGACGGTCGTCACGTACGCAAAGGACCCACGTATGTATATGTCTGTAGTTGTCGTTTGAGTCGAGTCAACCATACATCTGTATTTTAAGTTATTTATATCCGTTTACATGTTGGAACTTGTTTTTGAACCAAGAAAAAGTTGCACTTGGTATGTTGAAAACCACGATTAAACCTTACCATATTCAAGGAGGCCACGTCTGCTTGTTCAGTAATATACAATGCAATGCTCTACGTGTAGTGATGATGTGATAATATACTATTGTGACTAAAATCCAGACTGAGATAGTTATCATCGAAACCGTGTACTGTCATCAACATTCACAAGGGCCTTTCAAATAGGTCAAATAAGGTGTATACCAATCACCATTCATTCATTGTATATGAATATGATAATTTTATTTGTCACATGTTTCTCTTTAATAATTGTAAATATGCTATCAATGGCTGACTCATTCTAACAAGCTAGTACCTATAATTATATGAAACAATAAACAAAGGGTATGTGGCTAAACGCGATACAGTTGGGTGATATGTTATTACTGGGAGAAATCATAATTGAGTGAGGGTCTAGAAAAAACTATCCTAGCTATCAGTCGCACTGATGTCGAATGTTTAAGTGATATTAACATAATGTACACTTTTCATTACTGCTCTAAGAGTCGATTTAATTGTTTTCAAACCTCTATTGTCCTAGGAAAAATATTCATCATACAATTCATGGTCTCGTGTGCAAGAAATGAAATATAGTACATATTAGACGTGTATTTAAAAAATTTAAAAGATTGTCAAAAACAGATATAAAATGCAAAATAGTGACTATTGGGAAAACATTACAATTATATAACATTATTATCGCGTATTGCCCTGACTCCTTACACTGTGCGCTCCGCAGAATGCACGCGACTGGACGTTGGTCTCGTAATCGACGCTTCGGGCAGCATCACGGAGAAAATGGAGAACTGGCAAATCCTGAAGAACTTCATCATCTCCCTCATCGGCCAACTGGACATCGGCATGGACCGTGTGAGGGTGGGCGCCATCAAGTTCAGCTCATCGGCGTCGGTGGAGTTTCGACTTGACCAGTACTCGACCAAAGAGGCGCTGAATGAAGCCATAGAAAACATGGTCGTCCTGAGCAGAAAGACGAACACGGCCGGCGCTCTGCGGTAGGACTGGTAAAACAACAGCATTTGGGAGGGTGTAACAGCATTGCACTAAACCCCACCGGCATTATCGCTCATGTCGCAATTTGTTACGGAGATTTGTAGGACGACTATGAACTTAAGACAATTAAGTTCGAATCTATTCCGATATTAACTTGACATACAATAACAGATTTACCTGCTTCGTAACGTACATTTGTCGCGGAAATGAAAACCGCCCCACTTAGCTTACCGCATCGCATATCACCCCGCTGATATCCCCAATTATCGCCCCACGTTGCAGCCTACTGAGGGAGCGCCTGTTCGTCTCGGCCAACGGCGACCGACACGGCGTGCCGAACGTAGGCATCGTCATCACGGACGGCAAGTCGAACGAACACCAGGAGGACACGATCAACCAGGCGCAGCTGACGCGGGCGGCCGGAGTGAGGCTCGTCGCCGTCGGCATCACGGAGCAGGTGGATGCCGCCGAGTTGCTCGGCATCTCCGGCGACAAAGACCTCGTCGTCGAAGTGGCCAAGTTCGCCGAACTGTCCAACTACCTCAAGAACATCGTCAGTCTGGCGTGTGTCACACCGCCGCCCTCGGGTAGGTGGCTGTCGTGTAGTAATCATGTCATGTTGTCACACCGCCGCTCAAAACTAGGTCGTGAAATGTTATCCCTGCAGTCCCATGCCCTGTGCTTGGTGAAGATTTGTTGTCACACCGCCACTGTATTAACCCGTGTGCTTGGGATAAGTTATATATATATATATATATATATATATATATATATATATATATATATATATATATATATATTATATATATACATACATAGGGGGCCTACACACATATGTATACATACATACATACATACATATATATATATATATAAATATATATATATATATATATATATATATATATATATATATATATATATATATATATATATATATATATATATATATATACATATGTATGTATATATACATACATATATATATATATATATTATATACATATATATGTTATATATATATGTGTGTGTATATATATATATATATATATATATATATATATATGTGTATATATATATATATATATATATATATATATATATATATATATATATATATATATATATATATATATATATATATATATAGATATATAAAGTGTATCAGTAAATCAAACCAATACAACGAATGATATGAAACCTTAAATCTGAGACGAATTATCGCGCTCTAACACTGACTCCTCCTCTTCTAAGCCCACACACGCACGCATGCACGCACGCACGCACGCGCACCCACACACACACACACACACACCACACACACACGCACGCACGCACCAGCAGCGCGCTGTTGACATTGTGCGTCACTTCCTGTTCCGGTTTCAGCGTGCCAGCTCAGAGCGGACATGGTGTTCATACTGGACGCGTCGTCCAGCATCACGTGGGCCGATCCGAAAAACTGGAGCCCGAGGCTGCTCGGCTTCACCAAGTCGATCGTCGACGCCTTCCCCATCGGCGACACCGACACCCGGGTCGGCGTGGTTCGCTTCAGCGACAGCGCCAGCGTGCAGATCCATCTCGATGACTACTACGACGCCGGGGAGCTAGGGGTATGATGTGATACCCTTCTGTGGCTGTTCTCCTTGTGAAATCAATGACGTTGGGGTGGTTGGGTGGGGGGTGACTTTGGCCACGATTCCGTTAAGTCTTCTTATTCGTCCTTTTCTTTTTTCTCATGTCTCTCTCATTACGTTCTCTGTCGTCTTCTCTAGGTGTCATGTCTGTTCCAGGCGACTGAGATCGTGGTCCTCCAAACACCACGGTCTGTCGTTGTTCTTAGTAGTTTTGTCGCGCTTATTCCATTATACCATGTTGACACACCATCAATTACTTTGTTTCTTTATTAGCGGTCTCTAATTCCCTGTATATGTAGCTCTTGCTTGCTACCCATTTCTCTCCTACTTTCCAAGTCTCTCTTCACGCACTACTCCTCTTGCAATCTCGCTCTTCCCTCGCTTCCTTTTTTAAACCCATTTTCTGGGAATCTGCCCTCTTTGAAGCTTTCCCCCTACCATATTCTCCTTGATACCGGCCCATTTCAATTTACTTCTCATACACCAGCAAAACAGACATAACCTTAGATTACATGTTGACCTCGGATTGCCATACAAAATTGCAGAATGACAAATGTTCAGGTTGATTTCGGTTTGTGCTTGTGTTGCTAGTAGCTAAGTGTGAATGCAATGTGGTTGTGTTCTCCTTTCGTTATACCACATTAACGTAATGTTTATCCACTGTTTCACTATTCTGTCAGATGGCAATTGACCGCATCAAACACACAGGCGGCGAAACAAACATCGCGGAAGGCCTGAGGGTGATGAGAGAAGACGTCTTTACGGTATTATTTTCCAAGCAGTCTTATATTATAATATTGCGTTGATACACACATTCAATGTGCATATTAAACGCAACACATTATGTTGTCATGGCGATTGATTAGTACCTATATACAAATAAATTGCTTATCTGTTTTCATGATTACGTCTGTCAACACAAAGTAATACGACTGTTTTATCAGTAACCCTCATTTGAATACATGCTGGTTATATTCTTGTGAAGCGCGGTGGCAAAGTGGTTAGTGTATAGCCTCTTAGTTTTACGATAATCGATACGAAGAGCATAGGTGTGTTTTGTGACATTTTAATTTTCCCTTGCCCCACAGCGCTCACCTATATGGATTATTATTTAGCTCTAGATCGTGTGTGATGCATTATGTTTTGTGTAGTCTTTCCTCGACAACTGTAGTGTTGCTGAATACTTTCCAAAGCAGCAGAAATGGTGTTTGTGCAAGGGCGTGCAAGTGGGTCACGATACATGGCGAGACTCCGCGCGACTGGAGCTGATTTGGGGACTGGTCATACAAATAATATTCGATGGATGACAGTTGTAACTTCTGACTGATGAATACTAGGAAAATCAGGACATAAATATCTTGTGTTATACCTTTTTAATTTAATATTGAGTTTACCACACAATCTCAGACATAGCGATTTATGTAGTGCAGATAATAAACACTCCCCACCATTTTAGGTCGTATGTGTCTTTTTCTGGATTTTCATTTAACATAGCTGTACGTTGTGGTTTCGACAAGCACTTATATTTGACAAGTTGTCTAAATGCACATAATCATAATACGTGTATATGTTTGCCCCAAACAGGTTGTACTGCGCGAAAAATGGCACTTTTCATTATTAGTCAAAATCGCCAAACACAAGTACAAGCCGGCGTTGCCATGGCAACCACCATAATAATCGATTAAAATTCATCATTTCCGTGAGCATTGTCACTGGCAAAGTGTTCCACTGCTTCTGCTTGTAATAATCCTTCGGACAGTATAACTGAAATAGTTAGACTGGAACAGTTCGATTATTACAACCAAAAACAAAACGAAGTCCGATACGTTAACATGAAGAATATGAACTTTCTGCCCCCAATTGTCCCCAGTCTCGTTTTCGCGCGCGAGACTTGCACGCCCTATTGTAAAGCACCTCGTGGATTGTAAGGAGTGAACACCGTGGTACATACAATTTGTTTTATTTGCAATCTGCACTGTTTATTTGTTATTTATGTATTCTCAACAGAGCGCACGGGGCGACCGATCGAACGTGGCGAACATCGCGCTGATCATCACGGACGGGCAGGCGAACAAGGAGACTGCCCGCACGCTGCCTGAAGCGAAGCTGGCCAAAGACAGCGGCGTCGAGATCTACGCCATCGGCGTTACTTCCGCCGTCGATATGGTGGAGCTCGGCAAGATCGCGTCCTCGCCGAGCAGCAGTCACGTGTTCAACGTCTCGACCTACGAGACTCTCGGCACGGCGCTCAACTACTTCATCGCACGCGCCTGCCATTTTACTCCCGTCACGTCGCCGATGCCGCCTGTGACGTCACCGATTACCGCCCGTCCAACGACGAGCGCTCCCGCGCCCGAGATAACCACCCCGAGGACACCCGCACCGAAACCCACCACACCCACGCCCACAATCACAACATCCAAATCACCAACACCCACCACACCCAGAACACCCACTCCCACCCCACCTACACCTACACCGAAACGAACTACACCTGAACGTACTACACCTGAACGTACTACACCGAAGCGTACCACACCGTCAACTGCCCCAGAAATAACTCCACCAGGGCAAGAACTAGAGTATGCAGGTACGCAACGTCTTTGTCTTCAGGTAGAATAAAGAGTGTTGTGCGGGCGTAAATAAACTATACACATACAAGCAATTACACTCGTTTAGGAAGGAGAACAATATATGGGTATTATTTTGTAGTATTTCGTTTGTTGTTGTGTGTATTTATTTGGCCTCCTGAGCCTGCTATGCCGGCCGTTCTCGTTCTTTCGTATTCAATTGTCAATGCGACTATCACATGTAATGCCCCTTCGCGCCTTTCTCCTGGCTAGCAGCTTTTGCGCTGTTTTTATTGCTAATGCAACTAGTAAACTTGACTTTGTTTTGGTTCCTTTAGATGATGTTTTTTCCAACTAAATCACCTACTCACGTTACCTGTATCACTCTTATTAATTTATTTCAAAACACACAACATGTAGAACAAACTAAGTCAAGTAAATAACTAGTTAATAATCAGTCACGTGGTAAGATATATAATATTGAAGAAATATGCTTTGAAAAGGAGTAGACATGACGTGATACACTTGCAAATGATGATGTACGCATATCATAATAAGGCGTGCCTTTATGTTTGTTTACATGTTCGCTATATTATCTTATTACTTATATATAATTTTGTTGTAATTGTTTACTGTCGTCACAAAGATGTATTGTACAAAATGTCATATGTATGTATTTCTCTCTCTCTCTCTCTCCTCTCTCTCTCTCCTCTCTCTCTCTCTCTCTCTCTCGTTCTCTCTGTCTCTCTCTCGTTCTCTCTGTCTCTCTCTCGTTCTCTCGGTCTCTCTCGGTCTCTCTCGGCCTCTGTCTCTGTCTGTGTCTGTCTGTCTCTGCCTGTCTCTGTCTCTCTCTCTCTCTGTGTCTCTCTGTGTCTCTGTCTGGCTCTCTCTGTCTCTCTCTCTCTCTCTGTTTCCCTCTCTCTCGCTCTCTCTCTCTCTCTCCCTCTCTCTCTCTCTCTCTCTCTCTCTCCCTCTCTCTCTCTCTCTCCCTCTCTCTCTCTCTCTCTCTCTCTCTCTCTCTGTCTTCTCTCTCTGCATTGGCAGCTTATTTTGTTTATCCATTTGTTCACGATAAAACTATTCCATCTGTGGTTGTTTTCTTTAAACATGAAAGCCCCACCTAATTGTCAACTCCAACACAACGAACCTACATCAATGCAGATTGCTTGCAAATGCTCCCAATTGTAGGTAACATTACGCAAGATTGCCATCAAATTGACACAGTTGCGTTCCCCTTGTGTTTCAGACTGCCACAACGACATCGATATAGTGTTTGTGATCGATGTTTCTGGGAGTATCGAAGAGCCCAACTTTCGCAAGATCATCAAATTCATAATAAGGATAGTGACCGGGATGGACATTGAGGGAGGCCACGTGCGAGTCGGGGCACTGACGTTCAGTGACGCCAGTATGCCACAGGTGGGTGTCTGTTAATGTTGATAGCACCATTTTGTCCACGTTTTAAAAGTCTTATATCCAGATTGTTTTATTTCACATTTTCTTTTATCTGTCTTATGTAGTTATAAATAACGGATTCCTACATTTATCAGGACTGGATGACTACATTCCTTATATCCGGACGCCTACAGTCTTTACGACCGGACGCCTACAGTTCTTACGACCGGGCGCCTACAGTCCTTACGACCGGACGTCTACAGTCCTTACGTCCGGACGCCTACAGTCCTTACGTCCGGACGCCTACAGTCCTTACGTCCGGACGCCTACAGCCCTTACTACCGGACGCCTACAGTCCTTACGACCGGACGCCTACAGTCCTTACGACCGGACGCCTACAGTCCTTACGACCGGACGCCTACAGTTCTTGCGTCCTGACGCCTACAGTTCTTACGACCAGAGGCCTACAGTCCTTACGACCGGACGCCTACAATCCTTACGTCCGGATGTCTACAGTCCTTACGACCGGACGCCTACAGTTCTTACGACCGGACGCCTACATACCTTGCGTCCTGGCGCCTACAGTCCTTACGACCAGACGCATACAGTCCTTACGACCGGACGCCTACAATCCTTACGTCCGGACGCCTACAGTCCTTACGCAGACATACCACATGATACGGATTACCCGTATCCGATACGGATTTTGGCGGTTTTTAAGTGATACGGCCGTACTCCGTTTTGATACGGATTTAAATAAATTTATGGAGAACAGAGTTTTAACCACATTATGCCTTGTATGCGTCACAAAAACATACTGCATAATGGAATAATTGTTTACTGGTAGTGACTAAGTAAATCGATTCTTACAAAATCTTAGGTCAAAAATACGGATTGGCATCCCAAAAAATGTGGCATGTCTGCTTACGACCGAACGCCTACAGTCCTTTCGACCGAACGCCTACAGTCCTTTCGACCGAACGCATACAGTCCTTTCGACCGAACGCATACAGTCCATACAACCTTACGCCTACAGTTCTTACAACCGGACGCCTACAGTCCTAAGAACCGGGCGTCTTCAGTCATAAGGACCGGACGTTTGCATTCCCAAGAACTCTACGTCTCCCTATTCACTTCCCTGTTTATTCCTCCAGTTCCACCTGGGCCAGTACAACACGCGCCAGGACGTCATCGACGCTCTCGAGCGCATCCCCTACACTCAGGGCAGCACGAACACGGCGAGCGCCCTCAACACGCTCCGCGACTTCATGTTCAGCTCGGCGAACGGCGACCGCTCCGGCGCGCCGAACGTCGCCATCGTCATCACGGACGGCGACTCGAACAACCGCGAGATGACGGTGGAGGCGGCAGTACGCGCGAAGCAGGCGGACATCGACATCACGTCGATCGGCATCGGCGGGTGGGTGAACGTCGACGAACTAGACGTCATCGCCGGCTTCCCGACGTCAACGCACAAGATCCTCGTCGACGACTTCGATAATCTCGGGACGTGGGTTCGCCCGGTGAAGCAGAACGTGTGCGGAGGTGGGTCGGGCGTCTATGTCACGTCTTTAAGGGATACTCCAGTCAGTGAGAGATTCACAGCATATACTTACATCTGTGTAATATATTGGTTGTGTATAGTAATTGCGCACACCGATCGTTAATAAACAATTAATTGTAGTGCAATTGTACAAGAAACATCCATGTTGGATCCAGGGCCCTGCCGTCTTGAGACTTATTCGCCAGTGACGTAAACCGCTTACGTCACTGGCGCATGCACGTTCGAACATCCGATATCTGTCCAATGGTATCTGATGTATTCGGTACGTCGCGGATTGCTTATTACGTTACAATGACAATTATTAGCGAAGATTCTGCCAATCCTTGTCTTTTTTACAATCCGCCAGTGACGCAAACGATTTGGCTTACGTCACTGGCGCGTAAGTCTTAAGATGACAGCGCCCTGAATCCAAGATGTTTTGATACCATTAAACTATAACTAACTGTTTATTAACGATCTTTGTGCACAATTACTAGGCACAACCAATATAGTATACATATGTAAGTTAATACTGTGAACCTCTCACTGACTGGAATATCCCTTTAAGGGGTCGTGAAGTTCTACCTTCGTTATTTTTAACTTTGCGCTACTGACATATTAACGTCAGTTACACATAGAACAATTGTACAAATATATTAAATTTGTTGTCCACCAACATTCCATGACATTACGTGTAATCCAAATGGTGTATCTATAATATATGATTATCGTACTTTAGCACATTGCATGAGCATATATTTTACATTACTTTAAATGTAATCGGAATAACCACTGTGAAGCGCCCAATAACAATTATTTGGATGAGGCGCTATATACGAACTATATTATTATTAATTGTTGCAAGCTTAAACCCGATAACAGAGCGAGGAACCAAATGTTGTAGTTATTCACATGCAATGTTTTGGTTCTTTACAATTCGAGCCCATTGTGATGTTATGATAGATGTCACCAATTCGTAGGCGATATGCCAATATTATCCCGTGAAGGCAATTAGCGTAAAAGCGACCGACCGACCGACCGACCGACCGACCGACCGACCGACCGACCGACCGACCGACCGACCGACCGACCGACCGACCGACCGACCGACCGACCGACCGACCGACCGACCGACCGACCGACCGACCGACCGACCGACCGACCGACCGACCGACCGACCGACCGACCGACCGACCGACCGACCGACCGACCGACCGACCGACCGACCGACCGACCGACCGACCGACCGACCGACCGACCGACCGACCGACCGACCAGGGGCTTAATCAGTAAAGCTTGATGATTCTTTGTCGTAGATGGACCTGACTGCAATAGCAACCCATGCGTTAACGGCGGAACTTGCGTCACGAAGTTACGCTACTATTACTGCAAATGTCCGCCTGGGTATGCGGGCTATAACTGCAAGGATCGTAAGTACACACGACGAAGCAAGTTTCGATGTTTTCCATCTGACGATTTATGACTCCACACGAACATATATTCTGTGGCGCCATCTACCAGGTTCATTCAGAGTTAAACGATAAATACGTGCAAATGCAAGCCAAATTGATAACTTAAGCAGTATGAAACTAATTTGTGTTTTGAAGCAGATCGCACAACATACAACATAGCATTTGAAAAGATTATATCACCGCCAAGTGATATAACTTGAATGTATTTTACTATCTAATCAGTACAGCCACGTGAGGCATTTCATACATGAATATGTTAGAATGCTCATCACGGTACATCGGCACACGTTGTAACGAACTGATCAAATAACACTCGACTACACATTAATTAACGCACAGCGGACACGCCTGTCATAAACAGTGTAACCAAATATAACATTCGTTACTACGTTCTAATTGTAGAACATGAAGTGGCGTTTACGGAAACTGTCGTAGTGCAATGTACATGATGCAGAGAGAAATAAATCAAAGCGATCTTACCCCGTCTTCGACCATTCTTTCTACGTTTCTTGTAATTACCTTCTTCTTCTTCTTCTTTTTCTTCTTCTTCATCTTCTTCGTCTTCTTCCTCCTCCTCTTCTTCATCTTCTTCTTCCTCCTCCTCTTCTTTTTCTTCTTCTTCTTCCTCCTCTTCTTCTTCCTCCTCCTCTTCTTCTTCTTCATCTTCTTCTTCCTCCTCTTCTCCTTCCTCATCTTCTTCTTCTTCCTCTTCTTCTTCCTCCTCTTCTTCCTCTTCTTCTTCCTCCTCTTCTTCCTCTTCTTCTTCCTCCTCTTATTCTTCTTCCTCTTCTTCTTCTTCCTCTTCTTCTTCCTCTTCTTCTTCCTCCTCTTATTCTTCTTCCTCTTATTCTTCTTCTTCCTCTTCTTCTTCCTCTTCTCCTTCCTCTTATTCTTCTTCCTCCTCTTCTTCTTCTTCCTCTTCTTCTTCCTCCTCTTCTTCCTCTTCTTCTTCTTCCTCTTCTTCATCTTCTTCTTCCTCCTCCTCTTCTTATTCTTCTTCCTCTTCTTCCTCTTCTTCTTCCTCCTCTTCTTCCTCTTCTTCTTCCTCTTCTTCTTCCTCTTCTTCTTCCTCTACTTCTTCCTCCTCTTCTTCTTCTTCCTCTTCTTCTTCTTCTTCTTCTTCCTCTTCTTCTTCCTCTTCTTCTTCCTCCTCTTCTTCCTCTTCTTCTTCCTCTTCTTCTTCTTCCTCTTCTTCTTCCTCCTCTTCTTCCTCTTCTTCTTCCTCTTCTTCTTCTTCTTATTCTCCTTCTTCTTCTATATTCCGGCTAGCTAAGGATACGTGCGACTGGACATGGCGAACAGGAAAAATTAAATACTTGTTTTGTATTTAAGGCGCAATATTTAAGAACAGTAATTAGCGCACGTAAACAATGCAAAATAACTAGTGATGTCTAAACAATGCAATTGTGTAAAGTATGGATATTGTTCATAAAGGTCATAAATGCACCCAGGCTGTTTTGATTTACAATGTGTTGAGAGAGGGAGGGAGTTACAAAGTCGAATGGTACCTGGGGAAAAATACAAGTGGTAATTACCTCTGGAAAAAGGGATAAGAAGGTAAGACGAGGAATGCTGTTTTCTAGTAACCATATTTCCAGGACTGAGATATTTGTTTGTTGACAAACCGAATAGCTCATTGGCTATTTTAGATATCGTGCATAGGTTAGCGTCAGTTCTTCGGTCTGATAGGGATCTACATTCCAATGTCTGGACCATATTGGTTACACTTGACGTATTGTAATGGCGATGCAAGACGTATCGAGCAGCATGTCATTGGATCGTTTCTATTTGGTTTATCTGCGTCAAGGTGTAGGGATTCCAGACAGTACAGCTGTTTTCTAAGATACATCTGGCAACGGTGAAGTAAGCCTGAGTTTTTATTTGAATTGATGGAACTTTTATATTTCTGCGGAGTGATCTATAAGCTCTTAAAGAAGTGTTATATACGTGGGCATTCCGTCTCTTCTGCGACGTTTCGTTTACCAGTTCCTCTTACCGCAGGCTGCGTCAATGCCGGAGACGTCATCTTCGCCGTCGACGAGTCGGGAAGCATCGGCCGCAGCAACTTCAATCGCGTGCTCAACTTCGTGAGCGGCGTCATAGACGAGTTCGACGTCGACGCCGGTCGCCATGGCAACGGCGGCATGCTCGTCGGTCTCGTGACGTTCGGCGACGACGTGAAGCGTCAGTTCGACCTGAACCAGTACCTCGGCAAGGTGGCGCTCCTGAACGCCCTCAAGGTGACCTACTCTGGCGGCACCACGAACACGTCGGCCGCCCTCAAGTAAGATACGTCGGAGGAGGGCCATTTTAATAATCAAAATTGCTACACTTTCATAGCGCCTATATCCTTGACAATTCTAGCTCAGAGACGAAACGAACAGACTAATTGGTGTAATCGCAAACGGGGACAGGCAAGAGTCGACATTGGAGCAAGGAGCCACCGAAAATTCATGGTGGAAAAGCAATTTCAAACAAATATATTTTGAGTTTTTCACGAAAGGTGGCTGCAGAATATTTAATTGTAATATTGATTCCTAATTGTTAGCGCAGTTACAACGAAGGCACGTTTGCCAATATTTAGCATAGTTTTAGGGACAAAGAATTGTTTGGTAATAAATGATCTAAGGGTCCGAAATATATAAGAGAAATGTTGCAAATTAAATATGTCAGTTGTAGAAAGAGGAGCCAATTTTGACGGGAAAGTCCTGTGGCAGTTGTTGGCTTACGAATCTTCGGAGAAAGACTAAACGTGCGCGCTAAAGAAAATGTGTATTCTGAGTTTAAAGCAACGTGTAGTAGACTGTAGTTGGATAAGGGGTTTGCTTACAATTTTGTTGAGATTGTTCCTTAGCAATGTTTTTAAATACCTCATAATTAAAAAAAGCGAATCGTGAATAGGTTTTAATAATGCACCGATCACACGTCTTGAATATCGTAATCAATATATATGATCCTGCGTGCAAATTATGGAAACAAAATTATTTCAATGTACTAAAATAACGTAAACTATGAGCGTTGTAAGTTATATTTTTAATAGACATGTCCACAACTTCATAACGGCTTACAGGCATCGGTTATGTGTTTTATGTCGAAGTTGAGCATCGCTTTACGATCGCATTACAGGTACATACGGACGGTGATGTTCAAAAGTGGGAAAGGCGACCGAAGCGGTGTGCAGAATTACATAATCATCATCACAGACGGCAAGTCTAATCAGCCGCAGGTGAGAGCCACGGAATGCATGGCTAGCTGACTCGTATCAGTTTTTACAGACATGTTATTATTTTTTCGATGCGGTTCATTTGAAACATGAGCTTATGCACTATTTGAAGATAAAAAAGAATATATATATATATATATATATCTATATATATATATATATATATAGATATATGGTTATTTGCCTTGAAACAAACCTTTACGCAATGCATAATACTCAATGCACCTTTCAGAACAAATTGATACACTAAGGTGGATATTTTGTTTGAAAAGTAATGGTTTGCTACATTAAAAAATAACGATGCAATGTGTAAGTAAATAATAAGTAGTATCACAAATAAAGTAAAGCATATTTTTCAGTAGCACACATGGACTGTTTTTGCAAGTGCTAGTTAATGTATTGTACTGCATTGTATTGTACTGTACTGTACTGTACTGTACTGTACTGTACTGTACTGTACTGTACTGTACTGTACGGTACTGTACGGTACGGTACGGTACGGCACTGCACTGCACTGCACTGCACTGCACTGCACTGCACTGCACTGCACTGCACTGCACTGCACTGCATTGCACTGCACTGCACTGTATTGTATTGTATTTATTTAGAATCCACCAGGTCCAGTCTAGTGATATGATGACGTGATATAAACTTTAAAAGTAAACTTTTTGATCAATCTGATGCCAATACTTATGTGGCGTTTGCATGTATTGTTGTTTATATATTTTACAACATTGGGACATTTTGATCATACTATTTGTTTACATTATATTTATCTATTTACTTTATTTAGAATTTAAGACCTACTTTTACAAAACTGTACCTCGAAGCGGCATGTGTGAAATGGCACAAGTAAACTATACCACCCCTTCAACGCGGAAGTGCTCGTAATAATATACAATTGTTGTCCTGGAGTGAGGGTGACACCAGGAATTGCAACACCCGAGGAAGTGTTGTTCAACACTTCCGAGGGTGTTGCAATCCCGAACGGAAGGGCAATAATTGTTTTGTTATACCAAACTGTCATTAAGTAACAGCAACACGTAACTTATGGTACCAGTACCACCAGTTTAATATTTGTAAACTTCAACAGTTTCCACTCAGAACATGGAATTCTAATGTCCGCCATGTTGACCCGCTTGACAGTTCTGATACGCAGCGCCGCCCAGCGAGTGGGCCGATGTAACGACCGCAGCGCCGCCGCTGCGGTGAACAATTGGGATATTGTGCCCCTCTCAGGCTATTGTGCACCTCTCGGCCTATTGTGCCCCTCTCGGCTCATTCATCAGTGTATTACGGTGATTTGCGTCATTCGCGCTTACCATTGAGTGTATTACAGTGAGGTATAATAATAATAATAATAATAATAATAAATAAATAAATGCATGTAATTCGGACATTAGCTACACGGAATTGCGCCCTGCAGGATACGTGGCACGAAGCGATGCGGGCCAGGAACGAAGGGATAGCGATCCTTGTGGTGGGAGTGGGGGACGGCGTGAACCAGATGGAGCTACAAGGCATGGCCAGTCCCCCCTCCGCCCTCAACATATTCAGATCCGCCAGTTTCGACTCGCTCAACCAAGAGCTGGCGCGGAAGATAGCGTTCCCGGTGTGTAAAAGTACGTGCATGATTCTCGTTACGACACGCTTCCTATGCAAGTTAAGATGTTTATTTGGTCAATGTGGACAGTTAGAAGATGTGTAGTGTTGTGATACTCGCTAGATGACGCTACTGGTTGGGTTGATATCATGGGATGCCAGAAGAGACGATGTGGTGTTATAGATAGGCAATCGTCTGCAATAGCAACACGAAGGAACTGCCTGACAGAATATATGTCATTGAACAAAGTCGGTAATTATAACGTATTTCAAATTTTACCTTGCCGATCAATCATTCAAGTTTTACTTGCGTGTTACACTGTCGTCCATTCAGCCGTTGTTTGATCGTAGCGTACACGTTGTTACTTATACCATACAACAGTTATACGCTTTGACGTAAGCTTCTTATAACTCACACTACATTAATGCTGTTTTACCCGTTATGTCATCATTCACATACAAATGGGATTTAATTCGTCGAAAGCAGAACAGTCGCCTAAACACGCAAAACATTGCGAACAATCGCTTACCATCCGCAACAAACACTTAACCGGTAAACACCCTTAACCTACGGAGATTTGATGTTGGTGTTTCAGACGACGACCCGTGTCTGTCACATCCGTGTCAACACAATGCGCCGTGCGTGTCGGTCGCTAACGGGTACTCGTGCGGACCTTGTCCAGACGGCTTCACTGGAGAGACGTGTCAGAGAGGTGAGGGGACGGTGTGTGTGTGTGTGTGTGTGTGTGTGTGTGTGTGTGCGTGCGCGTGCGCGTGTGCGTGTGAGTGTGTGTGTGTTAGAGAGAGAGAGAGTGTTTGTGCGTGTGTGTGTGTGTGTATACGTGCGTACGTGCGTGCGTGCGTCTGAGCTAGCTTGTATACGTGCGTGTTTGCGTGCATGCGTCTGTGTGTATGTGTGTGTATGTGTGTGTATGTGTGTGTATGTGTGTGTATGTGTGTGTGTGTGTGTGTGTGTGTGTGTGTGTGTGTGTGTGTGTGCGTGCGTGTGTGTGTGTGAATGTATGTGTATATGTGATTATGTGTCTACCGTCGTTGTTGAGGTCGTGTGCGAATTATCATGTAATTATGCGGTAGAGCGTTTAAATATTAGCTTGTCATGGTAGAAATACGAAATACAATACGTAACAGCCCCCACAGCAGGTATACAAAGTTATGTTAAACAAACACACATACAACATACACCCATTCTGCCTCCTCTCCTCTTCTCTCTCGCTCGTTCTCTGCCAATATGTTTATCTGTCTGTATGTCAGTCTGTCTGTCATAATCTCTCTCCCTCTCTATCTCTCTCAAACGCACAAGACACACCCACACACATACATACATACAAACACACATATACACGCACACGCTCACACACACATACACACTCACACATACACACACACACACACACACACACACACACACACACACACACACACACACTCACACACACACACACACACACACACACACACACGTGTCAGTGTAGTCCTCACACTGCCGTATCTCCCCGCCAGCCTGTGACGGGACACTGGACATCGCCTTCGTTCTGGACTCGTCCGGCAGCATCCGTCACCAGCGCTTCCAGCTCGTGCTTCAGTTCGTCATCGACGTCGTCGAGCGACTCGATGTCCATCCGAATCGGGTCCGAGTCGCACTGCTGACCTTCTCGGACGACGTCCACCTACAGTTCTACTTGAATAGCTACCAGAACCGACAGGACGTCATCCAGGTAAATACGCGCTCAGGTTTAGTGAGAACAAATACTTTAGACGTGGGCCAATTTCATTCCGTTATTATATGTCTTAATGTGGCAAAATGTTATAATTGGGCAACACACGGATTACACACACGCACGCACACGCACACACACAAACACATACACACAAACACACACAAACAAACACACACAAACACGCACACACACGCACACGCACGCACGCACGCACGCACACACACATACGCACACACACACACACACACACACGCACAAACACACACACACACACACACACACACACACACACACACACGCACAAACACACACACACACACACACACACACACACACACACACACACACACACACACACACACACACACACACACACACACACACATGGTCGGGATGTGTTTTATGCTACCTACTATCACATGTAACCAGCATTCTAGGCGTGTCAAAATGTCCTGGTCTGACTGTCATGCCGGGAACGCAAGACTTGAACACTAAGCTCAGTAGATCGCGATCTTCCAGCTAAGCGACTGGTCCGTTGTTTTTGTGGAAAAGACGCACGAAAATACTATGATAATAAAGTACTTCGCCGCACAGATCCGTTAGTGAACACTGTTATATGATAGAAGATGATATTTCCATTTATTCCTGATAATCGCCGTTCTTTCCCAACCACATTTAGCGTGCAGCTCATGCATAGCGGAGAACTGGTGTGGAACTATTGGTGCACTATTGAACTGTTGTGCTGAAAACCAGTAAATGATTATGGACAACTAATTTGCGAATGCGAATACGTAGCTATGTCTGCATGACGAAGAGTATACACATTATTATGCAACAAAATATTAGTAGGGCGCAATTCACGCCTTATTCCCACCAATCCACATTGTCATCGATAATCTACACCTCATTGCCACCATTCCGTATCATCACCGCTAATCCACGGGTCATTACCACCATTCTGTCACATCTAATCCACGTCTCATTCTCACAATTCCATAATCTCACTGCTAATCCACGCGTCATTCCCACCATTCCAAATCACCACCGCTAATCTACGCGTCATTCCCACCATGTCACCTCTAATCCACGTCTCATTCCCACCAATCCTCACCGTCGACTCTAATCCGTGTTTCATTTCCACTAATCCACATCGTCACCGCTAATCCACGCGTCATTCCGCGTGCCGACAATGCCACGACTAATCCTCCCGTCACCCCGCTTCACAGGCCGTGCGCTACACGGGGTTCCTCGGCGGCCGAACACACACGGCCTCGGCCCTGAAGCTCCTCAGCTCGGCTGTCTTCACCTCGGCCCATGGACACCGCACCGACGTGCCCAAGTTTGCCGTCGTCATCACCGACGGCAACTCGAACATCAACCGGAGACAGACCGTGGCCGAGGCGATCAAGACGCACGTGGAGGGCGTGCACGTCATCGCCGTGCCGATCGGCAAGTCGTTCGTCAACATGGCCGAGATCGAGGCGATCGCCAGCGAACCGAAGCCGGCGAACATCATCCGCATCAACAACGTGACCGGGCTCGAGTCGATTGTCAACAACGTGACGACGTCAGTGTGTGACGGTAAGACGGCGTCGCGCTTACGTTTTTCCGGTTGTCATAAATGTTCCGTTTGACGTTTCTGCGCATGCGCGATAAATGTAAAAATCATCAATGTCCAGCGAAACAACAAAACATTTTCGGTATAAATGCCACCGGCTGTTCGTTAACTCTCCTGTGATGATTACTGTGAAGAGTTTCTTAAAATGTCGTTCAATGCAATAAAATATTACGTTTTTTATAAATCACTGTCACGAATTATGGCGCACTACTCTCACGTGATTTACGCTTGCTATCAAAATATGCCTCAAAACTTGTTTGCCTCGTGTTAATTTGCGACAAATAACTTTGCTGAGAAGATATATACATCCTAACGAACAACCCGTAGTGTTTATACCACAAATGCTTTGTCTTTTCGCTGCACATTGATGATTTTACATCTGCGCATGCGCAGAAACGTCAATCGGAACGTTTATAAATTTATAATATGATATGCGGGGTAGTGCAGTGGTTAGCACAGCTGTCTGGTAGGCTTGGTGTATTTCGTGTTAAAATATAGCTCTCGACATTGAAACCGCGTACCCGTCGTGACTACGAGATCACGCAAATGTCGGTACCTTCTCGATTGGGGATGGAAAAGAGAAACATCCTAACAGTAATCGCCCTAAGTGCCTTCTTAATCTTTCGCATGTCTAATTTTACAAAGTCAATTTAATATTGTATTTAACTTATTTATTTTAATGCTTTTAGTTTACTTGTTTAACTGATTTTAACATATATTTATTTAACTTATTTATTTAATTTTATTATTTAGCTTATGTCTATGCATGTATTTACTTACTTTGTATTGTTAGCTCCTTTGAGCAGATTTTTATCCCGGATATATTATGCCGCTTTATAACTGCTTTCAAATAAATAACAAAATAATGAAAAAATGAAAGAATAAAAGAATTTAAAAAGAACTCACCATTACCGTATTTTTATATTCAGACGTGAACGAGTGCGACAGTAACCCGTGTCTGAACCGAGCCCGGTGCATCGACCTGTTGAAGCGGTACGTCTGTCGGTGCCGAGACGACTACACCGGCGTCACGTGCGAACGACGTGAGTACCAGTCTGCATTCATTCAGTTACAAAGAGGCTGTCTGTTTCGTCACCCGCAATGCATCATGGGTTGTAATTTTAGCCGGATGTTCACTCAACAAATTTTAGCTGGTCCGTTCAGGAAAACGGGGTCGTTTAACCTACAAAGATGTATAGCTACTATTATCAGAAATGTCCCCAGTTTAATTTACATATTATGGAAAAATACGAATTCAGTGTGTTTGAAGATAAATACTTCCATACGAAAGCATTGAAAGCGTAGTGCTTGTTAGCTTTTCGTTTTTTATATAACCGTATTTCTTAATTATAATTTAGTTGGACGGATGATGTCACATTTTGAGTGTGTTGTGCGTATGTATGTGCGCGCGCGAGTGTGTGTGTGTGTGTTTGTGCGTGTGTGCGTGTGCCTGTGTGTATGTGCGTGTTTGTGCGCGCGTGTGTTTGTGTGTGTATGTATGAGTGCATGCGGGTGTGTGTGTGTGTGTGTGCGTGCGCGCGTGTGTGTGTGCGTGTGTGTATGTGTTGTGCGTATGTGTGTGTGTTCGCGCGCGTGTGTGTGTTTGTAGGTAAATATGTTTTCGTTGACCTTCCACACAGTGCGTTCGTACATGCGTGTGCGCGTGTGTGTGTGCATGCGTGTGCGTGTGTAGGTAAACATGTTTCCGTTGCCCTGTCCTCCAGGCTGCACGGCGAGCGTCGACCTGGTCTTCGTGATGGACCTGTCGGGCAGCGTGCAGGACGAGTACGAGATGGTCGTGCGGTTCGCGCAGCGCGTCGTCTACGGTCTCAACATGCGCTACGACCGCACGCGGGTGGGCGCCGTCACCTTCTCCACCGTCGTCGGCGACCAGTTCTACATGAACACGTACACGACGAAGGAGGCCATCATCAACGCGCTCAACTTCCACCACGAGGGCGGCCGCACGAACACGCAGGAGGCGCTCGAGGTGACGCGGACGGTCCACTTCACGCCGTCGCGCGGGGAGCGCACGGGCGTGAGGAACGTCGTCGCGTTGATCTCCGACGGCAACTCGAACGTCAACGCTGCCGAGACGATCCCAGAAGCGAAGAGGGCCCGAGGCGAGGCGATAGACATTTTCTCGATAGCGCTCGGCAAGAGTCCGAATTTGCCCGATTTGAACGCGATTGCCAACAACCCGGACAGCGAATACGTCGTCAAGTTGCCAACGCTGGCCGATGTTGATGCCGCCGCCAACGAGTTCCTCCAGCATCTTTGCAAGTGAAGTGAATTAAGGATGATTGTTTACAGCGCCGTTATTTCTAGATAGGAGACATATCCCTGGTTTTTTGTTAGATCAATGATATATTAATATCGCATTAAGGCAGATGTGTGTACATGTGACGTTAGACGGTCTGTCAAATAACGAGTTGATTAGTTGGTGTTCGTTCTATTGGCTTCATTAACGCACTGAAAGCGGATTCGTTGGATAATTATTTTAGTATCTTTTTTACTACATTTTTACGGATCATAGGAAATTGTATGGGTGCAATCGTTTGGTGTGTGTACGTGCGTGCGTGCGCGTGTGTGCGCGCGCGCGTGCTTGTATGAGTGTATTTGTAATTTGTGTGAGTGGCTGGGTGAGTGAGTGAGTGAGTGAGTGAGTGAGTGAGTGAGTGAGTGAGTGAGTGAGTAAGTGCATGTGTGGGTGCCCCTGCGTGTTCTAAGAGGCGTCTGTTCTATTGAGAAATGGCCGTTGCGATCAACATGCCTTAATCCTTAACTTGTAACATAACATATCGCCACACAATAAGACTGCGTTGTGAATTTCATACGATTAAGATGCACGTATTTTATCATCACTTTCGTAAGGTTAGTTTTCTTGTCAGCAAGAACTTAACACGCCTCTTATAGTTTACGAATACACAGGCTGTATGTCAAGTATTCACTGCCGCTTACTACTGCATAGTTTACAATTTACCAAGATATCGAATACAGTGATCAAACGCATTGACATTGTACTCATGTCACTGCTATAATTATCGCTCGCTTATTAACATCTTAGCAGCGGCATTGTATGCGTGTATTTATGTTATGTTTGAATGTACTAACATAGCGCCAGCCGACGACGTACCACATAATATAATCTAGTGCAAATAGTTACCTCTCCAACAGAGTGTTGTTTTACTTTTCAGCCAGAACGTTGGATAATCGTAGTCAGCATCAATCAGTATATTCTCCTATCTTAGACATATATATCGGATGGCGGTTGAGCAAATTGAGCCACGTCGGCCCAGCTTACGTTAGACATTAGGGCATTTACGTGATTTAAATTTTTTTTAAACAATTATTAACGTAATTAATACAACAACATGTTTTCTACTATTTGTAATTTATTACGTACAGTGGTGCTGCGTAGTATGGAAATTGAGAAATGTGTATATATTACATGGAATTTCAGGGCTTGTGTAGTTAAGACCGCGTACAATGTTTGAATCACAAGTCAACCAACGATTGTAACATGTACATTGTAACTGACATAATCGTTTAGTTAACATAATAAAAAGATGAATTTTGTTTACCGCCATTTTGTTTCTGTATGACACAATTGGAGTTACCAGCTATTGTGTTTATACAGTTAGTAACAACACCAACCCAATATGTCGCTCGTTATCTTTGACTGAATCTCATGAACTTATCATTACTCAATTCTCTCAGATAGGAGAAACGTCTTCTAGAAAAGCATATGTATCATACACACATCTTTTGATTTATGTTTTCATTTTTGCACATATAATGCATCCATGTCCTACGGTCATCATCATTATACATCCCCCAAAACACATCTTATAGCAATATCGGGACTTACTGCGCAGTCCGTCTCATTAGTCGTCTGTCGGAGTCAGCCGCGGTTGTCTGTCCTTAGCTCACTTTCTTCAATACGTTCCTCGAAAGTATATTAACCTACGCATCGGAAGCGCTATTTATAAAGTCTGTCTTTGTTCATCTCATCTCACATTGACTCAAATATAACCAACTCACTGACTGACTCACTCTGTGTCACTCATTTACTCACTCACTCACCGACTCATTATGACATTCACTCATCGACTCACTCTGTCACTCACTGAACGACTCACTCTGTCACCCACTCACCGACTCACTCTGTCACTCACTCACCGACTCACTCTGTCACTCACTCACCGACTCACTCTGTCACTCGCTCACCGACTCACTATGTCACTCACTCACCAACTCACTCTGACACTCTCACACCGACTCACTCTGTCACTCATTCACCAACTCACCCTGTCACTCACTCACCGACTCACTCTGTTACTCACTCACCCACTCACCCTGTCACTCACTCACCGACTCCCTCACCAACTCACTCTGTCACTCACTCACTCACTCACTCACGCACTCACTCACTCACTCACTCACTCACTCACGCACTCACTCACTCACTCACTCACTCACTCACTCACTCACTCACTCACTCACTCACTCACTCACTCACTCACTCACTCACTCACTCACTCACTCACTCACTCACTCACTCACTCACTCACTCAC
>OZ024854.1:24427042-24519542 GCA_964017155.1 Oasisia sp. SBJ-2009
TCCATCCATCCATCCATCCATCCATCCATCCATCCATCCATCCATCCATCCATCCATCCATCCATCCATCCATCCATCCATCCATCCATCCATCCATCCATCCATCCATCCATCCATCCATCCATCCATCCATCCATCCATCCATCCATACACCCACCCACCCATTCATCCATCCATCCATCCATCTATCCATCCACACCCACCCATCCATCCATTCAAAGCCACTAAAGATTCAGCCTGACACGCACAATGGACGTTTCCATCATCTGTCCCCGTCATGTCCACTTAAAGAGCGGCGACCATGACAGCCTTTCACCGATGTCACCGCTGCCGTCGTAGCCGGTGAGATTCAGGCGTCGCCAGATGTACATGTAGACGTCGTGGTCCTGGTGGAAGACGCTCACGCCGTACGAACTGTGGCTCGCCAAGCACTGGCTTCGGAGGAAGACGCCGACGGTCAGACGGTAGATAAACATTTCTGCCGCGTCGTTGACCGAGTAGTACGGCAAGACCAGGTAGAGGGCGCCATGGGAACTCAGGAATCGATTCCTGTGGGAACTTTTGCGACCACCGATCGTCTGTCAACGACAAACTCATGCGTTAGATTTGGTCAGAAACATTTGCCGGCTCTAGATTTGTTCAATAACATAACAGCAGAATTGCCGTATCAGAAATGTTCTCTATCTGGTCGTTAGGTGAGGCACCGGTTTTTAATAATGTCTTGTGCATACAGGATGGACTGTCCAAAGAATAAACGTCTATTATGCATTGCTTTAAAGCAGATGCGTCCTTTTTATACATCACCTTCGAAACGAAGTATAAAAGTGTGGCTTACAGGATATTTAAAAAGTCTGACCATTCACAAAAAGTACACGAATAAAAATACAATGCAAAAAGTACACGAATAAAAATACGATGCATTGTATCTTCACGCAATGACATGACACTTAACCGAATAGATAGGGTGGCGTGTCGTGGCAGTTATTGTGTGTACTATTTTAGATATGCACCTTGTTCTCGGTACTTGTGACTTACTTGTGTAAGAATAAAATGCTGCTCCTTCGCGCCCGACGTATACACCATTGTCTTCTTGGTCGCAAGACACGTGACAGCTAGGTAGGTGACGTCATGCCAGAAGGTCACGTCAAGGCCGTACCCCTCGCAGGCGGAGCTCTCCAGCGTCTGCGACCTCTCCCACTGTGTACCTATTGAGGTCATTCATAGTGACGTACGTAAGTCCTACTTCATTTCGTTCATTGTCCTGTTCAAGGTACAATACGTTTGTGTCATTGCTAAGCGAATGCATTCAATGTGATCTTTACATAGTTGATCACAATCATTTACAATTGTTAGTCTGGTTGTTTATCCTTGATGCAGAAAGTACTAAGTAGCGGATGGAAGACGTGTGTAGTTTGACTCAAACAAATCTAGTTCTGCTCTGTAGTCCATCCTCGCGCGCCAGGGGTCGCTCTTCTCTACCCGCGGAACATCCTTTTTCAAAAACTCCTCTTTTAACGTCAGCCATTGAAATTGCCCACGAGGAGTGTGATCGACTTCCGGTCACGTGATTTCGTATTATTTCAGCCACTCGCTGCTCGTGTTACGCGCCATGTTTATGACACGAATGGACCATGACATTAAAATTCCCACCAGTCGTGTATCCGTCTTCAAATTGGGGCGTGTATTTGCGCTGTTCCCACGGCTGACGCAGTAGCGACTGGCTAACTCAATTGCTATAATTGTACAGTTCGACTTCGCTTACTCCCAACGTTACGGAGAGGATCAGCCAGGGGTAGTATTTAGCGTAGCACAACACCCTCTGGCTTGCGAGGATGCTGTAGCCCATTTCTGAGCATTTACATAGTATGTTTCCTATTTTACCACTGCGACTATCAGTTCGACACTGCCCCCATTGAAGGAATTTGTTACAGACGCAGAAAATAAAATTATAACTTAGGTACTTGCCGTTCCAAAGCCACACAGAGCTGGGAATGACGTCGCCAGATGGGTTCTTATCAAGTGCGGCCGCTGCATACAGCTGAGACCCCGCTTCGAACAGCTTCAGCGTGTTGCATTTCGGCACCTACAGCATATTGTAACAGTCGTCACGCGAGAGGAAACAGAATGTCTTGACGCGCTCATTCTCCACTGTTCACCATAATATTACGTTACGATGCTCTACACAGTGTGGAAGCGACTGCTGATATGTTGTCAATGAAAGAGTCCACCGTTCAACATACACCTGAGCCAAATCTTCGTACACCGTAAACCAGAGACTTTTATATCATGTTTTCTTGTTGCCTTGCATATATCTTGTGTGTGTGTGTGTGTGTGTGTGTGTGTGTGTGTGTGTGTGTGTGTGTGTGTGTGTGTGTGTGTGTGTGTGTGTGTCTGTGTGTGTATATATATATATATATATATATATATATATATATATATATATATATATATATATATACAAACATAATTATATATGTATGTATATATATATATATATATATATATATATATATATATATATATACATACATATATAATTGTATATATATATATATATATATATATATATATATATATATATACATAATTATATATGTAGATATATATATACATATATATATATATATATATTTGTTTAACATGTTAAATTAATAATTTTATCTCCTCATATATCGTTTAACTTATATATTTAAAAAAGGTATTTTTACACGTATCAATTGCATGTGTTTCAACTGTCTTTGCATAATGTGAAGATTTATTGTGTATTATTACCCTTACTTTGAAGCTACATAAGTATTATTAATTCATATAAATGGAACCATCACACTAAATCATTGTTTACAATAGAGTTCTTTTTTTAATAGTATATTTCTTTTAAGAATGACGGTGACTAGTTTGCTTATCTTAATCAGTAGTATCTCACATTGGAAAAATTAAACAATCTGGTCACACCCTTATTTTATTTTGTCGATTCTTATGATTGTTTATGTTTTATGTGATTATGCAATTCCAAGTAAAGCTTACATACTTACTTACATTCGTTTTTTTACCTAAGACAAAATGTATTCGTATTCGTAAAGAATATAGTTCTTTCGTATTCGTATGAATATAGAAACTCTATAATAGTCTAGACATGCCAACAGCTAAGAAGTAGTTTTGTAGAAGTTTTGTCTTGGAAAATACATCAACATAATACCAAGGTCATGTGACACAAGTACAGATACAGAGATACCTCTATTATATATTGGCCAAGAAATATATTTCGTTCGTTCTACGAAGGTACAATAACTTCTTGAAGTGCATCACAACCTCGAGGCTCGCCAAATAAAAACCCACCCTGAGACTCTCAAACAACTTCGATATGCACCTTCTGCGAGTCCTTCCTGCTCATCTAAAGTTACACCGAAAATACACCCTAAATGAAAAAGCCCCAAGCTGTATCCAACCCCCACCAAAAATTGCAACAGAAAATGCACGTCTCTTCGCTACAACTAACCGGGACGTATTTTCTGCGCATGACGTCATGCCTCTCTGGCCACCAGAACAACGTCCGAGACTCCATGTGTCTTGTGGAGGCGAACGCAATGACCACTTGACCAGAACGCCTCTTGAGGGTGCTAACGTAAGACACATCGACGTCCTCTTCCATGAAAAAGTCGAAAGACCCTGAAATAGATAAACTCAACCACGTTGATTATTGTGATGAAATTCTCACGTGACGTGCAATTTTGGTATCTTAATCCATAAAGTTCTTATCGCAAGAATTAAACGTTCTCACCGTGTTATATTTTGATTGGTTTGATGCAAACACATTCGAGGGAATAAAATACCTACGCAATAGTATAGCTATTTCGACATAAAAAAACCATTTGTGCCAAGCGTGAGCCAAACAAATAGTTTATATTTATCATACGTCCCCAATTATTATTGTCGCTTGTGAAACTGTTTTACATATATAGTCCCTCATATATCTTGTATGGTTTCACAAAAGGATCAATCCAGGCTTCTACCAAGTATCATCACTATGAATCTAGTCACAAATACGTGAATCTCTTTGTACTATAAACCACAGTATCAATTCGAACACACAGCCCCTGTCAATTACCGGTATTGCAATACAAAACTAACTGACAGTAATAGTATTCATCAATTGTTCAATTCAATATTACACAATGACATTTTCATCACGGATGTTTTTGTCTTTGACCTGCCGATTGTAAATTTTCTAATGCTACTAGGTATACGATTTAGCAGGAAATCAATGCTTGTGTGTTTTTCTTCGCATTAGCGTATGCACACGCAACATATCCCATGTGAACCTACGCAACTGATGTAGCCAGTAACGGCACGTGCAGTCTCTGCCACAGCGCATCTGTTTCCACTTCATCTTTACATACTAGAGAATGTTATACATTTAACTGTAGGTTTACATTAGGCCAGACTCTTCTATCACAATAACAACAACTACTGCCTACATTGGGCCATACTCTTCTATCATCATAACAACAACAACAACAACTGTTCGCACGCACGCATGCACTCACGCGCCTACGCACGGACGCAATAACGTACACGCAAGCAGGCGTCATACCTGAAGCATCGTTTGTACATTTACAAACGAAAATGCTTGCCAGTAATGCCACGATATTGCATACACATTTAACAATCATGTCTGCAAACCTATCGTACGTGTGTAAATGTACATTATATGTATTACTTGCCGGTGTCCGGGTTAAAGACGTAGATCTGTTTGCTCACGATGACGTAATATTTCCCCGCCCCGTTGAATGTCGCTAGCCCTGCAGGTTGGTTCTGCGGGTCAAGTTTCTGTACGACTTCGTATCGCTGTGTGCTGACGTCATAGCGATAGACTCTCGGACTGTAGGCTTTGAATGACGCCGCACCAGTCTCACGGACCGTGTAGTTGTAATCATCTCTGGTCGACACACATTTGAGTCATTGCAAATGGATGAATATTGTCAACATGGGAATGAAGATGCACAATATACAATGGGTGGTACGGTACTAAATACTACCTTAAAGGGAAAGGACTTATGGATAACTATTAGTGCTGACATGAAGGTATCAGAGCAGTGTGGAATTGCAGCAGCGAAGGGAAACCAAATTATTGGATTAATTAGGCGAAATATAGTGTACAAAGAAATAGAACTGATAATACCGCTGTATAAAACAATAGTTAGGCCTCATTTCGAATATTGTATACAAGCATGGAGGCCATATCGCAAGAAGGATATTGATATGCTAGAAAGAGTACAAAGGAGAGCAACTAAAAGTGTACCAAAACTCAGGAATATTAGTTACGAAATGCGTCTAAAAGAATGTGTTTTAACAACACTAGAAACCAGAAGATTGAGAGGAGATCAGATTGAGGTGCTTAATATATTGAATGGGTATAAAAATATTGACAGAAATATTTTTTCTCGGTCAAGGAAGACAGAAGGACTAGAGGACATGGAGTTACATTAGCAAAGAAGCAGTGTAGACTAGATATTAGAAAGTTTTCATTTTCACAAAGAACAGTAAATGAATGGAACAGATTATCAGCAGATTGTGAAGGTGTTAGTAGTGTTAATATATTTAAAAAAAGAATCGGCTTATACCTAAGAAGGGCGGGGTACACTTAGATAGATAGGTTGAACTCTCGGTAAGCCAAAGGGCTTCCTAGTACACCTGCCATCTAGAGTTGAGTCTCTAGGTGGCAATCTTGTTAAATCTTGTTAAAGTGAACATGAGACAAACCGGAAGTGACATAGTTTTCACTAACTGACGGAATAAGCTTAGCGTCAAAATAATTGTATTAAGTATGTCGGGTAGCATCTAAGCTTCATGCACATAATCGAAGAAAACTCTTCCTTACCGTGATATTTCGATGATGTAGTCAGATCCGTTTATAAGCAAATGTTGTATCCCTTCAGCGCGAGTCGTATTAAAACGCTGCATCACAACCAGACTCGGGATGTAATCTAGAAAAAGATCAACATCAAAATAACAAAGTTTGGAATAAAATATGGACTATAAAATCAACAGCAGGAAATAATAAGTCTTGCCTGCAGTTAGGAACAATATAAATAACACCATTAGCGTGTATCTAGCATACTTGGGGACAAAAGAAATAACATCAAAGGCGGTTCAATTCCCTGTTCACACTAGGCAGTCTGGTCTCATCAACCAAACTGCTTTCAACGTTCGACGCAGATTGAACAGTGTGAACGCACCTTGACCGAGGTGACAGAAGGCACCGCGTTTGCTGCCGGGACAGAGGCACTCTCCTGCCTTCCACTCTCCTTCGCCGTCGTCTCGGCCAGTCGGCTGCCACCGGCTGTAGTACGGACACACTCCGAGGGCCTCCTACATCGATAACACGGTGATAAGATTATAACATTCACGAATGTAATGTCATGTAATGTTGTATCGCATTAATGTTGTATCGCATTACAAACAACTTAGTGGTCGTAACAATATCCGCTCTCACAGCCGCTCGTACACGCACCAGAGGCGGCAACACACACACCGCTACTTACAACCATCCACCCGCATCGAAGCCTACAAACACTCCTTCTTTCCGAACACCATCAAATCATGGAATAAATGAACACAACAATTAGTTAGCGAACAATCACTCGATTCATTTAGAAGGCTTTTGCAGTCAATGCCTACATAAGTACATATTAATGTTTTATTATCCCCCACCCCCGCGCAACTCCACCCACTACTTGCGACCGACCAAGCTCGACAATACTCTAGCCACGTGTAAACGTGGCTACTACAGAGAGCTGAGCTACAATAATAATAATAAGAAGAAGACGAAGGCGGGAACATATATAGTTTAATTATGATTTATTTATTACTACATGTTGTACGTACTGGATAAATTTCACTCGTGTTCCAATTTGATTGTTGCTTATAGACAATGATGGATATTTGTGTACGAACTATCTCCGCTCATTAACTATGACAAATTTAATTTGAGCGTGTATTTTACTTGGATACTTGGCTCGTAGCAAATGCATATATTATTATTACTAATTGCAGCGTGACTTAAGCTTCCCAGATAAATGGTGATTGTGTTGGATTAAACAGAGCTGCTGGGGAGTATAATGTAAAAGTTTAACCATTAGATGTATACTGCGCTATGTAAGAAATGTTTTACTTTACTTGTCTTTGAATACTATGATAACAATGTTGCTAATTAACAAACATATGAATAAATTACTTGGCGTGTTGGCTGATATATTAATAAGTCGGCTATTTGCACGCTGGGACCGGATTCACAATGTAAGTTTGTCAACAATTCTGACACACTTATTTTAATGTACAAAATAGGTACCACTAAATATAGTTATTTATTGTCCGTCAACACAGGTGCCCTAAATTAGTTTGAATAGTCGTCGTGCTACATGATTGAAAGTTGAATACATTTTCGATCAAACGCTCAACAAATATTTCATCGACAATGGACTATCAGCAAAACGGCGATTAACGCAGACATGCCATATGATACGGATTACCCGTATCCGATACGGATTTTGGCAGATTTTTTAAGTGATACGCCCGTACTCCGTTTTGATACGGATTTTAACTACATTTATGGAGACATTATTTTTAACCACATTATGCCTTGTATGCGTCACAAAACTATATACTGCATAATGGAATAACTGTTTATTGTTAGTGACTAAGTAAATCGATTCGAAACGAACGAACTAAACCACCGAATAGTTTATTGCAGCGCGTAAAGGATGGCGCGCTGGTAAATTTTATTTCTGAAAACTGCGGCAGGTGCCTCAACGGATGGGAACGGGGCGCGTGGCAGGCGCGTGACGATTATAAAAAGCAGTATAGAAAATGGAGCTCAACGCCGAGTTAAATGAAATCGCCTGCATTTCTGATTTCAAAATGTTGACGCTTGCCAGTGAAACTTCGATATAGGCGCGAACTGCTGACATAAATTGTCATTATTTAATGACACTGCCTGTTTTGCGGTACACAGTTTAAACGTGCTGAAGTGAAGTAAAACTTCGGTAATCTTCCATTTAACAGACCCCAATATACGGAAATATAAAAAATAACCGTGGAAAAACCGTTTTGAAAAGGCCTTAATAACTTAGGCCAGTTAACTGGAAGATTTGATAAATGATACGGATAGATACGGATTCTTACAAAATTTTACGTCAAAATTACGGATTGCCATCCACAAAATGTGGCAAGTCTGTTAACGTTATATCTTTCCTGGCACAGACGCCTCTTTAGTGTACGTAGTTCGTTACGGCTATAGTTCTCAAAACAGAAACCCCATTCTAGTCAATCATCAAGTGCGCTCTGGCGCAGTAGTCGGAACAAAGAACGAACGTATTGCGGGCCATTGATAGTGTTTTCCATTTCGCATAATTCCGCAATACACACGTTTATGCTTCTTACATGCTAAACATCTTTCCGACCAAGTTCACCTGTTGATATTTGTGGAACGATCTACCGCACAGTCTGGGCCTTATAGACTCATTTGAACTTGTTAAGTCAAACTTAAAAACACATCTTTTTAAGGCCGCATTTGTAAACTACTTGTAGGGTATTTTATAATGAATATATTTTAACTGTAATTATAGTTTTGCCATTTTTTACTTACTTTATTATTAAGTAATTAATATATTATTTTATTTTTATTTTATTATAACTATTTACTGATGATAAGTTTAGCTTATGAACTAGGACTTTTAGAAGCTTTATTTAATTATCTATTTATTATCATTTAACATTTCGTCTTTACGTGTAAGTTTAAATTTATTATGAACATTTTAATTATGTATGTATTACAATGCATTTTATGCACCTCTGAGCGGAAATTTTTCCGGATATACGGCGCATTACAAATAAAAACTATAATATAATTATTATTATCCAAGACAATTTAGCCGCCGACTCACACTGCGTTTGTTGTCCGTGCCGCTCACGAGGAAGGTTGTCCCGATGATGGTAGCTCGACTATCGCAGCCTGTCGGTCCCGTCAGACCCGGGGTGGGCGCCACGACCCTCAGTAGGCGACACACGCCGGCGTACAGCGAGTATCCCCGACACCCCGACGTCTGCATGCACCGAGAGGCGCAGATGAGTCGCGACGTCGCCGCCTCCGACAGCATCAACTCCAACGTCCACGACTCGCCGTAGCTGTGGTCCTCACAGACACTGCTGTGAGTGGCACGAACAAAGTCTACACAGACACTGCTGTGAGTGGCACGAACAAAGTCTACACAGACACTGCTGTAAGTGGCTCAAACAACGTCTACACAGACACTGCTGTGAGTGGCATGAACAAAGTCTACACAGACACTGCTGTAAGTGGCACGAACAAAGTCTACACAGACACTGCTGTAAGTGGCACGAACAAAGTCTACGCAGACACTGCTGTGAGTGGCACGAACAAAGTCTACACAGACACTGCTGTAAGTGGCACGAACAAAGTCTACACAGACACTGTTGTAAGTGGCACGAACAAAGTCTACACAGACACTGCTGTAAGTGGCACGAACAAAGTCTACACAGACACTGCTGTAAGTGGCACGTACAAAGTCTACACAGACACTGCTGTAAGTGGCACGTACAAAGTCTACACAGACACTGCTGTAAGTGGCACGTACAAAGTCTACACAGACACTGTTGTAAGTGGCACGAACAAAGTCTACACAGACACTGCTTAAGTGGCACGAACATAGTCTACACAGACACTGCTGTAAGTGGCACAAACAAAGTCTACACAGACACTGCTGTAAGTGGCACGTACAAAGTCTACACAGACACTGCTGTAAGTGGCACGTACAAAGTCTACACAGACACTGCTGTAAGTGGCACGTACAAAGTCTACACAGACACTGTTTTAAGTGGCACGAACAAAGTCTACACAGACACTGCTTAAGTGGCACGAACATAGTCTACACAGACACTGCTGTAAGTGGCACAAACAAAGTCTACACAGACACTGCTGTAAGTGGCACGTACAAAGTCTACACAGACACTGCTGTAAGTGGCACGTACAAAGTCTACACAGACACTGCTGTAAGTGGCACGTACAAAGTCTACACAGACACTGTTGTAAGTGGCACGAACAAAGTCTACACAGACACTGCTTAAGTGGCACGAACATAGTCTACACAGACACTGCTGTAAGTGGCACAAACAAAGTCTACACAGACACTGCTGTAAGTGGCACGTACAAAGTCTACACAGACACTGCTGTAAGTGGCACGTACAAAGTCTACACAGACACTGCTGTAAGTGGCACAAACAACATCTACACAGACACTGCTGCAAGTGGCACAAACAAAGTCTACACATACACTGTTGTAAGTGGCACGAACAAAGTGTGTGTGTGTGTGTGCGTGCGTGCGTGCGTGCGTGCGTGCGTGCGTGCGTGTTTCTACCTTGCTTTCTGTTGCTACACTTTGATCAAATATAAACATGGTCCTTCACGGCAGCAACATTGCACCTAGGATCATATCAATTCTCACACGACCTGTCTCTGAGCTTTGTGAACGCAGACAATAAAAACGACACGAACAACTGCAAATAACGTCCCTGTCCATCCAATGAACACACAACTTTTGTCGTAAGCCAGCTAAAAAATTAAAGGTATTTTAATCTATTTTATAAAACTCGACTGTTGCCAAACTACCCTCGCGTTTGTGTTTCTATTTGAAGCTATACCTGCTCAACAATCAGAAGAAAACTATCCGACGTGTTTTATTACTGGACAAACAACTCGTATTGTATATCCGGCCATATAATGATTTCAATGCGTCACAATGAATGAGAAATTGCATAAGATAAAAACGCGATGATAACACAATTTTCCGACTTCTCAGATGATTAATGAATTGCGTCATTTCAGCCGCATATGATCGACTGTACAAACCTGAAAAAGGAGAACTCGCTGACGCCGACGGTTTGCGCTGTACAAAGAAGATTGCATAAGGCGCAGAAGAGTCGACAACGTCTGCGTATTGTTGTCGCCATGTCTTCTAGTGTTCTTCGCGTGTTTACCAGTACTGGCACATGCAACGGCGAAGCGCTGTTAAGTCCAAGGGAGTAGCCTCCCAAGGGACATGTATCATACCCTATGCGCAACATCCTGTTTCCTTCATACACTCAACGACAGGCACTCGACGCGCCTGAATGCGCGTGCGTGTCGGTGCATCGTATCGATACTTCCGGTGAACGAGAAGCTTGGTTCTCTTAGTAAAAGCACAGTCCAAACGTTTTTCTACGTGTTTCCAGCAATACCCTTTACGACGCGCTTAGCCAACCCCAATGTCGTCTTTTATGCCAACACATGAGATTGATTATACCTTAGGTGTTAGTAAGTGTTGTTGCTGGCAGGAATTCTCCTAATGTATCGCGACCATGCATCATGCATTCTCGACTTGGCATTTCCGCAACTTGAGAATCAGTCGTGCGTAATTTTTGATGTCCCTGGAATTATCGTTTCATTCTTTGATGGCAATCGATTTAGTGTCATGCTGCAACACGTGTTTGATTTAATTAGCCTGCTGTTGTTGTGTAGCACTGCGTAAATCAAAATGTACAATCGGCAACGGTTGTTATGATGTAGGTCTACATCTGAATTACGCAAGACATTCCCAATAGCTTTGTGAACGGGTTACGTTCATTGGACCAAGCTTAAAAAGTGCTGTGATAATCGACTAAAGTCCGCCTAACTTTCAGCAGGAACCTTGAAGCAGGAACTGTTCCATGTGTTATAGATCAACGCCTAAATGTTCGATGTCTTTTATGAAACAAGTCTAAAGGTAAAATGTCGTATACGCGCATTGATATAAACGCGCACTTGTGCACCTCTAACGGCAGTTGTCCGGTATCATTTGGTGGTAGCAATCGAAACGTCACATGAACAATTGACTGGTAATGGCATTAAACCTAGTGTTTGCAGTGTTCCATATCAAAAGAGTGAACCTTGCGTATGACTACCATTGCATTTCCGCATATAGGTATATATATATGGAATATATATATATATGGAATATATATGTATATGCTCATATATATCTATTATATATGTATTATATATATATATATACATAATACATATGGAAATACAATGGTAGTCATAGGCACAGTTTCGTATATATATATATACATACATACGTATATATGCATATATATATTATATATATATATATCTGGAGATAGATGCAAATGTTTTCCAAACCTGGTTGATTGCTTACACGTTTTAACCTTTGGATCGTGTCGTTGTTTATATAGTATTTGATCCGTAGTAGTTATCGCACACACGATATTATAATAACATGTTTATACCGCAGCTTTATACTCTACCTTTGTACAGTTACAATAACACACACGCGCACGCACGCACACACACATGCAAACACACACGGGCGCACCACGAATACACACACGCACACACACGGGCGCACCACGCACACACACGTATTCGCACATTTCTGTGTGGTTCCACTATCTATTTTGCTCTCACTAGTGAACTCAAGATGTGAACGTGAACTTCCCTGCTGCGCTCAATTGTAGGCCTATCTCTGTACGATCCGCGGTGTTTTTTGGATAACCATTTAGCATACAGAACTACCCTCACGTCTTTTGCGATATCGTCTTGGTCTTGTACATCTGTCTTTGTCCACCAAAGAGTGACATGCTTGCACAGGATGGCTGCGGTGTCGCCGTGTGGCGGTAGTTATCTGGTGACGATTGCTGGTCGCCATCGAAACAACATCCCCATACTCGATATTCTTTACCCAGAGTAAAAACCAACAGGCCCACGAAAGCAAGAACTGTTTCCTTAACTGGTGCCTGTTCAACCAAATGAACTCACAGTGGCTCTTAACAAACTTACGTACATGCTGATATGGATATGTGTAAAATATTGTAAAGCCTTAATTTATTCTTTAGATCTATTTATTTTAATGTTTTAAAGTATTTATTATTTTTTAATAAGTTTAGTCAAATAATCACAGAAAATATGTTTTAATGTCATAAATTATTTAAATTAGTTCTATAGATGCATATCATATATTCTCTACATTTTTATTAATTTAATATTTATGCTAATGTCTTAAATTATATATTATTTAAACATATTTTTAACAAATATACTTTGCATGTTTTATATAACTATTTCAATCTGTATGATTGCCCAGAGTTAAATAAAAACTATTATTATTATTATCATATCGAAAAAGGTAAATTGTAAAATAATTAAATATGTTGCCCGTTTAAATTATCTAGTCTGATGAACCTCTTCATTTAGGCATATGGTACGCTTTTTTTATTTATTGTTTAATTTAAGACCATTATCAATATGTTGTAAACAATTTCCGGTTCTACTCCCGCTTTGTTTTTATTTAGATGTTTCAATAGCTGGCAAGTTCTTGACCGGCTTCACAAACAATACATTTAAACTGTCATGATCATGATCTAAATTTGTCTGCGTTTACGTAGTTGATTACAGGCAACATGCGAAATTATGTTGACAGACAGCAATGGGCATTCATTTGTACTTAACTTTCTTGAAATCTACTCAAAAACATCGTAGAAATACATGTGACAAAATGGAATGAGACGAAGTGCTCATATTTGATGGAAATCGATTTTCTGAAATGTACCTTAACAGTAAACCTGGGATTAATTGGTTAATGGACACCAGATTGTTAACACATTACAGCACCTATAAGTGCATCACTATTTGTCGGCTCGTCGTACATTGTCACTTATTAAATCCTATTTAATTATTAATAACATTTAACGTTTTCCGTCGTACCAGCTTCGATCGGGCGCATTGATCGCTACGCCAAACCACACAATGCTAATCGAATATTACACATATCGCAATGCGATAGCAAACAAATATCCATCAATCAATTAAACCACACTTCCAAAGACAAAGGTCTAAGGACAAGAACAACATTGTTAGGACGAACTAGTGATGAACTACTTACAGTAAGTTGCAGAAAATCGAATTCTAGCCAATTTAGCTGCATTTATGCTATTATTTTATTCCATGTATCTATTCGACAATGTCATTATAATCTATGTCGCCGGCAAGTCGGCTGCAACAAATATTATGTGTAATACAGCTGTATGTTTCTCCCGGTTGTTTATGTAATTTCGCATACATCTACCGACGAAGTAGAACGAAGACAACCTAGGACGATAACAGAACCGGACCTGAAACAATGACGGCACGCCAATGCCAAGGATGCCGATACTTCAGTGCGGTTGGCTACCTTCTCTTGGTAACGTCATCTGTCGGCACAAGCCAGTTCTCGTTCTTCAGGTATGTATGGGCATAGGAATGTATTGTTTGTAAAGATTGTTAGACTCGTCAGCTATTGTTTAGCAGCTGAGCAATTTGCATAAACGTTGTGATGGCCAAATGGTCATTACAACATATCGGCCTCTAGCTTACGTGATGATAAAACTAAAACGTAGAAGTGTAATATAAATTATAGATAGGAAAACATATTATTTACGCTATATTTCCCAAACGGGTTTGAATCGATTTTCACAACTTACAGACATCCTACGAACTGCAGCGAAAGACCAGACTACAACATAAACATTATTAGCAGGTCTCAACAAGGCTTGATCCTTCATTTGGAAGATGGCTATAGTAGCAGTACAAGACTCTCGTCCACTCCCTCGTCACATCACGGTTAGAATACGGGAACGCTCTCCTGTATGGCATCTCCAACTGCCACCAGCACCGCCTTGAGATGGTGCAGGGCTCGTCTGCCAGGCGTGCTGCAAATCAAGCGTGGCGATCGGCGAAGCATGACGGCTTTGAGTACAAGTTAATCGTCATTATGTTTCGCGTCCTACACGATCGGGCGCTGATATCGATCGCCTCCCTCATAACACCATATGTAATACATGCGAGTCACGTCGCGCTTTTAATCTGCCCGTGCTACCGGTTTTATGGGCTACCCGAGGATTTGCGTCTCCCAGAATGCATAATCACGTGTGAAAGCGCGTTTAACAGTCATTATTTCTAGCTTACTTTTAATATATAGACTAATAATATATATGATTACTTTATTCGTGCCACTTTCAGCAGTGTCTGTGTAGACTGTGTTCCCAGCAGTGTCTGTGTAGACTGTGTTCGTGCCACTTACAGCAGTGTCTGTGTAGACTGTGTTCGTGCCACTTACAGCAGTGTCTGTGTAGACTGTGTTCGTGCCACTTACAGCAGTGTCTGTGTAGACTTTGTTCGTGCCACTTACAGCAGTGTCTGTGTAGACTTTGTTCGTGCCACTTACAGCAGTGTCTGTGTAGACTTTGTTCGTGCCACTTACAGCAGTGTCTGTGTAGACTTTGTTCGTGCCACTTACAGTAGTTTATGTGTAGACTTTGTTTGTGCCACTTGCAGCAGTGTCTGTGTAGACGTTGTTCGTGCCACTTACAGCAGAGTCTGTGTAGACTTTGTTTGTGCCACTTACAGCAGTGTCTGTGTAGACTTTGTTTGTGCCACTTACAGCAGTGTCTGTGTAGACTTTGTTTGTGCCACTTACAGCAGTGTCTGTGTAGACTTTGTTCGTGCCACTTACAGCAGTGTCTGTGTAGACGTTGTTCGTGCCACTTACAGCAGTGTCTGTGTAGACTTTGTTCGTGCCACTTGCAACAGTGTCTGTGTAGACTTTGTTTGTGCCACTTGCAGCAGTGTCTGTGTAGACGTTGTTCGTGCCACTTACAGCAGAGTCTGTGTAGACTTTGTTCGTGCCACTTACAGCAGTGTCTGTGTAGACTTTGTTTGTGCCACTTACAGCAGTGTCTGTGTAGACTTTGTGCGTGCCACTTACAGCAGTGTCTGTGTAGACGTTGTTCGTGCCACTTACAGCAGAGTCTGTGTAGACTTTGTTCGTGCCACTTACAGCAGTGTCTGTGTAGACGTTGTTCGTGCCACTTACAGCAGTGTCTGTGTAGACTTTGTTCGTGCCACTTGCAACAGTGTCTGTGTAGACTTTATTCGTGCCACTTACAGCAGTGTCTGTGTATACTTTGTTTGTGCCACTTGCAGCAGTGTCTGTGTAGACTGTGTTCGTGCCACTTACAGCAGTGTCTGTGTAGACTTTGTTCGTGCCACTTACAGTAGTTTATGTGTAGACTTTGTTTCTGCCACTTACAGCAGTGTCTGTGTAGACTTTGTTTGTGCCACTTACAGCAGTGTCTGTGTAGACTGTGTTCGTGCCACTTGCAGCAGTGTCTGTGTAGACTTTGTTCGTGCCACTTACAGCAGTGTCTGTGTAGACTTTGTTTGTGCCACTCGCAGCAGTGTCTGTGTAGACTTTGTTGTGCCACTTACAGCAGTGTCTGTGTAGACTTTGTTCGTGCCATTTACAGCAGTGTCTGTGTAGACCTTGTTCGTGCCACTTACAGTAGTGTCTGTGTAGACTTTGTTCGTGCCACTCACAGCAGTTTCTGTGCAGACTTTGTTCGTGCCACTCACAGCAGTGTCGGTGTAGACTTTGTTCGTGCCACACACAGCAGTGTCTGTGTATACGTTGTTTGTGCCACTTACAACATGGTCTGTGTAGACTTTGTTCGTGCCACTTACAGCAGTGTCTGTGTAGACTTTGTTCGTGCCACATACATCAGTGTCTGTGTAGACGTTGTTTGTGCCACTTACAGCAGAGTCTGTGTAGACGTTGTTCGTGCCACTTACAGCAGTGTCTGTGTAGACTTTGTTCTTGCCACTTACAGTAGCGTCTGTGTAGACCTTGTTCGTGCCACTCACAGCAGTTTCTGTGTAGACTTTGTTCGTGCCACTCACAGCAGTGTCGGTGTAGACTTTGTTCGTGCCACACACAGCAGTGTCTGTGTATACGTTGTTTGTGCCACTGAGAGCATGGTCTGTGTAGACTTTGTTCGTGCCACTTACAGCAATGTCTGTGTAGACTTTGTTCGTGCCACATACATCAGTGTCTGTGTAGACGTTGTTTGTGCCACTTACAGCAGAGTCTGTGTAGACGTTGTTCGTGCCACTTACAGCAGTGTCTGTGTAGACTTTGTTCGTGCCACTTACAGCAGTGTCTGTGTAGACGTTGTTTGTGCCACTCACAGCAGTGTATGTGTAGACTTTGTTCGTGCCACTCACAGCAGTTTCTGTGTAGACTTTGTTCGTGCCACTCACAGCAGTGTCGGTGTAGACTTTGTTCGTGCCACACACAGCAGTGTCTGTGTATACGTTGTTTGTGCCACTTACAGCATGGTCTGTGTAGACTTTGTTCGTGCCACTTACAGCAGTGTCTGTGTAGACTTTGTTCGTGCCACATACATCAGTGTCTGTGTAGACGTTGTTTGTGCCACTTACAGCAGAGTCTGTGTAGACGTTGTTCGTGCCACTTACAGCAGTGTCTGTGTAGACTTTGTTCGTGCCACTTACAGTAGTGTCTGTGTAGACCTTGTTCGTGCCACTCACAGCAGTTTCTGTGTAGACTTTGTTCGTGCCACTCACAGCAGTGTCGGTGTAGACTTTGTTCGTGTCACATACAGCAGTGTCTGTGTATACGTTGTTTGTGCCACTTACAGCATGGTCTGTGTAGACGTTGTTCGTGCCACTTACAGCAGTGTCTGTGTAGACTTTGTTCGTGCCACTTACAGCAGTGTCTGTGTAGACGTTGTTTGTGCCACTCACAGCAGTGTATGTGTAGACTTTGTTCGTGCCACTCACAGCAGTTTCTGTGTAGACTTTGTTCGTGCCACTCACAGCAGTGTCGGTGTAGACTTTGTTCGTGCCACACACAGCAGTGTCTGTGTATACGTTGTTCGTGCCACTTACAGCAGTGTCTGTGTAGACTTTGTTCGTGCCACATACATCAGTGTCTGTGTAGACGTTGTTTGTGCCACTTACAGCAGAGTCTGTGTAGACGTTGTTCGTGCCACTTACAGTAGTGTCTGTGTAGACCTTGTTCGTGCCACTCACAGCAGTTTCTGTGTAGACTTTGTTCGTGCCACTCACAGCAGTGTCGGTGTAGACTTTGTTCGTGCCACATACAGCAGTGTCTGTGTATACGTTGTTTGTGCCACTTACAGCATGGTCTGTGTAGACTTTGTTCGTGCCACATACATCAGTGTCTGTGTAGACGTTGTTCGTGCCACTTACAGCAGTGTCTGTGTAGACTTTGTTCGTGCCACATACATCAGTGTCTGTGTAGACGTTGTTTGTGCCACTTACAGCAGAGTCTGTGTAGACGTTGTTCGTGCCACTTACAGCAGTGTCTGTGTAGACTTTGTTCGTGCCACTTACAGTAGTGTCTGTGTAGACCTTGTTCGTGCCACTCACAGCAGTTTCTGTGTAGACTTTGTTCGTGCCACTCACAGCAGTGTCGGTGTAGACTTTGTTCGTGCCACATACAGCAGTGTCTGTGTATACGTTGTTTGTGCCACTTACAGCATGGTCTGTGTAGACTTTGTTCGTGCCACATACATCAGTGTCTGTGTAGATGTTGTTTGTGCCACTTACAGCAGAGTCTGTGTAGACGTTGTTCGTGCCACTTACAGCAGTGTCTGTGTAGACTTTGTTCGTGCCACTTACAGCAGTGTCTGTGTAGACGTTGTTTGTGCCACTCACAGCAGTGTCTGTGAGGACCACAGCTACGGCGAGTCGTGGACGTTGGAGTTGATGCTGTCGGAGGCGGCGACGTCGCGACTCATCTGCGCCTCTCGGTGCATGCAGACGTCGGGGTGTCGGGGATACTCGCTGTACGCCGGCGTGTGTCGCCTACTGAGGGTCGTGGCGCCCACCCCGGGTCTGACGGGACCGACAGGCTGCGATAGTCGAGCTACCATCCTCGGGACAACCTTCCTCGTGAGCGGCACGGACAACAAACGCAGCGTGAGTCGGCGCGCTTACTGAATTTAGCAAATTGTCCCTTTCCTATTGCGTCGGCCGATGCGTCAGTTTCGTTCCGTTACAGCTCCATATCGTTGTAAATTTTGTGTTTGATAAACTGAATGGCTAGTCAATTAAATCAGCGCCACCAAACGTAAGACCGATTAATGGAAAATAATGGGCAAAGCCTTATATCTATGGCACACTGGAGAAATGAAATCGAAAAATTCAACTACTAAAATCTAACATTTCTTTTGTTTCCCCATAGATAACATTGTGTATAGTTCATAGCCATCAAATAGAATGAACACAACTTCAAGCATTTTAGTTGGCGTCTGCCTGTAAGTCATATTTCATTTCACTCTCTTTGTCTCTGTCTGTCTGCCTGCCTTCCCCCCTCTATATCTCTGGTGGAGATTATTACATTTAAGTAAATATTTTAGATGTTTAAAGGGCGATACAAATTCAAATGAGGAGGTTCCCGTTAGCTAGACAGTGTTTTTGCAAAATAGCGTTTCAAGTAGTAATTACATCTGGAGTGAGGGATAAGGTAAAACAATGTGTACTGCAGGAGGCCCTCGGAGAATGTCCGTACTACAGCCGGTGGCAGCCGACTGGACGAGATGACGGCGAAGGAGAGTGGAAGGCGGGAGAGTGCCTGTGCCGCCGCCACCAGCGCGGCGCCTTCTGTCACCTCGGTAGGCCACATTCTGATTTGACCTTCACTTTGACACCGTATCCAAGAAATAAATCCAGAAATGGACTCCCCACCCTGGAAATCCCTTTATCACGAGGTATTACACGACCCGCTATGTCATCGAGATCAAAGGTTGAACATTTGCCGAAATTCAAGATGGCCGAGACGCTAATTTTGCTCTCCTTATAAAATACATTTCCATAACAAAGGTTTAAATTAGTTAACATTGCAAGGTCATCATTATGGCAACTTGACTAACTCTGACACGGCACCAATAGCGGACACCTCGGCGGAAGGTATTTGTAGTGGCGTTGTCGCGCTTACATCTTTCCGGTCGTTATAAACGTTCCGATTGACGTTTTTGCGCATGCGCAATATATGTAACACCATCAATGTGCAGCGAAACGACAAAGTATTTTTGGTATAAATGCCACGGGCTGTTCGTTAACTCTTATGTGATGAAATTGCTGTGAAGAGTTGCTTAAAATGTCGTTCAATACAAGATAATATTACGTTTGTTTAAATACCTTTCACGGATTATGGTGCACTACAGTCACGTGATTTGTGATTACTATCAAAACATGCTTCAAAACTTGTTTGCCTCGTGTTAATTTACTACAAATAACTTTGCTGAGAAGTTATATACATACTAATGAACAATCCGTAGTATTTATACCATGCTTTGTCGTTTCGCCATACAGTGATGATTTTTCATTTATCGCGCATGCGCAGAAACGTCAATCGGAACGTTTATAACGCCGGAAAATGTAAGCGCCACAGCGTGTCTTCGTTAAGTTCAAGACTTGCGGACACATATAATGTGTTACTTATACAAGTTTTACCATGTCACAAACGTTGCTTCTCGACTATTCTCAGAATATCAATGTCTGATATCAGACGAAATTAATATCCCGTTGTAAATATTGATATGGTATCAATCTAATATATATTAACAGCATCGGTTCGAAGTGTGGATGTTCGATGCCGAACGAAACTCCATCTGTTCATCTCTCCGCAAAAACTAATTTCGTCAGATATCGGATATCAACTAACTGAGATGATATGCCTAGCGAGTGCATTGGTTGGGATTATTTCCATGTGTAAATGTTCTTGTTTTTATATAATGCTTGCAGATTTTTTATGTATATTCTTCTTGGAAATGTAAAAAATTCAATATTATAAAATATAGCTAATCTAGGTCCTATTTTAATACCGCTGTAGGCCATCACCGCAGGTCAATGCGCACGCGCGCACGTGTGTATGCCTGAGTGCGGGTGTGTGCTTGCTTGTTTCTGTTTATACTTTTCGACGTCATCCCGACTTGACTTAGGGTTGGATGCGTGGCTAAAATTGACATTTATGTCTTCGTAGGGTTCACAAAAAAACCGCTGTTGGTGGCGAACTTCAACACGACTACCTCGCAAGGTGTACACCACATGGACATAGACGGCATGGATTTCCTCATCGAAATATCGGAGTAAGTTAATTTTACACTTGAACGATTAATCCACACAATGCCGTTCTTGTGAATGTCGGCGTTAAGAACCCACGATGTCGGCAATCTAAGTTGTCTTATCGAATGTCTGCACTAATACTTCAATCTTGACCGCTGTAGGTTGCTGCGCTACATCAGCACTAATACTTCAATCTTGACCGGTGTAGGTTGCTGCACTACATCAGCACTAATACTTCAATCTTGACCGGTGTAGGTTGCTGCGCTACATTAGCACTAATACTTCAATATTGACCGGTGTAGGTTGCTGCGCTACAGATTCCAATGAGGTAGCTTAACCATAGGCACATTTATATGGTAATAATTTCTACCTTACACCCGCCAGTGAGTAAGTAATTGTACCACTTCTACAGCGCCTTTATCCTTGAAATTCAAGCACAGACGCGCCTGTATTGAGCTTAGTTTTAGGAACAATAAGTTGTTTGGCAACGGTGATATCATTCTAAAGGTAGCAGATTAACTAAGTACGTCTGTTGTCTCTGGACGTGACTGTGCCAGCTAAGCCGCGGACACTACTCAACGTATCTTCTATGTCCTCAACTCGAATCACGCCAGCCGTCACATATCATCCGTGAGCGACATGTTTAACGGTGTCGTCATCCATCAAATCACCACGTGTATCGCACGCACAGGGAAGACTACAACTACACGGTCTACGGGACAGACAACGCGTCGCTTCGACCCTACCGTCCAAGGGTGCATCGTTATGACGTCACCACGCAGGGCTACAGACTGGTCCAGACGCTTCAACCACAAACTGCGCTTGCGGGACTGGGGTCGTTCACGACCGCGGGCGAGCATTACCTCGTCGTGCACCAGAATATCTACATCTACAATCGTTACATCGGCAAGTGATGTATCAAGATTGTAAATATTAACGGATTGTTTGTTTGTTAATGGTGACAGACAAGTTTGTTTGAAAAACAGTAAACTTATCTGGGATAGACTGTGGTGTTAATGTCTTATTATATATATATATATATACACACACACGCACCCACATCCGGTGTACCTAATACGTCAACAAACTACATAGCTACCGACGTGTGCGTATATGATAATGTGTACCCTTTAGCAGTAAGGGGATTATACACCTACCAGTAAGCACGAAAGGGCAGTATGAAGTAGAATTAATACGGTATCACATGTCAATGTATTGATTTTCTATGATGTGTTAATGTATTTATTGTATTGTTTAATGTTATTCCAACTCAGTTGAGTTGCCAAGAAGACTTGTGTTAGTATATTATCAGTATCATTTTACATATACAAACGAGGTTCAGGGCTTGGCTAAACCGTGGATGTGCGTCGTTTTCTGCAATATCATCCAATATAGTCCATCGGGGCATGACTCAACTTCACACGGCAAAGCATGGCAACTGTTGTAGTCACTGTTATCCTTGACAATATTGTTAACTAATAAGCTACATCTCATTGTGAATATTGAACGCATTCATTAAGTCATGTAACAAATTACATCAACAGCATTGCGTTTATTACATTATAATACTTAGTGCATGGCTTCTCTCTTCTTACCATTATTGTAAGACGAGAGAAGCCAGTATTAGGACATTATTGCTATTGCAGTACAATGTGTGTTTATTTAATACACTGTGTTGATTCAGTACTACTTGTTATTCTATCTATCGTAGGCTGGCACGCTGTACCATGCATTGCCATACACAAATACCCACCACAATACCATCAAAGGTACTGGGTAATATAAACAAATCAACATTATGAGCAGGCTTAAATGTATATTGTGTGTGTGTGTGTGTGTGTGTGTGTGTGTGCGTGTGCGTGTGCGTCGATGAAACAGCTGTCACAAAATGAAAGCATCAGTATTTAATACATAATTATTGCAGGAATACAACACTCTTTCATCTTTACGTTTTTTTCTCCAGATTTCTTCATGTCATTCTGGGACTTCGGCTATACAGTCGCTTATGTGAGCGTCCTCAAACGACGATCTGGGGAAATAGTAATTGCATTCGCCAATGATACACCAGACGAACAGAGTGTAACATTGTTTTGGTGGCCTGAGAAATATGAAGAATGGCGAGAATGGCGGAGAGAAGTCTTGCCGGTTCGTGCGATTCAAAATATCCTCGGATATTAATTGGTCATATAATATGACTGTGTCATAGAATACAACGTCAGGTGCTCAGAGACAAAGACAGTAAAGCCATCTCTAGTGGTCTATATGAAGACTATAACTGAATACATTCTCAATTTATGTGAACAGCACGTTGTATCTATTCAGTTCAGTATTTTAGACACACATACGCCGTGATACAAATATTGGTATACAGTAGCCCCCCCCCCCCTCTTATACGGCCCCCTCGCCAATGGCCAAACGAATTATGCGGCTAATTGCATTGGCAATTTCTAATAAAACTACCCCTCACCAGTGGTCACCCGGCTAACCCGGCCAAGAATGTAGCTCTCTTAAGCGGCCAACTGGCAGTCGAAACGTGCAATTATAAAAACAAATCAATATGAAATTAAGTAGGCCTATCACCTACTATATACACAACGTAGCTGGTATTATTGCAATGTTAGATGTCTCGTATGGTGAAAATGAACATGGCCAATATCCCTTGAAACGGGCATTCACCGAATGTTCCCACTCCACCACTTATGCGGCCATTTTCGGTTTGCTGAAGGGTTGGCTGTATAAAAGGGGGATATGTCCACACACAGGTATCTATTACACGTCTCAATCTGATACTAAAGCTAAACACGCATTATGTAATAATACAATGAATACAAGAAAAACATTCGCGACCAGAACCACTGCCTCCACACCAGGTGGCTACGGTTCACAGGTAAACACGGTTGGGGATGATTGGCAAGTGTCCCTTACCAATTTAGCCGTCACACAAGTTCTAATTTGTGAACGCCGCCTGTATGCCTCATTACTGTAACTTCCGTCACTATAGGTTTCGCGTTATTTCAGGTATTGCAATGCCATACCCTGAAGCTGTTCGAGGTCGGATCTGAACTGTACGCGGCCGCCGCTTCGAAAGGCGCCCATGGTGGACCGTTCGACTACAGCACTGTCTGGCACTGGAACGGTAAGTTATAACACCACACGCACGCACGCACGCACGCACGCACGCACGCACGCACGCACGCACGCACGCACGCACGCACGCACGCACGCACGCACCAAATGTAACTGTATCTGCAATGGTGAAAATGACAGAAACTACCAACAGAAACGAATATATTTATTGAGGCGATTAGGCCGAGACGAATATGAAAACATAGACGGCGGCAACGATGGCGATATCGTATGTTCACGTGTAGTTGATTCGCTGCAACTAAAATACCCACACGAACTTGTATCTCCAGGGACGGCGTGGGAAATGTGGCAGACACTGGAAGATACAAACTGCTGGGGATTTGGCCTCGACGTAGCAGCCTACCATAACGCCATCTATCTAGCCGTCACGTGCGTTACGACCCAAGTCACGCACACATTTAGCCGTGGCAACAACGATCGGGACTTTACAGCTGTGCACGTAAGCAGTTTACGGGGACGTCTTGGGTGAATACTATAAGTAGCATTAGATACTAAATCGCTTTCTGATCAATAGTTTCCGAAATGTTCTCATACTTATGGAAATAGTGTCATTTGTAATCGGCAATCGTGTACTCGACATGCGTGTTATATTTGCAGTCTGTACTTTTGCAGTTATCGGGTTTGCAATTCTTCTAATAGAGCCTACTGTTGAAAATCATGTTTTTATGTAGTAAAGAACACGACATTTGAGCGCTCGTAACTTGATGATTAAAACAGCCAACAACAGTGTAAGCTATGTTGATACAACACGCGTACACAACAAGTTGAAGTAACGTTTCCGTTCGTAGAAGCTGAACAACCGCAACTGTACCTTCAGGCCCGCCTTTTTCACTGCCGCTGACGACCTTTACCTGGTCGTGCCGAATTTCAGCCTAGACGAAGCCGCCGTAATGGCGATCTACATCATTCGGCCCATCCATCCTGTCTTCTTCACGTGGCTGGAGATGCCGAGTCGCAGTTCGTACGGCGTGAGCGTCTTTCGGCAGCACCACGACGTCTACGTGTACATCTGGCAGCGCTACAACATCACCGATTTCGACGGCGTTCCGAACACTCTCGCCGAACGCCTGTCGTGGTCGCCTCTCTACAAGTGGGTGTGACCGTGACGTCACAAATGGCGACGGAATGAGACGTTGGTGTGACGGCACAATCGGCGACGTAATGATACGTGGGTGTTACATCACAATCGGCGACCGTATGAGGTCGTCGGCGTCTGATACGGACGTAGCTGCTGCGGGAGTTTTATCAACCAACCAACCAACCAACCAACCAACCAACCAACCAACCAACCAACCAACCAACCAACCAACCAACCAACCAACCAACCAACCAACCAACCAACCAACCAACCAACCAACCAACCAACCAACCAACCAACCAACCAACCAACCAACCAACCAACCAACCAACCAACCACTTTATTGTCCTTAAAAGGATATGCATTGTACAACTTATGATCTACAATATATGGGATGGTCACAACAAAATGCAAGTGAATTCCAGATGTATCCACTATAAGAACAGTTCAACCGGTTGACAGCAATATGAATCATTTAGCATTCAACATTCTAATGGCCATAGCCACAACACTCCTGCTATAGCGAGATGTTTTACATTTTATACAACGGTATCTCCTTCGAGACGGAAGTACATGGAAGAACATAGAGAGCGGGTGATCAGACTCAGTAGCGACAGCACGAGCTTTCTTCAAAATTGCATGGTCGATTATTTCGGAGAGCATTGGTGTAGGTAAGCCAATGATCTTGGCGGAAACGTGTGAGATTTTCAGAAGCCTGTTACGGTTTTTCACCGAAAAGCAGGGTAGTAACAAATGTTGCAGTAGGTTATGAGAGGCTCAATTATGCTACGGTAAAGACGTAGAAGAAGTAGTGGATCAACGTAGAAAGCTCGTAACTGTCGAAGAACGTGCAGTCGCTGCTGAGACTTTTTCTGCACGGCTGTAACATGCTTTGTAAATGAAATGTTTTCATCTAACATAACACCGAGGTACTTGAAAGAATCAATCTGTTCCACAGGTTCACCGTTGATGACAATAGGACTATTGACAGTTCTATTTCGACGGAAGTCAATGCACATTTCTTTGGTTTTGGAAACATTCAGATGTAGAATATTTTTACTGCACCAACTAGAGAAATGTACCACTGAAGAAAGATGACTGGTATGAGGCAAAATCACTCAAAAGAGCGAGCATGGCTGTATCAACAGAAAACCTCACATACTGGGTAGATGGATCCACACTCCGACAGTCATTTGTATACAAAGTGTACAAAAATTGACTCAGCACACCACGGCGCCAATACATCGGGTTAAATATGTTACTGTAATATGTTATCACGTCATGTGACATGGGGAAATGAATACAAACACCGCTGACGTAGCAACAGCACGGCGGCAGCAGATGTAAGACCACAATAAGGTGTTCACCCGCCTTTACCAGACCAAAGAGTACCTTATAAAAACAGCATTATGCAGATGCATGTTGTCTGAAATTCTGTGAGCACATATGTAGTCTGGAGTGGAGGGATGTAAGGTTTGAAAGAAGTTTGTGGGAGCCCGAGGTATTAAAAGTTCACACATTTTTCACTGAACCACTCTCTGTATATGGAGGGTAAATATGCTGTGAAATTGTCAATAACAGATCTCATCAAGATTAGTAGGAAATGAAGGAAACGTTATAATGATCGCCTATGGAAAATGCAAATATGGTCTGACTCCAGATGTAAGACCACAATAAGGTGTTCGTCTGCCATTACCCAACCAGAGTACCCTATAGAAACAACATTATGCATGTTGTCTGAATTTCTGTGAGCACATATGTAGTGTGGAGTGAGTAGAAATTATGTTTTTGTGCAGCATGGCATCAGAGCTGTCAAATTATGACAGCTGTCATTTTGCTTGGTGATGTAATCAGGAGCAATCCATGGGTGGTTCGAGCAGAAATGGAGGGGTGCAAGGTTTGACAGAAGTTTGTTGGAGCCTGTGGTATGAGAAGTTAACGAATTTTTCACAGAACGTCTGTCTATGGAGGGTAAATATACTGTGAAATTGTCAATGACAAATGTCATCAAGATTAGTAGTAAATGAAGGAAACGTTGTAATGGTCGCCTATGGAAAATGCAAATGTGGTCTGACTCCAGCAGAATCAGGAATACTATTCATATTACAATGCTGCAGGTCTTGTTTCAGGAACTCGAACATTATTGGGTCGATAAGTAAACTGTCACAGAGCTAATATAGCAGGAAAAATTGCGGTGTATGTTAGTGTGTGTGTATACATAGTAGCCATTACGCATATCAAATATGAATATTTCCAAATATGAATGTTACTAAAACTTGAATATTTGTCGACCCGTTGTTGCTGCATACATAATAGTGATATGTGTTGTAGCCCAGAAAATATAAGGCATTACCACAAACTAACTCATTAAGATTTATTGAATGATTTTCTGAGTACTGAAGTACCAGATTCCAAAATGCGCCAAGCCAATTTTCACCAAAAAAAGATAATAACCGTCTACCACAGACACTGTTCTGGTGGCCTGAGAACAAATGGCGTCATGCGCATAAATGTACGTATTAACTTCTTTGAAGTGACACAATTGTCAGAACGGTCAGGGTATTAAGGGATTTGAGACTGAGGATTTTGAAGTGCACTTTTTATGGTCGATGATTCAATATCATATCAGTGCCCCAATATTTATGGAAAGCATTTTATTAATAACAAGGGAACAACCAACAAGTACAAGAATTAATAATAATTTCTAGATCAACAATTGTTAAACAAACATTATTATAAAAAATTGATATAAATATAAAAAAGACCTGAGAAATGGAGATCAGTGACTAAATTATTCAACATATTGAACCTCAAGGTGCGTTTTCTTTGGCCTGCCTCAAGGTGGCAGTCAGTTCAAGCATACATGCACCTTCATCAAATGAACGAAACATGCCTTGAAGGCTTGAACACTTACACACTGTATGTTGGCTAAGAACTTGGCAATTGTTTTGTGCCGCTCTAATGCTACACACCTGCTTTCACATTTCCTGCGAATGTCCTTAAAAAAGTATTTTCACATGCTTTTGTGTGTGATGTTCACATAGTTTCACTGTGTCCAGTAGGAATATCTGTGTCAATGGAAGGTGGCTGAGATACGTCATCTTCTCCAACTGAAGAATATAGCGCCTGCATCTGGTGTTTCGTAGTAATGGAGTACTCTTGCAAAATGGTTGGCACGGCTGGCTTCAGCCTGAAAAACATAATCGTGACATATTAAACAAAGTGGTCTTTGCACAAACAACTAGTTTTTTCTTGTATGCATCACATATAGCTCCATATAGCTCCATAAGTCAGATTGAAAAGTTAAGCATGAAGATTTCACATGTTTGTATGTACTTTATATCTGCTGAAGCTGTTCAACTATTGCACAAGGATCATTTGGTACTGCTGCAGTACATTATGCCCGCACCTCAAAGAAATCATGAAAACAGTCACCAAATTTTAAATCATACATCTACTAGACCAATACTCTTCAGATGTGATAACAAATTATAATTACTGCCTTCCATCGATACAAATGTAGTATACATGAAATTACACATTTTTGCGTGTATACATTATCACCACAGGAAACTCTGATAGGTCGCCCCACTTTAGGTGTATTTGCTACAACCTCACATTCAAATGTACAGTTTCTCCCGGATTAAGTTCTTGCATCATTTGTTCATGCCATTAATTATGTAAGGTGCGATAATGGGGTTATGGGCACTAGTAATGTCTGGGTGGAAAGACAAGATACCGCACATTATACCGATTTTTCGTGATGGAGAAAAGTCGGAACTCCTTGTCACGATTGCCAGCAGACAGCCACTTTGTCTGCGATGCCGGCGGGAAGAACATTTCCACCAGGAATGTGTAAGGCCTTACTGCCAACATTGCACGCAATATGGCCACTTGATGGAGTCTTGCATGGCAGCTGGCACGTATGCCAGTGCACTGTGGGAGCATAAGACGATAGAAAATACTGCGGAGTCAGAGAACATAACAGAGATGGAGTAGGAGGTGGAGGGTTTGGAGAAGGGGCGGGGGCTGAGAAGGTGTAGAGTGGTGACAAGACAACGGCAGAGAAGGAGTTGAGTGTAAAGGGGTGAAGGAAGCTATACATGCTATGTACAAGGAGAGGAGGGTATGTGGAGGCGGGGAAGGACATTCTGAGAACGGAGGCCATAGCTTTATGCAGAGACCCGTCCACCCGTCATTTGGATGGGTAAAAACCATTGTGGACGGGTAGAAATGTGGGTGGATGGGTAAAAAAATGAAGGAGGAAAAAACCAAACAAAGTCTTCCAAAACCATAGATATTGTTAGTTAAGCCTTGAAAGTGAGTGTAAATGGTGTCACATGTGCTTGTAGTCATTTCAGGTAAAAAAAAATACATTTAAAGTTTGTGAACTGGCTTAACAGTTAACAACCACATGTCCACCAAAACATGTGTGACTGGCAATAATTTGATCCTGCATAAAGCCCTGGTGAAGGAAGCTATACATGCTATGTATAAGAAGGAGAGGAGGGTATGTGGAGGCGGTTCATCATTTCTGAAAAAAGAAATTCATGGACGTCGGGGGAGAGGACTAGGGACAGGATTTTTTTGTAAAATCTAAACTATAAACAGGTGCTACGGCTAAATTATGTTTCTGTACTTTAAATGTTGGTGTTTGGGAGATTGGTAGAAGCAAAGTTTAAAAGTTAGTCAGGTTGATGTTTATTTCCTTCAAGAAACACATTGTCCTTCTGCAAACTGTGTGCTAAGAATTTTCATCGAAGGTTTGTTTGGGAAATATTCTGGTCTTTTGGTTCTAGTTATTCATAAGGGGTGGGCATCTGGTTTAGGCCAGGAGCTCAGAGAAGCAGTGAGGAATGGCGAACTGGGAGAAATTGGTCGCTTGTGGAGCAAATACATGGATTGCATCTGGTTCTTCATGTAATTGAACAATGCAACCGAAACATCAAACCAGATCAGTACAAGTATGTCATAGTGGAATACCAAACCTGTTTTTCCATGCAGATCAGCAGAATTATGCTCGATTTCTCACATACTACCGACACTTTATGAAACACGTTGAGAAAGCGCATCCTGGTTCAGAGAAACTACTGAGTGCTACGGTTATCAGCGTTCCCACATAGAGACCCCATTCAGCACTGAATTAAAATAATGGAAGAAACAGCTATGAAGAGGCTAAAGACGAAATCAGGTTCTGGTGCATATTCTGTTGAAATCGGCGATATCATCATTAATGTTGAGTGAGCCAACTTCACATCTCGACACATGAAGGGAGAGTTTGTAGAGGTTATGTGGAATATGGTTGGTTGCACATGCAGCAATGCAGAGAGGCAGCAAAGAGAAAAAAGACCACGCGAACTCTCTTGGTCTAACGATCAGGTGAAGTGAACGGTCAAAGCTTTCCAAATCTTTGTCAATCCAATTCAACTCAAGCACTCTCAACCACTGACCAGCCTGTCTTCAGGGGCAACTATGCCAGTACTACTGTAGGCAATAAAGCCAAGTGGAAATAATTAGCTGTTTACTGGATTGCCTTGCTTTTAAGAGAGTACGTCCCCATCCCCTCTTTTACAAACCTTCTTATACCTATTTGGAAAATATACCTATGTATTACAAAACTGCACTTAAAATATTCTGTATATAGGCAGACACATCCTCGACAGGCAGGGCTATTTGCCATGCAAATGTCAGAACCCCGATGCAAAGTTCAGATGCTAGTTGATTCAGCAGTAATAATTGACTTCACCAGCCTCGACTGCTTCATCCGTGAGAACAGCGTAAACACCTGCCAAAGTCGGATGAGCGCCTGCTGTGAATCCCAGTGTAATGACGGGTTTGCCCAATGAGCAACTGAATGGTTTTGTTCATCCCAATCACTGCATGTAGTTTTGCAAGGTGGTAGCCATAGATACTGCTGCAATGCTAGCACTGATGTTAACCCATTAGCACTCAAGTCGGGCATTGTCGGTCAGCCCGAATCTCCTCAGGTCGGTCATAGCCGGTCAGCGAATACAGCACAGCATTTGAATTCGGTTTACGTCATTCCATCTAGTGATTAAGCGATGCAATAAATGCGACACCTATCTAGACATATAAAATTTAATTGTTGCTATTTTGGATACTTCCGTTCTCAAAAATTTTTACCGCATTTTCAAAAAATTAACAGCATTAGTTTTTGGACATTTAGAAATGACCTCCAGCCACCGCTTTTTCACTGAAGCAGAAGCTGCGCGTCAAATACAGGAATATGCAAGCGAGCTTGACGATGCCGATTCCGACATTAAACCAAGGATCTTATAGCTTCACAAAGATACGCAACTCCTCACGATAATGTGTGATGCCACAACCACTAGTGCCATCTAGTTTTAAGCGTGCTACAGACGATGGCGTCTGCTCGACGTTGGATGTCGAATGGCCAATGTTGTGCTGCGCCCAACTGCAACAACAGTCGCACACAATGTCCGGAAATGGTTTTCCACCGCTTCCCGGTTGAAGAGAGAAGGTAAATATTGGATCTTCGCACAAACACAAAGATGGCAATAAACTTTAAAGCCAAGAATGCCATCTCGGGAGTTGCCTGTAAGTGTGAACAGAGAAAGAAAAGCAAACTTCTTCAGATGGTGAGGTGAATGTGCTGCTGGAGCTATGCCAGTAGCACCGTCATTTGTGTCAGTGGAAGCTTTCATTGCTCATCACCTAAAAGAAGGCACGTACTGGCGCCGAATGAAATTGCTACAGCAGTGTTTGCCTGTGGCATGGTAACAACATTGGCAAATGATGTACCCAATTAAGAAGTGGATAAACTGATTGAATTGAAGCCGAATGATTGACATTTAACTTTTGTATCGATTGGCCCGGGGGTCAGATCTGAAAAGTTACTGGCCTGCTCAAAAATAATCACTTCAGCATAGAAAAACTGAACAAAGGTGTTTGCACCGCAAGCTGAGCAACAAGCGAGCGTTGACAGTATGTGTAACTGTGTGACACTCTAAACCACAATTTAATCCAACTCTCCAAATCAGGGAATTTGAGGGTACAGGTGTAATTAATATATCACTTCTGCCAAATTTCAGCGAAAAGCCAGGGTGCATGTTAAGGGCGGGGGCATATTATATACAGAAAACAAAGCTAGGTAGAATGCGAATGCAATATAGTTACAGCCTGCCCAGATTCAGATGAACCAGAAACAAAAAGGTGTTGTGAGATAAAACTGAAAACTGTGTGTATGTTTCATGGGCCATTATGAAGAATCCATTCCTTTAGGCGACAGATGTGGAGAAAACCATTCAGAAAGAGATGATGCTCTGGCTACGGAACTCAGGGGACAGACATGGTGGACGGACGCGGCGGGCAGAGCAGATGATGCAAGCGAGGGATGATGGCAGTGATCTGTGAATTTGTAAATAAAATTGATCTCATTTTGTTTCATATCCTGGTTTTTGTTGTTATCTCATACAGACACTATTATGTGCTGGACGAGTAATAGCGTAGACTGCGATGTACTTTCCGTAGGAATCAGATGCCCAAAGTGAGATAATGATTGATTTGACTATATTTGGGTATGAAATAAAAAAAATCTTAGGTTACACATTTTTAGATACCCGGAAGGCCCAAAATCTTAGATGGCCACCGTCACTCATGGAAAATACAAAAAAATGGCCTATCTCTGAAACTATTTGACCAACTTCAATGATGTTAGACTCTATTGTAGGGTTTCCAAACATGCCTGACAATCTGGAATATGTTTCAGGTCGATAGTAGATCAAGGTCATGCAAGACAGTCAAGGTAAAGGTACTTTTTGACTGGTTTAAAGTCGAAAGTCACGCAGTAAGGTCAAAACAAAGGTCAACGTATGATGAACATTCAATAGAATCAAATTATAACAATAAGGTCATGGTACTTTTTTATTTTGTATACATCCTCACAGTATACTATGTATTTATTCAGGGCATAGAAAAACACAACTGAGCAAAAAGGACGCCCACGCATCAACAAAGCGAGGACCTCCATCCTAGATGCTTGTGTACTCTTCACAAACAATATCAACGAGGCTCTCAAGGACTGCCCAACGTGCAGCACAGAGGACAGATAGAACCACATTCACAAAGCTACTTTATTATGACTCGGGCATGAGCTGCTTCAGTAAGAAAGAAAGCCAGAACCCTGACTGGTTTGAGGCAGGAATTGCAGTACTTGAGCCAACAATTGAAGGCAAAAGAACATCCCTGGTAAACTTCAAGAGGGAGCCTTCAGAGAAAACGCTCGCCACCCACAGGCAAGCCAAGAATAATGTGCAACAAACTGCTCGACGATGTGCCAACGACTACTGGCTTACCCATTGCCATATCATCCAACTCTCTGCTGACTGTGGCAACATATGGGCAATGTTTAATGGAATGAAGAAAGCCTTTGGGCCAAGTGTCACCAAGATTGCACCCATAACCCTCTTGTGGTCAGAATGCCCGAATCAACCTGAGTACAGAGGCACATTTAAACTGTGTACCGCAAAACTGTGTCATCAAATAATAGCAAGTTATTTCAGCAGTTCGCATGTAATAAAATTGAAGTTTCGTTGGTATTGTCTAAAATAATGCGCCTGCCGATGATTTCTATGATTAAATGCTAACTGTTGAGCGGTTTATTTTGTTATAAACAAATATTAATACACGGCTTGATGACGTAGTTGGTGTTTTTTTAGCTCCGTTGTAATTATTTACGTTGTCGTTAAGTCAAACTTCAGTAATTCAAACTCTGATGAAATTTTCAAATCGAGTTTATAACGCATGCTGTCACTGAAGGGGAGTGTTTTGCAGTACGATTATAAACTTAATTATTCTGCTGGGATGACAGTTATGATCGTGAAGAACACCATTTTGTATAAAATCTGGAATATACATAGACTCACAAAAAACAACATTATTTTAGTTTTCTTTACCACAGACATATAATTAGTTGTACATTTTATAGTATAGTAATTTATTAATGTTTCATACACAGCAAGTATCTGTATATTATTAATAACAAATACTTTATTAAACATAGTTGTTAAATAAATTCAATATTGTCAAACTTTGATAATTCATATTTGGATAATAAATTTACATATATTGCACATCCTACAGATGTAGTGAAAAGTTTATTAAAATCATACCAGAATTTATTTGCATTTATGCAACTCAAATATAGCACATGATTCGGTCGCAACACAATTTCTCAATTTAATTTATTTCATTAGCAGGTATTTATTTCCTTAATCTGGCCTTGGGAGAGTTAAAGTCTGCAACAAGTGTCACCATTACAGAACCGAAGCATGCAGATGAACAGATGGGTGGAACATTATCAGTAGCTCTACAAGAGAAACCATCATCACCGAGATGGCGGTTCAGAATACCTCCCCCTGGCTGTCGTGGAAGAGCCAGACATTCCACCATCAGCAGAAGAGTGTAGCAAGGCTATTGACACCCTAGCATGCGGCAAGACCCCTGGAAACGATCGCATCCCTCCAGAAGTCATCAAGGTCGCCAAGGCAAGCCCTCTCCCAAACCATTTGTATGAGTTACAGCTACAGCGTTGGGATGCAGGGTCACACTACATAAAAATAAGGGAGATTGCAGCGACTGCACCAGCTACCGTGGAATCTCCCTCCTCAGGATTGTTGGGAAGGTATTTGCCCGAGTAGCACTAACAGGCTGCAGTTACTGGCAGAACGAGTATACCCAGAGGCCCAATGCTGGAATGAACAACGTTATCAACAATGTCTATATCGACAAACCGGACATTTTATCACATGAAAACATTTCAATGTCCGTCCTCCCTCAAACATTATTTTTCGCTTGTGTTCTTTCACACTGTTTAGAAAATGGCATAACTCTGGAACTACTTGACCAACTTCAATGATGTTAGACTCTACTGTATGGTTTTCAAACATGCCTGAAAATCTGGAATACGTTTCAGGTCGATAGTATGTCAAGGTCATGCAAGAAGGTCATTTTTGACTGGTTTCAAGTCGATTGCAGGTCAAAGCAATGCAGTAAGGTCAAAACAAAGATCAACATATGATGAATTTTCAATAAAATCAAATTATAACCATTAGGTGATGTTACAATTCGAGAAGTTTGTTTGATCAGCATACAACCCAGGGGGTGCAACTACCATGCCAGCCTTGCGTTTGGAACTGTTCAGGTCAAGGAATCTGGAGGGCGAGGAGCTTCCTCCGACCAGAGCAACACTGATGCCCCATAACTTACACACCAACTTTGTGGTTATATGAGGGACAAAAGCTATACAACACCTCACCCACGCCTACTCCTCCTAGAGGAAAGTGGATGGATGCTTGCCGGGGACGAGTATGTCCCAGTCCTGTGTCTCTAAAAACCAGCACCACCTTCCATCTTGGAACTGATCAAATGCGAGGCATTCCAACGAATTCAGTCAAATCAGCCAAGATTGTGAATGCGAGTCGATATGGACAACGTTTAGATGTCGATACTATCTACATTAAAAAAGTCATCTTTCACAGCACCAAAGCTATTATAAAAATGTTACTTGTAAATATCAATAAATTACACTTTAAGTATGGGTCTTAATTGGGTGTTAGGAGAATGTGCAAAAACAAAGGCCAAAAGTTTACTTTTCAAGTGCCACTATCTTAATTCTCCTTCGGTCGATCGCCATATTCCATACATCGTCGGAAAGCTAAGAATACCGGATCTCCAAAAGTAGAACAGGTTTCATGGTAAAATACAAAACCAACCAATCAAAACACATAAGAATCATATACAAAGTGGCTTATTGCTATCACATGATCCGATATGCGTCTATTGTCTGCGAAGTTCGGTTTGCTTGGGTTGTATATGTTGTGGATTTGTTATTAATTTGTTGTTTTATAGCAGTATTTTAAGAGTGCTCGCTTTTACGTGGATTGTCATTGCATAAGTATGTCGTTGACAACCGGTAGTACCAACGAACTTGAGTTGGCTTGGCTGCTGAATCGAAATTTAGGGCGGCGTTCCGAGCTGTCACTCACTGAAGCTGGCAATGACAGCAATTATTTATCACAAAATGATGATGAGGATTCGTCTGAATCCGAACTAATAGAAGAGGGCAGCGACGCCGATGTAGATTTGCGACTCACTGACGCAACTGCGGTGCTTGCCCAAGCGGAGATCGACCCGGCAGTGATTATATAAGTATGTAATCCGTTTAAAATTAATAATTACTTGGTTTATAGTTGTTTGAAAAAAATGTACACACTTAATGATAACATTTTATTTACTTGTCATTAATAACAACATAAATAGTATGGAGAATATGACTTGCATTATAAGGAAACTCACTTCCTTAGGCGGATTGTGTTAAGTTTGTTTTTTCTTCTTGAATGTTTCCTTTACAACATTCATTTATTTATTTGTAGACTATCATAATGATGTATTTCATGTGTTTGCAAGAACAGGTTTGTGCTGTGGTACTGTGCTTGGAGAGTGCTGACTGGCCAGCATAGGTCCATCTCCCTGCACTTCCCTGTCGCTGGACACACCAAGTGTGCCCCTGATTGGTGCTTTGGTCTACTGAAGCGAAGTCACGAAGTCTCCAGTCTCACAGATCTGGAGACTGTTGTCAACAACAGTGCAGGAGTCAACCAGGCGCTGCTGGTTGGACGAGAGGATGGCGTGAAGCTTGTGACCGTGCACGACTGGCAGGCTCACCTCGGCAAGAATTTCAAGGCTCTATTGGGTATGAAGCAGTTTCACCACTTCCATGCTGACTCGTCACGTGTCTGTTGTTTCAATCGGACAGCAGATGATGAGGAATGGATTCATGTTTAATGGCAAGTCACAATTTGTCACATCTCAACATTTTCAAAATGTCACAGGGAAGTCTCAATTGTCACAGCTTTTTTGGTGCTTTTTGCATGTTTAAGTCACATCAACTTTGCTTTTGTCACATATGCAAGGCACGATGTGTCAGTGAAATTTGTGAAAAAAGGAACCACCACTCATAAAATAACTGTAAACCCAACAAAACACTAACAGCCTACTTGGCTCAGCATATTACAATACATGTATGATGAGTATTGAAAAAGAGTAAAGATGCTGCATTGCCCTCATGCCTCAGCACCAGGTGAATGAACATTAGTTTTACCCGGAGCCAGCTCTGTCAGTTACTTTCAAATATACTATTGTAAAGCAGGCTATGGTTCTGATATTCATGTTTGATCAACATGATCAAGATGTTTGATCAACATGATCAAGTGAATCAGTATCCCTTGGGCTGCATTTGAAGTATATTACTGAGATGTTAACATCATCCAGCCAGTTATTCAATTGCTTGACTCCTGTTCACAGCCAAAATGAAACTTAGATCATTTAAATGTTCAAAACAACTCAAGTTCAGTGCATATTATTAGAAAGGAGAAACTCAGGGGTATCACATCACTATCAAGGGTGGAGACAATTCCAGGCAGCAGAAGGCAATGCCAGAATGCACATCAAGTACTTTCATAACCACCTGTATTATGAAAAGCTGTCTAGTGTAACATCATAAAGTTACAAGACTTGTGGCCTGAGCAGAGGCAACTGCAGGTTGGGGAAACCCCCTGGCAAATTCACGTCTTCCTTTTCTTCTTGCGCTTGGAATCACGATTTGAAATGACAGTTTTTACATCATCAAGAGCTTTCCTGGCATTCTGGATTTTTACTGACCACTTTATCACATTCTGTCACAGAATTCTCAAGATGTCATAAGATGTCACAGAATTTCGGGCAAGCAAGTTTTGTTACAGAACGCCACCATGTTACAGGGAATTCATTCTCTGAGATGACGAGGAAGTGGCGTTCAACATCCTCACAACCAGTGTCTCGAGACAGACCAGTGGCCTTGCTGCCAGGTCTAGACAACAAGCGGCAGTGATACCTGTACCGACAGATCCGACAGTACTGCCGAGAGGACACAGGGGACGTAATGTGTCGTCACCCATCTGTGCCTGGGGGGTCGGTGGAGGAGGTGTCAGTGTCAACAGTTAGTGTAAAATGCTGCCGTAATTCAGACTCAGACTCCAGTGTAGAGTCTGTTGTGGCAAATCAGCGAGGGCGAGGTCGTGGATACTCCCACACTAAGCCAAAGCGAGGCTGTGCCGCCCAGTGTGAACATAGAAACACATGCCCACAGACGCGTGTGTGTAGGCTTGTGTAAAACAGCGCCCCTTGGTGGATTTGCCAAATGTGTTTCCGTTAATTCATTAACTATAATGTACTCTTCTTGTGTACTATTATTTGTTCTGTTTTTAATGACAACTTGTTTTTTTCCAAAATGTTATTGTGCATTATGATTGGGACCAGACTGAGCATATCGATCCACAGTGTGATTTTTACGCATAACATGTATGCAATTTAACTTATTATTTAATCTGACATTTTACAGGTAATAACTTGATAAAGTATACACATATAACAGCATATGTCTACATGATATAGTCCAAATCTGGATATAGTAGCCTACATAAAAATGCATGTATCAGCTAATCTTTAAGTTCGTTTTTCTCAGATTTAACTTTTTTAACAAAACTATGTTCAAACTGATATATCTTTGCCAATTTTTCAGAAAGGATAGTTTATAATACATCAAATGTAAGAGAATTATATTGGCTTTCTAATGATATCAATATCTCATATTGACTTTCTGATGACATGTGACTGATTTCGTGGGAATTCCTCACAAAAGTGGTTGCAAGACATTTTGCAAGGGTCACTGCTCATGCAAGAACAACCTCCCCTGCACCGCTCTCTGCAAATGCCACAATTCCGATTGCAGCAACCTTCCTGACTACAGGATGATGCCAGACGAAGGTGATGTATGACTGTTGCAGGAGGGTGAACAAGGATGACAATTTCAGACGATATTTCACATCTCGGTGAAATTTGATCACATTTTCAGTTCATCTATCACGTTCTCTTTGGTCAATGGCTTTGTACACCTTTAGTGTTGATACTGATTAGACGATGGAGATTAGAACCCTTTAGACCTCAAATGTGTGTTAATGTCCCCACTCTCTCACTTCGGTGAATCAAAACAAAAGAATGTTATATATTATATCTTCACTGTTTGTCTTAGTGTGCAAAGCATGTTAATAATGCTTCGAGCTGTGTGATTTCACCCTTGATGTCTGAATCACAATAAGACGACTCAGTTTGGGCCATCAGGCAAGTGAACTAGTCATACAGCTTCTAACAGCACTTGCCACCTTAACAAGAATGGAGAGAGTACCACTGTCACACCAGCAATCTGTGACGCTGGTCGATGTTAGACTAAGACATTGAAATGACAGTCCTCTACCGTGATGGATGAAGTGGGTCCGATATCCTTCTCATTGTCAACGTGGACTTGTACAAGAGTCATATGAACCTAGACATAAGCTTGAGAGTAGCATTACGTCAGATGATAATTGTTGATGATTTGAAGGGCAAAGGAGTGTTGACTGATGCTTAGCCACAAGTGCCTGAAGCTTTAGGTATATACATAAATAAGATGACTGGTGCATCAAATAAAACAGGGACACCCACTATTAATGTGTCAACAGAACATTATCTGTTCTACTACAGTTAATAATCAGTGAATCACATGTTTGACGTACAAAACTGCCTCAAACGCAACTGTACCTGTAGATATTCCTGACATGTGACCATAGCATCGAACAGATGTCCCAACTAATACAGAAGCCTCGACATGGAACTTTCACTGTCCATCAGTGGTGTGTGTGGCATGGTGGAAGAAACTTTGGCAAGAAGCGACAGGCGATAGCTATTTACATGGTCATTGATGAATCATTATGCAAGTTACACATTAAAAAGAAACACTGTTGTGAATGATATGAGTGAACAAGATGTCTGTGCCTCAGAGGCAAAGTATCACATACATCAATCAATGCTCTGCAAAGGGTTGTTTCTCTGACACCATCAAGCATGGATTTCTTGGCTTCTGGTTCACTATAAGACACAACTTATTGGTACCAGTGATAAAAATTCAATGTTTCTCAACATTTTACGTGATCAATTAAATATGTTCCTCTGATTGAGTGGATACATATCTGGTTGTCTTGGTGTGACATACACCTTTACAAAATAAGCGTAATAGTACAATGGGTCCCTCATAGATATTTCACATCTTGGTGAAATTTGATCACATTTTCAGTTCATCTACCACGTTCCCTTTGGTCAATGGCTTTGTACAGTTTTAGGGTTGATACTAATTAGATGATGGAGATTAGAACTCTTTACACCTCAAATGTGTTATCTCTCACTTCGGTGAATCAAAACGAGAGAATGTTACATATGATATCTTCACTGTCTGTCTTAGTTTGCAGAGCATGAAAATAATGCTCCGAGCTGTGTGATTTCACCCTTGATGCCTGAATCACAGAGAAGGAAGATGAATCAGCGTGGGGTTGTCAGGCACGTGAACTAGTAATGCAGCTTCTAACACCACTTGCCAAAGTATCACATACATCAATCAATGCTCTGCAAAGGGTTGTTTTGCTAACCCCATCAAGCATGGACACACACTGGGCTTCTGGCTGCACTATAAGACACAACTTATTGCTGCCATTGCGAACCCGCATTTCGCAGAAGAACCTACCTGCCGACCTTCAGAACAAAGTTATTCATTTGATAAAATCATGTGTGAAGGAAATTTCGTAAACTAGTAATAATAAAATATATATTGTTTTACAGAGCGTATTGATGAACCGAAGGAAACTCTTCATGAGAAGGCGTTGAGTGATGAGGACGATTCTGTATGGAAAGTTATGTTTTGCAACAAAGAGGGTAAAGCCATGTGTCCAATTCAAAGAAAAGTGAATTGATTACCCGATAGCGAAGTTCTGCAGTGCGAGGGTTGCATCAATAATAGGATGTGGCACATCATCACATTCCACAGAGAACGAAAATCAACATTATCTCCACTGGAGATACAATCTGAGTTCTTCCAATTTAAAGTAATAATATCTGTGTTCACTTGGAACCCAGTCAATTAAAAACGCTAAAAACAGCATTCTTGGAACAATGTATCAAACTCTAACCATACTCTTGCTGACTTCTCATTGGTTGGTACGACATGTCGAAATGCTGTCGACTTCAGATTGGTTCGTATACTATATCGGTCTTTTTCATTTCGACACGCAAACGCTGACTTGAACGACTGCCACAAAAGTATATAAGAGCCCTCGTTTTTGTGGTTGTCATTATTCACTCATATTCACATCATCATGTTGAGAAAAGGCTGGTTTGATGCTGTGGCCATCAGGGGTGCTGTCCCCCCTCGAAGCTACTATTGCGAGGTTAACCCCCATTGTTGCCTGCGAGGAGGCATTTTATATTTCAATTTTATGTAAAACGTGTTTATTACTGCCAAAATGGCACTCAAGGGACTTCAGACAGTTTATGCCATCAAGTGAAGGTTTCAAGTGTAGGCGAGTAGTGAATAAAAAAACAGGTCAGAGCTCCTGGTCACGATTGTGAGCAGACAGCCACTTTGTCTGCGATACGGGCATTTTCGTCAAGAATGTTCGACACCCCGCTGACATTGTGCACAATTTGGTCACTTGACCGAAACGTGTGTGGCAGCTAGTTTGTAAGCCAGTGCGCTACGGGAGTCGACGAGAGTAAACAATGCGGAACCTCTTGAGATGGTAAATAGTGAGGAGGATATGGAACAGGGAGAAGGGGTTAATGGAGAGGTCGGGGTAGTTAAGAGGGTGAGAAGGTAGTTGAGTTATTTAATGCGGTCATTGACCTCCTAGCGTTACGTTACTGCAGACGCTGTTTAATCTCATCGACAAAGCACTGACAGTGATGATGTCGACTTACATGTGGTATGTCGACGATTATCTCCTCAAGGTGACGGACCCCTCAAGGTTGGTAGTGTGTTCCATTTTAACTTACTGGAGTAGTCCCTCCGAATAATTTTATTACTGACAGGGGCGTAGCTAGCCGTACGCATGTATGCACGGGCTTCCACATCAATATGGCAACCACAAAATGCCCACTTCAAACGGTAGCCAAAGGATACCCAGATATGTTCATAGCCTTTGGCAACGAAAATGTCATCATTCACTTGTGACTATTTGTCAACATTTTGACAACATTGTATTAAGTTTCCATAGCCTGTGCATGGAACAAGCATCTGCCGCTACCTATAGGCTATCCTGGCAATGCAGCAGCCGGGCAAATATTAATTCAATATAAACAAATATATCAATGTCTTAACGTCCATGAACTAAAGCTAGCATGAACAACATGACCAAACTTCAGGTTTCCTTTCACAGTGAAGTCTGCCCTAGAATATCTAGAAGCTGGTGGGGATGGGAACGCCCGGAACTACTTGTTGTTAATCCAAAGGTTTGATTTCCTCAACGATTGTGCATGTACTCCAAAGTCTGCTTCCTCTGACAACAATTCTACAAGCCAAACAATGTGACCTCGTGGCGGCAGCAAAGGAAGCAATCACTATCAACGCCCAGCTACAACAAGATAGGGCAGATCCAGAGGTGTGGAATACATGATTATATGAAGGCGCTATGGAATTGGCAGCGAAATTCGACATTAAACCGAGCAAGGCATGATGGAAAACAAAGGCACCACAAACATTTTCCAGCTGACACCCCTTGTAAGCACTGGAAGAGCTATGGTGAGGTGCCTACCATTCACGGATCACTTGCTGCAGGAAATGAACACACGAATGTTAGTGGTTGAAGTTCGTTCAGTTCATCACACCGAAACAATGGGTGCATCTGACACCAGAAAGAATAGTCCAGCTGCATGAAGTGTGGAGATCTGCGTCAACTACAAAACGAAGTTGTTTGCTGGAAGGCAAGATGGGAAATAATGAAACTGAGAGACTAAATACACTCGACAGTGCGATTAAAGTATTCAATTCCAACCTATATACCCCAACATGTACACTGCAGACGCCTGTATCGACAGCCACGACAGAGCGCTGTCATCGCAATGCGGCGTCTTATAGCGTTTTATATTTAACTGTGATTAAAAATGCACTACATTTCAACTGATTGGGCGTCACTCATGCTACACAACATTCTGGAGCACCAGACCCTCATGAATTAATTTTGACTGATATCATTATACATAGTGCTTCCACATGTGCTTAAGCCTAGCTACGCCCCTGACTGAGTCTTGTGCGAGGCTCTACCATGTATTAGTTCGTAGGCTGAGAGAGGGTTAGGCATATGAAGGTGACCATTGAAATGTTCATGGTCTGAGTATGGACTCTTGTGAAACCACGACACCTGCCCGTGCTCAGGGCTTCATACTGAGCAAACATTGCAACTCTCTTTACGGTGCACGCAATCGTGTGGGGATCGGCCTCATTCAATTGGCTTTAGTTCATTCACTTATCCTTTCAACATCAAACAAACAAAAAAGAGGAACAACGGAAATATGCCCAATCAAGCATTCAATAAAGTCATGAACTGATTATACCATACCCTCTCTTGAGGAAGGGACACACATAACATGGAGTGTCGAGTTGCAATTCACAACTAGAACATTTTTATTGGTGGACGAGTACAACCACTACAGATCACAGACCGGGCTCTTCTTTCTGTCCAAGCAGACATCTAGCCACGCACTGGAGAATGTCCGAGATACAGCACCTTCTGTCACCCGTGAACTGCTGTGACCCTCACTGAAAGTGTCATCATAACACACTGTGATTGTAAGGGGTGTCGCTTATGAGGAGTTAGCAAGGTGCACAGTAAATTGTAGAGGATGTTGCTTATGAGGAGTTAGAAAGGTGGACTGTAAATTGTAGGAACCGTATTTCTGCACCTGACGGACAAACTCATTCATCCGACGCTGCCTGTGTCTTCTTGGAGCAGGAGAGAACACACCACTTGTTGGTTCTGGGTAAATCCATCTCCCTCAGTAGACTCCACAAACAAGGTCCAGACGGCAGGGAAAGTGTAACTTTAAAAAAAACCTGTATACATTTATTCAATATACCGAATCAATGCCAAATAAAATTAAGACAATGTTCATTGATGGTCTGAAGTAACTAATGTCATTAATCTGCCTTCTTTCTTATACACAGAAGAAAAAAGTATGTTTTATCAATATAAACTTGCAAAAAGATTAGAACAGCTGTTTTGCGTTGGGTTCTACAGCATATTCTAAAATAAAATCCACGTGAAATCTTTTGCAACGTTTTTTTTAGTAGTCCACAGAATATGACTTATTTGATTTATACCTGCATGTGTGCTTGTTATTATTGTGCGTCTTCTCCATGTAATGTTCCGAGGTATTCGTCAATTATGCTGTAAGTTTGTCTATTGCCCTATCGGATGAGCTCCCTGCCATCTGAGAGGGACACTTCCTTGATGTTAGTCACCGATTTTGTTGCAGGATACTTGTAAAAGTATAACTTATGGTTGTTTTATATCACGTCTTTTTGTCTGACACTGATAACGAAACATTAATCCACAATACCCTATCGATATCTCTGTGTGCCATCTGATTTACAGGCCTTTATAATGATCGACTGTCCATATCTCCAGTTTGAAATAATGGTCAGTCATTTCAGTAAATTTGTGACGGCTCACCAACTTCCTGTCTGCAGTGACGATGCCACGTGTGGCTCCCTTGTGGTGCCCCCGTCCCGGACGACGGGTTGGCGCCAATTGAACACCCTCCCCCCACTGCGCCCAACCCCAAGGGGTGGTGGGTGCGATGCAGTGGACCAGATGCATCGGACACTCCCAGTACACGAGGCGGATCTACTGCCCCTACGTCCTCGGTCAGCCGCCGAAGAAGGAGTGGCTGGCACTCTGGCGTGCGGAGGATGCAGAGAAGATGCAGAGAAGACAGCACGGGTGGGACACTTTGGTGTCTCTCTGCATTGCCCTGCCTCTCTGCATCAATGCCCGCGTGTATATATGTGTGTATTATATATGTGTACATTTATCTTTTTATGTATATATATATATGTATATATATATATATATATATATATATATATATATATGTATGTATGTGTATGAATGTATATATGTCACTTATATATGTGTGTGTGTTACCTTTATATATTCATTACACAATGTCAATTTACTTATTTAAAATGTTTCACTCACGTGACAGCTAGCATTACTCTGTTAGCTTTATGTCTGCTGCTAGTTAGCATTACTCTGTTAGCTTTCTGTCTGATGCTAGCTAGCATTACTCTGTTAGCTTTCTGTCTGATGCTAGCTAGCATTACTCTGTTAGCTTTCTGTCTGATGCTAGTTAGCATTACTCTGTTAGCTTTATGTCTGCTGCTAGTTAGCATTACTCTGTTAGCTTTCTGTCTGATGCTAGCTAGCATTACTCTGTTAGCTTTCTGTCTGATGCTAGCTAGCATTACTCTGTTAGCTTTCTGTCTGATGCTAGTTAGCATTACTCTGTTAGCTTTATGTCTGCTGCTAGTTAGCATTACTCTGTTAGCTTTCTGTCTGATGCTAGCTAGCATTACTCTGTTAGCTTTCTGTCTGATGCTAGCTAGCATTACTCTGTTAGCTTTCTGTCTGATGCTAGTTAGCATTACTCTGTTAGCTTTATGTCTGCTGCTAGTTAGCATTACTCTGTTAGCTTTCTGTCTGATGCTAGCTAGCTAGCATTACTCTACAATTTTGATAATGACAGCTTTACTCACTGCAATTGTTTTAAACTAGAAACTCATTCAAAAACATACACACATGAATATAGTCTACTTCGATAAATAATATTTTATTATTGTGCTGCATTAATCACTGTGTTGTAGCATTGTTGAAAACTGGATTTGGACCTGTTAGAACTCAACTACAATGTGTATATCGTGGTTGGCCTCTGCTTGAAGTCAAGGGTGAGTTATGTGGAAACGACAGCAAGGCAGTTAACGTTGTCTACTCCTTGTCAAAGATGAAGTACAAGCAGGGAAAGGGAGATCCATCCACTTCAAATGTGTTATGAAGGAAGAGAACACCAGCCAATGTCTCAGTGTTAAATATGTTGGCAACACGCTGCATGTCATTATTCATCTGGCAGACAATTTGTTCTTTTTGCATGATCAGCTACAGCTCTACCTGGATAAGTACTGCAGGAACACGACTAGCTTGAGTACAGCACTGCAGAATGATTCGAGGCACCCAATCATCATCATGCAGCTGACGAGTCTGGGTTTTACGGGGAAATGCGTCAAAGGCTATCAAGTCGACACCCTACCGATGTGTACTTCTACAAAAGATGTTTTTGAGAAACAAATGAGCCAAGATTCAGTCCTCGCATTACTTCAAGCACCAATCGTTGATGCCAAAGACAAGATGAAAAAGATGGAGAAGATTCTATTATTCTGCTTGTTGAATTTATCGTAGACATCTTCAGGGATTTATGGTATATATACTAGGACAAACACACACATCAGTGTACAAAGAAATTAAATTACTGATTTTAGCCCCATTTCACATTTAAGTTGATTGCTAATATATGATAACATTAAACTAAAAATGCCAGTTAATGTCTTGCTTATTTGTGCATAAGTCCAAGTTGTGTTACTATTTCAACATGTGTCATAATTACATAAATAAGCTGCTTTGTTGTTATAGAGATATGATGGCTTAATCGTCCGGTCGCCAACCAAAGCAATCACTAACATCATTGCAGCAGCGACCAAAATGAAGACCAAAACTGTTATTAACCCATAGTTTTATTCATGAACTAGTGAGTAACTGCTTCAACATGCTTACAGAAATATAGATATACATAACATAATTATTTTGGAATAAATTATATTTAATAATAGTGTTGCTTGTCAATAAATATTTGTTGTCTCATGCACCAGTGAGTAACTGGTCCAAAATACACACATCAATATAGATATATATATTGATGTACAAGTCTTGGAATAAACAACATGTAAGAGTTGCAGTGCTTTTCATTAAATATTTTGACACGTGAATATATATGTATATTCATGTACATGAGTCTTTTTCAATAAATTATATGTAATACTTGTATTGCTTGTCTTTAAAAACTGTTTGACTCATAAACCAGTGATTAACCAATTCAACATTACACAATATACGTATTTTGATGTACATGAGTTTTATTCAATTAATGTTATATAATTGTGGTGCTCCATGAATAACTGTCGAAAACTGATCATGATTTGGGCGTGTTTATATTTAGAACTCAACTACAATATGCATCTCCTGGTTGGTCTTTGCTTGAAGTCAAGAAGAAATATGTTTAAACGACTGCACTAAGGTAGCTAGTCATCTACTCTTTGTCAAAGATGAGGTACAAACAGGGAAAAGGAGTTCCATCCTCTACAATTTCTTTTCTAAAAAAAGAGAATGTCGGCTGATAAGTGGGCAACAGGCTGCATATAATTTTTCATCTGGCAGGCGATGTTTCTTTTAGCGTGATCAGCTACAGCTCTATTTGGATAAATACTGCAGGTACACGACTAGCTTGAGTACAGCACTGCAGAATGATTTCAGGCACCCATGCAATCATCCCGATGCAGCTGAAGAGTCTGGGGTTGATGGGTAAATTCTTCACCGAACCAGGATATGCAAGTTTTATGTGAATACATCAAAGAGGACAAATTTGCAGATGATTCCGCATAAGCACAAAGACATGAGCAGCGTAAAAAACTATCAAGTCGACACCCTACCGATGTGTACTTCTACAAAATATGTTTTTGAGGAACAAATGAAACAAGATTCTGTCCTCGCATCACTTCAAGCACCAATCACTGACGCCAAGGACAAGGAGTTGTTGGCATTGATCACTCGATCATTGCTGGTTGATCCTGAGGAACTGCTGAACAGACAGCTGAGAGGAAAGCTCGCGAATCCATCATCAGAAGTCATCGTCCAATGAGAATCTGCACCACCACACAATAATTTTACAGAACAGACTCTTGGTGTGGTGGATCACCAGTGTTGATGGACCTAATGCCACATTCGGTTTTATAGATGGCAAGGTCAAGGTGAAGTTCATCAAGAATGGAATGGCCACATGGCTAGACACTCAACCCAAAGAGGAACAAAGGAAAGTTGTAGGCTAATTGTTGTAAACTAATTGCAGCCATGACATGTGGGTTTTACACAAGAAACAAGAGGCAGTCATCACGAAGAAAGCCCTTTCAGTGAGACAAAGACAGGAGTAGAAGAGACAAAATAAAGAGGAAAACACTGCAGAAGAAGGTAAAGCAGGTTATGGCTGGAACATTACAACTGGAAGAAACGAATGAAGCAGAGATGAAGGAGGATATGACAGAGATAATCACAGCACTGATCACCAACCCAGCTAGCTTCGTAAGAAAGTACTTGGATCACATTAGGGATGATAATGGGATAGATGTCACTTTCCATGGGAAGATTCTCAGACTGAAGTGCACGAAGGCAAACAGGCAGGCATATGCAAGTACATACAAGAGGAACGACGAGAACGAAAAAGATAGGGAAGATTCTATTATTCTGCCTGTTGAATTTACTGTAGACATTATCTTCAGACATTTGTGGTTACTATATTATGACAGACACACACATTACTACAAATAAATAAAATTACTCTTTTAATCACTTTTATAAGTTAACTGATAATTTATGATAATATTAAACTAAAAAATGCCACTTAATGTCTTGCTTATTAGTGCGTAAGTCCAAGTTGTGTTGCTATTTCAACATGTGTCATAATTACACAAATAAGCTGCTTTGTTGTTACAGAAATACGATGGCTTAATCTTCTGGTCAGCAACCAAGCTGACGACAGACATCACTGCAGCAGCAACCAAACTGAACACAAAACTGTTGTTATTTATATACATACATATATCACACACATGAATATAGATAAACATTGATGTACAAGTACAAGAATAAATGACATATAATATTTGCAATGCTTATCATTAAAACATTTGAGCCATGAACCTGTTGGTAACTGGTTCAAAAACACACACATAAATATAGCCTTTTTCAATAACTGATGTTTAATTGTTGTGCACCATGAATCACTGTATTGTAGAGATATTGAAAACTGACCTGGAATTGGACCTGTTAGAATTCAACTGTAATGTGTATCAACTGGTTGGTCTCTGTTTGAAATCAAGAGTGAGTTATGTGGAAACGACTGCAGGGCAGTTAACATTGTCTACTCCTTGTCAAAGATGAAGTACAAGCAGGGAAAGGGAGATCCGTCCACTTCAAATTTGTTATGAAGGAAGAGAACACCAGCCCATGTCTCAGTGTGACATGGGTTGGCAACAGGCTCCATTTCATTTTTTTTATCTGGCAGGCGATTTGATCTTTTTGCATTATCAGCTACAGCTCTACTTGGATAAGCACTGCAGGAACACGACTAGCTTGAGTATAGCATTGCAGAATGCTTTGAAGCACCCAATTATCATCATGCAGCTGACGAGTCGGGTTGATGGGGAAATTCCCAACCGATCCAGGATATGCAAGTTTCATGTGAATACATCCGAGGACAAATCTGCAGATGATTCCACATATGCACAAAGACATGAACAGCGTCAAAAACTATCAAGTCAACATCCTACCGATGTTTACGTCTACAAAAGATGTTTTTGAGAAACAAATGAGCCAAGAATGTCCGGTACACCTCAGCTGTGCACTTACAGAGCATAGTATGAATGCTAGTCGGCAACAACTTCTAGCTGTATCCGGCATCTTGTCCTGCCAGTTAATCTCCAGCATGTCCTCGAGGCATTGTGTGTGTAATTATTTAAGCTACCTGACATGCCAACTTTACCTGCACAGTTCGAGTTTCGCACGTCTCAACCCGAGTTTCGCACGTCTCAACCCGAGTTTGTGAACAACGTGCTCTTGCCTCCAGTTTGACAAGAACACGTGACGTCAAGGATCTGGATACTATGTGACAGCAGCGCTGAAGGCAATGATTAGTTGGCGACAAATTAATCTAAACACTCGCACGACCACAAGAGGGCGCACGTTGCCTTTAATAATTTGTCTACTCAGTGTTTTTGTCAGTACGATAGTTCAAGCTGTGGCATATTTGTTCTTATGGTAAGCCTTTCTCATACCTGACTGAAAGAAACCACTGTTTTATATATATATATATATATATATACACACATACAATATACATACATATCGTTTGGTTGATGCCAAAAAGTTACATTCACGTTTAATAACAATCCATTTTGTGTGTATGTTTTCCGTACTTATTGAAGGAAACTTCAAATTATATATGTGCTAATAACCACCAGTAAGCATATCAAATTGTAAAAGAAATTGTGAAGCAGATCGATTTATGTTGCTGTTTGTCATAAGTACCTACTATAACTTCAAATCAATGTATCTGCTAGTGCTGAGGCTTAGTGAAAGAATTTATAGATGGCAAGGTGAAGTTCATCAAGAATGGAATGGCCACATGACTAGATGATCAACCCAAAGAGGAACAATGGAAAGTTGTAGACTAATTGTTGTAAACTAATTGCGGCCACGACATGTGGGCTTTACACAAGAAACAAGAGGCAGTCATCACAAAAGCCCTTTCAGTGAGACAAAGACAGAAGGAGTAGGAGACAAAATAAAGAGGAAAACACTACAGAAGACAAAAAGCTGTTGGTAGTTATAATATTTCTGCTTGATTCATGAACTAGTGAGTAACTGGTTCACAATACACACACGAATATAGATAAACATTGATGTACGAGTCTTGGAATAAATGACATGTAATATTTGCAATGCTTATCATTAAAACATTTGATCCATCAACCACTCAGTAACTGGTTCAAAAACACACACGTGAATATAGTCTTTTTCAATAAATGATATTTAATTCTTTTGCTCCACTGTGTTGTAGACATGTTGAAAACTGACCTGGAATTGGACCTGAATGAACTCAACTGCAATGTGTATCCCGTGGTTGGTCTCTGCGTGAAGTCAAGAGTGAGTTATGTGGAAACGACTGCAAGGCAGTTAACATTGTCTACTCCTTGTCAAAGATGAAGTACAAGCAGGGAAAGGGAGATCCATCCACTTCAAATGTGTTATGAAGGCAGAGAACACCAGCCCATGTCTCAGGGTTAAATATGTTGGCAAAACGCTGCATGTCATTATTCATCTGGCAGGCAATTTGGTCTTTTTGCAATATCAGCTATACCAATAGCACCAATTGTCCCCAGATAATGTGGAAGCTGAACTGATTTGTCACACCTCATGTCTCGAGTAATTTGTCAAGGTCAAACGTCATGTAGCGCCCCAGGCCCCTAGCGGACAGGTCATGAACTAGTACTGTCAAAATGTGTGCGTCTTATTTAAAAATTAGGCTAAATGGTGTCAAAGGTCATGTAGCACTCCTAGTGGATATGTGGTAAACTACAAACTAGGTCAAAGAATGAGTGGAGCCATCTGATGGACAGGTCATGAACTAATACTGTCCAAATTTGTGCATCTTATTTTTTAAATTAGATTAAACCATGTCAAAGGTCATGTAGCTCCCTAGCAGATACATAGTGAACTAAAAACTAGGTCAAAGAACAAGTGGAGCCATCTGACGGATATGTCGTGAACTAATACCCCCAAATTTTTAACTACTTTAAACAAATTGTTAAGAGGCGATCCTGGCGAGAGTGGCGCAAAGCAAGAGGTGTTACTAAGAAGTCTGTGCTGGTCTGGGCTTACAATGCATTAGTCATTATTATTAGTCCTCAATAGTCAGCCAATGGAGATACGAATACAATGTGGTCAACAGGTGGCTGATGCAAAAAATACCATTCTTGCAACAATGTATCGCCGTGTCGCAGCGTGTTTTGTGACTCTAACGACCACCTCTAAACGTATATAAGATGGCCGTTTATCGAGGTTGTCATTCGTTCACTTGTATTCGTATCTGTGAACTGCTATTGACAATGCTGAGATGAGGGTGGACTATTGCTGCCGCTGCCAGGGCTCCTGCTCCCATGTGTTTGGCATAGTTGCCCGCGTGTACATTTGAGTGAATATGACCAACAGGGACCTGACGTCCGGCAACTGAAGACCGAATTTTACTCTGTCACTTTGCCTTTCCACCCTTGCCACATCCAGACATGACGACGGGATAAAAACAACAAGATACTGATGTGCACTCCATGGATTGGAGACATGGCGAAGTACATAGAAGACACTAAAAAGAATACAGACCGTCATCAACAAATGCCGGCGCAGAATCCTATATGTACCCCTGAAGTGGACAGACAAGGTACCCAACACAACACTCTGGAAAATGACCAAGCCACTACCCATAAAAATGAAATAAAGGAGAGAAAATGGAGGTGGATAGGACCTACACTTAGGAAACCACCAGAAACCATCACCCGTCAAGCCATCACGTGGAACACCCCAGGGAAGAGGAAGGCCACGAAACACCTGGCAGAGACACAGAAAAATAAACAAAGGAGATGGGATACACCAGGGGAGAAAGGGAGAGGATGGCCCCGGACAGAAAACGGTGGCGTTCCTTGGTCGATGGCCTACGCTCCCAGCGAGCAAAAAGGCATAAGTAAGTAACTGTTGTGCACTGGTTATTAATTTACATCATAAGGTTGATGTGTCGTTTGAACGAAGTCTAGTTACTGCGGCAGGGAGAAATCATGAACAGGAAGCAGTTCTTCCAACACCCAGGTCAAAGGTAAGGTGGACAGGGTAAAGACATAGCTGACGAATATCACCAAGGTGTTACACTTAGTGTGACTATCGATGAGGTAGAATGGCAGCAGTCTTAGATGTTCATGAATGATGTGTAATAAAACAAAGTCACAGAAATAGGCGAACCATACAATAGGACACGCAAGTCTTGTCTGCCATCGAATCAGTTTTATGGTAGTTTGCCTTTTTCATTCATGATCAGATGGGAACAAATTGTGTATTGTTTCGCATTCAATTGCAACTGCCACAGCAGAAACCTAAGTTGTACGTTTTATAGCTTTCCACCCAACGAAATTCAGCTTGGAAATCTCATGCAGGTAAGTTATGATTTTCAAAGTGTTTGAATGAATGTCTTGGTAGTTTTGACTTTAATTAACATTTATCATCATAACGGGCTCTCCGACACCAAAATGTAGAGAGTCTCATGATCCAATCACATGCGCAATATAGAGGTTTTTCTAAATTAATTGTGCCCAGAATATCATTCTTGCCATCAAATCTACAGATACAAACACAATGTCATGCAGACGCAAAGGAAATGAACCAGAGGATCGCAAAATGGGAATGAAGCAGTGGATCACAAAATGGGAATGAACGAGAGGATTGCAAAATGGGAATGAACCAGAGGATTGTAAAATGGGAATGAAGCAGTGGATCACAAAATGGGAATGGCATTTGGGAGGCACAACACTTTCCATTGTGCAATGCGGCATCCTCTTAATAGATCAGCAAAATAACAGGAGAGATAGTTGAGCTTTAGTAGTACCGGGGGTAGTCAAATACATGAAGACAGGGCCAAATATTCACATGCTAGTAAGCAACTGTTTGCTGTGCTAGTATGTACCTCTTGGTTGGCATGACGCAAGAATTGAATTGGCATTGATGATGAGGTTTATGACTAAACAAAACGGTGATTTGCTTCTCACTTGATTAAACGTTTTCATGAAGAAAGCGGACATCAGCTCAGGCCTCATTTTTAAATACGTTGGAAACACGACCCGGGTACTCACTCAGTAATCAGCCAGGCATTTTCTACTTCACGCGTGACCAGATACAGCTCTAAATGGAAAGGAAACACGACTAGCCATAAACCAGCATGGCAGAAGAAGGGATCGAAACACCTACCGGTAATTATAAAGAAGCAACTAAACCGTCAAGGAGTAATGGGAAAATTTCTCCCTGGACCTCGGATGCACGGGTTTTCCATAAATGCTTCAAAAACAAATTTGCAGATGATTCCCAGATGCATAAATGTATCAGCGGGTTCACAGGCTTCCAAGATGAACCCCCTATAGATGCTCACTTCTACAAAAGGTGTCTTCCAGAACCAAGTGTGCCAAGACTGTCCTTGTGTCACTTTAAACACCAGTCACTCACTTCACAGAGAAACATAAGCTGGCATCAATCATGTTGAGGTTAAGGTTTGGTACACAAATAAAGCAACTTTCATATAAAACTAAATCGACTGCATAAACATAAAATATGTCAGTACATGCTTAACATGTTATTGGAGCGGATTTCGTTTGAAAAACAGGCAAATTTCATTTTGTGTTTACGATCTTCGAAATACCAAGATGACAACAACATCAGTGAACTTGTGAATGATTACTTCATCACATGACCAAAACGCGATGATGAGTGTGACCCAGAATTTGACTTGGTCATGGATGAGGAAGTGAATGGGTCTGTCAACGGTGAGTGTTGGAGACGTGGAGGGACTGGAACATTTTGCAGATGTCATCATGCCTTGGGGCCACGCCGGTGCCAGTGATGGCCCAGACACCGTGCCAGATTTCGGTGCCACCAGTAGCTGCAAACTGAACGACGGGCAGCTTGATCAGCTTGCTAACGTCTGACTGCAGTATTTCAGCATGACATGCGATGAGCTTGACAATAATTGCAGTCCTAGCCAAGCTATCAAGTGGAATGCACATGACATCGATGACAACCCAGTCATGCAGGAAGGAACAGAAAGAACAGAAGACGCAGCAGACTGATTTCAACCATCACGGTTTCCGGATCAGTCGCCATGTGTTCACGTTACTCCATGGCATCAGCAAAGACAAGTCGACAGCCCTCATCATGCACCACAACGTTGCTGGTGTAGGTCGTGTCCATCGCAACAAGTGCAAGCCTGTCAACGCGCTGAAGCTTGATGATACTCGTGATGTTGTCGACTTTGTTGTCAACTACGCCGAAGCGAATGCCATCCTAATTCCTGGACGCACACCTGGACACTGGACGTGTGACATGAAGCTGCTGCCCACCAACTGAACCAAAGAAGGTGGTGTATGTGCAGTATTGTGGTTCTGTTGACACTGCTGGCACTCGCAAGGTGGCTCTATGCACATTCCGGAATCTTTGGCAGCAACTTCTTCCGTTTATCGTGACGATGCAACTGACAACAAACTGTGTTGGTACTGCCAGAGACGAGTCACAAAAGTTGCACGTTCAGCCAAGTTGATGTCGAGAAGAGTGCAACTATTCGTGAGTACAAGGACCATCTCCGGGAGCGACGATGGAGCGTTTCATGCTACCACCCAAGTGTGCAAAGCTGCGAAGGATAACCTACCCCATGGTATCACTCTCGGTCGACATGCTGCATGCATTTTACTGGGAAACCACACTACAGATTCGATTTCGTTCAACAGGTCCAATACCCATCGGACACACTGCAGCCTGGACCTATTTACTTCAAGTGTCCCTGGAAGTGTGGCCTGTTTGGTGTTACATGTGAAGCGTTTCCGAAGCAAGTTAACTTCCTGCTGGATGAGAGCATCCACACCGGGAAAGAGTCCAACACCGTTGTGTCGATGCTGCACTACTACTTTGACAACTACAGTGTCGGCGAGTATGTTCAGGTATGAAAACCTTCAAATAATTAATTCTGGTGTTTAACCCAAAATAATTTCCTGACCAGGCATTGGCCCCCCATTGCCATTGGTCATATTCACGTAGACATAAATTATAATCTTTTCAGTTATTTAAAAAATAACAATAAATGTTATTAATGTATGTGATAGTAATTAAGCATTATGCAGACTCCTGCATAGGCTATTTAAATATTCACATAGTACATCATTTCAATGAATATCATTAACCTGATATCTTCCTCCAAGCAGACTGTATGTTGCTATGTACTTGTCTTCATTCGTTGGCCATTCCATGTGCCGACTGCGACAAGATTGTCCTACATGCCATTTCATATTTATATATGTAGAGTGATAAGCTGCATGCACATTATTTAATAAACCAAACCTGGAGCCAGTTGGCATAGAAAAACTGTATTATTAAAATTATTTGTAACCTAGCTTGTTGTAATTTATCTGTTGAAATAGTGTAACATTAAAAATTATTCAATTCAATTTAATTCAATTCAACTCAATTTCGCTCTACTGTCCTTAAAAAGGCATCATGGTCCGATCTGCAAATTGGAGTGACACCGAACTATGGACCCTGGTGGGCGGTGTATCCAAATAGCGGGCTGAGACCTGTACAAACACATTTTCTTCACCATTTGTCACTGTCTCAGCCCGGGCTACTGCATGGGCTGCTGTAACCGAAATGGTTAATGGTGTCGGTATGGCAGGAAGAACGTCTTACCAGATTAAGAAAAAGTGGTCAGACCACAAAAGTTCTGAAACAGGTCAACTTCCTGCTGGAGGAGAGCATCCACACCGGGATAGGGGGCAGCACCGTTGTGTCGATGCTGCACTACTACTTCGACTACTACGGTGTTTCCGTGACAACATTGAGCAACAGACAACATGGACGACGCATTTGTGCATGTCCTGTGCATGTAAACTGTACAGCAACCCTGCCAACCAATGAACCTCTGTCCAAGTATACGGCAGGGGCAGAGACAGGACGACAGTTTGCAGTACAAGACGTCGGACTGCAATACATCGTCACTGATGGAGATGCACACAGTGCCGAAGGCGTGAAAGCAGGAATGTCTGCAATGACATAAAACGTCAAACTGACGCTACGCATTTAGAACAGTCGTTGTTTAGGAACATGATGAAGGCGCAGTTTGGTGAGCACATGTTTCCGAGGACGACAGCAATAATAAGAAAAGAGCAACAAATTTGGTTTCACTTGACGTGAAAAGCAGGTGCGATGAACGACAGCTATGCTGGCGACACAAAAAAAGTGGCTGCAACGATGTCGTCAAGCATGCCCCGGATGTTGCAAATATCCGAGGTGCCATTTGGGCCATCTACCACCACGCCAGTAGAAGAACCACAGCATGACAACTGGGACACTGACTGGCGCTGGAGGTCACAAGTCATGGCTGCAGGGGTCGATCCTGATGTAGTTCACAGCGAGGGACAACATGACCCACCACTCCCACTACCAGCTGCCGAGCGTCTGCTTCCAGTCTTTGTAAAGTAAAGTAAATCCATGTGCACTCGAGTCATTTATGAATATAGATCCTATCCCTATAATATATAATTATTATGTAGAAATGTGTGAAATACTGGCATCCAACATGACCCAACTAGCCAGTCGCTTACCTTCTAACATCAAAACTGCTTCGTTGCAATGCCTATTGCATGTATCGTGATCATAAATAAATTATCCAATCAATGTCTTCACAGAAGGCAATTTTTGTTACAAACCCGTTTTTTGTTTACAAAAAAGCTAACAACTGCACCAGTGTAATTCTATTGTTGGTAGGTGTTTGTGTCTTTTATTCATCTCTTGATGTTTATAACCATTCAGTTGGTGCAATGTTGAAATTTTTAAACAAAAATGTATTATTTATTTTGAGGATGTTTCGTTAGAACAGGTTAGTGAGACTAATGCAGACATAGGCCAGCCTATCAAGGGGGGGGGGACTCTTAACCTCGGTTTTAAAACACTTGTCACTACAGATTTAGTGTTGTTGTTCAGATGTTGCAGGAGATCAAGGACAATTACAGTTCTGACAAGCATGAGCAAGAGAGGATCAGCTGTCGAGTCATTACTGTCAAAGCTCACGAGTGTAATGACTGATAGAGCTGCAGTCATGAAGAGTTTTTTTAAAGTTGGAAACTTACCTATATAGTCAAAGCTTGGTCACAATGAAAAATTTCATTTTTTACTTGGACTGAACCCATGCCTTTGGGATCATTGAGGACGTATTTTAGCAAGCAAATGAAAAGCTGGGGTGGGACAGGGCGACCAAATTCAGAGGTTCAAGACAACTGAAAATGCGACCTCATGGCTCATCAAATATCACAACTATCAGAGGTGATTAGAAAAACGGATGCAGAGCATAGTGTATCAGATACTGTGATTAAGTAGGCAAGGAAAGTGTTATGACAAGCTACAGATCAAACGGCTTCAATAGTTTCTTCATGGGGACTGCAGCAGTCATTTACCATCTTGAAGCCTAAAGGCAGGTCTACATTTAAAACTATGCAATGCGGTTGCACGCAATGTGAGACACGGTTGCTCTCAGCCCCGTTGCTGCCAGATCACCTACTGTAAACATAAAATCTCGTGCAGCTGCATTTCATCAGACCACGTTTCACGCTGCATGCAACATGTCTCTTGGATATGGAACATTCTATTCCGTGCAACGTTGTCTCTTGGTTGCATGTAATTTGTGCATTCACAGGCTGTGACCGTGAATGATGTATTGCTTTGGAATACATTGCAGGAAGTTGTTGTTGTTCAACAGATTACTAAACAATTTAATTTACCTATTCTACGAACAATGGCATTTGCTGTTTTATACATGCATGAAGAATACTGTCATTATTACGGGTCATGTCACCTCCATCGTACCGATATGTATTTGAAGGTATGTACTGCTGACAATATTAGAAGCGGCACTTATTTGTTTTATCGCCCATATCAGCTGTTACGCTAATACGTATGTAGTGGCTTATAGAGTTGGTGCACTTTACTTAAAAACATACCGATTGTATAATGGGATCAGCAATACTGCTGTGATCACTATTCTATTGCATAGGGTTACATGAGATAGTTAAATAGTTGAAAGAGATTCTTTTTTAAATGTTAACTATAATGTACTTAATTTTTAACTAATTGGTGCTACGTCAGAGCGCGATATGCGTTTAGACGAATCCTGGACTGAGTCGAATCTGAGACTACCACAGCGGCACAACAAACTTTTGACGAGTACAAAATATCCACAATGCATTGCGGAGGGAATTCCCTCGCTATAGTGCACAAGGTCCATTATGAAAACGACATCTAACAGCCACTAGACTTTCCTCACATATCTTATATATTTATAAACACTCACTATGTTATAAAATTAAATCACTTACATTATTGAAACAAATAAAATTCACGAAACAAACTCGCGCAAGAACTCGCAGGCAAGACAACATGGCGGACATGGCCACCGTTGATGGTTACGCGTAACTCTGTGATTACTGTAATATCCATATTGTGTATGATTGAAGTTCAGAAACTTGTGTATGATTAAAGTTTAGAAACTTAGGCTAAGTTTTTTAATCATATTAACATAAATATTTCAAATAATTATATGCCTACATTTCATTATGCAGCTGTTTTATTAATCATTTATAACCCAGACAACATATTACAAAAATTACTCCAGATACGTATCAAGTTTGTGCTCTGCGTACACTAGTATACTGAATAATTGGGACATTGCCACTTAATCCAGTATAACCTATAATTATATATATAGATGCATTCTAGTGCTGGTTCGATACCAGGTTTTGTTCGATACCGATCGATACCTGAATTTTGTTCGATACTCGATACTCGATACTTACGTTGTAAGTCTAATATTCAGATAGAACACAGTTCCCAGTAGAAACAGTATGCAACAGAAGTAGTGCTGGTTCGATACCAGAATTCTTCGATACCGATCGATATATTGCTGGTTCGATACCAGAATTCTTCGATATCAATCGATACCAGATTTTTATTCGATTCTCAAAATTTACTTTGTAAGTGTAATTCAGTACAGTAGAGATCTCCAAAGAAACACACTACTATCCACTTAAACTAATGCCACAGAAACACACACAATTTTTCACTTACAAGTAGGGAAATATGTGATAATTTTATAGTCATGCAAACAATGATTAAAATGCAATTTTCATTTTATGTAAGTAAACAAACAACAGTTTCAATATAATTGATTACTGTTGTAAAACTAAAAGGTAACTGTAATATAAAATTAAAACAATAAAGACAACTGCAATAAAATACCTAGTGACAAATAAATTCATCAATTGCACTGAATTATTTTTAATTAATAACAGTACTTCACCCCAGCTGTTTGTAAATACACTATAATATAGCAGCTTAATTTCAATTCAATGTGTCTCCTAAAGTGACCATCAACAAATACAGCTAAAACATAACATACAAATAATATGTTATTATTATATTAAATACACCTATCACTTATTATAGTGCCACTGCCAGCACAGCTGCACACTCACTGTTATAACTGTTTTATAATTAATTGTGATTTAACATATATTAATAAAAATTACAATTGCACTTCCCAGTTCACACAATTTTTTTTATATAAAACTTAAATTACCACGTTATCAATAACAAGCCCCATAATGTTTTTGCAACTGTTTTCAAGAACCGGTCAGTTTCTTCCTCTACCTCTGGCTCTGCCAGGCAGTGGTGAATCTGTTTGGCCACTGCCAGTGACTGGCAGTGTCACAGTGAGTGACAGTAGATGCAGTAAGCACATCGTCATCGTTAATCAGTCATGTCATGTATGTCACTTCTTGGCGATGTTTGCCGCAGTTACTTAGTAGATTCGGCATCCGATGGCGATTCGCTTCGAATGTAACTAGATGTCCATTGCTCGCTCACTGTCGAATATTTCGATAGAATACGTTCTCGAGTCAATGGCAATGGCGGGCAATGCGACGTTGCCCACGACGTCGACGACGCCATACGATGAACATTGATCATCACGTTTTGATAGCTTCTTGAATGGCGACAGGTTTCGTCAAATTCGATGTATTTCCCCCGCTATCTTTGAGACGCCTCTAGCACAGCACTCTTTGTTGGAAAACTGCCAAATTATTAGCGATGAACGTTGCGACTTGTTGTCGTTCGCCTTGGTTGTGGGCATCGTGTACGGCAAATGGTGGCGCCATCAAACGGAACCCGGATAAACATAACCTCCGCATCGCGCTCGAATAAAGATTTATATTAATATTATTATTAAACTAGTTTCATAAATACTAGTGCGTGCAATAAACACTCTATACAAATACTATAGGATGTGTGTTTTTGTACGCGTAACCGTAAATAAAGTAGGGAGAAAGATGGCATGGTACTGCCACCAAACGAGAGCGTCACATACGAACTTTGGTTTGGGTAACGAGGCTAAGTGAAGTCTGACCTACGCTAAGATAGCACACAGAAAACAGTTATTATAGAGACTAATTCTACAATAAAGTTTTAGAAAACAATTCACATTTTATGTTATATTATTTTTTAAACAACCACGCCTAAGTCAATTTAGGCTACGAAGCGCTGTAGTGATAGCTCCTGTAAACAACGTCGTCACCAACAATGATGTTGCGCCTTCGCATCGACTTCGTCGAATGGACTCGGTGTCGAGTATTGAAGGTATCGAAGGTATCGAAGGTATCGAAGGTATCGAAGGTATCGAAGGTATCGAAGGTATCGAAGGTATCGAAGGTATCGTAGGTATCGAAGGTATCGAAGGTATCGAAGGTATCGAAGGTATCGAAGGTATCGAAGGTATCGAAGGTATCGAAGGTATCGAAGGTATCGTAGGTATCGAAAGTATCGAAGGTATCGAATAGTGGGCGTTCGATACCAAAAATATCGAAGTATCGCGATACCACTAAATATCGGTATCGAACTTTCGCAAGTATCGCGATACTTCGATATTTTTGGTATCGAACCAGCACTAATGCATTCTATACAAACATTAAAATATGAACACAAAATACATCATATTTTCAAAACAAAGTATTTGAGTAATACAAATTAATATTAACTAAACATACAATGTTGTGACACTGTCATGTATGTTCACATGCCCATATTTCCTCCTAACACAATATAAAACTGTATTAATCACACGTCATTTTATATGTCATCTTCTTTCAATACTTTCAAGTAATGTATGCAGTTAGTTTAATACAAATGCATTTGTGTATCTTGGCCAACAAGGATCCCATAACATTGCCTCTACCACTAATGTAATTTAAAATCAATGAAATGTCATACCAGATGTAAAATAAGCTAATGTTTGGGATTAAAAAAAAATTAATCACTATCAGCTGAAAGTGATTTCTACCCGTGTCACAAAAGGAATCCACGTCTCGCATAAACTGGTTCCCAAATAGTTCTCCACTGGTGGTATGCCTTCGATGCGATATTTCGTTACTAAGCTTTCGTCGTGATATTACAGACTCCAAATGGGCTAGCGGCTCATCTCGTCACATTCAGAGAAGCCAAGAATATATTTTCTGATGATATGAGACAGACTCTCGTTGAACTTCAAGGGAATGGAAATATGCCAGCTAACAAGTACAAAACTGTCATCAAAACTGTACATAGCAAACATTCGTTCAACAGGAAATTGGGTGAAAAGGATCTTCCCTGTCGAGGGTCATATTTTGACAGTTTCATGCAGCTCAAAAATTCTGGATTCACACAACCTTACTATCCACATGGAACCTCCTGAAGTAAAAAAATTGTCGGTCACCAGATTAGCCTAGATACTGGGGAAACTCTCAGCCGCAGTTTTAAAACACTTGTCACTGAGGAGTCAGCAATGCTCATAGATGTCATTGTTCAGCTGTTGCAGATATCAAGGACAATTAACGGTTCTGACAAGCATGAGAGGATCAGATTGCTCAGTCATTACTGTCAAAGCTCACAAGTGTAACGACTGATAGAGCTGCAGTCATGAAGAGTTTTGATTAAAAGTTGGCTAATTACCCTGTCAAAGCCTGGGCACAATGCACACTGGCATTTTTTTGCATTGTAACATTGCTCATTTCTTACTTGGACTGAACAGTGGCGTAGCCAGAGGGGGGGGGGGGGGGGGCAGGGAGCCATGGCCCCAACGATCCTGGAAAAAATAGGATGGTGGGGAACGGAGAACCAATAACTGGCTGCCTGATTCATATAGGCCTGGGCAAGGAATTTATTATAAAGTGCCATTTTTGACTTAACATAACCTTTTAATTTATTACTAGAATAAGACAATATTACATGCGTCCAAGGACAACAACATGGTCAACATGTACATAAACATACATGTACATATTAGAGGGGTATGATTGATATTTCCAGAGATATGCCATTTTGAAAAATATGTTATTTTAGCAAATTGACACTTGGCAAGAGAAAAGCAAAAAATGAAAAGTCATTAAAAGCAATACAAACATGAACTTGTGAAAGATACATATTATATTCGGATAGTAAAACAAGTTTCATTCAGCCATGTCATGTCGTTTGGACTTTATATAAAGTTTTTTCTCCCCGATTATATCGGGGGAGGGGAATGTAAAAACTTCAAGGTAAGTAGAAAAGATTCAACCAAAAATCTTAACTTTCCAACACAGATCAACCATATTTCGCATGTAACTAGTTTTCAATAAAGTTAAGCTATTTTTCATTCTTGCATAAATTATGCAAATTAGGTATCCAATATGGCCGCCATGAGGCATGACAGTGAAAATTAAGTCTATTTTTGCCATGCTCTAGCCAAACATATATTAAAGTTAACAATTAACAAGCTTGTAAATTAGCACTGGTATTGTTGTTATGCATATCTACTGCATACATATCAAATAAATCATATAATTGTGATGTTTACATGAAATAAAAAGTTCTTCTAAAATTCGACATACCTGCTGAGTGATTGTCAGATTGAGGACCTATTTTAGTATACTTGCAAACGAAAAGCTGACCAAATCCAGCGGTTTAAGAAAACTGAAAATGCAGCCCCATTATATCTTTTTTTTGGCCCAGATACATGCCCAGAACTTCGTCTTTACGCTTCTATTCAAGTCTAGATGTCGTCGGCATCTGCAACCGCGCCATATGCAGAACGGCAAGCGAAATTTTGGCGCATTTTATATTATAATTACATAAGTCATTGTTACAATAAGTAGAAAAATACATGCACTGACCTTATACAAAGTTGTGAAATCATTGCGCGTTGATTTGACCATGATGTTATCGCTGGATACAAGTAAATTTCAACAAACAGAACACTAGCTAATGTCACGCGTCTCAGTCTCACGCAGACGCTCACCAATCTCGTTTCCCGCGCTCCGTTTATCGCGCCATCTGGCGAATTTAGAAAACGGCACAAGTTATTCGCACATACATACACTTGTGACCCTCTTTCATGCATACAATGGGTTGCTTTTATAATGATAATGATAATGATAATGATAATGATAATGATAATGATAATGATAATGATAATGATAATGATAATGATAATGATACTGATAATGATAATGATAATAATAATAATAATAATAATAATAATAATAATAATAATAATAATAATAATAATAATAATAATAATAATAATAATAATAATAATAATAATAATAATAATAATAATAATAATAATAATAATAATAACAATAACAATAACAACAACAATAATAACAACAATAATAATAATAATAATAATGACTTCTTATGCATGCGCCAATATCCTCTAAGATCAAGCGTAATCGTATAACAAAGCGCGGATAAAGTTGTTAAGAAGCTAATTAAAGGAGGATAGGTTTATAGACGCTGGCAGAATGAAACTATATTTCCTCCTAATACGAGGAGAATGCATGAATATACCCTTGCCAACCAATTTTGGACGTGTCCAATTTTTTTGGACAGGTCCTTGTCTGCAGTAGAGTAGCCTCCCTCTTACACGGCCAACCCTTCAGCAAGCCCAAAGTGGCCATATAAGGCGGTGCGTGACATCTGGTGACGGGTAACCATCGATGAATACCCCCGTTTCATGGCACACTGGCCACTACCGTACACGTATGCATGTACGTTCGTACGTGACATCGAGCATTGCACCGTGGTGTTTAATTTCCCGAGAACGATGAGTCAGTGTGTATGGTAGGCCTATTTAATTTGTTACTGACTTGTGGGTAAAAATTGCAGTTTTCGACTGCCGATTGGCCGCTGATGTGGGGTATATTCTTTAGGCCTAGAAAAATAAATACCTTGTTTCCGATTTCCCGACCGACCCTACATAATGCATGCGACCAAATAACTTTTTATGGGTTGACTAAAATAAAAATAAAAAGCTCCGACCGACCCTGACTAAGACGACCGACATTTATATCTTTTTATTTTTTTAAACTTATGTCACCGTTCGGCTTCCGTAGTTTCAATCGCAATTGGGTCAATTCGAGATATTCATTTGTTACAAAGACGCTCATTGGCTGTGAGCGTGGCCGCGTCACGAATGACATGATTTCATGCACTAAGCGTGGAAAATGGCAGCACGTATTTTGGCCATGAGATTTAGTTTGTGCCCGCACATTCCGGCTAAAAAAACATCTCGTCTTTCGCTGGTACGCTGCAAGAACTGTTTCAGACATACCATCCACCTCTGGACCCAGATAATTATGTGCAAACGGCACATATTTCTTCATTCGGCGAGATTTCTCTCGATCTGTCCGTCCATCAGTTGGATGTTTTTGGCATCAACACGGTGGAGTTTCGTTGTCAGGCCAAAGACTTCGATCGATTTAGGTTTTTAAAAAAACTACAAAATCCCTACCTACCCTATTTTGAAGAGCATAATTTATTTAAAAAAAAAAGTAAAAAATGCCGACCTACCCTATTTTGAAGAACATAAAAAGTTAAGATAAAAAAAAACATTTCCCGACCTACCGACCCTATTTTTTCCAAGCATAAAATCGGAAACAAGGTATTTATTTTCCTAGGCCTTATACAACCTGACCGTTAACCGGGTGACCGCTGGACGGCGCTGGTAATGGGTAGTGTGTATTAGAAAACGCTACTGCAATGCAAATGTACCCGCATAATCCAAGTTGCCGTTTGGCGAAGGCCACAGCATGCTGTTTCCACGTCTGCTTATCTTGCGCTGTCCACTGTCTTTCCAGTAGTCGTCTAGTTCTTCTCTCCGCCGTCTCATATGTCTTCATCTGGGTATTTTCCTTTCGTAGGGTTTCCAGATGGTGATATGCAATATCCATTGGTTACCTCGTGTCCAGGTTCACTTCCGTCTTTTGACTTATTCAATCACGTCTGTGACCTTTGTCTTTTCTATTACCCAGATGATTGTTTTTCTGTCGCGGTATGTGATGCTTAACATACTCCTTTCCATATTTGCTTGTGCGGCTGCCAGCTTGTTCTTTGCTTGGATGGTGAGTGTCCATGTTTCTGTGCCGTATATATAATATGGCATTACTAGAAATACGCATGAGTTGTAGATTGTCTCTTCAAGCATGTTCCAATGTTACCCTTGAAGATATGTCGCAGTGTTTGGCGAATGCTGTTTATCTAGCCTTGATTATTCGTTGAATCTGCTTGTCTTGGTTTTTGTCTAAATCTCTGTCCCAGTAAATGTAGCTTTAAACATTCACGATCTGAGTGTTGGTTGCACATACTGGGGTGTCGTTTTCCATCATCATCTTTGTTTTCGACTTAAAAGTATTATGTTTGGACTCTGATTTTCACTTTCATAAGTTAATTCCAGTAGCATTTGTTGTAGTTCATGTAGTGTATATAGCGGTGACCGATGTTATTAGAGCATATAACGCATATGAATATGTCGTCGGCAAAGCGAATATATAGACATGATCTATGATATTCACGGTCTATCTTCAATTCTCGATCTGGTTTCCCAAGTCAGTAAACAGCTTCGGCTAAATGGTATTTACCTGTCGTACACCTCTCCTGATGTTGATCTTGTTGCTTTCTTTGTGTAGACGGACTGTCTTTTAGCTGTTGGTGTAGATATCCTGTAGGAGTTCGATGTATACATCTTCTATCTATTGTTCTCGAAGCAAGGTCAGTACTGCTTGAAAGCGGTGCAGAGACAGAGTGGGATATTATATTATCTGCACTTCGCCTTCAGGTGGTTTACGACGTGGATATGGTCTGTCGATCTTAAATTTGAGTGTCTACTTCGGGGCGGGGGCGGGCGGCCATGGCTTTGTGGTGCTTTTCGTGCTGGTGTTGCCCAAATTTCAACACAGTGACTGTATCAGTACCGAACCACCGACCTGCCGGCACCAGTAAACAGCTCCGGGATTCGAACCCCGGTTCTCTAGTCGAGCGTCCGGCACTCTAGCTACTCGGCCACTGTATCTATGCCTATACATATGCGTGTGCGTGTGCGTGTGCGTGTGCGTGTGCGTGTGCGTGTGCGTGTGCGTGTGCGTGTGCGTGTGCGTGTGCGTGTGCGTGTGCGTGTGCGTGTGCGTGTGCGTGTGCGTGTGCGTGTGCGTGTGCGTGTGCGTGTGCGTGTGCGTGTGCGTGTGCGTGCGCGTGCGCGTGCGCGTGCGCGTGCGCGTGCGCGTGCGCGTGCGCGTGCGCGTGCGCGTTCGCCTTGGCTTGCGCGTGCGCTTGTGTATGTTCGAATACATTTTTGAGAAATAATATAGGGGAAAAAAGTTATACGTATTGTAACTTGTTGGAGCAACGGACAGGTATTTATCTTTGAAAGATAAAACAACTTTATATTTTGTTTTTATAATGCATGCGACCAAGATTCGTACGTGTAATGAGCCTGGATACCAAATGTATGTAGTTATGCAAATGCAGACACTCACAACACACGTATGACACCATGCAAATGTCCACAACCGATACGTTGTGTAACTTCGCCGAGAAGATAGTCTGGTGAAACGTTATGCTTTGGCTACGTTACCCTTATGTAATGTCACGTACTGCTCGAAGCCTGTCAGACGGCATCAATGTTTTGGATTAATTCAGAGGGTTATTACGTATATATTATTAAGTAATGTGCATAAAGTATGTATGCTTTTGATAACAAAACTAAATTATACAATATCTATATACAAAATAAAAACTAAAAAGATAAATTACATTAAAACTAACTATACGAAACAAAATCGTTTTTGTTTATTTTATGTGTGTTTCAGTATGGTGTTTATAGTGTTTCTAATGTAGTAGTAACTAGATTGCGTCAACCGATTCAAATATCTGGGAGCAATCATTATAGATGAAGGATCTAAACCTGAAATTCTTGCCAGGATCGCCCAGGCCACAGTAGTACTCGCCAAACTCATGACCATTTGGAATGACAGGAATATAGCGTTCAGCTCAAAGATCAGACTGATGCGCTCCTTAGTCATGTCCATATTCCTCTACGCCCATGAGTCTTGGACATTAACAGCAGAAACCGAGAAAAGGATACAGGCCATGGAGATGAGATGCCTCAGAAAACTCCTCGGCATCACGTACAGAGAACACATCACCAACGAAGAGGTCCGAAACAGAACTCGGCAAGCCATTGGACCGCACGAAGACCTCCTGACCACAGTCAAACAACGAAAACTGAGATGGTACGGCCACATAACAAGATCTTCAGGGCTTGCCAAGACGGTCATGCACGGTACAGTCCAAGGAGGGAGAAGACAGAGAAAGAGATGGGAAGACAACATCCCGGAATGGACGGGCTTGACACTGGGCGCCGCCATGAGGAAAGCGGAGAGACGAGAGGAGTGGAGGGAGCTGGTTGCCAAGTCATCTGTGGTGCCCCAACGGTCCACTGAGACTACGGGATAGGCAAGGCAAGGCAATGTAGTAGTATATAATAAAAGGGTCTGCTTATTTATTTATTTATATTTCAATTTCGCCCTGAGAACCAATCAGGGTCTCCACCCAATTTTGTGGTAAGGTTGCCGCAGAGTATAATTTTCAGGCAGTAGTGCGGGATAAAAGGTGCTGCCACCTCACGGAGCGCGTGTAATCAATATAGGCTGTGCGAATAGCTGTGGCTGCAGACATCTGTCGGCAGTCGCTGGTAATTCTAATGACTTCCGGTGCATCGTGCATCTGATGTTTTGCTCTTTCACGACTTTGTTTTTAACATCATAATTCCACTAGGTACGTGCTTATGACACACATCCGTCGTTGCAAAGAATATGTAACGTTTGGGTTTGTTCCATGCATGAGTGCAGTTATTGACATTGTTGCAGTCATACTACATATTGTGCAGCACTATGCATGGTGATCGAATTAATACAACTAAATTCTAACTAAAATGAATTTCGTTTTGACGTTTTTATTTTATTTTTCGCCCTAGGCTAACATTCCACTGGCAGAATAATCAACGTAATGATTGGGCATTTACTGGATGTTCCTTCGAACGACAATCCAGTACTCCAAATGCTCAAAGTGCCCTAGTCCCCTACCTCATGCACACACATACACACGAAATGACGAATACACTCGTCAGTGTTTTGAAATTTGACGCATAATGTTGGGATAGTCATAGATCTTGTGCCCCAATGCATGCAGTGGACAATATGCCCGTCTCTCCCTCCCTCTCTCGCATTTACTGGATGTTCCTTCAAATGACAATACTGAACACACTCAATTTTCACCTGGTAACATGTTATCCTAATTGACGTGTTTCTCTTCAGTGCCACTTGCTCTTTCTTTGGCAAGATGTCCTCTGATGCAACGACAGTGCTGGAGAACACAAAATGGCTGTCGTTTCTCTGCAGCTCCCTGGACAACATGCGACGCAACGACATCATGTGTGACATGTCGATGACAGCCGACGATGGCGCTAGTTTCCCGTGTCACACGTCGGTCCTGGCAGCGTGCAGCCCCCTCCTCTGTGCGTCTGTGGGTGGGGTGTCGGAACGCCCCTACAACATGAGGGTGCGGGGAATGACGGGACACGTGCTGCAGCTACTGCTGCAGTTCGTGTACTCTGGAAATGTGACAGTGATGAGAGATGTGACAGAGTTAACCGATGTCATTAGAGCTGCTGACCAACTCCAGCTGACCCACATCACAGGCACGTGTGAAGACCTGCTGAGGGAAATACAGGGGAACACGACCACAGGTGAGGAAGATGACCGGACTTCAAGGGGAATTAGTGACGATCTCAGAGTCAGAATGTCCCTATCCGATATCAAAGAAAGTCACTATAATTTTGGGGGCCAGAAGCCATTTTCTCTTGTGTCATACGTCGTCTATATTTTACATTTGGTCAAATACTGTTTGTATAATATATTGGTATAAACATATCAGCGGTTACCAACTTTCATCCAGGGGAAGGGCACGATTCCATGTAACTTTGGGTATCCAGCTAGCATAGCTTGGGTCATAGCTTTATGCAGACACCCGTCCACCTGTCATTTGCATGGGTAAAATCTGTTTTGGCCAGGTAGAAATATGGCTGGACGGAGGATGGATGGGTAAAAAGTTTTCAGAAATCATAGATATTGTCAGTTATGCCTTAAAAATAGTGTAAATGGTATCACGTGTGTGTTTGTAGTCTATTTCAGGTATAAAAAAAAACAATTTCAAATAGAGTAGTTAAGAGTTGACATCCATGTGTCAACTATAAAATGTGTGACTGGCAAATTTTTTATTCTCCATAAAGCCCTGGCTTGGGTCCATGGACCAGTGTTGTAAAATATGCAGCTCTGTCAGCGTATGTGAAGTTGATTAGACTATTTGGGGCAACAATAGCACCTCTTGGCCAGCTAACATTGATGCCATAATGTTGTGCTGAAGTTACACCGACCATTCTAATATCGAATACAAATACATTTATTTCAGGTAAACACGCATGGTTGATACATACACATAAATAGTCTTTAAAGAGTAAATATGTTACAAACGTGTAGATAAAGATTAAATAAAGTTATAGGTTACAAATAAAAAATGAATAGTTAACGTAAATAAATTAATAAGTTGAATATGTTATAAAATAATTTATCTCACTGGTATACAGTATACAGGAGGATTTGGCCCAGCTACTTCACATTGGGCGATTCACTGTGTCAATGCAATTTTATATATTTTATAATAACTTTTATCAAGTCATTATGTATGGTGAAGATACATTTTTTTAAAGCCAAAAATATTCTTTCGCATTATGATATCAAATGAATCGATAGCATTATTTCCAAACATGAAACTCACATTGTCCAATCAGTGGTATCCCAAAATCTGTCTATGCATATTTTTGTAGACAACTTTAGCTTTTAAATAAATGCTCTTTTTAAAGTTTACCCAGAGTTGGGAACAATAAATTGTACAACAATACGCATGAAATAGATGTAATTTAGCATCGACGGAACAGTGGTGAAATTTTCTGATAATGCTATTAGACTTTAGTCTTAGACCAGGCATAAAAGTTACACCAAATGTCTCAAAATATCTTCATCATCTTTCAGATCATTGCATAGTGCATACTATTACACCTAAATATTTTGCTTTTTTTACATATATATATATGCAGCATGCTAGTCTGTTTAAGTTCTTAAACTTCTTATATATATCTAGACATTTTAGATGAAAGCCATGTCGTTTGAAAACCATACTGAAACTGGTTTAGGGTTATACAATGTAATTTTCAAAACCAAACTGCACAAATGTTCAGCAAACTCTGAAGCCCACTATAACTGGGTGCAATAACACACAGAGACACATGTCGTCAGCATAACACAAATGCTTAGTGCAGCAGTTCTATACGTGGCAACCTATTCTTGCACTCTTTAACATATTGCAATTTAGTAACCAGGTACGTTTACTGGAAGTGCAACTGTCTGACATTGTGCTAACTGACAGTAATCACACCCAACAACACAGATGGTTGATGAAGAATGTCAGCAATGCAGCAGGTTGGTGATTTGGTTGTTTTGGTAGAATTTCAAATATTCTGGCAATAGAATTTGATGTGATCGACGTACCACAGAGAGAGCGGAAATCAACTTGATATGTGTAGACTAAAGTATAGCAGGCCAATTATGTGTAACTATGGACATAGCAATGACAAAATAAAAATAAAATAAAAAACCCAATAACTTCCCATACCAAAACATTTATGCATTGTACACATACTAGGTGTAATTATAATTGAAGTTAGTCTTATTGAGTTAAATGCTACTTTGTAATACAGAATAGGAGCAAGCTACTAGAATGGTTGGGTTGCATGAAAAATATTTTCTTTGTGTGAAACTTTCAAAAAATTCATGGCCCATTTCCAGTTCAGTATTCTAATGAACCAAGTTATGTATGTTTTGATGAAGTCGATACTAACACATTGCCAGATCGCTCAGATGTGGTGGCCATCTCGTAATGTGACAACTCTGTGAATGTATTAATCTTGTGTTTGAAACCTAGAAGTATTCACAGAAACTGCAGTTTCTCCTTCTTGTGTTAAACAAAAACAAATTTACATTTAGGCCATGTAGAAGTGAAGCAGTGTGAGATTAATATGTGTAAAGTGAGTGGCAATGTAACCTGAATGATGATGTAATGTGAGTGAAGACATGTAATGTGAGAATCATACTAGTTCTGGCTCAGGTGATCTAATGATTCTGGATAGGTAATTACCTTGTTACTAGTAACTCACGAATGGGTCATGATGATCAGACAGTTAAATGTATCTGAAATCAGCAGTTGTGTCGAAAACATTTATTGCGTATCTGAAATGTGTTTTCCTTTCCAATAGGAGTGGTGCATCAGAACCATTACGCTCTGGATGCAATGGATGGAGTGTGTCCTTAGACAGTGGTTGCGATTTGCAGCAGAACATGATGGAGGAAGGCAGTTGGAGGAACAGAGGCAGAAAAATCTTCAGCGACAACCTTAGGTTGAGGACAGAACTGACACGACAAGTTTAGTAGTCAGGTCGTGTCTCTGAAGTTATTGTAGAGTTGGTAGAGCTCCGGACTCTCGACTAAGAGGACCCGGGTTCGAATCCTGTGCTACGGTGTTAAAACCTTGGGCAAGTGTTTTTCTCTATATTGCTCCAGTTCACTCAGCTATATAAATGAGTAGCTGGGCATAAACAAGTGGTGGATATATGTATGAGCAGCCTTCGCGCATTTATGGCTGGATGCTTCCCAGAAAAGCTGAGATGGTGTCTGATTGAACAGGTCTATTGGAGGTAAAGTGTAAAAGCGCTTTAAGCAATCCTGAGGATTGGATACTGCGGTATATAAGAACTTAACTTTTCTTTTTTATTGTTACTGTTCTGGATATATATATATATATATATATATATATATATATATATATATATAGTTACTTGAGGGTATTCGTGGTAATAAAACTGGACTGTGTTAATATTGTGGTATTTCATTTGTGCCAAATATTCTTATGTCTGAATGCGTACGTCTTAGAATAGAAAAAACAGCTGAGGCATTCTATTGCTTATAGCAAACAAAACACATTACTACCGTTCAGATAATCTGTATTCCAAAATTACAGAAATGTCATTATGGCAACTACACTATTGATGTCTAAGAATTAATGTGATTATTTGCTTGATATTGTGCAAATAAAATATATTGTAAGGATGCAGTTACAGAAGTGTCATGTCAGTATTCTTTGTGTTTACAAGAATGAATCTAGACATGTTTGGTACCTAGTAGGCCTATATAGCTTTAAGATAATGCTGTAAGGTGGCCGAAGTAAAGTTATGTTATCAGTATATTATTATGATTTGTGGATTCGATTACATGTTTTTGTGTGACTTGATACAATATTTGTGTCTATCGTAATGAGATTATGTGTTGTATATCATTATTCTTATTATACGTCATCATTGTGACATAATATATATATATATATATATATATATAATTTTATATATATATATATATAATATTATTGTTTTAGGTGAATACTTAATGTCACACTTTTAAATGCTTTTGAAATAAAATATACGCATCTGCCCAAGCTGCTGTGTTTGTAAGTCATACTTGTTACAGGTTGTGATTATACAGTGATATCATTGGTTGATGGTTGGGTCAATATTCGCAAATGTTAAGGCAACATTCTCAGATGGTTGGCGTGTGGTTGGAGCAAGTCTTTGGCGTACGTTTGTTGGCAAATCTCTGCCAAATGGCATGGGTACTGGTGAATGGCTGATGCAACATTGATTAATGGTTGCATTATAATTGGAGCAACTGTAGGTGGTGGTTGAACAATGGTTTGGGTAACATTGGCACTGTCTGTCATTGACCCAATTCACCCAACATAACGTTTGTGAGCAAAGGTCCATTGCACCAGCCACAATTAACGACGTTGCGCTAACAGTGTTGTGCCAATAATGGAAGTCATTAATTTCGACTGAAAACTTGGAACTAACACCTTGGCTGCTATAAATGTGAATTTCCCTAAATTGCACGTGTCTTGTCAGTTGTATATACCCGGGCAAGTCCCGAAAACAGACATGTCTGTGGTTAGGCCTCTGCGCCCAAGTGTTCTTCCTATTTACCCTCCAACGTGGAGACATCAGCTCAACATATACTACTCAAAATTTGCTAAGGATCACACAATGTTTGTAATGGAACAATCTTGAAATGGCAGCCACCCAGAGACTCGTTTGAAGCATGAAACGCCGTTGCCAGGCTGTGATTGCATCATGTGGGTCACACACAAGGTACTGATAGTTGTTGCTGCTGGTAATTGAACTGATTGGGACATTTTCATGATTGGAATAACATTCAGAAACCTCCATTTTGGGGGGTCTGGGGAAAACCTCAATTTTTGGGGGTCTGTTTCTTTGATGACAGAATGCATGTTACCTATTGTTCACATTTGGTATATAGCAATGAAATTCAGGAATGTCCTCGAATACATGCTGTTTTTAGTTCTTGTGTGATACACATGGCATAAAATATAATACCGCCCTAAATAGTGATCCCTAGCAAAATGTAAGTAGTATATAACCAGGTCCCCTTTCTCTCGTCTCACGTGTTTGCCCGTCGTTCATTTTGCACAACGTTGAGTTAAAACTCACACAATGTGTTCACATTCACAAATGTACTCTGCTCTTCAGGTTGGCATCTTTGTATACAAACCTGGACTTGTCTCCTGCAATCACTGTTATGATATTGTACCATCAATACTTGTATTATAATTTTAAGCCACATTTCCAGAATTTATGCTTTTGTAATATTTTCATTTTTTGAATAAACCACTATGAAAAGATTATATATTTCCTAAGAAATTATTAGCTGGGTGATGAAAGCGTACCCGAGATTTCACAATCATGACTAACTTGAAACATTCATAAATTATTTGGATGAATCGACACAAAGTAATCCTCTGAATTCCTGTTTCCTTTCTAGACCGTGGAACTGCTACATCAGAGAATCTGAACACGTCGCTATCGGTCGAACTACACACGCCGAAGGTAGACAGTGGTCACGCCGAATACGACAGCGACACGGACGTCGACGAGGAGTACATCGACAAAGGCCTTCAGGAGATGCACACCATACTGAAAGAGGACATGGCGCGCAGAGCAACGTACGACGACGGTGACGTCACGGGTATGACGGCAGCAGACACATCCGCGTACGCCAGCGCTAGTCTTGCATCCGACACGGTACCGGATGTCACCACAACCCGCGCCTCAGAGGATCGACGGCGACCGCGGGCGACCATTTCGACGAGACCGCGCAAGTTGCTGAAGGTGAAGAAAGCCAGGACGACGCTGCACAAGTGCGAGCTGTGTGGCAAGACGTTCACGTGGCACTCGAGCCTGCGCAAGCACGTCGCCATCTGGCACGACAAGGTGGCGCGGCCGTTCGCGTGCGCCACGTGCGGCAAGGCGTTCCACTTCCGGTCGCACCTGAAAGGCCACGAGCTGATCCACCTCGCCGAGAAGCCGTACAAGTGCGCCGTGTGCGACAAGTCGTTCACGCAGCGCCAGCAGCTGACGGTGCACGGCCGCACGCACACGGGCGAGCGGCCGTATGCGTGCGGCCAGTGCGGCCGCGCGTTCTCGCAGAAGAACGGGCTCGTCGTTCACGAGCGGACGCACACGGGCGAGAAGCCGTTCGCGTGCGCCGTCTGCGGCCGCGCGTTCAACAAGAAGAGTCGCATGAAGGAGCACGAGGGCCGGGTGCACGGCGGCGTGAAGCGACCAGCCGGCTCGTTCCCGTGTCCGCTGTGCAGCAAGGTGTTCAAGTGTCGCAGCAACCTGCGCTGCCACGAGCTGACTCACTCGGGCGGGAAACCGTTCAAGTGCACGGTCTGCGGGAAGGCATACGCGAACCGGCGCAGCGCCCGGTACCACGAGCTGACGCACACGGGCGTGCGGCCGTACAAGTGCAGCTTCTGTCCGCTGGCCTTCCACACGACGCATCGGCATCGCGAGCACGAGCGACGCCACACGCGCGGCAAGCAGCACGCGTGCGCCGCGTGCGAGAAGCGCTTCCACACGCGCGCGCAGCTCGAGGTGCACGCGCGCACGCACACCGGCGAGCGGCCGTACATGTGCAGCGCGTGCGGCAAGTCGTTCTCGCAGAAGGCGGGGCTCGTGAACCACGAGCGCACGCACACGGGCGAGAAGCCGTACCCGTGCGCCGTCTGCGAGAAGGCGTTCGTGAAGAAGAGCCACCTGACGCGCCACGAGCGCATCCACACCGGCGAGCGGCCGTACCAGTGCTCGGTGTGCGGCAAGACGTTCACGACGAAGCGGATACTCGTGCAGCACATCCGCACGCACACGGGCGAGCGGCCGTACGCGTGCGAGGTGTGCGGCGCGCGCTTCACGCAGAGCAGCCTGCTGTCGGTGCACCGACGCATACACAGCGGCACGAAGCCGTACAAGTGCTCGCACTGCGGCAAGGCGTTCACGCGCATCCACCACATGCAACGGCACGAGCTGATCCATACGGGCGAGAAACCCTTCAAGTGTGCCCTGTGCGGCAAGGCCTACAACCAGAAGACGACGCTGACGCTGCACAGACGACGCGTGCACGCCGGCGAGTGTGACAACGAGATGGCCGTCGACCTGTCCACCGCCGCCTCGCCGGCCGTGCTCTCGCAGGCGATGGAGATCGCCGCCTCCATCGGTGTCGCCGGTCAGCCCTAGTCACGCGGCCACCTGGTCTTGGCGTGTGTCCGTGTCAGAACATTCCAAAAAGAACTGCTGCTTGAATTGAGGATTTGTTGGCGGTCCTGGTCATGTATATCTGTGTTTGTAGTCCGTCGAAATTGGTCTGTGTTGTTTTACAGTGTGAAGTAAATTATGTTTAATGTATGAAATTCATTACTGTTGTGATTAGTTGTGAAAGAGCTGTGTGTTGATTGGCGTAGTTGCTGTATATGTTTAGCATAAATCAGATAGTTAAGTTATTATTTTGTCAATTGTCAGCGTTGCATTGTGCCATACCAAGGTGCTGTCGTGTGTACATAAACTGCATACCACTGGATATATATATATATATATATATATATATATATATATATAATTATATATATATATTGCATTTTACGTAAAGGTAATGTACATTCCCTGTTTTTTTCCGCGTGTGAGCTTATGACGTAGTCTGTGAACAGTATATGTGGTATATATATGCGCCAACTTGATCCACTGTACGCGTATCTCTGCCACGGTCCGCCAATATTTGTCGACGGCGTTCAATGTTTAAATTGGCGACAGCAGTAATACAAATTTATAGTAATTATGTAGGAACGGGGTCAATGTAAAAATAATGTGTTCTTGATAACAGCTCCTCTTGGTGTGTTGCTTCCCCGGTGGGTGTCAACTAGTTGGATTATAACTTATTGACCAGTGGGTATCAGTTGTATTCTAATTATTGAGCGGGTGTCCCGGCTAGTATTTCATATGTGTTATTATTTATGGTTCGTATACTATTTTGTATGTTATTCCAGGATACTTTGTGGAATACCATATGCAATGTATGGAATTGGTCTGTGTTTGGAGGTGCGCTATATTCGGTGCGTTCATTAAAAATATCCGTTCAACTATAAGTGCATTTAACGTATGTATGTATATATATATATATATATATATATATATATATATATATATATATATATATATACTCTTGGTTAATGTATGTGGGAAGAAAAGGTGTGTCTCTTAAGTGTAGCTTGGTTAATCACATGTTAGAAGTACACAATTATGTAATATTTGTTTAATCCAAGAATAATATGAACTTGAGCAGAGACGACATTTTCACAACAACATATTAAGCGTGAATGCCTTTTTATTGTACTGTTTGTTCTATTTGTACAATATCAATTGGCAAATTTCTTTCGGATTGCTATGGCCTAATGCATTCGAAGCAGTGCAGTGGATTAACTAATTACCTGTCAGTGTTGGTATAATTGTTAACCACTGCAATTAACTGCATGAACAAAACGATACCACAACGGTGAAAATAAAAACTACTACTAAAATTACTTTTCATGCCACTCATTTGAGTGTGTGCCTGCGCTTTATTAAGTTCAACAAGTCATTATCAATCTATAGGCCAGTACATGATGCATTTCACAAACTATCCGCAAGAGGACATGTATCCAAGGACTACGTGCTTAGCGTCTGACCATATCAGAGTGCCTACCACCGTCTGACCATATCAGAGTGCCTACCGCCGGGCACACAGTGTCGAAATCGCGATTGTGTGCATTCAAGACGACATTCTGCGATCTCTGGATATGCATAAGCACGTAGTACTTGTACTGCTGGACCTCAGCGCTGCGTTTGACACTATCGACCATGACATACTGCTAACAGATCTACATCGAATCTGGGTACGAGGCGACGCACTCTGCTGGCTCGCATCGTATCTTACCGACCGCACACAATGCGTCAGTGTCGACGGTCACTCGTCTCACAGAACCCGACTGCGACACGGAGTTCCGCAGGGCAGTGTGTTGGGCCCTCTACTTTTCACTGTTTACTGCGCTGGCCTGTCATATATCTTTGAAACGCATGGTGTTCGTTACCATGTGTACGCTGACGACACACAACTCTATGTTGACTTTCCACCTAACGATTCGGCGTCTGCAGCCGACCAGATATCCCGGTGTGTCATCGACGTGAAAGCTTGGCTAGCGTCGCGCTACCTACTTTTGAACGAAGCAAAAACAGAGACAATTCTCTTTACCACACCGAACCACCGCACTCCGCAGCCACGTTCTCTTGTCATCGACATCTGTGGACGCAACGTTACCACTTCGGCCAGCATTCGCGACCTTGGCGTGCACCTCGATTCAACTTTGTCGATGACCGCACACGTAAGCCGTACCTGCCGCGTTGTATAGCGCAAATACGATCTGCGCTAACTCTTCGAGCATGCAAGACACTTGTTCATGCGTTAGTCACGTCGCGACTTGATTTTGGTAATGCTGCCCTGTACGGCATTACTGGAACGCTGTTGTATAGACTTGAAATGGTCCAGCGTTCAGCAGCGCGCGTCATCCTACGTTTACATCGCCGTGACCAACACAGCATGACGGAGGCTCTGCGAGAGTTGCACTGGCTACCCGTGACACAGCGTATTGATTTCAAACTGCTGACTTTTATGCACAGCGCCGTGCATGCTAACATTCCACGCTATCTGGCTGATCGAATCACGCCGTACGTTCCCCATCGCAGTCTTCGTTCGGCTGACCAGGCTCTCGTCTGCGTTCCAAGGGTCAACCTAAAACGTTTCGGGCGACGAGCCTTTTCATGTGCGGGACCTACACTCTGGAACTCGCTTCCTTTTTATCTCAGGAAACAACAAGATTCCGGACATTTTAAGAAAGACCTAAAAACGTTTTTCTTTAAACAGGCATCTTCGTAATTTATTCTAGACATTTTAGAAAGAACATGAACACTTTATATTTTAAATTAGCGTATATTTACTTTTTGTGTGCATTATTTTATCAAAATGTGTACTTATAATTTGCTGAACTGTTGTAATGTATTTAAATTGTTAAGCTATTTTACTTGTACACACCCCTGAATTTACTATGTAAAGAAATGAGGTGTCTAAATAAAATTATTATTATTATTATCATAGTGTATAGCAGACCAGTGGATACATAGATCCTCGTATCTCTAATATATCACATTTCAGTGAAACATTCAAACTTTCAATTAATTCCAATTGTTATGAAATGACGGACATTGCTTTATAATTTCTTTTTTGTGTCATACACGTTTTAATCAATGTTTATGTTTTAGATTAATTATAATATATTTATTTATTTACGTACACAGTTTTAGTAAAGATTTTAATTTTATATTAATTTATGTAATTTACATACCAAGCTTTAGTACTATACATCTATATGTTTAATTTATTTTAAATTAATTTATATAATTTACATACAAAGGTTTACTAGTACATCTTAAAAAAATTAATATGATTTATATAATTTACATTTCTATTTACTAATATACGTTTAGTATATTTCTTGTGCAGCGCATCGATCCGCCATGCGGGAATTAGCGCTATATAAAAACTATTATTGTGTGTGTGTGTGTGTGTGTGTGTGTGTGTGTGTGTGTGTGTGTGTGTGTGTGTGTGTGTGTGTGTGTGTGTGTGTGTGTGTTGGTGGTCGTAAAACGGTCAGCCCTACCGAGTTCAACATTTCCAGCCGTGTGCGTTGCACCGGAAACGGAAACACGCCGTTGCCACGACAATGACGTAACTGTCGCGTCTTTCGGTGAACCTTCCCTCTTTTGCAATGCGGAGAGCATCGTTCTGGATTAACCCGGAATACAACTCCACCGTACAGCGGACAGCGAAGGAAAACATTCAAGGCACTTAGAACCACCAAAGCTGTCGTCGACGATGTAAGTTGATCAAGTTATTTACAATGCTATTTTACGGCGGGAACTAAACTCCAAGAGGTCACGCACGTTCTAGCACCACCTATCGCTGTGGTAAAAGATGTGTGACGAAGTAGTTATATATGTTGGCTCACGTGTGGAGTTTCACATACATTGTCACGCAATAAGGGCACTCATTTCTTTATTTCCAGTACACAGTTACATTAATGTTGAAGGTTACTATCCCGACTGAATAATAAGTACTGCTATTTAGACAAAAGTTAGGTGCTGAACTCATCAGCCTTCGCTGTTTTTTTTAATATTATTTCATATATCAGCATTATTTTGATATCAAAGGTGCTTTGCCCATTTTGTGTTGGTCAGTAGACTTTCACAATAGAAATTTCACATTTTTGTCAGTACTTTCTCCCCAAAATATGAATAATCACCGTCTACGGTAAAATCTACAATCAGCCATCCATCCTGCCAAGCCTACGCTGGCTGATCGTCTCCGCAAACCGTGGAACTGCACCGAATCGACCTATAACATTATGGCACTAGTTGACTTCGCCAGTCGCTACTGCACCAGTCGGTGAAACAGCGCAAATACTCGCCCCAAATTGAAGTTGGTTACACGACGGGCAGGAATCCCAATTTGATGGATGACCTATTCGTATCCTAAACTTTGCATGTAACAACAAGAACAAGGTGTTTATTTTTGACCCCAAAAACAATTACATTAAATAATAGCAATAATATGCACACGAACAAATGTCACCATAAGTAATTAAGAATACATATGAAATTGGGGTCAGTGACTCCTGCTAAGACTAAAAAGTCGCTATTACAGGAGCCATTCGGATTATTACACATTATAGTATTTGTATTAATTCAATACGACGTTTGTCTCTATATGTGTTAATCTATCCATAACACATGTGTACAAACTGAAATAATGAAATGACAATACTTACAATACATAAGAACATGTAACATTAGTTTGCATCTATCCATCTATATGTATATTTGAATTCTAATGATTTTGAAGATTGATCTGACATACGTAACAATCAGATATTGTACATGCGTTGTGATATCTTTGCAAAAGACGTGTTTTTAAGTAATACGCAAACCCATGTAAATTGCCGGTAATAATCTTTTCCAAAATTAATTCTGGAGTATCGTTTATAGTATGGGGCAAGTTATGTTTAAGGCTTTTTTTTGCAAATTCATGTCTTGTCATAGATGTGTGTATATTTGTTGCGAGCGGTGTGGAGCTGAAATCACACGACCAGAGGTTGACCAAATTCCTCGTGTGCGATTTAATTGGCTGACGTTAAAAGAGGAGGTTCTCAAAGGCATGTGCAGGGGTAGGGAAGAGCTGGAACTGACGTAATCAGCCGCAGCGCCCCCTGGTGCCCGATGATACAATCAGCCGTCCCCATCAGTCGTAGTGGGAGTTTCTTTTCCTATGCTGTTTCCAAGAAGATAAAGCAATTCGTTGTGCCTCATCTATTAAGTCGTGTGACTGTACACGTTAAGTTTAAGTGACATAAACTTAAACAACGTCATAGAACGAACCCCCCCCCCCCCCGAAATCGTCAAACGCCACCTAGAAGATCGCGTTCCCAGTTTCAGATCCATTGGTACAGAATAATGCTGTTAAGACGAATATACCAAGTTCATTACCATTATGCTAAGCACACCTACCGATTTCCAGCACACACCTACCGAATAGTCGGCGTAAACTCAGTCGGCCGACTCCAGTCGGTAGGTGTGTGCGGATATTTAGGCCGACGGTCGGCCTTTTAATGCCGATTCAAATGTTGAATCGGCAGTCGACGCTAGTCTGCAGTCAGCGTTATAATGCTAAGCACACACCTACCGATTTTTAGCACACACCTACCGATTTTCAGCACACACCTACCGAATAGTCGGCGTAAACTCAGTCGGCCGACTCCAGTCGGTAGGTGTGTGCGGATATTTAGGCCGACGGTCGGCCTTTTAATGCCGATTCAAATGTTGAATCGGCAGTCGACGCTAGTCTGCAGTCAGCGTTATAATGCTAAGCACACACCTACCGATTTTCAGCACACACCTACCGATTTTCAGCACACACCTACCGACTAGTCGGCGTAAACTCAGTCGGCCGACTGCAGTCGGTAGGTGCGTGCGCAACTTCGGGCTGACGGTCGGTCTTATTCCGCCGATTAACGCCGATTCAAATGTTGAATCGACAACGGCCATCCGGCTAACGTGGCTAATGGTCAGGGTTGAATAAAGAACCATCCCCTCTTCAGCCAATCGCTAGTCGAAAACTGCAATCTTTCATCACAAGTAAAAAACAAATTAAGTAGGCCTACCATACACACTCGTCGTTCTTGGCATATAATAATAAATACTGCAATAAGTTATGAGAGGTTCATTTGTGCTACAGTAGAGACGGAGAAGAAATGTTGGATCAACGTTGAAAACATACACCTTTCGAAAAAAGTGCAGTTGCTGCTGAGGCTTGTTTTGCCCGGCTGTAACATACTCTGTATAGAGCAGTGACGTCATGCAACGTTGGTAGAGCGTCACAGTTGTCTTTGTGTTGATTGTAAGTCCAAACAGGGTTACTGCTTGTACAAACTGCTTGCACATCTCTCTGGTGTCTTCTAGTGTATGGACAACGATAGCAGCAGCATCTGCAAATAGTAGTTCACGAATGCAGAGTTGTCGGTTTGTTGCGCTTGCCGTTGGTCTAGCCAATTTGAATAATTTTCCATCGGATCTAGTGCGGATGAAAACTCCTGCACTAAGGTGGTCGGACACTGTAGGCAATAGTGCTGCCAGAAAGAGAGTGAACAAGAACAGTACTTGTATGTCTAAAAATAGCCAATTAAGCATGAATATATGACATATGTTGTAAAAACATGAGAGGTTGGCTGCAAAATAGGTGAGAGATGAGAACTTGACATGCAATGCATCATCCCTGCATGGCTACCTCATGAGAGATGAGAACTTGACATGCCTGCATCATCCCTGCATGGCTACCTCATGAGAGATGGGAACTTGACATGCCTGCATCATCCCTTCATGGCTACCTCATGAGAGATGAGAACTTGACATGCCTGCATCATCCCTGCATGGCTACCTCATGAGAGATGAGAACTTGACATGCCTGCATCATCCCTGCATGGCTACCTCATGAGAGATGAGAACTTGACATGCCTGCATCATCCCTTCATGGCTACATCATGAGAGATGAGAACTTGACATGCCTGCATCATCCCTTCATGGCTACCTCATGAGAGATGAAAACTTGACATGCCTGCATCATCCCTTCATGGCCACCTCATGAAGACGACGACAAACGATGATGAATAATGACTAAGTATTTATAGTTTAAAAAACAATTTACCTCTTTCTAAAATGTTAGTTATTCCCCATGTTTGTTAAAATATGAAAACAAAATATTAAAATGAAATTGTGTGGATCGACTTGGCTTGAAAAAAAAAGGATGTGGGCGTATAGCTTTATGTCTAGATCTGTTATATGATCGCGCCTTGCCTTCTTATTGGCCAAGGTACCGCCGACCGTCGTGTTGTGATAAAAAAAACAGCGACCGTCGTGTTGTGAAAAAAACCCAGCACAAACCAGTCGACTCGTCATAGGATATACGTCGATTCGTCACAGCCGACATCGGATATGTCCGACTGCAGACTAGCGTCGACTTCCGATTCAACATTTGAATCGGCATTAATCGGCGGAATAAAGCCGACCGTCGGCCTAAATTTCCACACACACCTACCGACTGTAGTCGGCCGACTGAGATTACGCAGACTAGTCGGTATGTGTGTGCTTTTGCATATTCAAAGTATTGCAGTATGTAAACAATTTTAAAATAATAAAAAATTGCAGTATAGCATAAAAACGACAACGCGGTAGACAAGCGCTGCTCACGGTAACATTGCAAGCAGCAGGTGTTGTATTTCTACTACTATCAATGTTAAAATATTGTTTACTAAAATGACCACGACGGGACTCGAACCCGCAATCTTCTGATTCGAAGTCAGACGCCTTATCCATTAGGCCACGCGGCCCCCACACTTTTCCCAAACTATGCAAGGGTTTGAATTTATTTAAATATTATTCAATATAAACTTAATTTTACAAGATGCAGTTATAATAATATTATATATACGATAAACACTATTTAACCAAACAGATAATATGGTGAATATCTAAAATATTGGAGGCCCTAAAATCGGCATACAAATAAGTTAAAACGATGAGGTTATAAAAAGAACTTAGCCTAGTCTATATGACAGTATGTTGCTTTACTTACTTAACACTTTTATCATCTTATGTATTTTAAAAGAGGGCAGAACGATATTTCTGACCACTCCCTGTCACAACTCCGGGGGACAACTAAGTTTGGGACTAAGTTACATGAATGACAGCTCGATCTCGTCGACTTAATGACAACGATGCACACCTGTTATGTAAGTTAACAACACAATCAACAACTATTGACTGTCACTTATATAGTCCTATTTATAAGAATACGTCAGTAAAATACACAAAAATTGACCACGACGGGACTCGAACCCGCAATCTTCTGATTCGAAGTCAGACGCCTTATCCATTAGGCCACGCGGCCGATGCTATAGTTGTTTAGAGGGCAATCCAATCCGTTAAATACGTCACGCTTGGGTGACAGTGGTCTCCTATTTAAAAGCGTTACGTGGAGTTGTATGGTGAGTTATTATGTGTAGAGTGATTATTGACGGTACGCAGACGTTCCACCGCCACCACAGTCCGACTGAACTAGTTGCTAGCAGACTATCCTCTCGACTCTAGGGGGGGGGGGCAACAACTTCCTACTGCACCCCGTTGAGGCCCGCCAAAAAGCTCTGGTGACCGAACTAAATTCATACAAACTATCGCTGGCTACGCTCCTGAACGGCCAATAGCTAACTGAGGATGATTAATTTATAAACAAGCGTTTAGCAAAACATGCAAACAAATCCACATTAGTCGCTAGAGGCGCTGATACGCAACTAGGGTCAAGTTGCGTATTAACGTGGATTTGTGGAACCCCATAGGAAAAACAATAATGGGGCTGGACTTCAGGTCAAGTAGTCCTCCTACCATTACACTCTCATCCAGGTGCATAGATTAGTTACACGTTGCACACACCTATAAATCAGGCGATATTAGGTACTTATTGCGCGGAAACCTCTCCTAGACTTGAAATGTGATATCCGTAGACACAACATTGTTTGATTCCAAAGCGCAGAAATGTGACAATACAATGACTTGGGATGGGTGACATTTGTGAAATAAAATTTACGAAACCAGAAGTTAAACGAATTACAACTATGCAATGAGGTACCACAATAACTAATCCGACAGAAGGCGCTCTGACGCAACTAGGGTCTGTGTGCCGTTTTTTACGTATTCTTGACGTATGTAAAATGCGGCTCCGTGTGCGGAAGATTTTGCAGAACGCTTGTTTAACGCCTTATCCATTAGGCCACGCGGCCGACGAGATTGTGACGCATGGTGCCGTTTTTAAAGAACGTTGTCGAGGTTACATTTTTTCTGGTTCTCAGTTCTCAGGTTATTAACTCCAAACAGCCCAATCTTGGGCTAACGCAGGAGTCACTGAGGATGGTCACTGCCAGGGTGCTTGTCGTCCTCATGGGTTCTTTTACGTCCCAAATTGAGACGGGACCGACATTAACGTGATTCTCCGATTCACGAGGGATACCCAGTCCCCAATGTTGAGAGCCAGATTTTTATATCACAACTGCCGGTACCGGGGATCGAACCCGTACCGCCAGGGTAAGAGGCGGGTGTGGTAATCACTACTCCACCGCTCTCGGTCGTTAAAAACGTTCCGCTTCACGTTTCTGCGCATGCGCAATAAATGTAAAATCATCAATGTCCAGCGAAACGACAAATCACTTTCGGTATAAATGCCATGCCCATGGGCTGTTCGCTAACTCTCCTGTGGTGATGACTGTGAATAGTTTCTTAAAATGTCGTTCAATGCAAGAAAATATTACGTTTTTCATAAATAAATGTCACGGATTACGGCGCACTACAGTCACGTGATTTACACTTGCTATCAAAATATACCTCAACACTTGTTTGCGTCGTGTTAATTTGCGACAAATAACTTTGCTGAGAGGTTATATACATCCTAACGAACAAACCGTAGTATGTATGCCATAAATGCTTTGTCCTTTCGCTGCACATTGATGATTTTATATGTATTGCGCATGCGCAGAAACGGCAATCGGACCGTTTATAACGCCGGAAAAATATAAGCGCTACAACGTCGCGATGTCTTTCTACCAGACACTACTGGCCATATCCAGCAGGCTGAACATTATTGTCAGGGGTAGCGCTAAAAGAAGAATGAAACAAAACAAACAGAGAAAAATAAGGTGAGAATATGTACAGTGAAAGTTAAAAACCAAGAGATTGCTTAAGTTAAAAGCCACGACGAATAGGGTGGCAACTGTACCCACTGCTACAGCTTTTGCTGGGAGACTGTTCCATGCCTTGGTGGTTCTGGTGAAGAAGGACTGTTGTCGGTAGCTGGCGATGCAGTGCGGTGCTGGCAGGAGTGGGCTGCTGTGTGACGTCAGAGGCGTAGGTTGGGCAAGAGGCGGTCGCACTTATAGGGCGTGTAAGTCTCGCGCGCGAAAACGAGGCTGGGGCAGTTGGGGGCAGGAAGTCCAAATTCTCCATGTTAACATATAGGACTTTGTTTTGTTTTGGGTTGTAATAATCCAACTATTCCCATATAGCGTATTTCAGTTATATTGTCCGAAGGATTATTACAAGCAGAAGCAATGGAACACTTTGCCGATGACATTGATCACGGATATCATGAATTGTAATCGATTATTATGGTGATTGCCATGGCATTAGCGGCGAGTACTTGTGTTTGGCGATCTTGACTAATAATGAAGAGTGCCGTTTTTCGCGCAGTACAACCTGTTTGGGGCAAACATATACACGTGCTATTTATGATATATATTATATATGATTATGTGCATATAGACAGTCGGAAGATACAACTGTCATCCATCGTTAGAATTGTATTCTTGTGTCCAGTCCCCAATCAGCTCCAGTCGCACGGAGTCTCGCCATGTTTCGTGACCCAATTACAGGCCCCATTGACGGTGTCTTGGTTGTTGACTACTCCATAGCCTATAGTGGACGCCACTCCAGCATAAAAGTACAAATAGTCGCATCACTCTGCTTTACAAAGATAGTCAACAACCAAGTCACCGCCAATGTATCACGTTGGTGTTCGGTTAATAACATATTTCAAAGAGTTATATTACATTTCCACTGCCGGTGATATGAAAATGGCACCCATGCAGATGCACGTGAGACGATTCATTAGCAAACACTACATGCTTTTCAAAAGTCGTGATATCATAGGGCATCTAAAGTTCCCACGATACCTGACGTCACGCCTTTGCATCTTATTATTCTGTCATTCTCTAAACTCCGTTTCAATTCCGTCAATGGTACATATCTTGTTAGGAATAGCCTAACTTTGTAACTTCAATTCGTAGTAACGCGATCTGAACTGGATCTGAACTATAGTCGTTAACAGCTCCATGTTGCTTATAACTGTCCGTAACTGTATACGTTGTATCCTTTGTCAAAGTTATTCATGTATGACCCCACGTGAAGAAACACGTTGTTTAGCTGTAAGGTGTATTGCACTCGTATCTATACATGTAGTATTTAATTTATTACTGACACGAATTATCCAGCTTAAGATGTAGAAATACTAATATCGAGCACAGTTTCGTATCCGGAGCAAAATTAATTAATTCATCTGCAGTGCTTGCTTTTAACTGAGAAGTCTACAAATTTGCATTGCGACCAACAGCCACAGGGCGTGCCGGTCTCGCGCGCGAAAACGAGGCTGGGGCAGTTGGGGGCAGAAAGTTCATATTCTCCATGTTAACATATAGGACTTCGTTTTGTTTTTGGTTGTAATAATCGAACTGTTCCAGTCTAACTATTTCAGTTATACTGTCCGAAGGATTATTACAAGCAGAAGATTCAAGATTCAAGATTCAAAAAACTTTATTGTCCGTTTAAAAACAGATTAAAACGGAAATGTTTCTTTAGTCACACATAAAATGACAGTAATAAAAACATTGGTGAATCATATCTACAGTTGTCAATACACACAAAAATGATAGTAAATATAGTCATCACTAAAATAGGTAAAGTATAATAATAAATTACGTATAAAAATAGCTACTAAGATAAATAAATAAATAAATAAGCATGTATAATTTCTTAAAATGGGTCTATGATAGGAGACAATAACATTAGTAATAACATAATACTAAAATTGATAAATAAGATTAAATAAAGAGTTACCATAAGAATATGAGACACATAGAATGTAAAAATTAATTAATGACTCGTTGTAAACAGAGCATTGTCATTTAGCATTTAAAATTAAGATGGCAGAGGGTACAAACGATTTTTTGAAGAGATTCTTTTTTTGCTAATGGCACTTTTAGACGTCTCCCTGATGGCAATTTCTGAAAGGCTTGGTTAAGAGGATGGGCAGGATCATAGAGAATTTGTGTGGATTTCCTTTTCAGTGCATCTTTATATATGCTGGACAGCTGTTTTTGATCGTTGCCAATTAACTTGCTTGCTGTGTTAACTACGCGAGCAAGCTTTACTTTATTTTTTCCACTGACATTGCCATACCATGTAATTACATTAAAAGAAAGAACGCTCTCTATCAAACTTCTGTAGACAGGTTGGAGAATGTGCTGGCTAACATCAAAGCTTTTCAGCTTTCTCAGTAGAAAAAGTCGTCGTTGGGCTCTCTTGTATACATAATCGACATGTTCACAGAACGACAGCCTCTCATCAAGCACAGTACCTATATACTTGAAGCTTTTGACTATTTCAACTTCTTGATTATTTATCAATATCGGTTCCGGTGTCTGACTAATCCTTCCTCCTCCAAACACTGACTCTTTCGTTTTCGTTGTATTCAGTTTAAGAAAGGTGGAGGTAAACTGGGAAGCTAGCGCATCAATTTGGAGACGGTACTCAAAAAGAGATAATTCATCCTTAAGGCGGCCTACAAGTGTCATGTCATCTGCGTATTTGATTAGGGTGAGAAATGAGTTGTTACATGATATATCATTCGTATAAATGGAAAAGAGAATTGGTGAAATGACGCATCCCTGTGGAGCTCCGGTATTTACTTTAACCTCATCTGACAACACGGGATCTCTGCTCAGAGAGCCGTTCAATCTGACGCTCTGTGGCCGATCACATAGAAACTGCCTAATCCATAGAATAAGGTCAGGATTTACCTCAAGCTTCAACAACTTCTTAATCAGAACATGTGGTTGTATAGTATTGAAAGCTGACGAAAAGTCCATAAATAGGACACGGACGGTAGTTCCAGAAGTCTCTAGGTGACTGGCAATTAAGTTGAACAGAGTTAATGTTGCGTCCTCTACTCCTCTCTTAGCTCTATATGCAAACTGTAGGGGATCCATGTGATTGGCCACATACTTAATCAGTTGATTACATACAAGTCTTTCCATGCATTTAGCAATGATAGATGTGAGCGCCACTGGTCGAAAGTCATTAAATTCCCTAGCGCCAGGTTTTTTGGCAATGGGCATAATAGTGGATTGTTTCCACGAGCGAGGCACAGAATGTGTGTTTAAGAGCAACTGGAAAAATCTTGTAAAAAAAAAGGACCAAGCTGATCCGCGCAAACTTTCATAACACGGCCCCTCAAGCCATCGGGCCCGTGTGCTTTGTTTGGGTAAATACATGAGAAACATCTGACAACATCACTTTCGACCAGTGTTACAGGGCTGGAGCTCATTGTTTGACATAGTACATCACATTTATTACTATAATCGGTATTGTCGTATCTGGCATTGAACCTGTTTAAATCATTTGCAAACTTTGCTGGATTGTCAGATACCAAAGGTTGTTCTTTATAAGTTCTGCCCATCATCATGTTAAGACCCTTCCATGCATCGCTAGCATTACCACATAAGAATTTACGCTCAATTTTGTCTTTGAACTGCAGCTTGGCTAGTTTCAATTTATTTCTGAATTCTTTGTTTAACCCTCTAACTGATGTACAATCTCCATTCAGAAACGCATGCTTTTTCTCATTTAGGATACTTTTTAGTTCTTTAGTGATCCAAGGTTTATTGTTCGGAAAAATTCTAACAATTTTTGTTTGTATTACCATTTGTTCACAAAATTGAATATAGGATGTGACCGTGTCAGCAATGGCAAGCAGTGGAACACTTTGCCGGTAACAATGATCACGGAAATGATGAATTTTAATCGATTGTTATGGTGGTTGCCATGGCATCGCCGGCTTGTAATTGTGTTTGGCGAACTTGGCTAATAATGAAGAGTGCCATTTTTCGCGCAATACAACCTGTTTGGGGCAAACGTATACATGTGTTATGATTATGTGCATTTAGACAACTTGTCAGATATAAGTATTTATCGAAACCGCAACGTACAACAATGTAAAATGCAAACCTATTGGCACCCATTTTATCAGTACCATTATACTTATTATGATTTTTGTGAATGCGTTAATAAAATACGAAAATTGACCACGACGGGACTCGAACCCGCAATCTTCTGATTCGAAGTCAGACGCCTTATCCATTAGGCCACGCGGCCGATGTAACAATAATGCACGGTGTTACAACCGATAATGTAATAATCGCCCGGTAATGTAATAACTACCCGATAATGTAATAAAATCAACCGATAATGTAATAACCACCCTATAATGTAATAACATCAACCGATAATGTAATAAACTTGCTAACCGATAATGTAATAATTTTCAATCGATAATGTAATCAACTCCTCTTGCCTGATAATGTAATAACGTTCGCCTGATAATGTAATAACGTTCGCCTGATAATGTAATAACGTACACATTTCTCGTAGGACTTAGTCGTTTTCGTGGATTTCATGTTGGTTTCTTGTACTTAGTCGATTTCGTCGATTTCTTCTATTTCGGAATAACACAACTTTTGCTAGCGGAATCAATTTAGATTAAATCCAATATGCTGGTTCCAATTCGGAAGTCATATTTATCCCAGCAGGTCAGGATTTTGAGTTATACATTCTCTTTCCATTTATTAATGACGGGTTGGTGTAATACAACTGTGGGCTTCATTGATAACGAAATTGTCGGCCCAAATCCTGGTATCGATGATCTCATAAGTATTCCCTTTCCATGCTATAATGTCAGGGTATCGAATGCCCACAGGCGTGGGGTTTGCTGGTTCAATCCTAGCGTGAAACCCAGATGAAGAAATGGTTTCTTAAAGAATGTGTTATGTATATGTTTTAGTACGATGTTTGTAATTCTCCCGTGATGTTTTCAAGATACATACATACATACATACATACATACATACATACATACATACACACATACATACATATACACAAATATATATATAGATATAGATATATATATATATATATATATATATATATATATATATATATATATTTATATATATATATATATATATATATATATATATATATATGTATATTTACGCGATGAAAAGCCGAACTAATCGGCGGCAGATTGCGCAAACAGATAAACATGTAATACATATATTGCAAAATATATGTTTGCATTGTGGTCGAACTGCCTATGTATGATTTCGTCACAGTTATTCTTGGTACTTTATTGATACAGTTAT
>OZ024854.1:24522042-24557042 GCA_964017155.1 Oasisia sp. SBJ-2009
GGCTATGTCACGCGTCGTTGGTTAAATCACATTACAAAGAGTGTTTTTTACTGCCGGCAAGCGAGTTGCATGAGCAAGATCGCGCAACACTTGTTTTCATTAACACAACAACGAATTAACATGAAGGCTCGGCCGAAATGATTGGTTTGTAATAGCACTGAAAGAGTTAATCGGTCTTTATAATAGACCGAGGCGAAGGCAATTGCACTAATGAGCCAGGGCGTAACCAAGTAACACAATGGTTTACCAATTCCTGTGTCCCTGGGTGTAAATGCATAGTATATGGTGCTTCTGGTAGGTTATCATAAAGTACTATCACAATTACAGCCAAAAGAAGATTCTCACCTCTTGCTGATGTTGATGATTAGGCGTAATGCTGGATCTGCGTTTAAGGTAAGAGTGTAGCCCAATTATGTATTGGCTTAAAATAGCTGTACTAACAATTGGATTAATTATACTGTTATTTGCATTTTTGTGTAATACCATAATATATTGAATTCAAGAAATGTTTTCTTCAGGCTTATTCACATAATAAATAATAAAAACGCAGCATAACAAGTTTCTATTGAAGGTTAAGACAAGAAGTGAACACATGCTCAGGAAGCCGTTAAATAAATTGTTCACAAAATGACATGATTGAAGGAATTGCAGTTGTGGCTTAGATGAAGCCGGAGGAACAATGAGAAGGACTTTGCTCTCTGGCGCCGAAGTTAGATAAATCGTATTTAATTGCAGGGAACATTCCAGTAGGCCCATACACCAGATTCCTAAATAGTCCATACGTTTGAATTTGAGAATTTGTTCATTACGACAAATCTAAACACAGTTATGTACTTTGTTTTGCCTGGAATCATAGGCCTGGGTAGAACAGGATTATTTTAAACAAATTGATGTTATTCTCCATTATAATAAACCTACACACTGGGCTACTCATCCTCGGGGCAAAGTGAATACTGCCTACAACTTCCAAATCGACAGCGCTGCTAGCTTGGCAATTTACTGGTTTTGGAGAACCCCAACCCTTCATACTTTATATTCACCAAATTCACTCTTATGGCGTTGTGTTGATATACATAGGGACTGTATTCACTCACGTGTCTGCGCTTCGTGCAATGATGACGCGCGGCCAGCATGCATTGCGAGGGAATCCCGCACGTTACCACGGAAATGACGTAGGTCTAACTGTTGCATAACGCCATTCCCGCACAGTTCTACAGTGCAACTGAAACCTTTTTGGATTAACCCGGAATACGACTATAAAAGTTGGAAAGGAAAAAACTCAATATTTGTAGACCGATTGATGCTCTACCTTTTATCAACGATGTGATGTAAGTAAAGTAGTTGTTTAAGACAGTTTGTTTCTCGAGCACCACTTCAATGTACATGACGACGCATCGGAAAATGTCGTGTGTGTGTGTGTGTGTGTGTGTGTGTGTGTGTGTGTGTGTGTGTGTGTGTGTGTGTGTGTTTATGGGCGCGCTCTTTTTGACATCTTAAAAATGTACCAATTGTTTAGGCGTCTTAGGCCTTCTACTCAAAATATCAAGTGTCTCAGGCACATGTCATTGTTCCAACACCTGTTGGGTCCCCTTGCGTTGTATCTATCATTACTTTCCATACCTTTACAGCCACTGTGTTAAAGGTTCACCTATACAGGTATTTTGTATCTGTACCAGTATAATAATACTTTTATAGACACATATATGCATCAGTGTAACAGTACTTTGTACATATCTGATGTCGGGGAGGAGATAGATGGTTCCAGAGGGCCGGAATCTGTGTGACTTTCTGGATCTTAGGAATTGTGTACACTAGAACGACGTTAAATGTGCCCGCCATAAACCAGTTGAATATGCCCCGCTGTAACTTCGGCTCAGCCCACTCAGTATGAATTTAGTTCGGTCACCAGAGCTTATTGGCGGGCTTCAACGGGGTGCAGTAGGAAGTTGTTGCCCCCCCCCCCCCCGACTAACCTATCTAAAACCACCCCTAGAGTCGAGAGGATAGTCTGCTAGCAACTAGTTCAGTCGGACTGTGGTGGCGGTGGAACGTCTGCGTACCGTCAATAATCACTCTACACATAATAACGCACCACACAACTCCACGTAACGCTTTTAAACAGGGGACCACCGTCACCCAAGCGTGACGTATTTAACGGATTGCCCTCTAAGCAACTATAACAATAACACAAGTTTTACTAGCAACTCAACTGAGTTGGATTGACATTGCAATAGGTTACAATTGACTCATCAAAACATCATACAAATACAATAGAAATACATTTGATACCGCAAATCATACCGTACTAATAACCTTTTTACGGACAGTTGTATAAAGCCCACGGTATAAAGGAGTTACGGAATCTATTCGTTCTAGTAACTGGTAACGGGTACACATTTTCTTGTCTAATATTATACTCGGTATGTCTTTTGTCAGGCAGCAGATAATTTAATCTATGTGTGCCGACTTTAATTTGATCAAAATATTTTTGACAAATGCTCTCCCGTCTTACATTCAACGTATCCAGGTTAACACGTCTTAGTATCTCCGCGTAACCCAATCCATGAAAAATACATTTTAATGCCCTTTTTTGTATAACTTCAATATTGTCAGACAAATATTGGGGCAAGTTAGTGTGCCATACAGGACATGCATATTCTAGAACTGGTCTCACCACACTAACATATACACTGACCAGATCTTTCTGTGTAATCCCTGCACGCTTTAACTGATATAACATGTACAAGCGTTTACCAGCTTTTTTCACAATAGTATCTACGTGTTTGTTCCATGTCAGATCCTGAGAAATGGTCACACCTAATAGTTTGGCATGGCAAACTTGTGCTACATCCCTCCCATCAATTTTATATTCGGGATAGTGCTTCTGAAATTGCCATCTTGTGCAAAAGTAATGATTATTTCTTTTTCTTTTTCGGAATTAATTTTCATGTCATTCTTTTCTGTCCATCTAGCAGCAATATCAACCGACTCTTGAATGACAGATACACCCTTTCTGTCGCATATTTCAAATAACGTACTATCATCTACATACTTATATAGTGGAACAGTCGTTCTTAAATCATTTATGTAAACAAGGAAACATTTAGGTCCAGACAATGTCCCTTGCGGTACTCCCCCATTGGGATGACCAGAATGGGAATATTCATTTCCTATTTTTACTCGTTGAGTTCTGTCTAATAGAAATGTTGCCATCCATCTTAAAATATGTGCGGGCAACCCATACGATTGTAACTTATCTAGCAACAAATGATGATTAATAAGTTCAAACGCTTTGCTAAAGTCTAGCATTACAACTCTGACATAAGAATTCAATTTATCTGTCGCCTTATACCACATATGAACCAGTTCGACAAGAACATCTGTTGTGGACGTTCCGCTAATTCCTCCAAATTGCTTAGCATCAATTTCACCTTCAATTGTTTCATCCACCCATTTCATTATTATTGATTCAAACATCTTGGCAGCTATTGGAGTTAGTGAAATTGGTCTAATGTCTTTTTCAATCGACACAGGGGCTTGTTTTTGGCAACGGTATTACATTGGCCATTTTCCATTCCATAGGGAGTACACCTTTTCTTAGTGAATTGTTAAAAATAGCAGTTAATGGAGGGGCGAGAACATTTGCATAGTTTCTTAACACCCATGCAGGGATGTTGTCAGGCCCAGTAGCCTTGTTGGCTTTAACACTCTCCAAAGCTTTAAAAGTAGTATATACGCTTATCACATACTGATCCGGCAGTTCATCGTTAACGTCGAACACCTTGTGGTTCTTATTTAACCGAGGCAAATGGTCACTCACAGACACAAAGAAATCATTCATTGTATTGGCCAGTAAGCCACAATCACCATCCGTTGTTTTGTTAGCTAGACCTTGCATGCATGAATTGCCATTTGTTTTAAGTCCCATTATTGTTTTCATATGCTTCCATCAATCGTGGGATCCCGATTCATGCATTGCTGCAATTTGTGTTTGGTAAAAATTATACTTAAGTTTCGACGCGGCTCGGTTGACCTTATTACGCAATATTTTGCTTGATTCATATCACCACTCATGTGAGCTCGCTGTCGTTTACGAACTAAGTCTCTGAACCAGTCTGTAACCCATGGTTTATCAGCCGTATGCCTCGTAACAACTTTAGTAGGAAAGCATATTTCCATTAGGTTGCTAATAACCGTTTGGTAATATGAATATTGATCTGCACATGAATCAAGCCTATATATAGCAACGGCCGCGTGGCCTAATGGATAAGGCGTCTGACTTCGAATCAGAAGATTGCGGGTTCGAGTCCCGTCGTGGTCATGTGTGGTGTCTTTTAGAATTTGCTGGCCATATAATAAAATAAATGTTGAATTCGCTGCTGGCGCCCCAAAGAGTTAAATTAATTATTTAGGTTAATATGAACAAAATGGCATTACGCAGAACATTATATCTGTCCGATACCAAAATGTTTACGCTCCCCTGCGAATGTGTATATTCAATAGCTTAGTTTCGTTATCAAAAACATGCGTACATTATAAGCATTAATTATTATTATTATTATACACGTAAACCTGCGAATTAATCCAAAACAGCGATGCCGTCTGACGGCTTCGAGCAGCGACACTACATAAGGGTTACATAAGCAATGCATATGTTGCACCAGACTGTCTTCTCGCCGAAGTTTCGCAGCCGAGCGAGAGTCGGTTAAGCGAGACTACGGCGTGACGTGTCCATAGGACAATTTGCCAGTCACATGTGCAGATAATCTCCCACCTGACGGCCCTCGCTCCAGCCCCCAGACTCCCAGACGTGTTTGTCCGTCGTATATTTAAAGTACGTGAAGCCCTCGTCAGAGACATGTTGTTTGCTGATGACGCGGCAGTTGCTAGCCACACCCAACAGGAACTCCAGTCGTTTTTCTTAGGCTTGCAAAGACTTCGGGCTTGACCATCAGCCTGAAGAAGACGAGCGTCCAGGTACAGAACTCGGAGGCACCGCCAATCATTACAATCGAGGACGACGGACTCGACGCCGCTCATCACTTTACGTACATCGGCTCCACCATCCCCGAAAACCTGTCCTTGGACACAGAGACCGACAAGAGGATCGGAAATGCAGCTACAACTCTCGCTCGCCTCACGACTCGTGTGTGGATAAACCACAAGCTGACAGTGAAAACAAAGATGGCAGTCTACAACGCCTGTGTCATCAGCACATTGTTGCCGGCAGCGAGAAGTGGGTTACGTATGCCAGACACGAGAGAAGACTCAACACGTTCTACCCGAGAAGTATTCGCCGTATCCTGGGCAAATCCTGGGAAGACAGAGTGTCCAACGCCGAGGTCCTGTCTCGTGCTGGCCTTCCCAGTATGTACACTCTACTCAGGCAGCGCAGACTGCGCTGACCGGGTCATGTCCACCGCATGAACGATGGCCGCATCCCAAAAGACATCATCTATGGAGAGCTGGCATCAGGATAGAGAACCACTGGCGGCCATCGGTTACTTTACTAGGACATCTGCATGAGAAACACGAAGGCGGTCGACGTCGATGCAGCTTCCTGGGAATGTCTTGCACGAGGCGGAGAAGTACCCTGAATCAACACCTCAAGACACGGGAAGAGAAGCAGATGAACGCTGCAGAAGACAAGCGGATAGAGAGAAAGGAGCGCAGCGACTCCAGCAGACCAGAGACCACACACAGGGCAACCTTTGTGGTAGAGTCTCTTCAACAACAGGCGACGCTGCGCCAGCCGAACAGACAGCCAGAACAGGATGCATCACCCATGGTCAGCCATGACCGAAGGAGCCTACTGCTACTGCTGCTGCTGCCGCTGCTGCTGCTGCTGCTGCTACCGCTACCGCTACCGCTACCGCTGCCGCTGCCGCTGCCGCTGCCGCTGCCGCTGCCGCTGCCGCTGCCGCTGCCGCTGCCGCTGCCGCTGCCGCTGCCGCTGCCGCTGCCGCTGCCGCTGCCGCTGCCGCTGCCGCTGCCGCTGCCGCTGCCGCTGCCGCTACCGCTGCCGCTACCGCTACCACTACCACTACCACTACTACTACTACTACTACTACTACTACTACTACTACTACTACTACTACTACTACTACTACTACGACTACGACTACTAAGCCTACATGTAGCTGAGGGCGATGTTGTATTAAAAAGATTTTTGTGGACAACAGCGTTTGCGTATCAATATATTCAAATATTATTCATTTTGTGTTAGTGTGATTTAACCGATTCTCGATTGGCTGCGTAACTTCGTCGAGAAGATAGTCTGGTGACACGTGTGCTTTGCTTCACTTCAGCGTCATTGTTTTGAAATAATTCACAGGTTTATGTGGTAATTATTCACGATTTTATGGTATGCATGGTTTTGAAAACGAAACTAAGTTATATAATATCTACACGCAAAATTAAAAGTAGAAAGAAAAAACTGAGATGATAAACTATTAACAAGTATTTTTAATTTCAGTTTATTTGGTCTGTGCGTGACATGTTTTAGTTTTGTGTGTGTCTCAAACTCGACATGAGAGGCAATCAGCGTCTCTATCCTATTCTGGGGTAAGGCCGCCCTGGCGGTCACAAACGCAGATTATTATAATGTACTCAGGCGGATGTGAGGGACTTAAATGTGCTGTCACCTCACGGAGCTTGGGTAATCGAGGCTAGTTTTGCGTATGCTGTCGTGTGAAGGTGAGAGGTTGAATACTGTTTCCCGCTGTACAGCGGCTACACGCGTCAAAAATCGTTTGCAGAATGGGTACACGCTAAAGTCGTGTGCCGTATACTGTTATACCGTTGAACCGACATTATATCCGTTTTGAAAATCTTATTTTCCATATGAAGTTACATCACCAATGGCCAACAATAAACGGTCTTTTGAATCTTCCTTACGATATAAACTGGTCAAAAAGCGAACGTAAAATGTAAATGGTATGTCTACAAGTCGATCAATGGCGTTGTCCCACCAAAACACCGTGTGGCGCCACTGTAACAAAACGATTGCTTTCCTGCAAATAGCATACATACGCCTCTAAAAATCAAGCACTGTATGTATACTGCTCAAATGACAGTTTTGTATGTCTAACAAAAATGTATACCAATACTGCAACGTAATGAGTAACAAAGAACATAAAACAATATTTCTAATCGTTTTTATTTTATACAAAAATTATTTCTTTTGGCACATACGATTTAAAAAATAATAAATAACTTCATGTAATATATACATATCAAATGATAAGGACAATATGCGAATGTAGGTATTAATGTTGAATAGTAAAAACATAAAATATTTTCTGTTATGACACATTATGCTTGATGGCGACATAGAATTGAAATGTTTGCATAGGTACCCATTATCAATGGGCTTCCACAAATCCACGCTAGTCGCTAGAGGCGCTTATACGCTGAGACCCTAGTTGCGTCTCAGCGCCCTCCGTCGACTAACGTGAATTTGTTTACATGTTTTGCTGAACGCTTGTTTAAAAATTAATCATCCTCAATTAGCTATTGACCGTGTAGGCGCGTAGCCAGCGACAGTTGGTATGTGGGCATCAGCGAGCTTTGTGGGCATACCGTATGTGTGATCAATAGACAGAACAGCGTGCCAATGTGTGGTCAATAGCCAGAACAGCCAAAACAACGCCATTTTGGCACTGAATTCAATCGAACGTCCCGAGACGTTTCATCGACTGTAAATGTACATTAATGTACATATTATGCCTTCATATTAACGGACATATCAGACTACATCCATATTTAGCTATGCGTGAGGCTTCGGAGTAGTGCGAATCCAACAGTTGATTGTAGGATGATTTAAACAAGCGTTCTGCAAAATCTTCCGCACACGGAGCCGCATTTTACATACGTCAAGAATACGTAAAAAACGGCACACAGACCCTAGTTGCGTCAGAGCGCCTTCTGTCGGATTAGTTATTGTGGTACCTCATTGCATAGTTGTAATTCGTTTAACTTCTGGTTTCGTAAATTTTATTTCACAAATGTCACCCATCCCAAGTCATTGTATTGTCACATTTCTGCGCTTTGGAATCAAACAATGTTGTGTCTACGGATATCACATTTCAAGTCTAGGAGTGGTTTCCGCGCAATAAGTACCTAATATCGCCTGATTTATAGGTGTGTGCAACGTGTAACTAATCTATGCACATGGATGACCTGAAGTCCAGCCCCATTATTGTTTTTCCTATGGGGTTCCACAAATCCACGTTAATACGCAACTTGACCCTAGTTGCGTATCAGCGCCTCTAGCGACTAATGTGGATTTGTTTGCATGTTTTGCTAAACGCTTGTTTATAAATTAATCATCCTCAGTTAGCTATTGGCCGTTCAGGAGCGTAGCCAGCGATAGTTTGTATGAATTTAGTTCGGTCACCAGAGCTTTTTGGCGGGCTTCAACGGGGTGCAGTAGGAAGTTGTTGCCCCCCCCCCCCCCCCGACTAACCTATCTAAAACCACCCCTAGAGTCGAGAGGATAGTCTGCTAGCAACTAGTTCAGTCGGACTGTGGTGGCGGTGGAACGTCTGCGTACCGTCAATAATCACTCCACACATAATAACTCACCACACAACTCCACGTAACGCTTTTAAATAGGAGACCACCGTCACCCAAGCGTGACGTATTTAACGGATTGGATTGCCCTCTAAACAACTATAGCATCGGCCGCGTGGCCTAATGGATAAGGCGTCTGACTTCGAATCAGAAGATTGCGGGTTCGAGTCCCGTCGTGGTCATGTGTGGTGTCTTTTAGAATTTGCTGGCCATTATAATAAAATAAATGTTGAATTCGCTGCTGGCGCCCCAAAGAGTTAAATTAATTATTTAGGTTAATATGAACAAAATGGCATTACGCAGAACATTATATCTGTCCGATACCAAAATGTTTACGCTCCCCTGCGAATGTGTATATTCAATAGCTTAGTTTCGTTATCAAAAACATGTGTACATTATAAGCATTAATTATTATTATTATTATTATTATACACGTAAACCTGCGAATTAATCCAAAACAGCGATGCCGTCTGACGGCTTCGAGCAGCGACACTACATAAGGGTTACATAAGCACAGCATATGTTGCACCAGACTGTCTTCTCGCCGAAGTTTCGCAGCCGAGCGAGAGTCGGTTAAGCGAGACTACGGCGTGACGTGTCCATAGGACAATTTGCCAGTCACATGTGCAGATAATCTCCCACCTGACGGCCCTCGCTCCAGCCCCCAGACTCCCAGACGTGCTTGTCCGTCGTATATTTAACGTACGTGAAGCCCTCGTCAGAGACATGTTGTTTGCTGATGACGCGGCAGTTGCTAGCCACACCCAACAGGAACTCCAGTCGTTTTTCTTAGGCTTGCAAAGACTTCGGGCTGACCATCAGCCTGAAGAAGACGAGCGTCCAGGTACAGAACTCGGAGGCACCGCCAATCATTACAATCGAGGACGACGGACTCGACGCCGCTCATCACTTTACGTACATCGGCTCCACCATCCCCGAAAACCTGTCCTTGGACACAGAGACCGACAAGAGGATCGGAAATGCAGCTACAACTCTCGCTCGCCTCACGACTCGTGTGTGGATAAACCACAAGCTGACAGTGAAAACAAAGATGGCAGTCTACAACGCCTGTGTCATCAGCACATTGTTGCCGGCAGCGAGAAGTGGGTTACGTATATCAGACACGAGAGAAGACTCAACACGTTCTACCCGAGAAGTATTCGCCGTATCCTGGGCAAATCCTGGGAAGACAGAGTGTCCAACGCCGAGGTCCTGTCTCGTGCTGGCCTTCCCAGTATGTACACTCTACTCAGGCAGCGCAGACTGCGCTGGCCGGGTCATGTCCACCGCATGAACGATGGCCGCATCCCAAAAGACATCATCTATGGAGAGCTGGCATCAGGATAGAGAACCACTGGCGGCCATCGGTTACTTTACTAGGACATCTGCATGAGAAACATGAAGGCGGTCGACGTCGATGCAGCTTCCTGGGAATGTCTTGCACGAGGTGGAGAAGTACCCTGAATCAACACCTCAAGACACGGGAAGAGAAGCAGATGAACGCTGCAGAAGACAAGCGGATAGAGAGAAAGGAGCGCAGCGACTCCAGCAGACCAGAGACCACACTCAGGTGAAACCTTTGTGGTAGAGTCTCTTCAACAACAGGCGACGCTGCGCCAGCCGAACAGACAGCCAGAACAGGATGCATCACCCATGGTCAGCCATGACCGAAGGAGCCTACTGCTACTGCTGCTGCTGCTGCTGCTGCTACTGCTACTGCTACTGCTGCCGCTGCCGCTGCCGCTGCCGCTGCCGCTGCCGTTGCCGCTGCCGCTGCCGCTGCCGCTGCCGCTGCCGCTGCCGTTGCCGCTGCCGCTACCGCTACCACTACCACTACCACTACTACTACTACTACTACTACTACTACTACTACTACTACTACTACTACTACTACTACTACTACTACTACGACTACTAAGCCTACATGTAGCTGAGTGTTTATTTGGTCTGTGCGTGACATGTTTTAGTTTTGTGTGTGTCTCAAACTCGACATGATGAGAGGCAATCAGCGGCTCTATCCTATTTTGGGGTAAGGCCGCCCTGGCGGTCACAAACGCAGATTATTATAATGTACTCAGGCGGATGTGAGGGACTTAAATGTGCTGTCACCTCACGGAGCTTGGGTAATCGAGGCTAGTTTTGCGTATGCTGTCGTGTGAAGGTGAGAGGTTGAATACTGTTTCCCGCTGTACAGCGGCTACACGCGTCAAAAATCGTTTGCAGAATGGGTACACGCTAAAGTCGTGTGCCGTATACTGTTATACCGTTGAACCGACATTATATCCGTTTTGAAAATCCTATTTTCCATATGAAGTTACATCACCAATGGCCAACAATAAACGGTCTTTTGAATCTTCCTTACGATATAAACTGGTCAAAAAGCGAACGTAAAATGTAAATGGTAGGTCTACAAGTCGATCAATGGCGTTGTCCCACCAAAACACCGTGTGGCGCCACTGTAACAAAACGATTGCTTTCCTGCAAATAGCATACATACGCCTCTAAAAATCAAGCACTGTATGTATACTGCTCAAATGACAGTTTTGTATGTCTAACAAAAATGTATACCAATACTGCAACGTAATGAGTAACAAAGAACATAAAACAATATTTCTAATCGTTTTTATTTTATACAAAAATTATTTCTTTTGGCACATACGATTTAAAAAATAATAAATAACTTCATGTAATATATACATATCAAATGATAAGGACAATATGCGAATGTAGGTATTAATGTTGAATAGTAAAAACATAAAATATTTTCTGTTATGACACATTATGCTTGATGGCGACATAGAATTGAAATGTTTGCATAGGTACCCATTATCAATGGGCTTCCACAAATCCACGCTAGTCGCTAGAGGCGCTTATACGCTGAGACCCTAGTTGCGTCTCAGCGCCCTCCGTCGACTAACGTGAATTTGTTTACATGTTTTGCTGAACGCTTGTTTAAAAATTAATCATCCTCAATTAGCTATTGACCGTGTAGGCGCGTAGCCAGCGACAGTTGGTATGTGGGCATCAGCGAGCTTTGTGGGCATACCGTATGTGTGATCAATAGACAGAACAGCGTGCCAATGTGTGGTCAATAGCCAGAACAGCCAAAACAACGCCATTTTGGCACTGAATTCAATCGAACGTCCCGAGACGTTTCATCGACTGTAAATGTACATTAATGTACATATTATGCCTTCATATTAACGGACATATCAGACTACATCCATATTTAGCTATGCGTGAGGCTTCGGAGTCATGCGAATCCAACAGCTGATTGTAGGATGATTTAAACAAGCGTTCTGCAAAATCTTCCGCACACGGAGCCGCATTTTACATACGTCAAGAATACGTAAAAAACGGCACACAGACCCTAGTTGCGTTAGAGCGCCTTCTGTCGGATTAGTTATTGTGGTACCTCATTGCATAGTTGTAATTCGTTTAACTTCTGGTTTCGTAAATTTTATTTCACAAATGTCACCCATCCCAAGTCATTGTATTGTCACATTTCTGCGCTTTGGAATCAAACAATGTTGTGTCTACGGATATCACATTTCAAGTCTAGGAGAGGTTTCCGCGCAATAACTACCTAATATCGCCTGATTTATAGGTGTGTGCAACGTGTAACTAATCTATGCACATGGATGAGAGTGTAATGGTAGGAGGACTACTTGACATGAAGTCCAGCCCCATTATTGTTTTTCCTATGGGGTTCCACAAATCCACGTTAATACGCAACTTGACCCTAGTTGCGTATCAGCGCCTCTAGCGACTAATGTGGATTTGTTTGCATGTTTTGCTAAGCGCTTGTTTATAAATTAATCATCCTCAGTTAGCTATTGGCCGTTCAGGAGTGTAGCCAGCGATAGTTTGTATGAATTTAGTTCGGTCACCAGAGCTTTTTGGCGGGCTTCAACGGGGTGCAGTAGGAAGTTGTTGCCCCCCCCCCCCCCGACTAACCTATCTAAAACCACCCCTAGAGTCGAGAGGATAGTCTGCTAGCAACTAGTTCAGTCGGACTGTGGTGGCGGTGGAACGTCTGCGTACCGTCAATAATCACTCTACATATAATAACTCACCACACAACTCCACGTAACGCTTTTAAATAGGAGACCACCGTCACCCAAGCGTGACGTATTTAACGGATTGGATTGCCCTCTAAACAACTATAGCATCGGCCGCGTGGCCTAATGGATAAGGCGTCTGACTTCGAATCAGAAGATTGCGGGTTCGAGTCCCGTCGTGGTCATGTGTGGTGTCTTTTAGAATTTGCTGGCCATTTTAATAAAATAAATGTTGAATTCGCTGCTGGCGCCCCAAAGAGTTAAATTAATTATTTAGGTTAATATGAACAAAATGGCATTACGCAGAACATTATATCTGTCCGATACCAAAATGTTTACACTCCCCTGCGAATGTGTATATTCAATAGCTTAGTTTCGTTATCAAAAACATGTGTACATTATAAGCATTAATTATTATTATTATTATTATACACGTAAACCTGCGAATTAATCCAAAACAGCGATGCCGTCTGACGGCTTCGAGCAGCGACACTACATAAGGGTTACATAAGCAAAGCATATGTTGCACCAGACTGTCTTCTCGCCGAAGTTTCGCAGCCGAGCGAGAGTCGGTTAAGCGAGACTACGGCGTGACGTGTCCATAGGACAATTTGCCAGTCACATGTGCAGATAATCTCCCACCTGACGGCCCTCGCTCCAGCCCCCAGACTCCCAGACGTGCTTGTCCGTCGTATATTTAAAGTACGTGAAGCCCTCGTCAGAGACATGTTGTTTGCTGATGACGCGGCAGTTGCTAGCCACACCCAACAGGAACTCCAGTCGTTTTTCTTAGGCTTGCAAAGACTTCGGGCTTGACCATCAGCCTGAAGAAGACGAGCGTCCAGGTACAGAACTCGGAGGCACCGCCAATCATTACAATCGAGGACGACGGACTTGACGCCGCTCATCACTTTACGTACATCGGCTCCACCATCCCCGAAAACCTGTCCTTGGACACAGTGACCGACAAGAGGATCGGAAATGCAGCTACAACTCTCGCTCGCCTCACGACTCGTGTGTGGATAAACCACAAGCTGACAGTGAAAACAAAGATGGCAGTCTACAACGCCTGTGTCATCAGCACATTGTTGCCGGCAGCGAGAAGTGGGTTACGTATATCAGACACGAAAGAAGACTCAACACGTTCTACCCGAGAAGTATTCGCCGTATCCTGGGCAAATCCTGGGAAGACAGAGTGTCCAACGCCGAGGTCCTGTCTCGTGCTGGCCTTCCCAGTATGTACACTCTACTCAGGCAGCGCAGACTGCGCTGGCCGGGTCATGTCCACCGCATGAACGATGGCCGCATCCCAAAAGACATCATCTATGGAGAGCTGGCATCAGGATAGAGAACCACTGGCGGCCATCGGTTACTTTACTAGGACATCTGCATGAGAAACACGAAGGCGGTCGACGTCGATGCAGCTTCCTGGGAATGTCTTGCACGAGGTGGAGAAGTACCCTGAATCAACACCTCAAGACACGGGAAGAGAAGCAGATGAACGCTGCAGAAGACAAGCGGATAGAGAGAAAGGAGCGCAGCGACTCCAACAGACCAGAGACCACACTCAGGTGAAACCTTTGTGGTAGAGTCTCTTCAACAACAGGCGACGCTGCGCCAGCCGAACAGACAGCCAGAACAGGATGCATCACCCATGGTCAGCCATGACCGAAGGAGCCTACTGCTACTGCTGCTGCTGCTGCTGCTGCTGCTACTGCTACTGCTACTGCTGCCGCTGCCGCTGCCGCTGCCGCTGCCGCTGCCGCTGCCGCTGCCGCTGCCGCTGCCGCTGCCGCTGCCGCTGCCGCTGCCGCTGCCGCTGCCGCTGCCGCTGCCGCTGCCGCTGCCGTTGCCGCTGCCGATACCGCTACCACTACCACTACTACTACTACTACTACTACTACTACTACTACTACTACGACTACTAAGCCTACATGTAGCTGAGGGCGATGTTGTATTAAAAATATTTTTGTGGACAACAGCGTTTGCGTATCAATATCCATCCGTTGACGACTCACGCATTGCTTTCGATTATGAGATTGATTAATCCCCTGGTTTTGTCGCGCCACTGAGCTTGATTTTCGAGGATATTGGCGCAAAAGAAGTTACTATTATTATTATTATTATATAATATATTCAAATATTATTCATTTTGTGTTAGTGTGATTTAACCGATTCTCGATTGGCTGCGTAACTTCGTCGAGAAGATAGTCTGGTGACACGTGTGCTTTGCTTCACTTCAGCGTCATTGTTTTGAATTAATTCACAGGTTTATGTGGTAATTATTCACGATTTTATGGTATGCATGGTTTTGAAAACGAAACTAAGTTATATAATATCTACACGCAAAATTAAAAGTAGAAAGAAAAAACTGAGATGATAAACTATTAACAAGTATTTTTAATTTCAGTTTATTTGGTCTGTGCGTGACATGTTTTAGTTTTTTGTGTGTCTCAAACTCGACATGAGAGGCAATCAGCGGCTCTATCCTATTTTGGGGTTAGGCCGCCCTGGCGGTCACAAACGCAGATTATTATAATGTACTCAGGCGGATGTGAGGGACTTAAATGTGCTGTCACCTCACGGAGCTTGGGTAATCGAGGCTAGTTTTGCGTATGCTGTCGTGTGAAGGTGAGAGGTTGAATACTGTTTCCCGCTGTACAGCGGCTACACGCGTCAAAAATCGTTTGCAGAATGGGTACACGCTAAAGTCGTGTGCCGTATACTGTTATACCGTTGAACCGACATTATATCCGTTTTGAAAATCCTATTTTCCATATGAAGTTACATCACCAATGGCCAACAATAAACGGTCTTTTGAATCTTCCTTACGATATAAACTGGTCAAAAAGCGAACGTAAAATGTAAATGGTAGGTCTACAAGTCGATCAATGGCGTTGTCCCACCAAAACACCGTGTGGCGCCACTGTAACAAAACGATTGCTTTCCTGCAAATAGCATACATACGCCTCTAAAAATCAAGCACTGTATGTATACTGCTCAAATGACAGTTTTGTATGTCTAACAAAAATATATACCAATACTGCAACGTAATGAGTAACAAAGAACATAAAATAATATTTCTAATCGTTTTTATTTTATACAAAAATTATTTCTTTTGGCACATACGATTTAAAAAATAATAAATAACTTCATGTAATATATACATATCAAATGATAAGGACAATATGCGAATATAGGTATTAATGTTGAATAGTAAAAACATAAAATATTTTCTGTTATGACAGATTATGCTTGATGGCGACATAGAATTGAAATGTTTGCATAGGTACCCATTATCAATGGGCTTCCACAAATCCACGCTAGTCGCTAGAGGCGCTTATACGCTGAGACCCTAGTTGCGTCTCAGCGCCCTCCGTCGACTAACGTGGATTTGTTTACATGTTTTGCTGAACGCTTGTTTAAAAATTAATCATCCTCAATTAGCTATTGACCGTGTAGGCACGTAGCCAGCGACAGTTGGTATGTGGGCATCAGCGAGCTTTGTGGGCATACCGAATGTGTGATCAATAGACAGAACAGCGTGCCAATGTGTGGTCAATAGCCAGAACAGCCAAAACAACGCCATTTTGGCACTGAATTCAATCGAACGTCCCGAGACGTTTCATCGACTGTAAATGTACATTAATGTACATATTATGCCTTCATATTAACGGACATATCAGACTACATCCATATTTAGCTATGCGTGAGGCTTCGGAGTCATACGAATCCAACAGCTGATTGTAGGATGATTTAAACAAGCGTTCTGCAAAATCTTCCGCACACGGAGCCGCATTTTACATACGTCAAGAATACGTAAAAAACGGCACACAGACCCTAGTTGCGTCAGAGCGCCTTCTGTCGGATTAGTTATTGTGGTACCTCATTGCATAGTTGTAATTCGTTTAACTTCTGGTTTCGTAAATTTTATTTCACAAATGTCACCCATCCCAAGTCATTGTATTGTCACATTTCTGCGCTTTGGAATCAAACAATGTTGTGTCTACGGATATCACATTTCAAGTCTAGGAGAGGTTTCCACGCAATAAGTACCTAATATCGCCTGATTTATAGGTGTGTGCAACGTGTAACTAATCTATGCACCTGGATGAGAGTGTAATGGTAGGAGGACTACTTGACCTGAAGTCCAGCCCCATTATTGTTTTTCCTATGGGGTTCCACAAATCCACGTTAATACGCAACTTGACCCTAGTTGCGTATCAGCGCCTCTAGCGACTAATGTGGATTTGTTTGCATGTTTTGCTAAACGCTTGTTTATAAATTAATCATCCTCAGTTAGCTATTGGCCGTTCAGGAGCGTAGCCAGCGATAGTTTGTATGAATTTAGTTCGGTCACCAGAGCTTTTTGGCGGGCCTCAACGGGGTGCAGTAGGAAGTTGTTGCCCCCCCCCCCCCTAGAGTCGAGAGGATAGTCTGCTAGCAACTAGTTCAGTCGGACTGTGGTGGCGGTGGAACGTCTGCGTACCGTCAATAATCACTCTACACATAATAACTCACCATACAACTCCACGTAACGCTTTTAAATAGGAGACCACCGTCACCCAAGCGTGACGTATTTAACGGATTGGATTGCCCTCTAAACAACTATAGCATCGGCCGCGTGGCCTAATGGATAAGGCGTCTGACTTCGAATCAGAAGATTGCGGGTTCGAGTCCCGTCGTGGTCATGTGTGGTGTCTTTTAGAATTTGCTGGCCATTATAATAATATAAATGTTGAATTCGCTGCTGGCGCCCCAAAGAGTTAAATTAATTATTTAGGTTAATATGAACAAAATGGCATTACGCAGAACATTATATCTGTCCGATACCAAAATGTTTACGCTCCCCTGCGAATGTGTATATTCAATAGCTTAGTTTCGTTATCAAAAACATGTGTACATTATAAGCATTAATTATTATTATTATACACGTAAACCTGCGAATTAATCCAAAACACCGATGCCGTCTGACGGCTTCGAGCAGCGACACTACATAAGGGTTACATAAGCAAAGCATATGTTGCACCAGACTGTCTTCTCGCCGAAGTTTCGCAGCCGAGCGAGAGTCGGTTAAGCGAGACTACGGCGTGACGTGTCCATAGGACAATTTGCCAGTCACATGTGCAGATAATCTCCCACCTGACGGCCCTCGCTCCAGCCCCCAGACTCCCAGACGTGCTTGTCCGTCGTATATTTAAAGTACGTGAAGCCCTCGTCAGAGACATGTTGTTTGCTGATGACGCGGCAGTTGCTAGCCACACCCAACAGGAACTCCAGTCGTTTTTCTTAGGCTTGCAAAGACTTCGGGCTTGACCATCAGCCTGAAGAAGACGAGCGTCCAGGTACAGAACTCGGAGGCACCGCCAATCATTACAATCGAGGACGACGGACTCGACGCCGCTCATCACTTTACGTACATCGGCTCCACCATCCCCGAAAACCTGTCCTTGGACACAGAGACCGACAAGAGGATCGGAAATGCAGCTACAACTATCGCTCGCCTCACGACTCGTGTGTGGATAAACCACAAGCTGACAGTGAAAACAAATATGGCAGTCTACAACGCCTGTGTCATCAGCACATTGTTGCCGGCAGCGAGAAGTGGGTTACGTATGCCAGACACGAGAGAAGACTCAACACGTTCTACCCGAGAAGTATTCGCCGTATCCTGGGCAAATCCTGGGAAGACAGAGTGTCCAACGCCGAGGTCCTGTCTCGTGCTGGCCTTCCCAGTATGTACACTCTACTCAGGCAGCGCAGACTGCGCTGGCCGGGTCATGTCCACCGCATGAACGATGGCCGCATCCCAAAAGACATCATCTATGGAGAGCTGGCATCAGGATAGAGAACCACTGGCGGCCATCGGTTACTTTACTAGGACATCTGCATGAGAAACACGAAGGCGATCGACGTCGATGCAGCTTCCTGGGAATGTCTTGCACGAGGTGGAGAAGTACCCTGAATCAACACCTCAAGACACGGGAAGAGAAGCAGATGAACGCTGCAGAAGTCAAGCGGATAGAGAGAAAGGAGCGCAGCGACTCCAGCAGACCAGAGACCACACTCAGGTGCAACCTTTGTGGTAGAGTCTCTTCAACAACAGGCGACGCTGCGCCAGCCGAACAGACAGCCAGAACAGGATGCATCACCCATGGTCAGCCATGACCGAAGGAGCCTACTGCTACTGCTGCTGCTGCTGCTGCTACTGCTACTGCTACTGCTGCCGCTGCCGCTGCCGCTGCCGCTGCCGCTGCCGCTGCCGCTGCCGCTACCGCTGCCGCTGCCGCAACCGCTGCCGCTACCGCTACCGCTACCACTACTACTACTACTACTACTACTACTACTACTACTACTACTACGACTACTAAGCCTACATGTAGCTGAGGGCGATGTTGTATTAAAAAGATTTTTGTGGACAACAGCGTTTGCGTATCAATATATTCAAATATTATTCATTTTGTGTTAGTGTGATTTAACCGATTCTCGATTGGCTGCGTAACTTCGTCGAGAAGATAGTCTGGTGACACGTGTGCTTTGCTTCACTTCAGCGTCATTGTTTTGAATTAATTCACAGGTTTATGTGGTAATTATTCACGATTTTATGGTATGCATGGTTTTGAAAACGAAACTAAGTTATATAATATCTACACGCAAAATTAAAAGTAGAAAGAAAAAACTGAGATGATAAACTATTAACAAGTATTTTTAATTTCAGTTTATTTGGTCTGTGCGTGACATGTTTTAGTTTTGTGTGTGTCTCAAACTCGACATGAGAGGCAATCAGCGTCTCTATCCTATTCCGGGGTAAGGCCGCCCTGGCGGTCACAAACGCAGATTATTATAATGTACTCAGGCGGATGTGAGGGACTTAAATGTGCTGTCACCTCACGGAGCTTGGGTAATCGAGGCTAGTTTTGCGTATGCTGTCGTGTGAAGGTGAGAGGTTGAATACTGTATCCCGCTGTACAGCGGCTACACGCGTCCAAAATCGTTTGCAGAATGGGTACACGCTAAAGTCGTGTGCCGTATACTGTTATACCGTTGAACCGATATTATATCCGTTTTGAAAATCCTATTTTCCATATGAAGTTACATCACCAATGGCCAACAATAAACGGTCTTTTGAATCTTCCTTACGATATAAACTGGTCAAAAAGCGAACGTAAAATGTAAATGGTAGGTCTACAAGTCGATCAATGGCGTTGTCCCACCAAAACACCGTGTGGCGCCACTGTAACAAAACGATTGCTTTCCTGCAAATAGCATACATACGCCTCTAAAAATCAAGCACTGTATGTATACTGCTCAAATGACAGTTTTGTATGTCTAACAAAAAGGTATACCAATACTGCAACGTAATGAGTAACAAAGAACATAAAACAATATTTCTAATCGTTTTTATTTTATACAAAAATTATTTCTTTTGGCACATACGATTTAAAAAATAATAAATAACTTCATGTAATATATACATATCAAATGATAAGGACAATATGCGAATGTAGGTATTAATGTTGAATAGTAAAAACATAAAATATTTTCTGTTATGACACATTATGCTTGATGGCGACATAGAATTGAAATGTTTGCATAGGTACCCATTATCAATGGGCTTCCACAAATCCACGCTAGTCGCTAGAGGCGCTTATACGCTGAGACCCTAGTTGCGTCTCAGCGCCCTCCGTCGACTAACGTGGATTTGTTTACATGTTTTGCTGAACGCTTGTTTAAAAATTAATCATCCTCAATTAGCTGTTGACCGTGTAGGCGCGTAGCCAGCGACAGTTGGTATGTGGGCATCAGCGAGCTTTGTGGGCATATCGTATGTGTGATCAATAGACAGAACAGCGTGCCAATGTGTGGTCAATAGCCAGAACAGCCAAAACAACGCCATTTTGGCACTGAATTCAATCGAACGTCCCGAGACGTTTCATCGACTGTAAATGTACATTAATGTACATATTATGCCTTCATATTAACGGACATATCAGACTACATCCATATTTAGCTATGCGTGAGGCTTCGGAGTCATGCGAATCCAACAGCTGATTGTAGGATGATTTAAACAAGCGTTCTGCAAAATCTTCCGCACACGGAGCCGCATTTTACATACGTCAAGAATACGTAAAAAACGGCACACAGACCCTAGTTGCGTCAGAGCGCCTTCTGTCGGATTAGTTATTGTGGTACCTCATTGCATAGTTGTAATTCGTTTAACTTCTGGTTTCGTAAATTTTATTTCACAAATGTCACCCATCCCAAGTCATTGTATTGTCACATTTCTGCGCTTTGGAATCAAACAATGTTGTGTCTACGGATATCACATTTCAAGTCTAGGAGAGGTTTCCGCGCAATAAGTACCTAATATCGCCTGATTTATAGGTGTGTGCAACGTGTAACTAATCTATGCACCTGGATGAGAGTGTAATGGTAGGAGGACTACTTGACCTGAAGTCCAGCCCCATTATTGTTTTTCCTATGGGGTTCCACAAATCCACGTTAATACGCAACTTGACCCTAGTTGCGTATCAGCGCCTCTAGCGACTAATGTGGATTTGTTTGCATGTTTTGCTAAACGCTTGTTTATAAATTAATCATCCTCAGTTAGCTATTGGCCGTTCAGGAGCGTAGCCAGCGATAGTTTGTATGTGGGCATGCCGTATGTGTGGTTAAAAGACAAAACAGCCAAAAACAACGCCATCTTGGCATTGAATTCAATCGAACGTCACGCGACGTTTCATCGACTGTAAATGTACATTAATGTAGACATTATGCTTTCATATTATACGATATCAATATTTAATTATGTGTGAAGATGTGTAGCTGTCTCGTGTGGTGCATTCGGCGAGCTGTAGATGATTTTAAACATCCTTTCCCACATCGAGCCTGCACACCTGTCCACCCACCAGTCGACGGTCCATCGGTTGTAAATGTACATTATGCCTTCTTATTGACGGTCATGTCAGACAATAATCCATATTGAGCTATGTGTGAGGCTTCGGAATCATGCGAATTCAACAGCTGATTGTAGGATGATTTAAACAAGCGTTCCGCAAAACCTTCCGCAACACGGTGCTGCATTTTACACACGTCAAGAATTAGCCTCGGTTACCCAGACTCCGTGAGGTGGCAGCACTTTTAAGCCCCCTCAACTCCGCCTGGGACAGTATATGGGCTTAAGTTTCTACATCCGGGCAGCCTTACCCCAGATTAGGGTAGAGACGCTGATTGGCTCTCAGACCAACTATGAAATAAAAATTAAAATAACGATATACTTTTACAAGATAATAATATCACATGAAAAGTATTCAACATTGAACTTATATTAACACAAAAGTAAGTAAAAATTCAAATTTACAGTTGTTTATAAAATAAGAATTACGGCAGGATTAACCAGTATCCGTGAGGTGGCAGCATTGTCTAGCCCCACACGGATAGCATATCAATTAAATAAGGATACCTTTTTATCAAATAATGGTGTATTATAAAAAAAAACTATTCAGAATTAAACTTATATTAACACAAAATAAATAGAAATACAAATTTGCAGTTGTTTATAAAAAATATATATTACGGCAGTGTCCGTGAGGTGGCATCATTGTATAGATCACGCGGATACCAAACAAAAGCCGTTAATGGGGCCAGACTGTCTTCTCGGCGTAGTTCCGCAGCCGACCGACAGTCGGTTAAGCGAGACTAGTCAAGAATACGTTAAAAACGGCACAAAGACTCTAGTTGCGTCTGAGCGCCCTCTGTCGGATTAGTTATTGTGGTACCTCATTGGTACGTATACTTAGCGTGACGTCATATTATTTCAACAACGATACGCTGTAGCGCTTACATTTTTCCGTCGTTAAAAACGTTCCGATTGATGTTTCTGCGCATGCGCGATATATTTAAAATCATCAATGTGCAGCGAAAAGACCATGCATTTATGGTATAAATACTAAGGGTTGTTCGTTAGGATGTATATAATCTGTTAGCAAAGTTATTTGTCGCAAATTAACACGAGGTAAACAAGTTTCGAAGCATATTTTGATACAAGCGTAAATGACGTGACTGTAGTGCGCCATAATCCGTGATAGTGTTTTATATAAAACGTAATATTTTATTGCATTGAACGACATTTTAAGAAACTATTCGCAGTAATCATCACATGACAGTTAACGAACAGCCCGTGGCATTTATACCAAAAATGCTTTGTTGTTTCGCTGCACATTGATGATTTTACATTTATTGCGCATGCGCAGAAACGTCAATCGGAACGTTTTTAACGAAAAATGTAAGCGCGACAACGCGATCCATTCGCATGCAACGATCGCGTCAATAGGTATTCACGTCCGCAATGTAACGAGTATTGATTTCATATTAAGGTAAATCGTCCTTTGGCCCCTAATATCAACGGTTTGGGGAACAAATGGCAGACAATGACATTCCGTAATCACATTCATTTGTGAGTGCGTGTCAGAGGGTGTGTGCGTGTGCGCATGTTTGATCAGATCACTACTCCGTTCCTGAAGATCAACGATATTTTCGACCACGCCGCTTTGAAGATGTCGATGTCATGAATATGTCCGAAAATGAATCGTTTCCTCTTCCAACCTGTCATCAAGGACGCCACTTCCGTGTCGGTTTTAAACACTTCTGTCCTGTCCTCTATCTGCACAAATGTGACATTGTCGAGTTTGAAGGGCAGCAGGCCGGTGATGAACACGTCGTCGGGCCAGAAGAACCGAATGGTGTAGGACATGTGGTAAATGGCGGCGACGACATCGGTTGTCATGAGGTGGGCAGACCCAGAACAGAAGGGCGGGTAACGATCAGCGGCGTATTCCTCCCGTGTCACGAGTCGCCGGTAACCGGCACGGAACACTTGACCCCGCTCGAACAGCTTGCAGATGATGAGCCCCTTAATGGGCTTATCTACGGCGAGATAGGTCATCAACGTGAAGGGATTCACGAGGATGTCGTCGTCCGATTTTAACACGAACTTGGCGTTGCGGCAATACAGCGACACCCACTTCAACGCAGAGATCGCTTTGTACGTCAGATTACGGTAGTCGTCGACGAAACTCGATAGGACGATGTCGTTGTAGTTGGCACTTTCGTATATCAACCTGAGTGTCAATGCAGGGGCCGAAAGGACGGTCCCGAGAACGAAGATCAGACGTACGTTCTTGTGCGCGTAGAACTTCCGGTTTCCCCACGTGGCGCGTATGAGGTTACGGCGTGCGGCGTTCTCGGGGGCCGAGTGCACGTAGATCAATAGAAATACGTCACTTCCGCTATCTGGGCCACACATCTTCTCGTTGTTGAGGATGAACGTGAAAGGGTGCGGATTTACGATGTTCTGGAGGTCATCTGTGTCCAGCATGCCAGTCCGCTATAACGAAAACAGCCTTCGTTAGTTTCGTGTGATAGTCATCATGATGACATTTACATACGGCAAAATCCCCAAACCCTAAAACTAGATATCGATGGTTTACTAAGGTAACTCTCGTATAAACAGAACAGGATAGGTGGTTCAATCTGCAGTAACACCGCGACTAGGTCCAGGAAAAGAAACATTTCGACTAAATTTATTGCTTTTTCAGTGCTGGTTAAGATGGATGCCTATTTGAAGTGACTACACCAAAGTGCGCACATTCTTACATGTGTGTGTGTGTGTGTGTGTGTGTGTGTGTGTGTGTGTGTGTGTGTGTGTGTGTTTGTGTGTGTGTGTGTTTGTGTGTTTGTGTGTGTGTGTGTGTGTGCGTGCGTGCGTGCGTGCGTGCGCATGTGTGTGTGCGTGTGTGCGTGTGTGTGTGTGCGTGTGTGTGTGCGCGCGTGTGTGTGCATGCGTGTGTGTATGTGTGTGCGTGTGTATATATGTGTGTGCGTGCTTGCTTGCGTGCGTGCGTGCGTGTATGCGTGCGTGTGTCAAGCAGGTGTCTTTGCTGTTGATGTGTGAGTTTCCCACGGAGCTTCACTACACTGCCGTGTGATGATATGCTACCTTTTTCGCGTAATAGATGTGGCCATTTGAAAGCAACGGGTCCTTTTTTCGTTTCGCTGTCCCTGCCTGTTCCACCGGTCGTACGACGTATCTGAACCCGATGTCTGAGAGCAGCGTGTTCGCCAGCCCACGGCGTCCATGTTCCTGCTGAGCGCGTCCTTCAATTAGGCGTTGAATCGAAATATTCACTCGTATCATCTCGAACTGCTTGTCATTTATTAGGACATCTTCCCAGTCATATTGGGATTGGGTGCTCTCTGTCTCCTGACTGACTAAGTAGATGAGTGTCACCAGTGCAGCACAGAACGAGTACGCGGCCCGACGCCGAGGGAGCACAGCACATTTTCGCACCAAGACATTCAGCAGCCCGTAACGACGCTGAAACAAATTGAAACAAACCATCTATACTTTTGAGCGATGTATTAAATAGCGCAGCAGGCTTGACAACCGTTCGTAAAACAACTCAGCTCTAAACATATTTGTTTAAAATTACAAATGTCCTCAGAATGTCTTCTGTCCTATGCCCCAATCATGACTCTTGCATGACCTCGTTTGTCAGCTAATGGTATTTGTTTGTTTTGCCTGTGCGCTTGGAAGTTCAAGGACATATTCTGGATAGCCAATTTAATATTTCATATCAGTTGTGTACATAATAATACAGTAGATATTGTAAGTATACGTAATGGCTGATATTTGGAGACCTAAAAGACAATTGTCGTGCTGACCACCATGACGAATACCTACATGTACGGCTGTACATGCATCCAAATAATATAGAATGATAAAATTATAGCGTTTAAATTGTTTTAATGTAACTGAAACTAGCCTACCATTATATTCACAAACTGTAAGCTCTGAATTTCTGAGGGCCTCAACACTATGACCAGACATGGGTTCACATAATGAGCCGTATTGTAAAAACTATTTATCACAATTATATAAAAGTATATATAATCTGAAAAAAGAAAGAATTATCTATACATTGACGTATACATCATTGTTATATGAGTAACTGAAATAAATTAATATATAATTTACATATATCAATAATCCAAGATGGCCGACAATATATATGAAAATAAGTTTTGTTTTGTTGATTCCTCCATAATTATAAGCAATTAGTTTATCAATTATGATATCATTGCAAGATATAAGGTGTCTTCAATGAGTAACACAAAAACTAACACTCATACATCAATTGGGTTCTATTTCATGTCACTCAGGAAGTTGGTTCTGTTTTTCTCAAATCAGGATTGAAACAGTACATACAACAAATGACACTGCCATCACAAGTGCTATGTGGAATATAGCACATGCTAGTACAAAGCAAAATTATATCGTATAAATCATAATAAATGTGCCTACAATGTGTCATCAAAATTACTGTCGCGAGACTACAAAACATATTAAAAATAATCAGAATATTATTAATGTCAACAATCCAGACAAGAAACAAGATGAACGATAAGATACATACAAATCAGTTTTATTTTGTAGCTAATGCGCAATTATTTGTCAGCTCAGAATCGAATGAAATGTCGCCGATGTCAAGCACGGCTGTCAACATAGCTGCTGCTTTTCACATTTTCATCCAAATCATCGGACATGCTAACTAGATAACAACAATTCTTGCTCATGGACATCGCTAACATGAATAGTGAAACGTCTACGATCGACTGCTGATTTGATTCTGCTAGAAAGTACCGTTTTTCTTGATAGACATTAGTAAACTTGGTGTCAAACTGTCGGTAAATCTCCTGCCTACATCTGGGTGTAATTTGACGAAGTTTCCGCGAAAACCTAGTGACATCTAGCGATTATTGTACACAGTACTGTCAAAGCACGATACATCGTGTTTCACGATTCATGAGCTTAACAATAATGAAATACATCATTTAAAAAATAAAGGAAATCCTCAACAGAAAGCTTCTTTGAAGTGAGCAAATCCAAATGCGAGGGAATCATACGCCATTCATGAGGAATGCAGGCAAGATACAGCCCCATATCTTTGAAGCGGCCGAGCTGTTCAGCCAAGAGGAGGCCGCATCACTCGTCTCAACCCCCGGCTACAGACGGGTGAAGAGAACTGCAATTCTTGTATATGGTTCACCCCCAACCAGTATAGACACGTGTTGGGCTACTGGGACGAGGGCTTAGAGTTACAAATGCTGCGTTCTAATTATCTGTCACACGGTAACCACGTTTTTCGTTTTGCCAGTCCCTAATTAGAGGAGATCGATGCTATCCTAATTGATAACTGACGTGTACCCAGGCATGACGAGATAAGAACATAGTATTGTATACCATTGCGCGCCTTCGAACCAGCTTAACATTGGTGCCATTGTTATGATGGCCGATTTCTGTCGAGCGCGGGCCACTGTTTATTGGTACAGGTTTCGTGTTGGCCTGTCTATTGTCATCTCAACAAAATACAATACACGGGGAAAATAATTGTGTTAATGTTTCATGTATGACCAGTTCATGTTTTGAAACTATGAATGGACCAGTCTCCGTTTCAACAGTTCTCACACAAGCTACTACTGACATCAGACGTTAAATTTCAACTCCATTGAAGCACATATATGACTCAGTTTCTAATTAAGTTACACCAGGAATAAATTATATCAACAACACAACCCGGGGTGCATTTTCTATAGGGGGGGGTCAATATTCTATAACACATATACAATATCGACCCCCATAGAATATTTTCTATAGGGGTCGATATTGTATGAGACATATATAAAATGGACCCATATAGATTCTCAACCTGGGGTCCATTTTCTATGGGGGTCCATATTCTATGGCCCATATAGGATATGGAACCCACCTGGGTCCAAATTCTATGGCATGGCGGGTGGCCATATTCTATAATAGAATATTTGGACTCACGAATTATCGATTACTGATAGCCATTGGCCACCATTCTCTTTTTATCCAGCAGTGCACAACAATGTTCCAAAGATTTCTGTTCGCTTTTGTTCATACTAGCGTCCAGCAGATTCTTCTCACAGTCCTTTGATGCTACTGAAACTAACTCGATCAATGGAATATTTGCCTTCTCACGCCGTTTCTTCAATTCAGTCCATCTTATATGGCCTAGTCCCAAAAGTAATAAGACACTGACAACACTCACCATTTTCCTCTCGGGAGACATACAAACCAACCCCGGTCCAAGGCATCAACCTGTATACCGGTGTGGCTTTTGCGAACTCGCTCTCGCGTGGTCACCCAATAAAGAAGCTGTATGCTGTGATGAATGCAGCATATGGTACCATCGGTCATGTCTTGAAATATGCACCAAAGATTATAGCTTGTCTTAACGCTCAAACATACAGTGGCTGTGCTGTAGGTGCCAAACACCTAATATGTCAAATCTCTCCAAGTTTCTACGAACCAATTGCTAATGAAAACATCACTCTTGAATCACTCTCGCCAACCTTCAACCCACTCTTCATTAACAGTCCCAAACCAACAGACAAACACATGTCAGAGAATCCAACAAGAAGATCCAATAATTCATCACGCTCCTCCAACAAAGCTAAATTCACCAGCTCCAGAACAAGCTAATCTGCATTTGACTCCCACAAAAAAACCTACGTATTATGACCGTAAATTGTCGTAGTGTGATAAGCAAAGCCGACCTTGAAGCATCTATAAACTATATAAAACCAGACGTCATCTGTGGTTTTGAATCGTTGCTCAACAATAACATAAAATCCAATGAAATATTCCCAGAAAACTACACTGCATACCGAAAAGATGGCAACACAGCCCACTTTCCAAGTTGTGTTAAGTCATTCTGGAGCCAAATATGGTCGTTGAATGTCCGTATGTTCCTGGATAATAGGTAATCGTCTGCAAACAAGCGGACTTGAGATTTGACGGATGTTGGTAAGTCATATCTGTGACACAGGAAAAGCAAAGGGCCTAGGACGGTGCCTTGTGGGACGTCAGAATCAACGGGTATTTCTCTCGACATTTTACCATCGAGTACGACTTTCATTGTTCTTCCAGGCAGGTATCCTTTTAGCCATTCGAGTATTGTGCCTCCATTTCATAATGGGATAATATTTTTAGGAGTTTTCAGTTGGGAACGGTGTCAAATGCCTTGATAAAATCTAACACTGCCATGTCTGTCTGGGTTCCGGTCTGGTACCCGGGGGGTGAATTTTAATATAACCAAACGTCACATCCTAAGCATAAAAAACAAAACACAATTCTTCTATAGCCTAAATAATGAAACTCTTGAATATATAACTAGCAACCCTTAATAAATAATAATAATAATAATAATAATACACTTCATTTAGACACTAAAATCCAAAGTACAAACTCTGTTCGGTAGTGTTGACAACATTAAAACATCCTAAGAAATACATAAAATTAGATAAAAGTACAAGTAAAACACATGAGTACGTTTTTCTACATCAGCGTTGTACAGAATTACAAGAGAAACTAAAATTAAACAGAGATGGCATTGTTGTAGTCTATATCATATGTCAATGTAGTCAAGAAAATATACATATATATATATTTATACATATATATATATGTATATATATACACATATATACACACATGCATACATATACACACATACATATATATACATACACATCACATACACACATATACATACATACATAATAATATACATAGTACTTAATTATTAACAAATGACTACAGCAATATACCTTGGCATCACCATATCTAATGACTTAAAGTGGCACTCACACATTTCTACAATAACCAGAAAAGCAAATAGCACACTTGGCTAAGACGAAATATACGCAGATGTCCAACAAACAGCAAACGGTCGGCATATATTGCCCTTGTGCGCGCTGTCTTAGAATACGGAGCCATAGTGTGGGACCCATAATCGGGGGGACATAGACAAATTAGAAAAACTCCAACGCCGTGCAGCTCGATTCATCACTGGAGACTATCGCTCTAGACACCCAGGATCTGTAATAACCAAGCTCACCAACCTTAACCTAAACACATTAGATAATAGACGACGCGACCAAAGACAAACATTTATGTACCGAACTGTTAAAGGATTGAATTGAATTGAATTAAATTGAATTTTATTTCGGTCACAACAACAACATACAAACATAAGCATAAACATGATTATTAAATGTAACCGCGGAGATCCTCTAGAAACCCCTTGGGGCTTATATCGAGGACCACCAAGACATAAAACTTTATGGACATTATTATAAAAGTAAACTAAATATATAAAATAAATAAATGTCATTATCAGTATCATGAATCATAATAAATAGAATCCTACAACTACTAATATTACTAAGTACTTAAATAAGTCTAAAAAATAAATACAATTAATGATAAGTAATAAATGAATACTAAAACTACGGTACATAATCCTTATAAATGCCTAAGATACATATCCCGTCAGTAATAACTCCTTTAGCTTACTTTTAAATTGTTTTATTGTTCTAAGCTTTCTTATATGTTGAGGTAGTGTATTCCAGAAGACTGGACCAGAATAATTTATTGTAAACTTTCTGTTGTTTGTTCTTATGTTTTGAATGTAAAACCCATTAAAATTTCTAAGATTATGGTTACGAACGTTTTCTGTTAGTTTAAGCATAGAAGTCAAGTTGTCTGGGAGTTGATCATTAATGGATTTATACATAAAAATCCCCAATTGATGTTTATATATATCACTTAACTTTAACAGTTTTAATTTTGAAAATAATGGGTCTGTATGTGATGCATATTGTGATTCCGTAATTATCCTTATTGCTCTCTTCTGAAGTATCTTTATTTTTTTTAGATGAATTGTATATGTATTTGACCACAACAGGACACAATATTGCAGATGAGGTAATATTAATGAATAGTATAAAGTCTTCATGGTGTACAATGGGAGAAAATATTTTAATTTATTAAGCATTCCTACATTTCGTGCAATTGTTTTGGATAAATTATTAATATGGATTTTCCAGCTCAAATGTTCATCTATGTATATTCCTAGAAATTTGGTAAACTTGACTTGTTTTATTTTGTTACCATTTATTATTATTTCAGCATTGTCTGTATTATCAATTTTCCCTTTTGGTGTGAATATTATGAAATTAGATTTTTTTACGTTTAATGTTAGTTTGTTAGAATTAAACCAAATTGCAATTTTTTGTAGTTCAATATTAACTTCTTCTATGAGAGTGTGGAAATGTGTGTGTGCATTGAACAAACTAGTATCATCTGCAAACAGTATTGCCTTAAGAATGTTTGAAACATTTACAATATCATTTATATATATGATAAAAAGTAATGGGCCTAATATGGATCCCTGGGGAACACCACAAGTTATATTCATGTATTCAGATTCTGTGTTATTATACAACACATATTGTGCTCTATCGCTAAGGTAACTTTTGAACCATTCGCAAGCTATGCCTCTTATACCATAGCACTGAAGTTTTGTTAGTAAGATGTTATGATCTATTGTGTCAAAAACCTTACTAAGATCACGAAATATGCCTATATTATGATTTTTGTGATCAATGTTGCTTGATATTTTATCTACCAAGTCAATCATTGCCATATAAGTAGAGTAATTTCCCCTAAATCCATATTGTTTATTTGATAGTATGTTATATTCAGCTAGGAAATTATTAATCCTATTGTACATTATGCGCTCTAGTATTTTTGATAGGCACGGAAGAATCGAAATAGGTCTGTAATTTGTCAACAGTTCAGGTTTTTCACTTTTGTATAACGGAATGACTTTAGCAATCTTCAACTTTCTTGGAACAATACCCATAGTGAATGAACTATTGAAGATGTGAGCTAGTTGATTTGCAATTTGTGGAATAACATGGTGAATAATGTTAGGGTCAATGTTGTCATAACCTCCAGACTTTTTGGAATTGTTCCTATGCACTATGTTAATTATTTCAGTGGGACAAGTTGGTGTACAGAAAAAGTTAGTTGGATTCCAGCCCTTACCACTGAAATATTCTTCCGCCCCCCCCCCAAAGACACATTCAGCCTAAGCACTTCCACGTATCCTCAAATTCAGATGTTTCGTAGTACCTACACTGAACAATTTAAGAATTCACTTTTTTGGTAAAAACAATAGTTGACTGGAACCAACTTAACGAGTCGCAGGTCCAGGTTGAAACCATAACTGATTTCAGCCGCCTGATCTGCGGCTCAAACACTCAATGACATGCGCACACACACACCGTCGTATATAATAACCAATATTGGCTCCTTACAACGTACCCCATTCAGATTCAGATACCCGCCGGGTCCATATTCTAATGGGAATATGGACCCGGGACGCATTTTCCATGGGTCCATATTCTATATGACACCGGCATTGTTATGGCGATAGAAATCGTTATATCGAGCGCGAGCCACTGTGTTTACTGGTACAGGTCTTGACTTGTTTGAGTACGCTCCTGGTGGAATCAAACGGTCACGTGTCGTATGAGCATGCTTGTTGGGTTATTAGCTAGTATAAAAAATTTAGTTGGTTGTGATTCAGAATATTGACAATAATTATTGCATCTGGGTAATGTATAATAATAATAATAATAATAATAATAATAACTGTATTGTCCAATTCATAGAATGGAAATACATTTTGCACTTTGGAGGTTGCATAAAAACACAATATTTAAGTCACGTAGTAATGCATGTATAGAGTAAAATCAAGCATGTAAATATATAAACGTTAGCTAAAAATATAAATATGATATATATTGGAATAAATAAATATACTAAAACAATATGACAATATTATAATAAGATAAATTAATTAATTAATAAATATGATAAAACAACATTGCATTGGCAGCGGTAGAGAATGTGATTGTTCAAGGATTATTTTTTGTATGGCTGATTCAAATACTTGATGGGGGATGGAATGAAGGATTTAAGGGCTCGCTGGGTTTTTACTGTTGGCATTCTGTACCTCCTTCCAGAGGGGAGAAGTTCGTAACAGTCGTGTAAGAAGTGGGTGGGGTCAGATAAGATTTTGGTTGCCATTTGCAGTGTTCTTGATTTATACAATTGCTCCAGACTGGTATCGGGTGTACAGCACATAGCGATTTTACAAGAAATGGTGTATATCCTGTTTAGTTTTTCTCTGTTTTTGACCGAGATATTTCCCCACCAACAAACAAGACCGAACGTCATAACACTTTTTACAAATGAATCGTGGAACACAAATACAATTTTCTGTCAATGTTCAAGGCATTGAGTTTTCTCAGGAAGTACAATCTTTGTTGGCCTTTCTTATATAGATTCATTGTATTTTCATCTCAGCTTAGTTTGTCATCGATTGTTGTACCCAGATATTTATAGGAATGCACAATTTCTATGTTTTGCCCATTGATGTTGACAGGGGTAGGGTGATGTACACCTGATCGAAAGTCTATTATAAGTTCCTTGGTTTTGACAACATTTAACTCAAGGCAGTTGGCCACACACCATAACAAAAAGTGATCTATATCACTTCTGTAATTAGTTTCGTCGTGAGACATCAGACCGACAGCACTTGTATTGCCAAAGACTGCATCAGTAAAACAATCTCGCAACGCACCGGTGTGCAGTCATGAATTTGGCCTTTTATCTTCACAACCACAACAAACGCTCCATTCAAAGCTGCGTTTGCTCCAACAGTAGATTGCGTTTGGTCCAAGGGACCTCAAAGTAATTTAAAACGAAAACCAAAAACTACAAAACAAAGCAGGCAGTGTCATTCCACGCTGAAAGCGGCGAACCCCCATAAATGGGCCCATATCTAACATTAACTGCTAAAGTTACACAACACTTTAATGGTAGGCAAATGCCTGTTTGGGAAGTATTCTAATATCTCAGGGAAAAACTATACGTGCCAAAGAATTACACTCCTGTTCGACCCGAAACATTAACTCCAATCTGTTTGTACCACGTGCCAAACAGTTAAGAACCTTTTCTACTATGAAGGAGCTGTGCTTTTCAATAATCTAAGTAACACTGTCAAAACTAGTCAAATCTATAAAGAGTACAAGCACAGACGTAAAACATATTTTAGCCATTTTATATAGCGTATTTTAACAAACTGTGCTGAGGGCAACTTATATATATATATATATATATATATATTGAGTGGTGGTACTTCATAAAATGTTTACAAATGATATCGCGGGTCGATTGTACATATAAACAAAACATGTATATATATATATATATATATATATATATATATATATATATATATATATATATATATATATATATATATATATATATATATATATATTATTGTTGTGTACACGGGTGAGACGCAATGTTCAATGCTGTTTTGTTAATATGTACAACCGACCGGCGATATCATTTGTAAACATGTTATGAAGTACCACCACTGTGACCAGATCATTCTGCCCAAATTCCTGTTTACTTTAACACATATACTACAACTAATCGATTATTATGATTAACTCCTTAGAATCGCTCGATCACACGAGAGAGGGGAACATCTTGTCTCAAAATGCACAGCATATCATGCTCTAATATACATAATAAAATCCACAATAATATAATAATTATTATTATTATGATCGCCTATGTATGAGTACATGACAACGTCAGGAGTGATGTAGGAAAACTAGATTTATTATCAAGGTTATAAGTGTAGTTATTGTTTGTCTTATGGTTATGTTTTCGCGTCGTTGTATGAACATTTTGTATAACTGATTTGTGATTTAACTGGTTTCCGTTGTTATTTAGTCTATGTATAAAAGCTCACATTCCACAGAGACACAACGTCCTGTAGGTGGCTAATAAGCTTGTATTCACGAAACAAACTGTCTTAATTGCCCAATCAACATAGTTTTCATATTGCTTATTTCATTGTAAAATTAAGAATACTACTGTTAAAGATTAATCTGACATATACCGTTTAAACCTTCAGGTATTCAGAGTCACCTGGTTAATGTGTTAAGTTGTTAAGCCTCTTGGAGTAAGCTCACAAAGTGAACTTTTTCAAATTATTTATTGTGTGACCAAGTTATCATTTCTTCCATAGCACACATACAACTACTGACATTAACAATCGATTCTAATGGATACGCCCCAACAAATGTGGAACAAATGTTGTCATATACCAAATTGACCTGATCTCTCGCTTTGACTTATTTAGTTTGAATGAAATCCCAACATGTATTGAGGTATATGTGGACATGAATCAACGTAATAATTTATAGCAATAAATAATAGCAAATAACAATGATAATTTCCGATGTCCCGCAAGGAACAGGAGGAACTAAGTCTAAGCAAGTTACATACACTGAAAATAAAATCCACTTCGGACACGAATCGGGGGCAATGGCCGCCATTAAAAA